>OY101441.1:18992465-20192465 GCA_956483585.1 Gymnocheta viridis | reverse complement strand
AATATTACTGGTACTGAAGATCGTTACTAATAATGAGTGTACACTTAGGGAAAATTGCAGTTACTTGGGTTGAATTATTAATACAGTTCCAGCAATTAGAAAGGAGTTGGTATTAGACAACTTCATATGTATATTTAATCAAAAAGTGTAATTTTTATTAAAATATTTTTAGTTCATGATCAAAACCATTTTAATTTAAAAAACTATGTTCAATCTTAGTGCAATGCCTTCATACAGCAGAAACTCATAGGGACAGCATAATCTACATGGTTCAATGAATTCACTTTTGCAGGCTCCAGATTAAGCTGGCACCAATATGACCGAACTAAAACTGACTCCTCGACATCAGCTGCGTATACTCGTGGCAGTCCTAACAGACCACTGTTTCATAGGAGCCCATGCAAATAGATTGAATCTCCCCCTTAATGATTTCTGTAGAAGCTGTCAAAATGAGGAGGAGGAAGAAACCGCCAAGCACCTCCTCTGTCAATGCCTAGCTCTGTCTTATCACAGAGCCATTTATCTAGGTAACTCGATTTTAACCGAACTCGCAGATCTTACGGAATGCAATCAAAAAAGAATAAACCAGTTTATTCGAAAAATGGGTTGGTTCATGATCTTTTCTCTGTCCAAAGGGACTTATTTTTCTGGGCCCAAGTAAGCTGGCTGCTTGCAGATGGCGGCCTGCGTAACCAAGCCTAACCTAGTGCAATGCCAACTACACGAATTGCATTTCAATTATAACCGTAATCGCGATTTATTTTAACATTTAATCGATTATAATTAAAAATTATACTCAATTATAAACAACAAATATTTGCAAAACGTGTCGTTAATATTGTTTTTCTAATCTCAGTTTAATTTGAACCATTTCAAGTTTCATACAAGTCTAAATGCGATAATATACCTAAAAAGTAGCGTAAAGTTCAAAAGTCAGAATTGAATTTAATTAAGTAAGACCGCTTCT
This sequence comes from Gymnocheta viridis, assembly GCA_956483585.1. Taxonomy (NCBI): domain Eukaryota; kingdom Metazoa; phylum Arthropoda; class Insecta; order Diptera; family Tachinidae; genus Gymnocheta; species Gymnocheta viridis. Next base: position 20,191,498 of record OY101441.1, on the reverse strand, counting down.
ACTAAAAACTCAAGACTTGCCGATTCGAATCTGACGTGTGTGAACTACGTCTAAAACCTTGAACTTATGCGCCGGAAGTAGTACAAATTCGGATCATCTAATAATTTTTTTTGTATATAATGTTGAAACTTTAAACTCAATCTCCCAAAGAAAAATGTTTTGGAGAGACGTGAAGATAACTTCGGGACGACGATATATGTCGCCAGTTCATGCATCAAACAATTTTATAAATTAAGCTCTCATCTTGCATGCTATAATTTCATATATGTAAACAATAATTAAAGGCTTTGATTGTTAAAATTAATTGCTTAAATATTTTATTTTGAATATTAAAATAAGATTTATGAAAAATTGCTCTTTACAACAAAATGTATGCATTTCTTTTTCTCGGTCTTTCCGATTATACATTTCTTGCTAGAAAATTTCCCAAAAACATATATAAGGTTTAGACAAGAAAAGCAAAAAGGTTTTCTAAAAATTAACATACATATAACTTTTAAATATCAAGAAGATTTTTCTAGAAACCTGGGTACGATAAAAATAGGAAAAGTAAATTAAATATAGGGAGTCACTCTTTTGATATAAGAAAGTGTAGTACATAAATTTTCTTGTAGAACAAGTTTATATCAAGAGGGATTTTTTTAATATTGTTCTTGATATGATTTACGAAAGATCAATCACAATATTCTAATACTTTCTAAAAATGTAGATGACATCGTTTGGTAATTTTAAAAAATATATCTTCGCCTATCATATTTTTTTTTAAATTACTAAACGATGCCATACACATTTGTTTGTTCTTTTAGAGCACATTTTAAACAAAATTATAATAAATGAGTTAAGGAATTGTTTGGCTCAAAAATTATAAAAGGTCTACAACAAAACACAAAATTATAATTTTAATATAATCAAAAGTCACAAATTGATAATAATTCAAGATTTGTATATTCTTATGCTTTTAAAATTGTTTTAAGTCAAAATTTCTTTAAACAAAGACGTTGACATTTAGAACAATTAAAACAAACTCGATTACTCGCTATTTAATCGATATTCGCGATTAATCGACTTTGTTTTAATTGTTATTCGCGACTATGAAAATCCGATTATATGCAAACGTACTCCACCCCTGATGATCTGCTTTAATTCGGGGGAAAAATTAATTACATAGAAATTGAATTTTCAAATACACAGTTTTATTAAAAATTTTATAAATTCATTGTTACTAAAAGTAACTGGAAACATTTGTATTTTTTAATAATTTATTTATAGAAAATACCTAATAACCATAAATTTTCATTCATAATATTCACAAAACCAATATTCAATATTATGAGTTTGATTTTCAATTAATAACGAAAAGTTAATAAATATTATTGATCTGCTAAAACAAAAACGAAATAATCTAAAAGGTGTATATACACGTATACATATGGAATCAATATATCGTCGAAATATTAAAACGTTCACATGTACCCAATGCCTTTGAGCTGCCTTGTAGCCAGAATCTAACGTTCAAGGACTCAGGCACACATCATCATCTCATATCTCTGTCATAATAAGCGAGTAATATTAAAGCTATAAAATTAATCAAAGGGATTCAGAGGATTTATATAGTGGACGTTTGAATGGTCTTTCTTGCAGCACCGACTAAATCCAAAAAAAAACCCGGCAGATACAATTGCAAACTTTTAAAAATAATAAAATTTTAAACACACACATAAATATAACAAATTGAGGCAATATAAAAACATACACAATAATAATCAAGCAGCAGTAAAATAAAAAAATAAATTAATGCAAAGAAATAAGAAAATTAACAAATAAAGCAAAACAAAATGCAGCAATTATGTGCAATTAAGTCTTTGGCTGCAAAATATGATAAGTACACATGGAAAAATTTTCAGGAAATTTAAAACTTACAAAATTTCTGTGGCTAAATCGTTTAGCTGACGTGCGTCGTCTGAAATAGAGTATACGAAAATCGGTATGTGAATTTCACAGAATTGCTCCTCTATCCACCAATTGCTTACAATATAAAGCAAGAGCACTTTTTTATAATATCAAGATCGCTTAAATGTGGTCTATTGGCTTCGACAATCAAGATATGTCAAACCGGCGTACATACTAAAAAGGTTTTTTTTGGTTTTGGATATGTTATTTGCTTGTAGATGTTAAGCTTCTAATATAGCATAAGTCACCTACGTCATCAAACGTCCTACCCAAAATATGGAAATTAATGGTTTTTTGACGTAATCATTTTCATCATTTGGTAATTGTAATTTCGACTGTATGAATGTGAGAGTGTGAGGCATACATATGGGTAAATACTGCGTGACGAACGCTACATTCGTACGCGTTTTCATAATAATATATACAAATTTAATATATACAAATGGCATAAACAATATTTTTTTACAGGTATTTGTTGCGAAATAATTGATCACAAAGTTTTGTAATGCACGCTACAAAAAACGGAAGTAAGTTTGAAAGCTAAAGTGTGTGTTCGTAATTTTTAACGAATTTTGCATAATGAAACACACCATATCCATATTTGCAGTAAAAAAATTTTGTAGTTTTTTATCAAAATGCACGCTACGTGATATATGTTACATATCTTACATTCTTTTTTATACTCTGAAATTTCATACTTAATTTCAATGTTTCCGAAATAGTCTTCATCTTCATTAACAATAAAAATTGTTTATTTCTGGTATGAAATTAGAAGATCTAAGGCAGAGTAGGATTTGGCAATAAGTTGTGCATTAATGATCATCGAAATACATTTATTTTATTTATAAAATTATATATCTAGTCCAATATTCCTTAAAAAAAACATAAAAAGTAAGTCGAATAAATTTCAAAAAAATTTGGTTGGTGGACTGTTTCTGGGACTTGCCCATATGTTTATCATCCAAGTGGCCCGTCTCATGTCATTTGAACACAACTTGATTCAATACCGTGTTCAATAAAAATTTTGATAAAACATATTTTAAATTTGATAGGGTTGCTCATTGTACCTTCCCGGTGTATATGTACGCATTGACAGTCATTATATGACTCACTGGTGAGATTTACTATTTTTCCATCTGCTCGTTTGTCGATCAGGTCTTCCAACGATTATTTAATTAAAAAACCCCTCCTGCAGCCATCTACTTAGATGGCTCAAGAGCCAAGGAAATATGTTTTAGTAGAACATGGGTTATCACTTTATCTATAATTAGTGTATCCAGCGGTCGACTCAATCGACCGCATTCTAGAAATTCATACTAAACATTTACATAATAAATACATACGATAAAATACAAAAACAAAAAACATTTTAAATAAAAGCAAATTGAACAAACATACTTGCACACTATTTTTCAAGTTGAAGCTGATACATTTTTGAGTAATAAATGTACATGTGTTAGTAGCAACTTTAAAAGCTTATAGCTCCTTAAATATCGAACCGATTTAAATAAAATTAAGATCTATGTAAATTCCGTTAAAAAACATATAAATATTTTTAAAATCGATTCAGTATTACGACCATAAAAGGGATGTAAAAAACTTGTTTGCCTATTAATAATTTAAAAGCGTATAGTGGGGGTTTTGTAGGGTACCATTTTTTCCCATTTTTGTTATTAAACCTTCCTTTGCATCATTTGGAGCACTCTCAGTTAGCCAGCATGCCGTCATTAAGGGAATATTAATTAACATTCGTACTATTTCTGCAGGTCTGCGAGTGGGCAATTTATTCAATCGCTGGCATTGAAATATCTATGATTTCTGTAACTCTGCGCATGTGTCGCATTGGGTCACAATCATTGAGGATAGCACATTCACTAGATTAAAACATGATTATTTCCAGATATTGTTCGTTTGTTTGCATATAACAATTTGACGTTTGCCCTCTTTCGGAGCTTAATATTATAATAATTACGGGGTGTGATTTTCACCTGGCTTTATTTGGACATCGATTGCCCAGCTTACTGCCCACTTTATTCCCTTCGCATATTAAATTGCATTTAAATTGTTTGCCCTCTTGATTATACCGTCGATGTCATGTTTTCATCCTTTCTGATTACTTATAAGCCGAACTTCACATTATTTTCTTGAGGCAAGCAGATGCCATGTCTTTTCAAAAACTGCTGGTATGTTTGTTATTCTGAAGAAGCCGATGTTGCTTTCGAGTTTTCAGTAATTATAAGTGTTTACTTTATCCCTGCATGTGGTTGTATTATATGACTTGGCATTAACGGTATTGAAGGTTTTCCTTCCGTCCATTCTCAAGAGTTTACCAGGAATGTGTCGTTTTTAGTACGTTGCTGTCAAATTTGTTTCTGTTATATGAAAATCTTTGATCTCCTATTATTATTTGCAGACTGATTACAACTTTAATCAGATAGTGATCACTGGCAGCACCTCTTGTTTGGTTATTAGTTCCAAACATGCAACTAATCCTCAAACCATATAGCACAGAGTGACTGCTGAGAGCTCTAATCATTTATGCGACTTTTTTGCTTTTATATCTCGCCGAATCAGAATCTTTGATGACTTCGAAGGAAATTTGATATCGCGACAAAAAAATTAACTTACTGGAAAATTTCTCCAAGTGTTTATAAGAACAAAATCTAACTGAATTGATTGTATGTAGTATGATGCAGTATACCACCTTTGTTTGGTGCAAGCATGAATGGACGGATCTATATGTATGACGATTCTCAATGTCTAGTACGAGCACATGCATCTACATAAGGGATATGCGTGATCTTTTTGAAGATGACGATGAAACGTGATGAGTTTTGTGTTAGCACAAAAACATACCCATGGACAGACAGATACAGACGGATGAATGTGAAAATAATCTCTGGACTAAATTTCGTTTTATTGCTTGTTGTTGTTGTTGTTGTTGCTGTTGCTGTTGTTATTATTTTCTTTGTTTACTTTTCACCTTATGAGTTGCTTACCAGCTTTTCATCAGCACACAGAGAGGCAAGGCATAAAAATAATAAAGAAAAAAGTAATGCACTTCTTTCTCTACCTTAAAATAATTTTTTCTTCAAATGATTTAATAATGATTTCCTTGATGTTGCTGCTGCAGCAGTGCTCAACATCTTGGACGTCGTCTCATCATCATTATTAGAAGGTTTATTTTTGCAGTTTTAGATTGTTTCAACTAAATACTGCTTGGATTTAAGTTTTCGTTGGTTCATCTCTTAGTTGGGGTTTTACTTCATAAGACAAAGAATGCGTGTTACACTCGTCATCATCCGCCAGTGTTTTAATATTTCTGGTGGAGTTTTTGCTTTGTTTTTTTCTGTTTTTTTTATTAATAAGAAATGAATGTATAGAATGCATGTTCATGCATTTAATAGTTAATGACAAGGGGATCAAGAGGCAGAGATAAAAAGAGAACAGATAGACCTAGAGTCGGACATACATACATGTGTTTAACATTCGTTTATTATAAAAGTATTACATGATGTTCCATGGATGGCATGTATATTATTCTTGATTTGCCGCCTTATATTCTTTTTTCATAATTTTGAATTTATAGTTAACTAAAAAAAACCAGGGACTACACGGAGAGAAGCAAAACGCCAGCTTAGGAAAAACTTTAAAAGTGCAACAGTGTTTCTTTATTGGTTTTTGATTTGGATTTATTGCGGCAATGAAAGTAACCGTGGAAAATTATTATGATTATATTTGATATTGTAGTTGCTGCATAGATAGATAGACTATCGTCTGCTGCTGCTACTCATAATGATGATTATGGTCAGCCAGTTGACCATTTATGGCAGCCAAAGCTTTCGAATGAAAACCTCTTGGTCATAGATTTTAAGCGTTTAGGATAAAAAAATATTTTATAAGAGGGTATTCCATTCCACTGCTTTACATTACATTACATTACATTACATTTTTTTTGTTAAACCTTTGATTTTTATTTATTTTTTTATTCCTTCAGTTTGAGTCAATTAAATAAGTTGCTGTCGTCTTTAAAAATATTTATTTATGAAAGCGCGGTTGAGTTCTTCCTCTTTTATATTTTAGGAATTTTATTTATTGAAGTTAATTACATTGACTACATTTTCTGGTTGTAATGGCGCAATGATGATGCAGTAGAAGTCAGTTTCTTCTCTTTAGACTTTAGAACATAAAAATTAATGAAAAAAAAAATAAGTCTTTTGAAGCTTTAATTAAAAAATTTAAATGTCAGCTTAAATTGTAAAGATATAATTTTTTATGCAGCCGCATACGATTCAAGATACATGTGAAGAAATGCTTGACAGTAGGGTTTCTAGTTTCAGAACTTTTCTAAATTTTGGAAACCTTGAGCTTTTCTTTGAAAATATAATAATAAAAATATAATTTTTTGAGGGCAAACATAAAGTGTTCATAAATTTTAATTTTTAATGCAATGTGCCTTCTAAATCCCACTGTACATTCCTTCCGTTAAATACGCTTGAACTCCCACGAAAAAAAATTGTTTGTCATGTAAGCTGGTAGCCTAAATAATGTTTACAGAACACTCATTTTTAAAAAAATTATTAAAAACTACATAATTAATTATTCGGGTTTCAATTTAGTCGATTAATTAATCGGAGTTCTGATTTTATCGTTTCATTTTGGTTTTATAGAAATGTTTAACGATTTAATTAATTTAAAAAATTAAAATTATTATTAAAAGATTTTATTGATAAAAAACATAAGAATTCTATGCAATAAATCAGGCAGTAATAGAATTCATAAATATTTATTTAAAAAAAGCAAGTAAATGAGGTCCATTTACAATTTATATTTGAAGGGATTTTCTAAAGTAAACTTTTCGGAAAATAATTTGGTTAAAGTATTTAGGCTTTAAACAATTTTTCCTTTTGTTTCAATGGATCTGGACAACTAGAACTTGCTGAAGATGTGGGTGAAATTGAAATAGAAAATATTAATTCTCTCAGTACTGGTTTTTTGTAAACATATAAAATATTGAATTATCGGCTAATTTCGTAAGATTAAATGAAACATTAAAAATATATATAAATACATAAAAGAATATCTAATTGGCTAAACAATCCAAATCAGTAAATATAGTCTTTTATCGAAAATAAGCTATTTTAAATTAATCGAACCGTAAATCAGGTAGTAGTTGATCGGTTAGCCGATTAATTCTTAACCGTATAAATAACCCACAAAAACTTTTGTTTTTGTATGGGCTTAGTTAGTCTATATACATGCATTTCTTTGGTGCTAATGCCAAATCATCAGTAGACCTTTTCGAAAAGTTTTAAACCTCTTATCTTATACAAAAACTTTTAAAAAACCAATGAGTATTTCAAAAATTACAAAAGTATAATCATAGTGGGCTTTGAAACTTATTCAAAAAACCCAACAAACAAATTGCATTCGATACGAATCATTTTATTTTCTTTATAACCTTTATGTAATTAAAAAACCCTCAACAAACAAAAGTTTTTGAACAAATATATCGATGCAATCTCGATTAATAATGTTATAACTTGGAGTAATAAAACGGAAGTCATTATTGTTAAAAATTGGAACTTTATTTTTCACGTCTTCATTTAACAATTTGGTCTTATTTGCCGCTTAAGTTAAGTACAAAACTGAGTTGCTACAGTACTCATCAAAATTCAGTGATGTATACTTAAAACCCCAAAAATAAATTTAAAAAATAAAATAATTTATTTAAAAAAAAGTTTTGCGTATTCTTTGTATTAAATAAATGATTAAAAGTGTATTCAAAAACTTTTGTTTGTTGAGGGTTTTTTAGTCTATACACATATGTATGTACATGAATTTCATTGGTGCTAATGCCAAAATTTTGGCTAAAAAAACAATCCACAAACAAAAGTTTTTGAAAATCTCAATTAATAAATTTAAAAAAATTATTAAAAATGTAAGTATTTTTTAACATGTGGTATATTTTGATGCTTCGTAGAATTTGATTTTTGTAACAGAATAAATGTAAATTTAATATTTTAATTTCTTAACTTGAGCCGAAATTTACTTAAATATGATTGTTACACCTGTTTTCTATACGTAGTGATTTGATTCTTTTTATTTAGCAATTTAGATATTTAAGTTTTTCTTTAAAATTGTAAATTTCAAATCTATATTTTATGGTATACAAAATTCTAAACGTCTCTAAATGTGTCTTTTCTATTGGACTTAAAGTAAGAGTCAGAATTATCACTTCCATTCTATTTTAATGATCATTTAAATGACAAAAAATTAATTAATTTTGTTTGTATAAATTTTATTTCTTTTTTTTTAATGTTTGCATCCAATCATAATAAAACAACACCTGCAATGTCGCACAAAACTTTCAACTTCACTAACAGCAACAAATGCCAGACAAAACAACAATAGCAATTGCAATTGCAACGGCAACCGCAGCTAAAACAGCTAGAATTATATCTGTCAAGGCAAACCTGTGTCGTTAACAGTGTTTTTGAATGGGGAATAAGTTGAATTTTTGTTTAAATATTAAAAACTGCACTTGAGGCAAAAAGAACAAAAAAATATTACAAAATACATACAAAAAAAATTGTGCCCATTGAACCGGTACATAACATTTTATTAGCAACAAAATAAGTAATTGCGAATGATGGCTGGCTTTGGTATTGTTTAATTTTGTTGTTCTTGCTGGTGCTGGCTGCTATTGCTGCTGTTCTCTGTGCACCACTCAGCAATAGCAGCAGCAGCAAAAATCATAATAATACAGTTGCATTGCAATATCAAATTGTACCCAAGATGAGTGAGTGGCCTGTCTGTAATAAGTTTGCTTTAGTTTGTGATTTTGATTTTTACTTACAGGTTGCACCAATTTCATGTCAACTCTGGCAGTGGTTGCTGCATGCAACATAGACTATGTTCGATGTAGCTGCTGCCTGCCTTAGTTTATTATTATATTTTGTGTTTCTTTTATTGGGGCAATTGCAATAGAACTTAATGTTAAACAAAAAATGTTTTATATTTTTTTTATGATATTTAATGTTGTTGATTTTCATCTACCATGGAGGTCGGTCGCTATTTTGTTCGTGTTAACAAAAAGGCCACATAGCGCAGGTAGACAATAAGAAACTTTTTTGAACCAAATCTTTAAGAAAAATATGAAAAGAGGTCGTTGCAAAATAAGAAGCATAAAAAATTTAATGAAAAATCAAATGTATTTTATGTTGTTTTTTTTACTTCATCTTACGGCACAATTGGCAAACATTTTTTTTTTGTATTGCAATCAAGTTTACGTTTTATTGAAGCCCTCAAGGTGTTGTCGTATCACTGCACAAACTTACACAAACAATTACACAAAGACATGGGCTCTCCTTGCTGGCTGGCAGGAAAACACTCTCACTTGGCAACTCGTGTAGGCCTGGCACCTCACAATACAGGAAAAAGCAAACTACCTATACCCTAAAACTTTGCAAAATATTGGTGTAATGGAACCAACTTAACGTTGGAAGGAAGCAGCAACATCTTTCTAAAAAATTTTCATCAGACGACAACATTTGTATCAATTTATGTTTGAATTGAAATAATTATATTCTTACACTACTAATTAACACTTTAGATGTATCCATGTATTAACTCTCCTGACTCTCAGGCCCACAATAATATTTATAATTTATAATATTTTAGGTGACCATAATACATGTAGTTGGCCACGTTTTAATAACTCTACGAGCACAATTAATCGTATTCCTGAGCAAAATGCTAAGAATACTATAACCAAAAAATAGAAGAAAAAACAATCGTGAAAGGAACATAATACTGCGACACAACTAAACGTGCCAAAAACATGACTATAAAAAACTGCCTGACTGTTTATAGTTTTCTTTGGCTCTTGCTTATTGAGTGGCTGGATGGCTGAATGGTTTGGCTGGTTGGATCGTTTGGTTTGCTCAGTGGATGACTGGGTTGGTTTCGTTTCGTTTCGTTTTTGCAATGCTCAAAGTGTTTATGTTCGTTGGTTGATCGCAGGTCTCCTCCTCCTTCAGGCAATTAGGAATTTATTGCTTAACTTTAAAATTCACTTGATTAGTGGAATTAAAGTCACAATGATATACAAAACATATTTTGTAATGGTAAAAAAAAAATAAAAAATAACATCAGTAGTAGTGGTTGTAGTATAATATGCCACACCAAACCGGCCAAAATCCAGTAGAAACTTAAGAAACCAAAAGTTAAAACCTGTAACCAACGAACCAACCAACCAGTCATTTAATAAGTTCATCATGTCATTTTAACAACAGGGTTGTATTTGAAAGCCACAACAACAAACACAAAGATTCATTTCAAATTATGATGATATAAAAAATACACCATAAAAGATAAAAAAAGATAACTGTCTTTTCATTGATGATAACCTTAAGATATCACACAACTTGCTGATGCAGTAGTTTGTGGCAAGATGACGAGTCATGGAGATGATATAAGTCAGTGTCCAAAAGTATTTTGGTTTTCTTACTTTTTTCAGTTTTAATGATTTCAATTTCTTCGTTATTTTTTTACTTCATTTTATTTCTAAGATGCCTGGTGATGTGAAAGAAATATTTCTTTTTTTATTATCGTTGGAAAAAATCAAAGTCTGTAATAATAGAGCATGTGCACCAGCATACAATTTCACTGAAATCTCTAAAAACAAAGTTATGCATCTGTGTTTTCTTATTATTTTTTGTAGTTTTCGTATAGTTTTATTATAAGTTTGCAAATATAAAATTTTTCTGACAAACATCAAGATTCCAAAAAAAAATAAAACTTAAAATCCTACACGCTGTAATCTGCAATTATTTCTAGCTGTTTTTATTTATTTTGTGCTCAAGTACGTTGCTGGTTTCATTTTGCAATCTGTCTTTGTACAGGAAAAACGAAAAATAAATAAAAAAATAAAAAGAAATAGTAGTTCTCATATACACACAGAGATGAAAATCTTAGAGGTTTTAACCATGATCTTTGAATATGCGTTTTGGTGCGCGGCTTTTTTTTTCTCTACTGCAAACCGTATAAAAGTGGCATTTCAATGTTAACATTTTCAAATAGACAGATGAATAGATGAAATGTTGTTACTGAAAACAAAAAAAAAAACAAAACTACGTGCGTACATGTTGCTGCTACGAGTAAAGTTTTAGTTTTGTTGTTACTTGTACAGTGATTAAAGCATACAGCAGCAAAAATTTTTACTTACAGCAACATTTGTGTTCTTTATTCTACCTTCTCTTAAGAACAACTCCAGCCATTTTGCTAATTATAAACCGTAAGAAAACGTTTTACTTTACAATTGTGTCATACATAACGCAGTCAGCTTCCTTTTGTTTGCCACAAAGCTCAATAAGACCGATAACTTGGGTTATGTAGGCTCGTTGCAACATCACCACCACCACCAGCAGCAGCAGCAGCGGCGGCAATGCAGTTAAAAGCCACCTGAAGGGGCACCAACACGTACATGATCTATACAGTAAAATTGTTGTAAAGTTCCTAAATAAATGGTATGCTCATCGGTTAGGCACGGCTACCTTTGGCTACTTGTTTAACGAAAATCCTTAGTTACTTATATTATTGGCTTTTTGCTTTTCTTGCCTTTGCTAGTCAGTCAGCCAAGCCGTCCATTCATCTGATTACAATAGTGATTGGCTGCTTTTCAAATAAAATTTTATAGCAGCGAAAAAAGGTAGAGATTGACAGACAGCCTGCTGACAGTATGTTCATATACTTACGTTAGATTTCCATGTTTCAGTGTATATATCGCATACAGTGCTTGAATTCTTATTTTATTTTTTTTTTTGGTTGGCAGACAAAATTCATAAAAAAGGAAGTCAAACTGAACGTTATTAAATTAATATAAAAATCGACTGAGCTTATAATATCAATTATACACTGAACAAAACTAGTGGATAGAGTTTGCTTTTTTAGGTTTTTAGGTTTTTGAATAATAAGAAAATTGACCTGTAACACTTACCAATAAAATTCAATTCAAAATTTGATGGAGATAAGTTTTTAATTAAAGTCAAAATATATTAAGCTAAAGACATTACTTCATTTGATAAATGTACAACAGTTGATTAGGAACACTTCTTAAATATGTTAAGCTAAGCTTGTGCATTTTAAATTGTAAATTGATGCCATTGTAAACATTTTCTATGAATTGCCTTTTGGCTTTTTGGTTTAATTATCAATATTTGTTGCAAAACACAAAATTCACAGCTGATTCATCATCTATTGAGAAACAATTAATAAGCCCGTTAATACTTTTTTTGGTTTCCCTTGTTCCCCCTGTTCTGTCAGTAAATATTTTTAGTTTTTGGTTTACTAAAAAATACAAAAAAAAGTAGTAAATCGCTTGGTATTTCTTATTGTATTTAAGAGTATTAAGAGTGAAAAATAATAAGTGATGCAAACGCAGAAATTATATATAATCAAGATGTTTCAAATTGTGCATATTTACGAAAGAGTATCAAGAGCATCTCTGTATATTTTTTTGGTGTAGATTAAAAGTACAACCATTTTGAAAATTCCTTGATGCAAGACCATTTGCACAAGATTGTGAATAGGGCTAATAATTCTATGCAAAGTCATAGAAAATTAAAACAAAAAATTTTATAAAAAATTTCGACTTTAAAAACCCGGCTGACTAGTTTTTAGCAGAATCTGTCAATAATTTTTTTTCGTGCTGTTGTCAAACAATTCTTCTGGATGGGCACACCTCCTACGGATATTTAAGATAAATTAGAGAAAGTCTGCCGCAACGTTTAAGACTATCAACCATTTAGGGATTGAAGTCAAACAATTCCGTACCTCCATTAATCTTGAAAAAGGATCAATACTTCTATCTAAATCTGTTACTTCGGATTTCCTCTACTAAATCCACTATTTCCTACTGTTTATTTTTGAGTAACCGTCGAATTGAAGTGCATGGAGTGATTGAAGCTGCGGGCTACATGATTAATCCAATTATTTTAATAAAACTGAGGGTGAGCTTCTGCTCTACATTTAGAGATTCCCTTTTACTTTCCTGAGAAATTTCTTAAACAGTAAAGGCAAGAAATTTTTTAAATTGAGCCGGACCCAAAGAATGTGCTCGATAATTGCTGCTTAAAGTCCAGAAAAGAAAATTTATTAAAAAGAAGTTATGAAGACTTGGTGACTTGTGTAAATACCAAAACGTACATCGGTATTTTCTCTTTTTATTATTGTAAGAATAATTTTGATGTGTTAAAGCATTTTTTTTTAACAAAGACAAGTTGCTGAATTAAACGTTTTTTCAATTGCCTCCAGAAACTGTCAGGTTCCTTGCAGAAACCAAACCTGTGACGTCTAGAACAGTATTCACTTGTTTATTGAGGAATCAAATAATACAATTAACAGTACTCCCGTAAAGAGCAAGGGATTCATTTCAATTCTGTTTATTCGCTGCTTTGACCTTAACTGTACCTACCTCAACTTCAAGCAGTATTTTCCAATTGTGATTCTTCTGCTATTCTTGTTAGAACATCCTGCGGGCTGCGAAAAGCATTTACAATCCACCACCATTTATATTTTCTTGTGGACTGCATACTCTCAATTCATAGTATTTTGGTAGCATGCAATATCATCTAAGGATATAATCATCATGGCCATTTCACTTCAAAAAGGAAATACTGTGCATGTCCATAAAAACAGTAATAACGTACATAACGTCCGGCTTTACAGCTCTTTACGATTGAATACTCAGTCATAATTGAGTTAAGTCCCAACCGAAAATAATGTTCCAATAACACTTATTTTTCAATGAAATATTTGCTAAATAAATTAGATTAACTTCTTTGCTGGCAAAATTCTTAAGAGTGCCACTTTTGCTAAAATTAACGATATCTCATTTATTTTAATGAAAACGTGACCATTCAAACGAAGTTTTAAATTTAAATTGAATATTTTGCTACAGAATTCTCTCTCTACCATCATCGTTCTCAATAGGACATGCTTATGAAAAATTTATATGTTTTCCTATTAGAAAGAATTTTTATACAAAATTTTCTTTTCATATTTTTTGCACGTGATTTACAAATCTAATTTTAAGTTTTATTCAATGGCCTGTGCCAACCGACAAACGATGTATACGACCTTTTTTAAGAATTCGTGTGGTCTTTTGTGAAAAAAGGAAAATTTCAAACATTTGCCGACGTCTTTAAAGCTTAAAAAACAGCAACAATAAAGCAAATTAGTGTCTACCCAAAATCAAGTGGCCACTTCATTAGAGAAATTATTTTAAATATTTTTTTTATTCAAGAGTTTGGTAGAATTTATTTACGTCTGAATTCTTTAAAAGTTCTTAAAAAGGACAGGTTTTTTTATAAAAAATAATCTACCTAAAATACTAGAAATACCATTCATTGATTATGAATTATGTAAGTCTTCAAGTTATCAGCAAGTTGTATGTTTCTTTTTAAAGTCCTGCGAAAGGTAGAACGATGTCTACACACAGTTACATGGCTGATTTATAAATAATTCTTGGGGTTGTTTATTGCTGCGTATGTACACGCATACACATGTACATACATATATCTACTTGAGTGTGTTAAAGTTGGAGGGTCAATTTAGAAATACATTTTTAATGTGTTACAAATTTTAATTTATGTACTTAAATTGTTTAAGTTGAAATTAGAATTATTTTTTCTATGCCTAAAAAGAACAAGTGCGAAATTCAAATTGAATATAATTTAATATAAAATGCAATTAATTTAATTGCATTTAAAAACTTTCATTAAAGTTTCTCTCAGTTAATTGTTTCGACTCATACACATACATAATTATTTTTAAAAGGACTTGAAAAAAAGCCAAGGCGAATTGACAACCAGTTGGCGTTACTGAGCCATCTGATTATTTTTTACTCATTTCGGTTAGACTACATAAATGTCAAGTTTGATATACAAAAAAATATAAACTGAATGTTGTTTAAATTTATATGCATTAGTTTTTGCCTTGAATTCGCCGTATTGTTTTAGTTACCATATTAAAACCACCTGACTGTCAATTCGCTTTGGGAAAAAAGTATTTCTAAATGAGCTTGATTATTTGTTAAAGATGTGTTTCAGTGACTTTTTTATTTAATGTTTTTTTTTCTTAGTTTTGTAGCTTAACTGCTGAATAAATAAAACTATTTCAAAACTGTTTTTTTTTGGAAGACACTTTTAGTTTTAGGCAACTTTATGTAAATGCAGAATCAAAAAAGAGTTAATTGCTTGAAGCTTGTTTTCGTCATAAATTAAATAATAAATAATATAATTATTTAAATATCTGCAACACAAATTAATGATGTCTTGCTCATCATAGAATATTTGCTAAGTGCTTAAATTGAAAATTCAATATATTTACGCATTCTGGGATTAATTTTTCTACCATTGATTACCTGAAAAGAGAAAAAAAATATTTCAATAATTTAAAATTTAAGTTAAGTTAAGAAAAAGTTAAGAAAAAAATACCTAAAAAAAATTTAATAATGAATATTTAAAGGCTAAAAAACATACAAAGGAATGTTGTTGATGATCTGTTCAACGGATATAAATGAAATATTTAATTTGTCAAAATAAAAGCATGAAATTGCTTATTCAATTGTTATTCTACGATTTGTAAAGTGATTTATAAAATGTTTACTTAATTTGGTAGGACTTACTATTAGATTGAACCCGTTTTAATTTTTAATTTCGAGTTTATTGTCTGTCTGTATGTCTGCCTCTGTGTCACTCAGTCCCTTCGCTTTGGAGTCGCTTATGTTTTGCAAGACTTATATCAAATTTTTCTAAGGAAAATACTTTTGTTTTTAATTTTATCCTTTTAAGTTATAAATATTTACCCTTTACTTTCTTTCTCTTTGTTGAATCGTTTCTTTAAAGTTACTTAACAAACAATGCGTCATTCTGAATTAAATTTACTTTTATCTTGTTTGTTTTTATTTCTTTGCCAATTTTAAACATGTTATGCGGCACTCTTGTTTCCATTCAGAAAATAAGAGTTTAATTTGTCATCTGCTGAAAAGCGCAAAGTCATTATTACAAAATACTTGTACCAGCATTTTATTCTAACAAAGTATGAATTTTTAAAAACGTTGTCAGCACAGTTTGCAGAACAAGAAACCGCTATTCTCTTTTAAGGATTTTTCTATTTTTCACCCTTAAATCTATTTTACATTTCAATGAACAACAAGTTTTACATAAAAGCAACAGCAAAATATAAACTACAATTTCGTTAAGATTTCTAACTTTTGGAGTCAAATTAAAGATGCAAATAGACAGCTGTTTTCTTTATGTTTAACATTGTCATTGTGGCTATTATTGTTTATCCTTAATGTCATTACGGCTTCCAGCCATACACATGTACATATTTTTTATGTCTGCAATAATTACGTTTAAATATATTTCAGTTTGTCCTCTTTTCCAAGCACATACACATACATAAAAACTAACTTATATGTCTGTCCTCTTATTCTAAGTAAAAAGGACAAAGTTCCATGTGTTTTGTTTAATATTTTTTTTTGTTCGGCAATTGTCGCTTGTCTTTTATACTTTATTCTAAAACTTTTATTTATGTGTGTTTATAAAAATGTTTTTCTTTCATTTATTTTTACTCGTAAAATATGCAAATTGTGCCAGTTTGTTTTTTTATGAAAAGTAAAATAGTTTATTTTTGGTTGAAAGGATAGAGTCATGATGATTTTGGAAACCTTTGGCATTCATTAGTTTGGAATTGCTTTGAAATTGTCATGTACTCGTAGTTGGAAGTTTTAACAATATAGTTATTTGTAAAAATTAGATGGAAACAAATGTTGTGATCCATATAAAATCTAAATTTCTAATATCATAATTCGATAATTACTTCTAAATAGCAAATAACTTAAGCATGTGAATAATCCATATTAAAAAATACAATTAAAAGATACAATTCATAGTTTTTCGTTTCTTTATTCTTTAAGTTATTTGCTTAAGTTTCTGGAATTTTTTAAAAATTTTAATTTCTTCTGTTACTTGCAAAAAATGAAATGATAATGTTTTATATTTAAGAAAATTAGTTTACAGATCTAACTGCTCATCTATTGAAATATTAAGTTTAAAATAAATTTGCCGGTAAGATATAAGATATATATTCCTTTAACTTTACTAATCTAATGAATTTGTATAAAAAATAACTTATTTTAATAACTATTGTGCTTTCAAAAGAAACTAAAAAAGAAAAACGGTTTCAATAAAAAAGAAAAAGGGTTTCAAGAAAACAAAAATACAAACTTAAATTAGTCAAAGTAAAATAATTTTTCCATATTACGAAATGTTAACTTTTTATTAAAAACATTTTATACATTAAAAGCGGTGTAAATATAACTTGACTATAATTATTTCGTCCAGGAAGTGGCAAAAAAGTTTCTTAGACAGCATTTTCCGATTTGAATTTCACTAAATGACGAAATTATCTACTCAACTGAGTCTAAAAGGTTCAGTGACGTCGTTTCATACAACGTCTAAGCAAAAGTTGTTGAATATAAATTAAATCTTACAGGTATTTTTCTATAAGGCAAACATACAAAATCTGAGCAAGCATACGAGGGTCATTCCCTAATAGAAAATTTGTTTTTATTTCTCGGCGCCAAGTATCTAAGATTAAGTTTGTGTACTAAAATATCCATCTTAAAATATAAGCTTTTTATGCCGTTTTCTTTTCTGAAAAAATGTAACATTTCTTTTACTTTTTATACAAAAATTACTATTCAACGTTTTCTCAAAACAGCTTAAGTTTTCTTAGAGCATTTTTTTAGAAAAGAAAACTCCATTATTATTAATGATAAGAAAATGCGCGTCGCACTTTTCAATTTCCCCTTAAAAATATTACGGGAAAATAATTTTTCTTCCTTTTAAATTGTGCAAAGAAAGAACGATAGCTCGTGCAGTAGAGTTCTTGGCTATTAAAATTAGGAAGTCACAGAGTTTCGAGTATTTATTCTTATTTAATTTGTAATAATGTGCGTATAAGGCTATTAATGTATGAGAGTGTACCTGTTTTTTTTTTCGTAAGTACGCAAACGTCTCATAACTCAAGAATAGCTTAACCGATCACAACCACATTAGTGGCTTAAAAAAGGCATTGGCCTCACTTAGATCTCATTAGATAATGAAGCAATTAAATTTTATAGAAATTAAGAATTTTCGAAAATAAAGTTTTAAAAAATTTTCAATAAATATTACAAATAAATTTAAAAAAAAATTTGACAGCGCGACCAGATACTGCTTATGCAGTGAATTACATGAAGAGAGCCCCATTAGACTAGAGAGCCCCGGTAGACTAGTAGATAGCGTACTACAATATTAGTCGAGGGGTCCCAGGTTCGATTCCTGCCTAGACCCTGTATGTTTCCAAAATGGATTCGCGGTTTGTGTTTGCTCTTTAAAATAAAAAAATTAATTCTAATTATAATGAAAGCAGCCAGTAAAACCTCTAGTATCACTACTTCGAAGGGAGGTGTTGGAGCAGCGAAGAAGATCAACTACAAACCCTGGATTTTTGTATTCCTTATGAACTAAAGAACTGTCAAATATCATTTTGTCTTTTGCTTCTTATTATTTTACATTTTCCTTTATTCATTCCACTTTTGAAGTTCAATAAAGTTACTTTAATTTAAACAACGTGTGTACGCTTTAACAGATTGCAAACATTGTATATTATTATTTTTGGCCAGCACAGAACACTGTGCAACGTAAGCTTATTCACTTTAAGAGAATTTTCCCTGTCACACAATTATGCGTATTTTTCACTTTTTAGATGGACTTAGGTATACTCAAACATCAACAATTTCATAAATTTATTAACGAACAAAGTATACAGAAAGTTTTCGCTCTGTTCATTTTAGTATCACATGATTTGTGGGCTAAAAGTTTACCCTCTTCGTTTCTTATGGCTGATCTTTCTAATACAAAAAAAATGCGTAAATAACAAAATGACACTTTTTAAACTCTATTTCAAAAGGTTGTTTAAGTGCTGATAATGGAATTATTTAATATATTTATGTTTTCGTTTTTACTCTAAAAAAAACCAAAATAATTTTTGTAAAGCCTAATCTGTGTTAATTTAAACTATTTTTTATTTGATTAAACACAATCAGATTTTTTTAGTGCGCGTTTAAAAGAAACGTAATATTTTCAATTATTTCTTTGTTGTTGTTCATTTATTCGAATATTTTGAGTAAGACTCCTAATTATATTATAGTAATACTATATTAGAGATTATTAGAGATTAAGTGATTTTGGCAGAGAGCTTTGAAGAACTAAATTCACTTTGTTGAATAACACGATACAACTTTTTGTGTGCCAGATGCGGCAGAGGGCATTTATAAAGTATACGTGTATTGGCGCTTTTAAAGTATACGTCTGAACCTTAATTTAACGAGAGTTAAAGTTTCATTTCCTTTTTTACACATTGTTATTGTGAAATAGGCAAAGGAAATCCTGTAATCCTTAAATTTAAGATTTCTTTTGCATTTATATGTAAATCAGTACTATTAATCATTTAACTGTTGTTTGTATGTGTCCTTTTTATTTCTTTCTTTAAAAAGCGGCAAAGAAAGCTCCCTTCAAATAGCGATATAGCAAACTTAAATATCGTACGCAAATATTTGTCCTTAAATTTTACTATGAATTTTTAAAGACACCAAAACATAAAATGTGCTTAACTCACTTATCGCACTTATTCTCATTTAGTACTAAAATTTAAAAAAAAAAAATCAGGCCAGCTTGTATTTAAAATGTGTCTTATGTAAAATTGCACTCTAAATCGCCATACAAAAGTAAGCTGTAGATATACAAAGCGGCTCAGCAGCATGGAACGAATAAGTTTTAAGTTAAAAAGAATCTATAGAATAGTGTTTAAGGGTCTGCTGATGGTTTGGCTTAAGCACAAATGAAATGTATGCATGTAGACTAGCTCAACCCTTAGCAAATGAAAATAAACGTATCTCGAATAACAAATTTACTAAATAATCTATAGAAAAATTTAGCTTCGCAATAATATAATGCAACCTTCAAATTAAAATTCAAGCAATATAAAAATATAAATAAATATGTTTTTAAATACACTTAAAGCTCGTGACAATAGTCAACCACACAAAGATGCGTAGAAAAAGTGCTTTAAGTACGTCCGGAATGGTAAAAACTGATCGGAAGAATATTCTTAAACGCAAAATAGCCAGAAAAAATGGAAGAATTCATAATAAGCCATGGAATTCGAGGCAACTTTCATGTCTGAAAATATTAAGAACAAAAATTATAAACAAAATTAAAAGGTCCGTCTCGTTTGTTGTTTGTTTGTAGGGATCCAAAATATTTCTATTCATTTATTAATTCAAAAAGAAAGTCGAATGGATATCCATCAGTTATGAAACTTTATAATCAAGAATCCAGCAACATTGATGTCATTTGTGATATGTTTGCTGATTGTTTCGCAAGTATCCGATACTGTTTACGATGAGAGAAATCGGTGAATCAATTAATATCTTTGCCTACACTCAATTGCAGCGATATTTTGTCTAACTTGAAAAAACTTAAGATGTCCTTTAATCACGGTCCTGATGGTGTTCCAAGTTGTATTTTAAAACAATGTGCAGAATCATTCGCCAAATCGTTAACTTTATTGTTTGACGCCTCAGCAAAACATGGTTATTTTCCCGTATTTTGGAAAGATTCGTACATTATACCTCTTTAGAAAATTGGTAACAAGTCCGGTATTTCGAGCTATAGAGGTATTGCTAAAGTAAGTGCCATTTCGAAATTGTTTGAAAACCCATTTTGCTGACTTCCAATGCGTCATTAATGCCACCTTACCAACATGGTTTCAGATAAGGTTGCTCAACGACGACTAATGTGCTTCATTTAACATCTTTAATCAATTACGCATTTACACTAAAGAAATAAACGCTATTTATACTGACTTCAGTAAAGCTTTTGATAAAGTTAACCGTAAACTTCTTTTTACTTAATTGAATATATTGGGTGTAACTCGTGTGCATTTTAAACTGGTTAAGATCATATTTAATGGGCAGAAAGCAAATCGTTCGATTTAACATTAGTTCTTCTAATAAGTACTTATACGTCTCATCTGGTGTTCCCCAAGGCAGTAATCTTGGTCCGATTCTGTTTTCACTGTTTATAAACGGTCTTCCGAATGTTATCAACTTCACCAATATACTGATGGACGCTGAGGATGTTAGAATTTTTCATTCGTTTAATCATTATATTGATCACGTTTATCTTCCAAGTGACCTTAATAACTTTTTTGAATGGTGCAAACAAAGCATGATGGAGCTGAATTAAAAAAAATGTAAATGGATGCGCTTCACAAGAAGTAATCTTATTGCTGTTAACTATTCCTTGGGAGGTCATCAGTTGGATTTGGTTGATTCATTTCTTGACCTTATAATTGTACTGAATCCTAAGTTAAATTTTTTTTCTCATACTATGACTGTAAATAAATCTAGAGGTGTTCTTGCCGTTATAAAGCGTTGGACTAAAGAGTTTTCTGACGCAGCAGTAAATGTCTCTAATTATACGTATTTTAGAATACGGATCAATCATATGGGATCTATACTACAACATTCATCATATTCGTATTGAATCTGTGCAAAAACAATTCCTGTTATTTTGTTTATGTGGCCTAGACTGGAGTTCCTCAGCAAATTTGCCTTCATATACTAGCAGATTAGCAAAAGATGTGGTACAATGTTAAATGTTTATTTTATGATAAACCTTATCAATGGTACCATTTGCTCTGAATTTCTTTTAAATTCTGTTAAATTTAATATTCCTTGTCGTAGTAGTCGTCAGTCATTATAATCCTCTTGTTATTAAGTTTTTTAGCTCTAATTATGCTATGGCTGATCCTTTCACGAGATTATGTAGTCAATATAATTATTTGTCTAAACTTGTTGATTTTTCTTGGAATACTAATATTATAAAGCATAAAATCATTATTTTCCTTAATTCATAACTTATAGATTTCTAGTATAATTCCAGTAGTTTAATACAGTTTTAGTATCTTATTATTTGTCTGTAAGGATTATATCCATTGACTAATTTTTAAATAAATAATTTAATGAAAGGGCAAGTAAAAAATCTGCTAATTGTATGAATCTCAGTCCATTATACCTTTAAAATTAAGCATTTATGTAGAATAAATACAAGTAAATCAACCGGTGCTGCTCTTTTTTTTTAGCAGTGAAGTTCGGCCGCACCGAAAACTGAAGAAAATCCCTGCAATAAATAAATTTTGAGAAAACCAAAGTCTTCACCTTGAGGCGGTCAAAGGATATTGAGTGATTTGGATTGGCAAAATATGGGGTTTTCAAGTAAAAAATTCAATAACTTAAACGGCTGACTTAATATGAAGGGACTTGTCTCATTTTCAAATTAAAAATCTCAAACATCAACGCGGTAATTTTTAATATATAAGGGTAGCTTTTTGTTGGATATTGATGAATTAAATAACCTTCAAGTACATATATGCATGTGCGCATATGTAGCTTAAGCACGTTTCTCTCATTATTAAATATCGATTTTATTTTCCAATTTAAATTCCTTAAATTCCATTTCCGTTTTATACAGATTCAATTTAAAACAAATAAAATAACCTTTAGCATTTTAAATTTTCAAATGATTTTCTTACTTTCAAACATAAAATTACTCTTATGTTTGTATTCGTTTTTCCGGGTTTTAAGTCCAACCATAAAACTGTTAAATTTTCTAATAACATTCTACAGCATAAAAGGATTAAATGTGAACCCTTCTTTGGGGTTTTATTATATATTTTTTAACTTAAATACAAACACGTTAAATTTGAAAGAGGAAAAGGAATATAAACTATAGTGCCTTACACTGAAAATACTTTTGAAAATATAAAGACACTTGAATTATAAACCGAACAAACCTTAAAGTGCAGAAAGCAGTAAGACCCACCCCTCAAAGCAACATTAAATTCACATTAGATTCCTTTAGAAACAACATTCATCAAGGGTTTGTGTATACTTTTTTTCTTCATGCATGCATGCATGTAAGCTTTATATTTTATTCCTCTTTTTTGCAATAACAAAATCACACTTCTACTTTTAAATGATTGTGTGTATATGGATTGTATGGTTGCAGGATACATATGTTTGTAAATAAAATAACAACCGTCCATATGTTACATTGTTTATGCGTGTCCGTAAATTTAGAAATTTATGTTGTTGCTTGTCTTATTTATCATTCATGCTGTTGCTGTTTCTGTTGCTGTTTGTTGTGTATTTAGAAAATTAATCTATTTCTTTATTTGATACACAGCTTCCCCCCACCTATCTTAAGTAAGCCCTCTTGGCCCTTATTAATACATGCATACATACTTATGTTTTGGTTCTTTTATTTTTTCATGCATTCATTCTCTTATTCATTTGTGCTTAAAATAAACTCAATCACATCCACTTTTTTCTGATGTTGTTGCTGTTATGTTTGTTTTAAACATGTTTAAATGCAGTTGTGGACAGATATTAAGGAATGTATTCTTTATCATCCGAGAATAATTTCACACAAAGAACTTATTTAACCGTCCTTCGGCTCTTGTTTCCAATATTGCCACAATACTGTAAATTTAAATTTAGCGCACTACATTTACAAATTTACAACATAGCAGCAATTCTGTCCCAACATACAACATTGTAAATACAAATTTAAAGAATAAAAATTAAAAAAAGACTATGCAAAATATCGAGCACACGATTTAAACATAAATATAAAATTACTCTGAGTGAACTCTATTATTCAAATAACAGAAACAATGATTAAATAAAAAATAACACGATATTTTGCAGATGTCCTGTGCAAACAACCATAGGCAGCCGACTTGGAGAGTCCAACCAGACTATGACCCAAAGCACTCTTTAAAAATAATTAAGTCTTGGCTTATTGATGACGAGCTACCTCAGTTTTCCAGCCGTAATCTCATTAGTAATCTGAGCATGAAAAGAATCACATCCGTAAGGAAAATCAACTTCAGGAAGATGAGATTAAAAATTTCATACACTCATAGAAAAATAAATTATTATATTGATGACACGCTGTCATCGGAATTGTACCATCAATGTTAGTACAATTGTCATTAAACAACACGAAACCCGTCATCAAAGAATTCTGAGAATTGCACGTGAAAGTAGCCTCAAAAATAAGAACTTCTGCATCATTATTTGTGTCAAGTTAGCTGCATTAATAATTTTATTTACATTTTAAAACCGGAAGAACATTGAATATTTCAATGTGGGAAATAACAAGTATACGTACGGTGTACCAAGATATAACCCTGTTAAAATATAGAAAAAGTGATAAAAATCAACCATGAGCAAAAAAATGCGTATGGCCATTAAATTATTAACTTTATATTTAACTTGGCAAAACGAATGATTCAGAAGTTCTTATTATTGGGACTACTTTCACGTGTAATTGAGTCATCAAATCATGTGTTGTACGCCCATTGGGTGTCAATAAAAGAATTAAATAAAGCAAAACGAAAAATGCAATCTTAATTGAAGTCTTTAGTAAATTTATATATCGAGATATTAATTATACTATTCTAATCATTGTTGTACAAGTTAAGAGGTTCCAAGCACTTAAATAATATGATTTAAGGACTACTGATGAATTGGCACAAGTACCAATGAAATGCGTGTATATAGACTAGCTCAACCTACAACATACACGTACTCGTATTCAACTATTTAAAATTAAATGATGAGACTAATGCGCATAAACGCTTCAACAAAACATGGTTATTTTTCCGTATTTTGGAAAGATTCGTACATTATACCTCTTTACAAATCTGGTAACGATTCGTACTCAAAGTAAGTAGAAAATGCTTCAATTTCGTACGGCGTTTTTCTTTCTGTGTAGTTATAAGCGAACTCCACTGAACTTTTATATATCCCTTTGATTTTAAATCGTTGAAATTTGAACTTTATAATGACACTTTATAATGGCCTGGACTGACATTGTCTTGCCACAAATCCCTTTAATATAATTATTTCTTCAGAAAATATATATATGCGGTATCACTCCGTAACTAGCGTTTTCGGATATTAGCGTAACGAATAGAGACACACTTGATTTTTATGTTTAGGATTATTTTGAATTTAATATTTGAATATTTGTTTTTAAATAATTAGTTAAGATAGTTGATATTACTTATTTATAACTTATCTAAAATGTTGTATCAACAAACACTAAGGAGGATAGTAGCGCCTTTAAAAATGTCATGTTATTACCTTCTGCTCAAGTGTTTCGCGAATTCATTACATTTTCCTCAACTGCTTACTTTATAAAAAAAACATTTAAATTAAGGAACTCATGTCGGACTTCACAACTTTCAATATTAATTAAAAAAAAACAAATCGAATTTACAGCTTGTTTTATAAAATAATAATTTGTCAAATTACACTCAGTATAATCAATTTTTTTATTTCAAAGTGATTATTTTTCGAACAAGTTGGTTTCTGTTCTGCCGTGTAAGTTGAAATTAATTGATGTTAAAATTTTCCTTTGTTCCTTTGAAATTTTGTCTCATATCCAATTCTTTCTGATTAAAAATGTTACGAACTTTAGCCAAAATAATAATCACTTTGGACTAAAAACTACTAATAATCAAATTTAGTTTTTATTAGAAACAATATAATATAAAAGATCAGCTTCAATTGGCAATAGTATGTACAAGATTTCTTTTTTTCCAAAAAAAAAATTTTTTTGTTCTGTCTTCTGTAAATTAAAAATTTATTTTGAGGTTCTTGAAAGATTTTTAAGCATACATAATTGCAAATTTCTTAAAATTGTTGTTAGTATAACATGCTGTTAGTGTAAATCCATAACTTTGTAAATCCATAACCTTTAATAAAACTGTAGTTAATAGTAAGTAATCCACCAAACAAGCTCTTTATATGAAATGGAATGAAGTGAAATATGTAATTCTTTAACATAAACGTTTTTACATATATTCTCAGAAGCGTTTTTATTATTCAACAATCAGAAAAAAATCTCTAAAAATAATATTGGAATTTTTCTTTCAGAGGGTGTGGCTGGAGTAATCCATTTTCTTCTTTTTCAAAAACTCCTCACGAATACATTCCTTAATTCTTCTGTGCTCACATGTCATAATATCATATATGCACTTCAACACACGCTCACACATATGAATGTTAAAAGGAATAATAACAGCAACAACATCAAAAATTTGCATTTGAATTAAAAACATTTTTCAATTTGTTTAAATACCTTTTCTAAGCATCCCTCGCGGCATTGCTGGACACGTATCGTTGTGGCTTGCTGCTGCTTTTGCTGTTGTTGTTGTTGTGGCTGCTGTTGCTGTTGTGTGGGACTACTTGATGTAAATGTTGCACATAAGGCAATGACCATTAGAAGAAGGGTTAAAATTTGTTGATTTGTTAAAAACATTTTAAAGCTTAATTTAAAGCTTCTTGTTTTCAGAAACCACCTCATATTTCTTAATATTTTTTGTTGCAACAGGATATTTTAAAATTAAAAATTAGGAAACTTTCCTGAAGGAATTCTAATTAAATTAATAATTTTAGAATTTATTTGTTAGATTAATATATGTAGGTATTTTTTAATAGTAGCATTATTTTTGGGCACTATAAAAAAAATATTTATGTATGTATATATACTGAACTTCTCTGATAGAATTTATAAAAAAAATATTTAAACCTTAATTTAGGTTACAATTTTGTTGCTGTTGTTGTTATTATTATTTACTATTTTTTTTATTCTTTAAAAAAAAAGATATTTTCTCAAGCAAATTATATTACAGATTAGAAATTTTGCAATCTTGGGCCAGATTACTTTTAGCTTTAAGCATATTTTTCTGTTGTAATTATAGCTAATTTATAGCTAGTTGACAAAAATATCTATTAAATATTATAAAAAATCAATTTTATTTGTGTATTTTTTTATATACTTGTATGAGTGTTATACCGACGGAGTTTTAAAAATCTTATACACACGCACAGTTCAAAAACAACCGAAACCTCAGGGAGTCTACACTAAACTGTGTTTTGCAGAAATTTTCTACATAAACCCATAAAAAGAGACCAATTTCATTAGAGCATTACTGAACAAACAGCATACAAAGCATACACACATAAAAACATTCAAACATCCATCCATTCATTCTTTCAGTCAGTCAGCCAAACAGCCAAGTTGCCAAGCTGCCAGCTAGTCGGAAAGCCAGTTATCCATGCAGCGAGCTGGCCATTCGCAGAATGTTACCAACAACAGATACTTTTTTTATTCCGGGCATGCGACATAACAATACGACAAAAGCCTTTTCCAAATCAAAAAAAAAAAACAAAAAGACAACATAAGAAAATACTCTCGGTCAGGTGTACAAAACCCAGCTACTCTTATTGGATTATGCTGGGAGAGACCAAAGCAGAAGTACAAATCCAGCAACCACAGGCAGCGCTAGTGGAGATTTGCAGTTGCTGCAGAGAGTATCCAAACGAAAAACGAGAGCACAAGAGAAATAACCTTCGTTGAGGTTAAGTTAAGGATTTGTTGTATTTGTTGTAGCCCTCACTATAAAATAGGCCTGCCTGTTCCAGATACAATTTAATGAGATATCTATCTGCAAATAGATAGTGATGTTTATCCCCATCGAAACCATTTACGGATGGGCTGCAAAGCAAACAAAGCGCACACGCCAAACCAACACAGGCATGTTGCAGGGGCTAAACGAACTTAAGCAATGCGTGTTCCAACAAGAATTATCCAACAGGTCTGACTAAACTACCCCTCTCCAATTCGAATACAACTTGCAGCAAATCACACAAGTTCCCTTCAAACAATTCGACCAATTCGAATATAACTGAAAATGCATCTTACCCAACATGTTGTACATACAATAAAACAAGTTGCCGTTGTAGTTCCTTCGAACACCGCTATTTTAAAGGCGCCACAATACGCCACAATTCTGTATAGTTTTTAAGATTGTCCAATAGACGACATCGTCATTCAACATGATTGTAAGAAGAGGTATTTGCCGGTTTCTTAAGCACGTTGTAAACATGGAATTTCCTTAATGTTCTTTAGGCTCTGCAGCAATTGTTTGGTGAAGTAAATGTTTTGCCCACTCGTGACTAGAGGGCATTAAACAAAACTAGGAAAAAATAATAATTTTCATATGCTTTTGCAATTGTCGTCATTGTCGACTAGTTAAAGCGAAGAGAGATATTGTTGATTTAGCCAACCTTTTCCTCTTGGCCAGAATGTGGCTTTAAAAAACCAACAAACTCCTTTGTGGCAAATGTGTGCGTTAGACGTTTTGTTAGTAATAATATTTGTACAAAATATTGTCGATCTGTTTTTTTATTTTTATTTTTTTGGAGTCGTTGTTAAACATTTTGTTGTATTTTGCCTCATTATCTACCACTTGACTTTCTTTATCTTTAGTTAAGCAAAACAAAAAATTAAAAATAAAAATGAAAAAATATTAGTAAGATGAATACAAAAAGCCAGAAATAAATTTATGACCTGTGCTTTGTCTTCAACTGGTTAAGATGTAAATTCAGTTTGTTTGAGTTTTATTTCATGTTGTTTTTGTTGTTTTCTATTTTTTACTTTACAACTGAGTTTACACGTGTGCAAGAATTTTAATGTTTACAATCTGTAAAATTTGCATATTATCTAAAGTATAGAAGTTTTCAACTAAAATTGCAGAAGAAACAGTATTAGAAAATGAAACAGAAGAATAACGATTTCAATTTTTTTTTTGCTTCTAATTTTTATCTCTATTAATAAAAAACATTAACTTTCGTAAACTTTTGTTCTATATTAGAATTTAGCCAACATTGTTGCCCGTTAACGGATTTTGTAAGTACATATTTTTAAAAGAAATATTGTATAATTTTTCTTTATAATTTCTTGCATAAAATATCATTGGTTTGAGGAAAAAGTGATGCAGGTTTCTTTTTTTTACTGATAAGCCTGTGTTTGCACTAACTGTAAGAATATATCGTCGTATGATTTCAAAAAAGCCCTAAATTACAAAAAATACAAAATCGACTTCTTGATTAATTATGGTGCAGCATATCAAAATACATGTTCCTGGAAAAATTTACAGAACTAAATTGTACTGATTCCTTAATAAGAAATAAGTTTATACTGAAAAAAATTTTAAAAAAGTTCGTTAACTTTTTATATTACAGAGTTTCTTGCTTGACCTGTAAAATTCTTTCAACGTAACTCAGGGGTTTTTATGAATTCATATGACGATATGTATGTTTCAGAGCATATCGTGTAAAAAATACACATTGTAAGTGTTTATATATACAGATTGTGAAAAAATTCTAGATTAATTTAGCATCCTTCAGTTGGTTTTAAAGTTTAATAAGTTAGTATAAGCCCAAAAAATATATATCTTTACTGTAAAATATGTATACATATATACATACATATATTTTTTTTCATTTTATCACGTCTGTTCCGTCAATTGACTCGATTTGAAGCACGCAAATTTTAAGCAAAAAATAATGATCGCGTTCATTATATTTCTATTGCGAATGGAGTTTAGATGAGATATTTTGAGCTTTAAAAATTAGTAAAAGACAGAAAAGCCTACACAAATTTAGGTATCAGTGAAATTGGTTTCCTCAAATCAAATTATTTTGTAAGAAACCTTTTGCACTTACCTCCAAGTTACGCTGATTGCGATCAAATTTCAATAAAAAACAAAATATAATAAGAAAATACTTTAGAAAAACTTGGTCTATTAAATATCACACTTTTACACACAAACTACACACCGTATATATTACCTTATAATAGCTATAAAACTTCTTACTAGTAAACAGACAAGTAAATTATTCTCCAAGTGACGTAGTGGTAGCGCATGCGCTTATCAAACAATGGTAAGTAACTGCTTTGAGTAGTAACTATATCGTCGGTCACAGGTTGACAACTCTTAACTCGCAAAAAAATCGAATCGGGTTTGTGATGCCAAAAGACTGTGTTTGTCCTTCTGCATGTTAGTGCGTTTCATTTATATTTTAAAAAAATGTCCTGCCCTACTTCTCCTACTAATTTTGGTTCTTTTTATTTACTTCCAACACGGTTTAGTAACGGAATAATAACGTTTTATTTGTCTTCTGAAAAGTAAAAAAAAAACATGTTAAGAGTTGTCAACCTGTGACCGACGATATATATACTTGATATGTTGAACTCGTTACTTTCCCATCAAAGTAGTTGCTTATTAGTATAAAAACTGAAAAATTCTACCAAATATCTAGTTTTTTTTAAGGTTCTATTAATAATGCCTAGTCATATAAGCTAGAGTACGCCTAGTGATCGAATTTCGACCGCCAGTTTAAAGTTTAAGCGTATTCCTATTTTAGTTGTGTTCATTTAAAGAGAAAAAGCTATCTAATTTTCCATTCCGTTCCCCGTGAAAAAAAATAATAAACGAAATAAAATTTTATAAAAACACGCATATTTATTTTGTTAAGTTTTTATTTGAAGCTAACACATCCATACGTAATGAATATGTACATCCATATTTAATTATCATCTTTTTCAATTCTGATCTGTTTTTCTTTTTCAACTTCACTCATTAGAAGAGGAAAAATCTTAATACTCATATAAATATGTACTCTCAAAAGAAAAATCAATCCATCCATACTTAAACCAATCCCAAGCGGTGTTAAAAGTACGGTAATCCAAGATTTACTAAAATCAAGTACTGAAAGATTGAGTTTAAGTACGGAAGGATTCAAATGCTCAATTTAGTTTAAGAATTTTTTAGTTCAATCAAGATTTTTCACGTGATTAAAAAATTTTGTTATCATTTCAAGAAACTAAAGGATTGGTTATCTAAAGTAATCTCGTTTTCGGCTTGATTAAAGTACATTTTATTGTTATTTGTACTAAAAATTTCGACCACGATTCGTACTCAAAGTAAGTTGATAATACTTGACCTTCGTATGGAGTTTTTCTTTCTGTGTAAGTACTCTTAAACACTCTCATTGCTTTGCTTTTGTTTTTATTTGAACCAATACTTACATAAGTGAATGTGAGGGTGAATATTTAGCATTTGTAGTGGTGTCAACGTGAGGAGGCTTTTATTCCCTTAATACTGAACGGATTTAAATAATATATATAAATAAAGCTCCAAAAATCAGTTGCCAAACAAAGGAGAAAAAGGGATTATAATATAAAAATTACAATAGATTTGTGCATATATAAAAACGCCAATCGTGTTATTTCAAATTCAAAATTGTTTTAAAAAACGTGTAAAATGTGGATTGGGTGTAATTGAAAAAATTTTAACTTCGAAAATATCTACAGACATTGTTAAATTGCTATGGGTTTTCGTTATAGCCGCCGTTCCTCTAAGTTAAAATAATATTGGGGTGATCAAAAATGCTATTGGTGACTTAAGAAAAGCTCCAGGTAAAAGGTGCTTTTGCAGCCTATAACATGCATATCCCAAAAAAGTCGTCTCCACATAAGATGCCATTAAATTGGCGCATGAAAATGCTAAAGATATTATTGCTTTGGGCTTTCATGAAAAGACTTACAAAAATAAGAAAATTTATTATTTAATTTGAATATTTTTCGAGCTAAATTGCAAATATTATTTTTTTTAGATATAATTGCATATGAGATAATATCGCAAAGGTAAAAGGGATAAATTAACATCAAAATTAATTTCAACTTATACGGCAGAACAGAAAAAACGTTGTTTTCGGCAGCCGCTACACTCCCATCATCAGTGCTCATGTGTTTTTCCATGTATCCGCCACTGTTCAGGTGGCTTGACTGAATGTGGTATCAAATTTGTATTTATACAAATTATGACCCAAAAAAAGTTAATTTTTAAAATTTTTAATGCCTTTTTACACCGTGATCGCTACATACAAAAATGATCTTATAAACCTGATAGGTTATTATATAAAATGTATAACGAAAATATTTGATAAACTAATTTTAAGTAAGGTGACCCCATAGAAACAAATTGTATACATCTTTAATTTATACATCTCATAAGCCAATAAACATTAATATTTGCTGATAATACAAATTTCCTAAGTGTCTGAAAAAATAAAAAAAATTCGAAATATTAAACAAAGTAAAAATAAGTGATGAATAACGTAGACTTGGAGCATCGCATGAAGTATTAGGACAAGTGACATCGCACTAGTTGATCAAATACAATCCACTTTGGAGCTGCATTTAAACTTCGATGTCATTATTCCTGCCAGGATCTAATGATTAAACCACACCTCATGTTACCAAGATACTAATCAGTTATAATGCAATAGCAGCTTCAAGCAGAAAATGAGGGACAACGGAGTGCATATTCAGTGTCTACAGTGGGGCACAATTAAAATATTTTGCGAATATGTCAGCAATAATTCAATACCGGAGCAACATTCTAGTTTAAGTTTTGAAGATTAAAGCCGCGGCCACACGAGCGTTTTAAAAATATTATCTCGACCGACCAACCGTTTGGAAATCGCTGAATTATTTCCAAAATGTTTTGAATCTTTGCCGCTGTTTGGCCTCGATTTGCAAAGTTGCATTATCATGGGAAAATGTCCGATGATCTTTCAATCGAAAATATAAGTCACATTTTTTAAAAAATAAATATATTAATATATCCGCAAGAAATAGTAGCAAAAATAAAAAAAAATATTCGGTTACACATAAGTTTTTGTCGATTTCTTTTGGCAACCCTAGATAAGTTATGCTAAACTAGCATTTGTGTTTAGAATTCAAACAGATTAATCTGTAATACATTGTTAAAGATTTATGATCAATAGTTTTGCATATTTAATTTTTTAATCAGAAATTGGTTTCTTTAAACATTTATAAGCCATAAATAAAGAAACAAAAATAGACTATTGTTGTATTATAAACGTTTAAATGTTTAAATGTCTGCATCACAATTGATATGAACGATTTTGTATGCAAAGTTTTGCTTAAAAGATCTTCGATTTGAAATACCGAATTCTACAACTAAGGCAAGGAACTGCCAACGTGTTCTATTATTCAAGAGTGTGTTTCCTATAATAAATAAAAGTTTAGTGTCTTTTTACCTTTTTTTCTTTTGTTTTTTGTCAAATAGTTATTTGTTAAAATCTATGTGATTTTGTTTACTTTTAGTTTTATCATTTGAAAAAAAAACCTGTGTTTAGTGATTAATTGCTAATAATTAAATACCAATTTAAAACTTTATAACTTTTTTGTCTAAGTCATTTTTTTTATTTGGTTTTTGAAATAGAGAACAACTTTATAATGCATTGAACAAAATTTATCTTAAATATCTGTTGATAGGAAAATTAAAAAAACAAAACAACGACAGCCAGGAAATGTTGTTATTCCTCTTTTACTGTTTCTTGTTTAATACATTTCAGTTTTTTATTTTCTTATGTTGAAATTTTTATATGTTTTAGGCCATAAATTAATCAACTCGATATCAATAGAAAAGAAGTAGTTTTTTTCTTCGATTTCGTTGTGACTAGTTTTTATTTTACGATTTACTAACGAGTTTAGTTTTGTACTACTGTTTTATTTTTAATTTGTTGAAAATGCCGCATTTAGACACACTCAGTTGCTTCAGTATATAAAATCGTGAATCATTAGGAGGTTAATTTAAAAAATATTTTCAGAAACAAATATAACTTTTATTTTATAGAGTGTTCTTTACAATCATAACAACTGTAAGAGTCCGATCAAACGTGCTTTTTTCAGACAGAGCCCGAACACCGCACCCGAAATATGGTAGATTTTTCGGACCAGAATCGAAAACGATCTTTTATTTATTGACTTTTATTTAGTGACTTTTTAAATCTTATAGAACTAAAATTAACACCCATAACAACCTGTTATTAGACAACGTTGTAAATTTTTTAATTTAATATTTTACTTTGCTTCATCTTTGCGTATGTGTGATGATGATATCCCAACGGTAGCCCTGGACCAGTGTTGCCGTTTTGGTACTTTTGGACCAAAATTGGTCCTTTTTTTTAGACATTTAGAATTTTGGTAACTTGGTAAGCTAATTTACGTTTTGGTAACTTTTGGCTACTTTTTCCAAATATTTAAAAAATTCCTTAATGTTTCATTGTTTTGAGCATATTTTATTGTGATTTTATTCACAACTTCGTATACAGTTTTATTCCTAAGATTTCTCATTATGAATATGCAAACTTCGCGCATATTTCATTGTTGTTGGCAACATTTTGCTATTCTTACTTGAGATTTGTTAACTTTGCGTAAATACTTTAGCTTTGTTTGGTTTTTCTTTACGGCAAATGGTTTTTCGTGTTTTGGTGTTTACTATTATACTAAAAATAAATAAGTCATTTAATTTGTTATGAACAAAAAACCATTACTCAGTATTTTCAAAATGAAGTACCTTATGCCAACATAACATGTTGCGATAAACAATAAATATAAATAAAATTATTTATAAATTATAATACGTTATGTTTAAAAAAATAAATTTACGTACACAGTAAAAAGTTTTGGTTTGATTTTGATGCCGAGCCGGTGTGTATATATAACAAATTCAAAAAAGAATTAAATTTATTCCAAAATAGTATATTTGTAATCTTAAATGGAGTTAAAACAATAAACTTTTTCGGAATTAATTGTAAATTTAATTCCAAAGTAGTTTAGAATGAAAACTGCTAAGTTATAAAAGTTCTAAAAGTAAACCAAAACTTTTTACTGTGTAGTCATTTTACATAAATTTTCAAAAAGTGTTATCAAAATGTAATTTATTTAAAAAAAAAAGTACTTTGAAAATTAAAATAATTAATATGTACGAATTGTTTGTTTACAATAAAAATTATTTAAAAACTTTTACAGTTGTAATTTTTTTTACAAAAATATAGCAAGACAAATTTTGGTACCTTTTTGGTAACATTTTTGTAACTTTTTGGTCTCAAAAAATGTTAGTCTGTGGCAACACTGCCCCGGACATAGCTCTGAATTGTATGATGCAACTAATTTGTATGATGATGTGATGATCTCAGTCTTTCATGAAAAAATGTGACTATTGTCCAACCGTATTTGTGATAAAAAAAATTGCTTAAAAAAATTGCTTCATAATGAGTAACCCTTTGATGCATAAACTATAAAATATATAATAAATGTAGTGTCATAGAAATTCCTTAAAAATTTTTTTATTTGGAATATTGATCTTAATTAATAAATTAGTAAAGTTTCGATTTAATACTCTTATAACTGTATGTTTTCTCTTTTCCTTCATTTATATTTTGAGTAATCACTCTTTTTTCGTTTTTTATTTTTTGTAATGGAACCTGATCGTTCTTTTGTTTTATTTGATCTGTGTTAACAATTTAGTAAAAGAAAATTAATTAATGTCATATCTTTTTATAGAACACTGTTAATTAGTAGCAAATGATTTTTTATGTAAGAAATCTTATCTTGTTTGTTTTTACGTGTGTTAACTTTGGAAATTATATTCAAATGAAATATGCCGAATTTTAAGTTGAAGCTATTTGTTAGTTTGATACAAAAAATAAAAAATAAACAATAAATTTTCATTGTTTTTTTTTCTAGACATCATATACTGCTGTGATACCATATAATGCAGGAGAGAAAAAATAATAATAATGTAAGCACTTTTTTCTTTTTTATATTAGAGCAACTTACATTTGTTTTGCTTAGATAAACTTTATTTATAATTTATTCAATATTAAATATTAAAAAACTGAGAAGGTGGGATCGAATTCAGTTTCAGACAATTCATAAAATCCAAAATTTTTCAGATGCGCATTAGTGTGTCATCGTATTTGTTGTTGCTAGACTGTTTAAATGACGAAGGCGTAGCACGGGTCACTGAACAATACCGGTAAAAATTGATACTTGTCTATGATAGTATACTCACAGTGCCCTCCTTCGTCCTCCGTATTGTCGGCGATATAAAATGCCTATACATCTTAAAGAAAAATTAATGCGCCTATTTGAGGCCAAAGGCGCAATAGCAGAGTTGTAAAAGAATTAATTAAACTTTCTCACTTTCACCACCTGTCCTTGCTGCAGTGTCGCTTTCCGAAAGAAAATAACATATTAAAATGTTTGGTAGGCATCAATTGCCTGAGTTGTTACTTCCCTTTAAAAAATATATATATATATTTATCGGTTTAAAAAAAAAGCTTGCAGAATATGCTCTTCTAAAACAGTCTAATTCTAAAAATATGACACAAACAGGCAATGTGTTTTCCATAATTTGTTTTAA
Organism: Gymnocheta viridis; assembly: GCA_956483585.1. Taxonomy (NCBI): domain Eukaryota; kingdom Metazoa; phylum Arthropoda; class Insecta; order Diptera; family Tachinidae; genus Gymnocheta; species Gymnocheta viridis. Next base: position 20,155,207 of record OY101441.1, on the reverse strand, counting down.
ATAAGCTTGTTAATCGATTTGTATATGACAACATTTATAATTTGCACTCCTTCCGGTTTTTAGTCGTAAGTTCTTGTACTTTGTTTTAGACAAAAACAGATATGTTTTTTTTAGATATAACAATTTATTTCAAGTAAAACTGTTTTCTTTTTAATTCCGCAACGACTACAGATAACATTAAAACTTTGTAAACTAATATTTCCCATGGACCGGTATTAGTTCTTAAAAATTTTTAATAGAACATGCAGTTATGTGGATCAAGTTATATATTGTTCATCTAGTTTCAAACGTAGCTTCGGCTCGGGCCTTGTGTAATAAAGTGCGTTCGGTTAGATACTAATTGGTTACCCTTAATAATCATCTATATTATTAAGAGGCAAACACGATTTTTTAAAAGCGATCTAAATATTAATATTAAACCGAAAAATGTATATGTTTTAAGCGGGTGTTTACAGAGATGTGTACAATCTAAGTTTTATTTAAATCGGTTCTATATTTCTATATTGTATAAGCCTTTAAATTTGCTACTAACACATCCACACTTATAACACATAAAGTGTACATGTGTGTTTGTCCAATTTGCTTTTGCATAAAACTCAGACAGATTTTTAAGTTGTTTATTTAGAATGTTGTTTGCTTTTGAATTTTATCGTATTTATTTATGTAAATGTTTAATAGTAATTTCTATAATGCGGTCGATTGAGTCGACTGCTGGATGCACTAGTACTGAATTAAATACTAAAATTATTTTTATAAGAAATATATATTGATCGAAATTGAAACTGTAAATAATATCTATAGCAATTTTCATCATGCTCATTATATAATTTTGCCATTCAAGTAAAAATATTTGTTACGAATTAACTTATTTGCACACCTTCTTCGAATTGTTATAAAAAATCCATAACAAAATTTGTATAAGATGTATCAATCATTACATATATGTATATACATATGTGCAAACGTTCTAAATTTTATTCCTTTAAACAAAAATTATGATAGATATAATAACTGTTTACAAAAGTATATCATAACAGTTGACACATGCCTTTGTGCATATACAATTTATTTGCATTTTCATTTTTATTCTTTAGTTGTTGAAATAAAAGTTCAACGTTCAAGTGTGTATTTGTAAATATAGCAATAACTACAATTTGTACATTGACATCAGCTGACAATAAAAAATAAAACTTCATGTGATATACGATATTCCGGTGGTACCAACGTTTACTCAACCAATAGCTGCTGCCCCTTTTTCAATCAACTCAAACTCTTTTTGCGCACATTCTGGATCTTTGGGTGTGTTCTGTCTGTTTATATTATATTTTGATTTTATTTTTATACTGATTTTAAGCAGGTGGGAATTCTATCAGTACAGGTGACATGCGATTCTATAACTAAACAGAGATAGAATTTCGAGCAATTGACGAGGGTGAATGAGAAAAAAATTTTCAATATCTTATAAAAGTAGAAATAAAACAACAAAATAAATAAATAATAAAAAGTGAAAGAAATCTTCAAATAAATAAACAAAAGTATTTGTGTGTAGGTTGTGCTGTTTGTGTGTGTGTTTTTTATCGAAATGAAACCTAAAAAAGAGCCTTCAAGGACTTTACGATTGTTGTTTTTGTTGATGTTAATGTTGATGATGGTGCTGATTTTGCAATAAACAGTACATGGGGTTATGCATGCTTAGACTTTGGGTTAGACTTTTTACATTGCTACAAATCTATTGAACGTAGTCCTTACTGTGTGTGTAGTACGAGGGTAACTAGACGTTACCAAGCTTTACATGAAGAGTTTTAGCTTGAAATTTCAAAATGAAACTGTGCTATAAAAGATATGTTAACCAATGTCAAGAATTTGAAAAACATAATTCTTTATTTGGTGCTGTTTTATGGGAATCGCAAAATTTTAGAATTTAGAATTTTTATTCGCACTATTTCTCCCAATATTAATATTTTACTTTACCCCCTAAAGTTCCCTGATGATCTGCATTAGCAACAGTGAAATGCGCATAGGAACAAGCTATACCCCTCAATAATCAATTGCAATTAGTTTTTTAACAAAATTGTTAACGTTTTACTGAATAAGTAAAATATTAATATTGGGAGAAATAGTGCGAATAAAAATTCTAAATTCATAATTCTTTATATCGCCAATTTTTGGGATAAATCTTGCAAATTGCCCTCGTAAGCTTGAATTCGTATGTATATGAATTACAAGAATCTTCAAATTACACAAAAAACAAACAAATATTATTTACAAATATATTTGGTAGGAAAAAAAATCTTCAAGAAAAATAAAATGAAAAAAGTATATAATATAACGTAGGAGTAAAAAAAAATACATCACAAAGAACATTTTTTACTCATATTACTTATTGTATTGCCTTCTGTTTGTAACAACAAAATGTTGTAATTTGGCAAATAACAACTAGAAATACAAAAAAGCCAAACAACACGCACAACCCTACAAATAAACGAACATCACATAAAATCGAAGACAGTCATTTAGACAGACACTCAATATGTAATTTTGATTTTGTTAGAAAAAAAATATGTTGTTCCTGTAGTTGTTATTTTGCAAACATTAGTTGTATGTGTTGTAGGAATTGTTAGGAAAAAATTGTACATTAATGCAAGCAACATCTGCGAAAAATGTTCGATATAATTATTGGTAATAAAGAGGAAATATTTAAAGCCTTTCTAAGTATAAAAGTAGAAAAATTGTATTAACTTAAATTTAAGAAATAAATGTTATTATCTTTTAAAGTATAACATTTTCAGTGATCTAGTAAATGTATATCGGGGAGAGAAAATTAATAAAAAACTAATGACATGTTTGGTTACCATGTAGTAGAGACCGGTTCGAATTGTAACACTTTATATAAAAGGAACCTGTCACTTTAATATAACAATGGCAAGGATGCTTTTCCTGCACCTTTCGTCCTTCCACTGAATAAACTGCGATACTAAAACACCATTTACAACACTCAACCAATCATGCGGAAAGTTTATATTAAACAAAAAAATTTTAGCTTTAAACTTTCTAAGAAAAAAACTGCTTAATAATACCTACCATAACAATAAGAGAATAATAATCTCTTTCCGGTTACAATTTGTTTAAATAAGATTTGAAATCACATTCAATTGAGCCACTTGAAAAGTGGCGAATACAATAAATACACAAATCCACTGATGATGGAAGTGTAGCGGACCTACAAAAACAACGTCGCACAGTGGCTGAAAATCGTTTTTCATTGGCCAAAATTCTGTAACTTTTGAACCGATCAAAATCTTGAAGTAATTTTTATTTTATTGGATAGATATTTAGTTCAGCTTGACTCAGTTTAAATTACATTAAAATTGATTGAGGACTTTTTAAGGAATTCGAGGTCAAAGTTGAACTTTTGAATTTTTTTAACTTTTAGAGTGAAATATGGGTTTATTATTTTTTAATTTATTAAAAAATTTAATATTTGGAAATTAATAATAATTATAAATAATTTTTGTAATAATATAATATTTTTAATGTTACACTGAAAAAAATTTTTACACTAAAAAAAATAGTAAAATCAACTGGAGATTTTGCTATTATTACAGAAAAATTAAAAATTTGTTGCTGTCAAATTTGCAAATTTGTTTACACTCAAAGAATAGTTACACTTAAAAAAAAACTTTAATAATATTATCTAAAAATATTTCTATTACTACAGAAAAATGTATTATTTTTTGCTGTCAAATTTGATAATTTTAAAAACATTTTAAAAATAAAAACTGCAATAAATTTTAATAGCATTTGTAACAATGGTAGGTTCGGTTTATTATCATTTTTTACTGATACTACGTTTTTCGTACTTAAATAACAATGAAAGGCAATTATAATTATTATTCATTTGACTCAAATATTGATTGCAAATATTCCATATTTTGTTCTGTGCTATATCTTTTCTTTAGTAGTTTTTTGGCTTCTTCATCTAAATCCCGATGTTCCACTTTCCATTGATTTCGAATGCTGGAGATAAACGGATGTGACGTTGCCAATAATATATTAAATGGATCTTCATTTGTTGTGTGCTCTCTATAAAATATGTAATTCTTGTTCCTTTTTTCCTGAGCCTCCTCTGATAGATCTCCAAGTAGCACCAAATGATATTTAATGACATCTTCTCCATGATAAAGAGTTTTGTGAACTGTTGCAGACATATTTCTCCATAGGTAGTTGGTTGTATATATTTTTGCAGTTTCCTTAACCTAATCTCCAAATTTTCTAGAGTCAATTTTTTCATTGCACGCAAGTACTTCTAGTATTATTTTAAATCTGAAAATAAGGTTTAAATCCACTCCTGTTATTTCATCCACTTTTGTTAATTGGTTCTGTGTTCGTAATTGATGTAGGAAAGATTCTTTTATATTTGTACAACCAATTGCATCGTTGATATCTTTAAGTTGTCCAATGATTTGCGTGGTCTTCCAGCCTTATCTTGCTTTGCTGTTTCTGTAGCGACAGTAAGTTGGCCCTCTAACCAGTTTGCACTTTTTACATAAAAGTTTTGTTTACTGTAACTAACTTCTTTGTAGCGTTTTTAGTGCTTTGACGAAACTAGATAATTGCTCTTGCATTTCGGTGCCACACGAATTTAAGTTTAATTTTAACGTAACTAAGAACATATTCCTGGTTTTTGTTTCTAAAATACTCCAGTTCTTTATAGCTGAAGCTCTACAAATTTTTCTGAATATTTTTATTTGCGTGTTATGTTTTACCCGTACACTTAGAAGATTAACTTATTACTGAGTAATCCCTTATCGAATCCGTAGTTTTATACATTTTTAGATACATGTTATTCACACATTGATCTTTAATTTCATAGCAGGTAGTGCTTAAATTGCACAAAACTGCACATGTTGTCCAGACCTTAATATCAGGTAAAACTAATTAGTATCTCGCCAATATTTGTTGTTGTTGTTGGGTTGTTTTTTTATTTTTAGTGGTTTAATGTCCCGATTATTGTTATAAAATTGCTTATGACTTTGGTTGACCCTAACATTTGATAACAGGTAAATTTAGAAACAGATCATATGTTTACTGTAGAATTTTGTGATAATTTGTGATAATTTTATGACTTATTTTTTGCTGATCAAAACAAAGCCATTAAACCCTTTCGCAGGTATTATATTTAATTTTTTTAGTTTTACGTAGTCTAAAGTAAAAACATAAACTTTTAGGCAAAAAAGTGAAAATTATATACACCATTGTATACGAGTACTTTGGAGTAATTTCATTAAAATGAAAAAAGTGTTCTACACACGGCTCGTCACGGGTGCAAAAGTATATATAGCGGTAAAGAGGACACTTTCACCTTTCTCCGGGTGGTATACATTTCTTGTTCCCTTTTGTTCCCTAGAAGTTCTATGCTACTAAAGTTTAAATTTGAGAAAAATATAGTAGTTTCATAAATATTCCGTAACGCCCTTAATATTAAACGCTAGAGCTCTGACCACTTACAAAAACTAAAGACTATAATCCTACCAACATTATAAAAAAGACCGCAGGCCATTATCGATGATAGCTTGCGAGTAGTAATCATTTATTTTTGATAAAAAACAACAGAAAAACACCTTTTTCTGAAATTACAAAAAACCGTTGAGTTTGACAGCATGCCACGCTCACAATTATCAATAGTTTAACCTAATTTTTTGGCTACCTTAATCTGGATATATTAGCTGCAAAAGGGCGTAAAAATTTTAAAAATCGGTGACAAAAAAAAATTTGACTTTTGGCCAATGAAAAACGATTTTCAGCCACAGTGCGTCGTGTAGGTTGAAATTAGCTAACGCTAGTTTTTCCCTTGTTGCTCTGGAATATTGTCTCATGTCTGAATCTCTCGGATTTAAAATAATACGAACAGTAAGCCTAATAAGAACCAACTTATGACCAATTTAGCTCGAAACCTAATCACATTAAAACAAATAAATTGCTACTGGCTTGAGCAGTGAAATGTTTACTGATCAAATTAAACAGGTGCCAAAAAGAGAAATAGAAGCAAATGTACCTTTAAGCATTGAAATCATAATAATTGCCGTATTTTATATACTCAAAAGATTTGTATAAACAAGGACTTAAATTTACTTACAACTAGTGGTGAAATATATGAAGTACACATGATCACTGATGTTCTGATGTTCACTGTTCTGATTGTGCAAATTGGATTTAATTAAAGTTGGATTTCCTTTGTTCTTTGAAATATTATCTCATATTCATTCAACCCTTTCTAACGAAAAACCTTAGCCTAATATCAATTACGTTGGAGTAAGAAAAAAAAACATGTAAAACGTTTTGCTGATGATGGCACGACCGATTCATTTACCTTTCAAATAGGGCTCCCATTTTATTATTCCAACCTTATTCCCAAATTTTCTGTTTTTCATGCCCGAAAATCATCTTTTTTTCTTAATAAAAATAAATTAATACAATTCGTACAAATTGATGGGTGAAAAGTTAATCGGGGTTGTCACAGAATCCAATGTACTATCAAATAAATACTTTGGTATGATGAATTCCAATGTTATCGGTTTTATGTTCAATCTGGCATTACTATCTGTTTTGAACATAAAACAGATAACATTTAAATTCTTCACACTGAAGTATTTATTTGATCGTTTTCATGTCCAATTCCGACTACATTGGATTCTGTGACAACCATGAATAATTTTAAAATATTTTTATACTTGATTACGTATATTTCTTTACCTAATAATATTCCAAGTTTCAAAGTTTTATTTGCGAGTCGTATAATAGTTTTCATATTTTCAGCTTAGAACGGTTTAATTATAATATTCCTAAATTTAGTTTTCTTTTTCAATCCTGGTATTTTAAAAAATAGGTATCTATGGAAAAGAGATTCAAAAAAATAATCTAGAAAAATCTGGAATTTTCGTATAAAAACACGAACTAATACTAATATTTTAGGAAATTTTTTTTGGAATATAAACAATTTCGATTTATGTGATTTATTTATTTATTAAGCATGGAACAACAACTAAATATAGCTTTTCACCGAACTCCGACATCGAGCCCGAACGTCCGGTCGGACACTAAAAATTAGTCATAGAATACTGCATACGCAAATGCATCAGTACCGACAACAACTGCCATTACTGTGTGCAACTTGCTTATGAATGAAGACCATTTCACACTATAATACAAGTGTTACGTAAGTTAAGAAAAATGCAACCCTGATATAATAAATTGTTATTGCTTTTTTATGTTTTTCAAAGAACATTTGCATTTTCCTTAATTTACGTAATACTTGTATTACGGCTGAAGCAGACTAGTGTTCAACCTGATGTGACCACAACTGCAGTCAATGCTCCTGAGTGTGATGCCAATCGGCCCTTTAAAATTGCACCATTGCAAGCCCGTTGCTATTTTTAGGTTTCAACTCCTTCCGAGTACGTCAAAAGTCTATTTTTTATTTCAAAATAAATTAACTGTCTTACCAAGAATTTTTGTAGGTGTCTAGAAAATTGTTTTTGCTTATCTAACTCTATTCTCTACTTGGAGCCATAAAGAATCAAGAAAATTACTTTTATAATTTTTATTATTTATTTTTTATGTCTCTATTATTATTGACAAACAAAATGACTGAAACATGTGAAGGAAGATTCATTTCAATACTGTAATTGATCTTTGACGTTACAAGAAAATTGAAATTTACACATGTTTCTACAGCTGTATGCCAAAACATACATGTCTATGCCTGTATTTATGTAAGGGTATATGTGTATTAACTGACAAATTGTTACTTGTTGTTAGTAGAAACTGGTAAAAATTTCAAGCCAGGATGTTGTTTCTTTGATGTGATATGATTTGACTTGGCGTTGTTCCCATTTAAGTAAATATTTTCGTTTTTTACGTTTTTGCATCCTAGTTTCTTGCTTGGATGCGTTTGTAGTTCGTTTGCATTTATTCTTTCCTATTATATTTTTTCTGATGTTCTTTCTATTCTTTGCTATTTTTCCTTGTAATATTTATCTTGTATTCTTTTTTCGTTTCGCTCCTTTTTTATTTGTTTATTTTTCATCTTATTGACAGTATTATCAGTAATCAACCACATTTTTGTTTTGTTTTTTTTTTGTTGCCAGAAAATAAAAAAGAGAAATACTCGTACTTATGCATAATCAACAACGACAGCTTCAAAAGCAACAGCAATATCGTCATTGTCATCGTCATCATCATCAACAACATCTACATGTTATCTCTGCTCTAGTATTGTGATAAAACTAGAGTTGTACAAAAATGCAGGTTGTTTAAAGTATTGATTGATACTTTACAGCAGTTCAAGCCATTATTTTCCTAATTTTACATTTTGTTACTATTGGAATCTGTCATCAAATTGTAGATGTCACATAAGGCATGCAGTTAATTGGATTTTCGGTAGAAGAATCCGATTTACCAGAATTGAAATCTAGTTTTTGATGATAGATCAAAAAATCACGGGTGCAAATTGTTTTTTGCATGGTCATCTCAGCAGCTGAACATTCAATACACATACAAGCATTTCAAAAAAGGAAAAGGAACTTTAAAAATTTTACTTGATCAGTTCGTGGGAGTATTTATCACTTGCTTATTTTTTTTAATTACAGATAACTCTCTTTGACATTCTGTGCAGACTTAATACAATCTCTTATATAAGTATTTTTTTATAAATCCTTTTTTTTTTCATATTATTTTACAAAAAAAAATGGGGTAAAACAAATCTAAAAAATTTAAACTTATAACGGATGGTTGATGTTAAACAAATGAAGAATTATTGTTGTTGCTTGCACTATTTCCATTACTGCGACTGGTTTTCATTACTTATTACTTTGTTGCACATTGAGATTAAACAGGATAATATTACAAAATTTTTAAAATGTTTTCTGCATGACCTTGTTTCTATCTCTATGCTGCTTGCTTTTAGAATATGAAAAACAAAATAAAATAGTACAGCAAAATACTAGCAACAATTTTGAAACAAGATATTAATTGTTTTTTGCGCCCTTTATACATTTTTTAATATTCGATTGTAAATGTTGTTGGCAGGATTAAAGCAGAAATACATTTCATATGTATATGCCTTACGAACGCACATGCTGTTGTGGATAACGTTGTGAGTACAGTGCGAGTGAATAAAAAGACAACGATAATATATTTATTCAAATTCTTACGTCCAATTACTTAAAAGTAGTTCAAATATCATCTTAGCGCCATTTTAGTGGAATCATATTTATTCCCTTGAAGACTAAAAATCAATATATGCTCTTATTTTTAAAAAACTTTATATCTTAAATATTTATTACATTTATTATTCGCAACATGTCTTGATAACTTATTTTAAAGAATTCGGTATCTTATTTCAAAGAATTCCAAAACTTTTTATATTTAAAAAAAATTATTTAGATTTTTTTCAAAAACTATATCTTGAATGCTTTACAAAGAGTATCTAAATCCTTGAAGGTCGCAATGCCAGACATAATTTAAGCAAAGCAGATTGGTTTGCCTTCAACTAATCTCATACATACATAACAGCTTGCTGTAAAAGTGAAACTACCCAGAAAAAACTTGGATTGCAAAATAATAAGTTAAAATGTTAATAAGCACATGAAGTGCTTGCATTTCACACTACTTCTACTTTGCTTTTAACTAATATTTATTTAACATGGCGAGCTCTTTGGACGCAAATAATTGCCACTTTAGGCTCGAAACAACGACTTTAAAATATTAACTTTGAGAAGTCACAGAATACACAAAATAACGGAAAAAGTAAAAAAAATTCAAATTTGGGCGCCCGATTTTTGTTTTTTTTGATATGTCGGAGTGGAACTTTTTGTTCTCATTCCAAAAGTTATCGAAAAATCGATTTCTAAATCAACCCACTCTAATGTATAGTATGTTTAAATGACTGTTGCAAATTTTTTAACTGTAGGGCCGTAATTTATCTGCTAATATGTGTTAATGTCATTGATAATTTAAAAGGAAACTTTAAATTTTATTAAGTGTATATATCGGAATTACATTTTTAGCCCACTTTACATTCTTTACGCGAATTTATTTCATATTTTTTTGTTTTTATTTCTTTTAACTGTAACTGATACGAGTACAAACAATGTTTTCAAATTAAATCTAATACTTTTGTTGTTTTCATTATGATTTTTTATAACGCTCTTTGAATATTGTTTGAACTCAAAACAATGTTAAGCCTTGGGATATTTCAGCTAAAATGTTTTTGATCTCTCTCTTTTTATTTTGCATTTTTTATGAATTTTTCACTACTAAACAACAAATTTAACAATTAAAGGAAATTATAATCGTTCAGGACAAAATCTTCAAAATGTACTCTCGATAAGGGAGGATGTTGAAAAAAAGAAGCGAATAATTTTATGTGGATAACAAGAGCCATTAAACTGAAATCTAATGTTGCCGCAAGTTAATTCTAATAACAATTAAAGCTATTGAACCATTACTAAATGTGCTAAAACTTATTGTTATTTTTTTTTCAATTATTACATTGAGCTTTTGTTCTAATGCATCTTCAAGGAATACAATTTTCAGGAAGTGCTAAAACGAATTCTTAAATATTTTAGATAATTTCATTTTCTTCCTTTTACTCATCAAATTATCATTTTCAGTCACAGTTGTTTATAGCCTTTTGTAATTAAGCATTGATGATGCTGTTGGGTACTCGTACTCGTATGTGTTGTGGCATTTTAGTTTTAATCACCGCATCTTATTTAAGTACAAGTAGTAATTTGTTTTTTTTCTCCATACGATAGTTATAAACTTCGTTCGGTTTTTTTTTAACTTTTAAATACATGGCCATAAATTACTTAAGCTATCAGTCCATAATCCATCCATCTTTCCTTGTTTTCATCTTGTGCTTTTCATTTCGTCTGATTTTTTGTTCCTTAGATTCGTTAAAGTGTTTTGATGGAACGAAACGGATTAGCATAAAATAATAGCTGTTGTTTTTAAGCAAAAACTATATATTTCTTTTTATACATTTGTTTTAAACCAAAGGTAAAGAGTAGTTAATAAAATTTTATTCGCTTTTGGTATTAAAAAATACAAATCTTTTAATGTCATTCATTTCATTATTTTTTTTATTTTTTGTTATTTCATCTTGTTTTGTATGGGAAAAATGAGAAAATTTATGTTGGCTGTTAAATGATTTGTTAAGTAGTGTATGTAACGATTATGCTTTTTAAATGTTTTTGAAAAACTGATGTTTTATTGCCTACGTAAGGACAATAAATGACTCATTATACATAACTGATACATTTCAACTTAGCTGAAATACAGAAACTAACAGTTGTTAACGATTTACAAAATCCAACCTATTAAACTTGAAATTTTGAATAACAACCAAATGTCATCGTATACTTTTATTCACATTCGATACTAATCTCTTATTTTTGATATTCGTATTCCCCAAATTCATTCTTCAATTTCGAGAAAATAAATATTTCAAAAACTACATAAAGTGAAAATAAACATTCGGAATTATGAGCTTCGTTAAAGTAATGAAAAATATTGTCTAAAGCATTTTTGTTTGGCAATGGTTTTGCTATTTGTGATCTAAAAATTTTTGTTGCAAATAACATTGGTAGAAAAAACATTTTAAAATTGGTTCGCATTAAGAATATTTCATGTTATATAACAAATGAAGATGGTTTCTACTAAGTTTTTGTTTTCCTAATTATGACGAAGATTTTTCAAGAAATTAACTGCTGTTACTATATTAGGACACTAAAAATTGTGTCCATATATGGAAAATTAACTTATACTTGCAGACATATTGTAATAATATTTGCTATTTGAATATTTGTGCAAGTTGGGAACAATACAATCATTAGTGGGCACAACTTTAAAATGAAAATATATTTTACCTTTTTTTTTTTATAGTTTAAAAAAAATCAGCATTTATTGCAGAACAAATTTTATAATACCGGATAAGCAACTTTATGCCTCTCTCTCGAATAAAATCCCAATAATTAAACTAAACGTTTTGTGGCACAGTGATCAATAAAATTATATACGCAACAAAAACAAAAAAAAATTAAAAAATTTTTGATTTAATATTGACTGTTGATTTTTCAAATATTTGTATCGCTTTAAAGGATATAAAAGCATTTTGCATCGATCGATTTTTAGCCACTATTGACCACATGTTGTTAAATATTTATGACCCAAAGTCTAAACGTTTGTGTAAAACAGAAAACAAATGTTAAAAAACAAGATCGCTGCAAAGTTTTAGCGGTTATAAATTATCAAAACAACGAAAATGAAATTCTTTTGCGTGCTGTTTTGCAAAAAAAAAAAAAAACACACACAGAGAGTAATAAAAGATCATCAATAAAATGTATCAAAAAGGGACCGTAAAATTTACCAAAAGTTTAGGAAGGTAAAAATGTTACGCATATTTAAGCCACAAAGATCTTTCCATCCTGGCAAATTTCATTGTTCTTGTCTTTTTACGTGTGTTCTTGGTTTCTTGTCGTATAAACTTTAAAGTTATAACATCGTTATGATGATGTTCAACATGTCAAAAACATTTATGATAACCAAAAATTAAAACAAATTAAATACAAAGAAATGTATCTATGTAGTTGTTGTTTGGCGTTTAACTTTTTGATTAAGGTTCCTAGAAATTATTATTATTTTTTTCGTTTTATAATTCTTTTTTTTTCTTAAGACTTTGAAATAACAATTATGTTTTGTTAACTGTTGCAAGAGATAATTCAGTTTTGCTTGGCACAGTTAGCCAAGCAGATGTTGGTACAGTGGGTCAAAAGCTTTATGATTAGTCGGAAAATGTTTCTCACCTATTGGAACATTTAATCTATAACTCAAAATTTATTTCGTCGTCTATGAATTGTTATTTTCTTGTTGTCTTCCACTGTTAGTAAAATTTCTATTTATTACACGTTTTACTAACGTAACAATCGTCGAGCTTTAAAGGCTAAAATCATCATAATACGATCAGTAAATGGACCAATGTTCCTGCTTTTTGTCTGTAGTCTCTAACTTTTATTAGTCGTAATTCTGTTTCGAAATCACATTTTAATATTTTTTTTGGTCGCCCTTGTTTTCTTTCTGTTGCTTTTTGGTTGTTGCTCAGGAAATTTATTCACTGTCATATTATATTCTTCTTATTATATGCAAAACATGTTCCAGCCATTGTATTCGTTGCGCTTTTATAAATCGTATGATATTTTGATTTTCATTCAGTGCCTCCAATTCATGATTGATCTTTATAAACTTGTTTCAATTTCTATTGGACCAAATATTTTACTTGATATAATCAACAAACATTTTGGAGAAACACATACCACATCACCTTTCGACTATTCCACTGTAAATTGTTTTAAAAACAAACTCCAGAAAGGCTACATTGTCTGTGTGTAGGTGCCAGTTATTTTTATTTTATTTTTTTAAGCTCAATTTTTAAATTGCTTTAATTGCTGTTTTATAAACAAGTACACATTTTTTCGAAGATTGAAAACCAATCAAATAATTATAATAATTGGCACACAAAAAAAAATACTTAAATCATTTTTATTCGACGTATTTTCTAAATAGTGAAAAAGTTACTGAAACCCTCAAAACTTAATACATGAGATTAAAATGATGAGAAAAATATATACATAGATTTTGAAACATACGTGTAAACGGGTTATTAGATATACAATTGATGATTAAGCAGTTTATTGTTAAAACACATCAACTTCGTCGCCGTTTTTAGATGTCTGTAAGAAATAATTATTTAATAGCGAGAACCCAAACTTCAAGATGTATCTGTTGGAGAAAAATGTGAGTAGAATTGCAATTCATGGCCAGCAATAATGTTGTGCACGCTAGAGACCACCAACATGATATTAAAAATTCTAAATTGAAATAAAATAAAAAACAAAGAATAAAATCCGGTCTGTCGGCAAATATTAATAAATAAAAAATTAACCAACAACCACACAATTTCAGCAGCATTTCCATCGACACTTATACACCTGAGGACATTTCGTTTGCAAGTTATTGATGACAATGACGTTGTCGCAGGGTATGTCGTCCATCGATGGTGACGATGACAATGATTCCAATGAGAAAACACAATCAAACTTATGTCAAGCAACACCTCAAAGTGTGTTGTATTCATTTTTACAAATTCACTTGACACCTTTTTTTTAAATGTCACAATCCTGAAGTGTCTGTCTTTACGTTCTTTATTCCTTTTTATTAATGCCCAATGCTTTAACTGAAAATAAAATATATAAACTTATAAAAATTTCAAATACCAGCTAACCTCGGAAAACATATGACAAAAAATGTTTTTGTTTTGTGGAACCAAAAGACTTTATAATAAAATAAAGTAAAAAAAAATCATGTCATTCCATAGCAAATGATAAATTTTACAATATCATAAGAATTAAATTCCTTAAAATGATGGTAATGATGATGGTTATTTATAATAAAAAAGGCTCTAGCATAAAAAACATCTTTAAAATGCGATAAATGAAGAGACAGATTTTTGGGTTTCTATAGGCGAATTTAAAATACCCTAAACACTGGCAAAGTATTTCTCAAACAACATATAATTATCGTTGGTTTCAAGTAGAAGAGCCTTAACTCAAATAGTTGTAACTTTGCAGAAGAAGGTAAAAACATAAAAGGAAGTGCTATTTTTACACTATTCCAATAAATTTTTACGACGAAGTGTATTTGTGTGAAATGTATGAATCACTGAAAAACTAAATTTCGTAAAAAAATATGAGTTAGTCCCTTTCTAGTTGAGACCATCGATATACAAATAAAATTTATATTATAACTTAACTTTAGTAATATAGTGACAAGGAGCAGATCAGAGCTTGGAAATGAACCCACACGCTGCAGATTGGGGGACTAGCACAGAACCAACTACGGAATACCTAAAACACCTAAATAAATAGTTCACTAAAAGTGCTTGGGCCTGTATTTATAGTCTTTAGTTAACTAATGAAGTTGGTTTAACTAAAGACTTTTTATATAAATATTATTAATTAAACCGCCATCATTAGTTAAATAAAGACTATCGGTCTAATTCATTAAATTTTCTTATTTCAGTGTTAAACTATGTTATAGTTATTAAACAAATTTTGAGTTAAATAAAAGCCAATTAATTAATCTAAAAATGTTACCAATCTAATAGTAAACTTAGCACACCATCACTCATTTTTTTTTTTGATGGTGTGTTCATAATGAATAACAAAAAAAGGAAACAAAAAAATTAAATATTTATATCAAGACTTGTTCAATGCTATTAAAAAGGTGGTATTTTGTCAAGTCCATTTGTTAGTGTATTGTTGAAGAAACTACAATGAATTATGATTTTTTATTTTCTCATTTTCATTTGTTGAATTTTGTTACTTAAATTCAACAGACGACTGGACTGGCTGGCTGGTTGGCTGGTTGGCTATTGCTGACAAGCAGCAGGACCTGTTGAATTTACCATCTAACAAATGCTCATTAACGCGGCTTAAATGATGTCTAAAATGCTGCTGACACATTGACAGTCAGGGCCACCGTCAACGTTTCTCATGATATATTTTTGTGTGTAAGTAAATACGTATGAACAACGACACAATAAAATAAAATTTCCGTTTTAATTTTCTTATTTTAACTTTAAATATCTGTGTGGCAATATTATCTTTACTACAGACACACAAACTATCGACAAATAAATCTCAAATATAGTATTGTTGTCTTCTACAGTTCTGAATATTTCTGTACGTATGTACATCTGTGTGTATGTACTGTTCTAACTTTTTACTTAAACTAGTTAGTAGTATTAACTTGATCATTGCTCTCCACTATATTTCAGATCCTTTGCAGTATCATTTGTTGCACAATTATTGTTTAAACATTTGGTATGCGTGGCATGTTCTTGAACAGAAGTGTCGTACATTACTTGTTTTATTAATTATCAATTTATTAACAAAAACTTTCAACAAGTAGTATGAAGTTGAAAGCGATTATATTTGTTTGAGAATTTTTTTATTATGTTTTTTGTCTGCTTTCCAAATAGTCTCTTTGCCAGCCATTCTTAACAACCATTTAGCATTTCAGTGTGTGTGTTTATTCGATTTTTTTAAAATACACAAAACAGTAGTAAGTGATTTTTATGTTTAGCACAACCATAACCATTTTTAGTGTTTTGTATACAAGAACAATATTAACAACAGCATAAGCTCATTGCCGTTTTCGTCGTTGTCGTTTGTCAATCCATCGAAGAAACATCCGTCCACCAATCATCCATCCATCTATCTTCTTTCGTACCTCATGTGATGTGTGTTTGATGTAAAACAACAGACCTTAAAAAAGTGTTGATGTTGTTTACCATCTTTGAATGGTACCATACTCTGCAATAAAACAACACTCACTTATTCACTAATTTCAGATCTTAAAGGAGTAAAAACTCTTTTAAAAATGTTGATAGATTACCTCACATTTTAATTTTTTGTAGGCACCCTGTTCCAAGACCCTTTTCAAAGTTAATTCTTTTTATGGAACTTATGTTAACGAACAAAAACAAGGTCGTTTCAGATATGTTCTGATAATTCTTAGCCCCAATAATTGACTTCGCATTTGAATTTCATTTAGCTAATTGCCACTTAAATTTAAGTTTCATTTAAATACACTTTCAGTTTTTCAGTGTTTAATTATGGTTTGTATTTAACTACGTTAAAAATATGGCAGCATCATTAAATTATGAATCTAAATTTTTGTGGAAAAACAGCTGTTGAACAAAATTACAGAAAAATTTCTAATGTAGATTCTTTTTCAGTCCGAAAATAACAACGATGATAGGTTGCTGCAATGTTTCAAAAGTTTAAACAATTAAAAAAAACATAAAAAAGAATAATATTAATAAAAGAATTCCAAATTTCATGCCAAGAGATGTTTCAATGGCCGCCTAATTTTTTTTTTACTTTGTTGTGCGAAACACCAACAAAGCAAGCAAAAACATATGTATGTTTGTGTATGTATGTGTGCGTAACTTAAATGGACTTTAAATGCAGAAGAATGGTCATTTATTTTTCATTTAAATTTCACTTAATTTTGTACTGAAAAAATAAAATTGGAACTTAAATGGTATTTAAAGATAAATGACAATTAAATGAGTAGTCAATTATTGGGTCTTAAAATAAAAGTATGTATTTAAAAAAACATAAGTTTTATTAAAACCCACAATTTGAAGATCATAACAAAAAATTATTTCACACAAACGACCATTTTTTTGTATTGAAAAAAATTCAAACGTAAAATAAAGAAAATTTTCGAAACTAATATTATGGAGAATTTTCGGACAAATGAACTTCACAAGAACTTTCAATTATTAGATTGTTAGTATTGTTTCCAGGTTAGCCTTTTCCAGGTTAGACTTTGAATATTTTTTCGCTGCCATTGATGAGAACCTTCTGAAATCCTGGAAAAAGCATGTCAAAATTTGAGATCACGCGTGAATCACCTACAGCGTAGCCACTGGCAACATTTACATCATATAATTTTTTAAAAATAAATAGCAGGCATTCATTGATTGTCCCAAATAAATATTTCATTAATTTTTGTAAATTTTCAACCCCCAAAACGTTTAAAAATCACCCTCTAAAAGTAATTTAGTTTAAACTAAACTACATTTGTTGACCGCTACTTCGTTATTTAAATATGTTATACGACTAAAATTTTATTAATTTGGCTCAAGTTCATTTCACTCATTCAACCAATTATTTGGACAACAATGCTTTGATGGTCGCTACACCATCATCATCAGCGTTTATTAATTGTGACATTTTATTTAGCTTATTACACTTAAACATATTTAAAAAAGGAAAATTTTTTCCATGCGCAGGAGCTTTTAATTTTTTGTCGATTTTTTCTGAATAAAACAAAATATTTTTACAAAGTTTTTTTATAGAAAATTTTTATTATAGAAAATTAATGTACACCACTGTTGCTAATAAAACCTTAAATTAAACATAAAATTTTATACTAATATTTGTTTGAATTTCTTTATTTCTGTTTTTGAGCGTTTCTTAAACTTTAGCCTTTTTAGCCGACCGTAGAAATCGAAAATGTATCGTAAATGTATATGTACCGTACATGTAAATGTTGGTGTACTTATAGAATACTTAAAAACGTGTAAAAAAATTAATTTATATATATGAAAAATCGATACAGTGATGGGAGTTCAATATGTCCAAAGTATTTCTGATTGTGTGGAAAAAGTACGAAAACTATTTAAATATTAGCAAAACATTATTTCAAACTAATTAGATTAAATTTTAGATTTACTTTTAATAATCTCTTCTACCCTTGTTTGGTATTATTATTATCTGAAAATTATTTTTTGTACCCTTGTTTGTATGTATGTAGATACGTATATACATATATACTTACATAATAAGTACATACGATCGGCAGTCTCTTGCTAAATTTTATAAAGAAAAATAAATTGATTAATAAAACTAAATTTATTCAATATACCATGAATGTGTGCAAATTTAACAACTAAAATGGTTCAAATATCAAAAGAAAAAAGTAGCAAAAAGGGCTAACCGTGCCTCATTCATAATCAACATACATGCATTCCATCACTGTTAACATTTTTCACGTAAAATCGTAATGAAATTCTATTTTCTAGAGGTTGGTACGTTACGGCCAGTGACATTTCGGTCTGGTAAGCATTTTCATTGCTTTTTCATGTAACAGATACGATCATCTGATACGACTACATTTAAGATTGTACATTTACGGTCGGCTAAAGAGACCTTTAGCTTGTTCGGGTATTTTTTAAAACCCAATTTGATACATTTTTCTTCAAGAGCACCTGACAACACTGGCTGTAAATAACCACCAAAACTATTTATTGATGATGAACAGCCGATCCAGATTTAAGAATTTTCACTTTAGAGCAACGTAATTCGAAAAATAATTTTTAAATGTTTTTCGAACTAAATGTTAATTTCATCCCAACTATTTTTCTTTATGTGAATGTGGCAGTAATTTTTTTATTTTATTAAAAAATAGATTTGAAGTTTGAGATATCCCCTATAATCTGTCCACTCTTTTACATGCCTGTCTGGTACATATTGTTGCTCTTTATTTTATTAAGTATTAAAAAACCAAATGAAAAATTTTCCTTCTGAAATTGTAGTAATTTTATGTTTTTACTTTTGCTACAATTTTATTTGTTTAAATTGTTCTCAGTGCTCCTGCCATTGTTTTTTTTTAGTTGCTCTTAGAATTGGCGTCATCCTCATCATAGCGCGCGTTAGAGATTTAATGATGGACGTTGTTGATCGTTTTAGATGGCGTTATGTTAAAATGTTTAACAAAAGTTTAATAAGGTTTTAATGTCAACCAACTTAACAGTCAACACAAGCAATAACAACAATAAAAACAAAACCCATCACTCATCATCAACTAGGAAGAAGAACACTATAGAAAGAAATTAGTGGTTGTTTGATTAAAGGATTTTTTTCTTATCGCCAGTTTTCTAGACAATAATGTTTCAAACTAAAATGGATCTCAATAAAAAAGAAAAAATCAAACCCCATAATATGAAATTGCATGCATTTTTTCAATTATCAATTGCGTATTTCCGCACATGTGTTTTAAATAAAATTGTTTTTATACTCACACACGTTATTCCTTATCAAAAATCTTTCGACATTTTGCATTTCATGTTTTTGTTGTGTCTGTAACGGATTAAGATATCTTAATCTGATTTTAATTAACGCATTTTTGAAATACATACTCCTATTTAATTGAAATTAAAATGAAAAAGTATGCTTCTGAAAAGCTAAAGCACTCACTCGCTCGTTACAGTGACAGAACATAAAATGTGGAAATTCAATGTAAAATTTGATTTATTTTCTTTTGTCTGTTAAGATCAAATGTTTTGAAAAACACTGAATCCATTTAATGACAATTTATTTCTAAAAACACTGCTCTGATATATATGCGTTAATTCATATGCATGCAGAAGTTTTAAGGAATATGAAGCATCCGTTGAAACAACGCTGGTTGGTTGCTTTAACGTTTGCCTCGTCTGCACTATTCATTATAATTTAATTTAAAAAATGTTGTGATTTTTACAAATAACTAAATTACACATGTACGTATTTTCTTTTCAGAATTACTGTCAAATATTTGGGGTAAGTCAGATACAATATTAACTTTGGTTGTATGATTAATTAAAAAATTTGTTTGTATAAATTTTTAAATTTCTATATGAACAGTACTCTCTGCATATTCTTTTTCTCATAAGAAAAACCTCACTAATGTTTTATTTAAATTACAATTCTAAGACAAGTCAGTAAGTACATCTTAGAAATATTGAAATTAAGCTTGTAAATATTTAAACCTAAAAGAGAAATAACTCGATGTGCAACAATCCACTAAAACAAAACTCATTCATATTAAACATGAAGTAAACGAAAAGAAATAAAAAATCGCAAATAAAGAGTCTGTTTCGTTGTTGTTTTTTTTTGTCACAAGGACTATACAACACCACAGACTCTTAGATTTCTTGTGCAACACATTTAGGGATGCGTTGCTTTGTTGCAACAAACAAAATGCATCATGTTGCGTGACATTGGTCCATTAGTTTTGCTCATGACTTTTTAGGAGAATCACTGAAATAAATGCATTTGTACAACACCAACAACAACTATTAGAGTCGTAGGATTGGTAGACGAAAATTAAACGCAGACAAAATTACAGAACAGACAGAGTCTTAAAAATTCAACAACATGATTTGACCTGATCCTGGTTGGGTTTAAGTTAAACTTTTTTTATAAATAAAAAATTAAACAGAACTTTAACATGTTTAAAATAAAAATTTATTTAAAAAAAAACTGAAGTAAATATATAAAATACTAACAACAACCAATACTCGAAATAAAAACACACAACTGCAACACCAGCAACCTCAGTGGCAAAATGCACTACAAATAAAAATACTTGCAATTTGCAAAAACACACAAAAAATATACATAAAAAATGTTCTTCCCTTGGTGGCTGACAAAAGATTTGTATCAGGTGTGCAATTCCTTAAGGTGGCGATTCGTTAATGTTCTCTGAAGAACATGTTAAATGGAAAGCCGAATGCAATGGCCAAAAGGAACGATTATGCAGTGAAGATCAACGGAGGGGAGAACATTTTAAAAGTTTTTTTTTATGCGAATTTTGCTTCTGTATAACATTTAAAGTTAAATGAAAAATACAAAAGCGATGGAATACTAGAATAAGTTACAAATTGTAAAATGCAATCCAGGTCGTTCAAGAGAGACATTACAAGTGTTCTGAGCCCCACTTTGGACTAAGACGACATTCTTTTAATATTCTCGGAATATACCTGAAATATGTATATTTTATTTGTAATATATCTTCTTTGATATATTTTTGAAATGGCATTTCGAAATAGTTGACATTCGTAACTTCTAGAATCCAGCTAAAAAGTGTTGTGATGTAGTACCAATCATAAAAAACAAGACTGTTCTCGTAATAATTTAAAAAATTAACCAAATTTAGCCCCTGAACTCCAGTCAGATTAATAACTTTCAGATAATTTGTCAAACATGAATGCCCCCATAAAATAGTCAATAGAATACACTATTCTAGTCTGGTAGCTAGACTATTATTAGCAGGTTCGATTGCTGTCAAGACCCTGGGTGTTTTTGCAGACAAGGAAAGGAGTTTGTTAAAATATTCTCCATCTTTTTCTCTTCTTAAAAAAATTTTATTGGTGCTTGACACAATTTCGAACAATATTTAAGAAGATTTTGCACGGCTGTGTTCGGAAAATATAAGAAACTAGTTTCTATTTTACTTGTCAATCAATAATGATTTTCCCTACATCCAATAGAAAAATCAATCCATTCGTTGAATCAATCCCAAGCAGTGTTAAAGGTACGGTAATCCCAGATTTACTAAAATCAAGTACAGAAAGATTGACTTAAGTACGGGCGGATTCAAATGTTCAATTTAATTTAAGAATTTTTTAGTTGAATCAAGATTTTTCACGTGATTAACGAATTGTGTACTAAAGTAATCCCGTTTTCGGCTTGATTAAAGTACATTTTATTGTTATTTGTACCCAAAATTTTGAGTACGACTCGTACTCAAAGTAATTAGAAAATACTTGAATTTTGTACGGCGCTTTTCTTTCTGTGTACTAACAGCTTAACACTAAAAGAAATCATAATTTGACATTGCTTAGTTAATAAAATTAAAAAAAAAATCAAAGCTTAATGATAGTTCAGTTAGACGAAATTCCTCGCTATTGAAATTGCTTCGTGTTCTTATTAAATATATTTTATGTCTGCTATTCGCTTCTGACTTTTTCTTTAAATTATACAAAATATTTGCTCTTTCTATTTTATATGCAAAATTTTACTCTTCATATTCAGGACTTTAGTCGTTTGCTGTACCAATCTTCATTTGTACGCAGCTTCAAACAGTTGAAAAGAATTCAAGTTAAAAAGCAACTAATTAACGGTGGCGTTTTATATGATTGTTTTCCTTAAAACAGAGAAGAATTTTTAATCGACAGATGGTTAGATTACAATTAAAAGGTACGTTAAATCTCTATTAAGGTTTTCAAACACCATCGCTAAGATATCACAATATTGCATTATGGTGTGACTTGCATGTACGCATAAAAGTCGTTTTTAAAATTACCCTTGACATTAAAGAAAGAAAGCCTTAACCAACTCACCTATGTACTTCATCATCTACAATTTTAATGGCTCGAATTTAACATATAAACAAAATGACTTTTTTGAGCAGATGAAAGCGTAAGTACTGTTTGCGGAGAGGTTTGCCGAGCTTGAATATCTTTTATTTAAGTAATCCAAAGAGATTATTAGTAGGCTAGATTTCGTAACGTTTTTAGTCAAGCAGAACTAGATATAAGACAATATTGCAAAGGAACAAAGGAAACATTAACATCAACAGGAAAAACGTTATTTTTCGGGGTCCGCTACACTCCCAGAATCAGTGGTCATATGTGTTTCCATGTATTCGCCACTCTTTAAGCGGCTCGATGTGACTTAAAATCTTATTTATACAAACTATAATTTCCTATAGCCGACACAATCGACCATATTCTAGTAAATAAATATTAACAGCCATATTTATAAACGATTCATAAAGTTAATAATGTGCATTAAAACCGGTTTTCCCATATAAAAATCCAACATTAAACCTACTATAACTTTATTAAACCCACTATAACTTTATTAAGCGTTTGTGTATAAGGCCATAAGCGTTTACATAAACAAAACTGTAATGAACATTTGCATTCGCATTTAATTCTCATCTCTTTCAATTCTGATCTCTTTTTATTTTTCAACTTCATTATTTGCAGAGAAAATATCTTATTACCCATATACATTTACGTAGGTATTCTTAAACACTCTCATTGCTTTGCTTATGGGTTTACTTAAAGCAAAACTTATGTACATAAGTGAACGTATGTGTATTTTTTAGCATTTGTAGTGGTTTCAACTTTAGGAGGCTTTTATTCCTTTAATACCGAACCGACTCAAATAACATATAGTCGGGTCACTAAAGCTCAACAATTTCTACCATCTGGTAAAAGAATAAAAAAATTCGGTTGGCAAACAAAGGAGAAAAAGGGATCTAAAAAATTGGCTTTACCTATTTATAGATTATGACCGAAAAATTATTTTTAAATTATTTCGCTGGATAATGCTAATAACGACTTCTAAAGTAGCCAAAAATTTGCAGTAATTTATCATATGGAAGTGATGAATAAGTCATTCCTTAAAAATTAATCCCATTTATTTTTTACTGGGCAACCGCAGACGTACATGAAGACACGTAAAATAAAATAAAAACCTATAAAGTATTATTAATTAAAATATTTTGCTAGTAAAAAGTCAGACATCTGAAAAACAAAACCATTTATTGTTAAATGAAATAATTAATTAAAGCCGAAGTTGGAATTGTTATTTGGTATCATAAGGAGCAAATTTAAATCGCAGATACATATTGATCTCATATCATCGATTTTAGATTGTCACAAAGTTTCATGTGTTTTTCTTAAATAGTAATTGTTCTAAATTTAAGCTGGTAGTCAGTCGTTTATTAAGGAAGCCCATACTACTTTCATTCTTTTTTTTTAATTTCTCAGACACACTCGTTCGAATCAAAGTTAATTACGAAAAAAATTCATTCCCAAACCCAAATCTTTGACTTACTAAAACAATTTTAAGGTAGACAGTAAGTCAATCGTAGGGCACACAAATGAAAGACGTTAGTTACAAAAAATCTAACCAAGAGTTTTGTTTTTCGATTAGTGTTTTATTTGATACAAACGAATTTTTCAACGTGTTTTTTATATTGTTTGTGCCTTTGAGTTGTTTTGGCCGCTGATGTGGTAAATTAAAAATCGTAGACATGTATGTGTTACTAACTTTCTGTATAAGGACAGTTTGTCTGTCCATCACTCGCCCTGCATATAACTCACTGCCAATTCGTTTGTGTATGTGTGTGCGTGTGTGTTAAAAGAGTTTTGTTAGTTTTGGATTTTTAATTTACTTCCACTTGCAACATACTACATACAACATACTACAAACGTACATTTTTATTTTTTATGTTTTTCCATGGATCTTAATGTGTTTGTTGAGGTTGCATTGCTGTTTGTATTGCAAAAGTACAAATATTTCGTTGTTGTGGTTGTTGCTATTGGCGAAACAATCTTTTAGACTCTCCGTAGTAAATCTTTATGTTGTGCAACATAGTTTGTTTCTGTTTTTTTTTTTTCGTTAATTTTGCTGTATTTAATGCTGAAGCAGCCATTATTGAAGTGATAAACAATTGATTGTTGAAAATAGTCAAACATATTGTGCTGAAGTTGGTTTAATTTTTCTTGATACTGCTTTGTTTTGCTGTTAGCTTCTTTCGCAATTGATTTGTTTGTTTGTTTAAGCCGTTTTTTCTGTTTGTTTATTTAAAATGGGCTTGAATGGTTCTCATATAATTCGTAGTGAATGAGTATGTGCGAAGGTAGAGTGATATGTTCTTTTGGATTAATTTTTGAACAATTTATTTCGATATTACTGAACAGCTTGACCACGAGAAAGGATATTTGAAAAACAACATTTGAGACAGTATTGAAATTTGTGTCCAACTTACAACATTGTTTGTTACTTTAGGAATTCCCCGAAAATTACGCCTTGCAGCTAAATATGTGTAAATAGTGGTGGCCCTCTTCCAAATGCTTCGAGTACGTTTAACTAACTAATATAATTAAAAACAATCCATTTCACATACTCTCAACGTCGAACTGTTCGTATGAGAACGAACTAGGTATATTAAATATTTCTTCGGAGTATACAATTTTGTTTGAAAAATCACATTTTGTTAGCCTACACTCGCAACTTCAACTGTTTTAAAATATTACTTGTATTTGCATTTGTATGTATGTATGTAATTTCAAAGGCTTTCTGAAATCTCCTTCGTATGTTCCTTCTTGTTTCACATACACTCTAGATTTATCGGAAGCCTCACGCAGTGTCAACTTTAATTTTTTTCTTTACATAAATGTCCTCTTTTCTCAAATGGAAGATTGCAAGTAAACTTGCCACTGTTGTCACATTTAGCCAAATATGTTTGTAGTATGTGCCTTTTTGTGTGGCATATGCTGGCTGGATATTACGTTCATTCTATTCTGCAATGTGTGAGAGAGTGTGATTCTCTTAATTAAAACAACTGAAATGTTGTTTGTTTAAATTTAAGCGTAGTTTGCATGCTTTTTTCTTCATCATTATTTCAGTTTTCGGTGGAAGCCAGCGTTATGGATGTGCGAAAACATTTTTCAAGTGTGTGTGTGTGTGCAATGTGTGTGTTTATTTATTGTGTAGCATGTTTTCCGAAAATTTCCTCTTAAAAGTCGTTAGTGTGTGGGTCCCAAAATAATGTTGATTTTAATGTGAATTTTTGCAAATTTAATTGCCCCTGTTTTTTGTGCTTCTTTTGTGTTCATTTGCTTCTTTTTATTTTTTGGTATTCTTGGAACTAAAGTTATTTTTTTTTCAGAAAAAATGTTTTCGTTATCCATGATTTATTACTCGTCAGGTTTGTTGTTTCTTCCTTAACTTGATTTATTTATCGGACAACATTGCTTTAATAATAACTTTGAATGCTTACAAATGCAAATTTGATTCAAAATCTTTCGAAATTTTTCAAAATTATGATTGATTTCAATTGCCATGTTATGAATAGTTTTATGAAACTTGCAAACTGCATTAGCAATAAGGAGACTCGTTACCAGTATCTGATTTAAATAACGCAAGGATTTTGTCAAATAAAGCACGAAATGTTCCAAACTTTTATTCTATTTTAGTTAAGAATTTGTTCAACATTTAATTACAAAAATACACAACGTGCATTTACAGCTGAGCGAAATCTAGCAGATTTCAATTGAAATCTTAATCGAAATTTATACCGCTGTCAGCAAAATTTCCTCTCAAATCAGTTTATTTATACAAATATTTTATTTATTTCTTTTGAAATTTCGAACTCCATATAAATAAATTACACTTCAAATGCAAAACGGGGCCCTTCTAATAAAATGAAATTCTTGTACTGCGTTGTATCAATTAGGCCCACATTCTCAGTCTTTAGTTAACTAATGGCAACTAACGACTTTTCATATAAATGCCATTGGTTAAACGGCCATCATTAGTTAACTAAAGGTTGTAAATTTAGCAGTTTAAATGTCTATCGAGGTTCTTTTTTTTGGAACTTTAGTAGCATAACAGATATTTTTTTCTATAAAAATAGATTATAATACAAAAGTAGCTAGATTTTGCTTGCATTCTGCAATTGGAAATTTTGTTTTGTCGGCATGAAATACAGATAAGAAAAGGGAGTACATTAAGGGTGTTTTTTTATAGAGTGACACAAGTTTAAATCATAATAAAATAAGAAAATGTATTTTTAATATCAATGAAACGGGCTTTATTGGAAAGAAAATATTATGAAATCAATGTCGAAATATAGTTTCTGCCATGTGGCTGGCGCGTAGAATCTGGAACATCAATTTTCAAAAATTTTTCGCAGCATTTGCGGCCGTATATTGATTTCCAGGTGTTCAATTGTTTGTGGTTTATCGACGTAAACAAGTAATTTAACATAACCCCAAAGAAAACAATATAATAGGTTTAAATCACACAATATTGGTGGCCAACTAATTGGGCCATTACGTGAAATTATTTTTTCATCAAAAGTTTCTTTGAGTAAATCAATTGTAGCTCCCGCTGGAACCACATATCAGCAAGATTAATGCCACATAATTGAGGTACCAAAAAAATTTTAATCATGTTCCTATACCGTTCACCATTGACAGACCATCATCGTTTTTGAAGACATATGGGCCAGTGACTCCGCCAGCGCATAAATGGATGTAATGGTGTTTCATCATAAGCTTGTGGATTCTCCTCACTCCAAATGCGACAATTCTGCTTATTTGCGTACCCCTTCAACCAGAAATAGGCTTAATCGGAAAATAAAATTTTGAATGGAAAATCTAAATCAGTAACAATTGGTGCTTCAGCCCATTTGCCGAATTGGCGGTGCTTACGATGGTCGTTTGGCTTTAATTCCTGCACAAGTTGAATCTTGAAAGCTTTTAAGTAAATATCCTTTCGTAAAATCCTCCATAAATTAGAAGGACAAAACCCCAATTGCTGAGAACGGCGATGAATTGATTGATTAGGATCATCTTCAATGCTTTCCTGTACAGCGGCTACAGATTCTTCAGTGCGCACTGTTTGTCGTCTAACGGGATGCACATTATCAGTAACAGTAAATGTGGTCCGAAAACGATCTATTATTCTTCGAATTAGTCGCTCTGAAGGACGATTATTTACGTCATAAGATGGAAGAAGAGCACGATGAGTTTGACGAGTAGAACAATAATTGGTGATTAAAAAAATCATGAGCTAAATTTCCAAGCGATTTTATGAAATTTTCGTGTATTAATTTCCATCACTCCAATGCATTGACAGCTTTGTGTGGAATTATTGTTAAAAAATCTGCAGGGAATTTTATTGTATAAACAGGCAATAAAATTCTTAGCAACTTTAAAAAAGAATTGAAAAGAATCCAGTTTTATAAACAAAATTAAAAACAGCAAGCTTAAAACTAAAGCTGAATTGTAACTACATATAATTGGCAACACTGTCTCTTATGTTGTATTGCATCGTCAATAAAATTTCACTTTGCACATTAAAGCACATTTCTGAAAGGTCAAAGAATGAACGGAAATTCTTGCGAATTATATTTCAGCGAAAAAAATTAGCACTTAAAATTCCTTCCTTTCAAAATGTGATCAATCGAATTTTCGAACTTTAAGTGTCACTTTAAGACATAAAATTTGTAAATGTTTTCTTTGTAAGTTTTGTTTATTTTTTTTTATTCATTTTTTTCTGTCAATATAAAATCTTTAAGAAAAATTTGTCGCTTGAATATAATGTAGGCCTTGGATGGATTATTTGTCTACACTTATTTATTTGCTTAAACAACTATTTTTATAGGGATTTCCTTTTATTTTCATGCATTTATTTTATTTACAATGAATTGAAGCATCTTTTGAGGAGACGACGCGTATCGGAAACAAAAATAAAGAATCATGTTGCAACTGAATGAGTTTGATTTGTACAAAAAGAAGAAAAAAAATTATGTACATACATACATATACATATAATAAACAACGAGAGGAAACGAAAGGAACGAAAATATTGCGCGACATCAGTAGTTTGTGATCCATTTAGCTTGTTTTGAATTATGTGTTCGTGTATAAAAGTGTGTGTGTGTGATTGCTTATTTGTTTATATTGGATTAAGAATTGAGTCATTTCGGATGTGTTCATAATACTCGTTAGAGTGTTTTTCTATCTTGAATTTCTTTTTTTTCTGCTGGGTATACATAAAAACATGGATACAAGTAGTCGATTTCTCAAGCTTCTTTTATTTTCTTCTGGTTTTAAAACAAAATAATATTTAAAATTGGACACTTTTTTATCTATTCAATGACATGTCTCTTTTAGCCGTTGAAAATAATAAACAAAATCGGTTCAAAACAGATGTCTATATAGTGATCTGCTCCGCGTATATGTTGGAGGCAATTATGAAATATTTTATATTATGAATGCGTAGGGATAAATGTACTACAAAGGGAGACCATTTATTAAACATGGAAAGTCTTACTTCATAGTCTCGATGATGCCTCTACGAGGAACACAACTGGGACGAACGACGAATTTTTGGCGTTTATATTCGTCGACAAAAATAAAAAAATATTGGTGTATATGAAAATACATCCAATCATGGCGTCGGCGGAGTTGGTCATCGGCGGCGAACTCTGTAATAGATTTATTTCTACTTCTTACGTCGGCGAAAGACGAACAAATCAGTGCCATGTGACCATTTTCGTTTTTAGTTTGCATGTGTTTTGGTAATTAAAGTTTCTTTTTATTTTAATATGTAATTGTTTTATTTTTATTCCATAGCGTTTAAAATAAATATAAAAAATTAATAACTACAAAAATTAGTTGTGTTTTTGTCAATGTTTAATTTTGTATGCAGTTTTTTAATATGTTCACACTATCCAGCACAAAGAGTAAAAAATTCTTTATCAATTATTACAATTGTAATTTTTCCGTCATTATTGTGCTTCATACGACAAATTTGCAAATAGAATTTTCACCGAAGAATTCGTTGCGTTGGGTGAAATTCGTCGTTCGTCTCAGTTGTGTTCCTAGCATTAGGAGTCTACGAGTTTTGCTCCGCATTCAGAAAGTTATGTTTTTATTTTATTTGTGTCGTTGCAATGACGACATATGAAACTTGCGTAATTTTTAGATTATTAACTAAGATTATTGTTTTTGTTACATAGTTTACGATTGTTTGAGTAATTAACGTTCCGTTTTTTGAGTCTGTAATATCAAAAGAGCAGTAAGCTGGGTCGACAAGTACGTTCAAGGTTTTTTGTTTTCGCTTTATGATGGTCACTGCGAATACGACATGGATGATATACATAGATTATAAAGAAGTCAAACTCTTATCAGACTTGAGAAATTTAGCAATAGGCATAATTGAAATAGTTTATGACCATGTATTACTAAACATTTTAAGAGAGAAACAAATTTGAAAGAATGCTAAAACCAAACAACTGTTGTATAAATTAAGTTTCTAGGAAAGCCAACAGCCAAACTTAATATTACCTTAATGATTAGTTATATTATTTACATAGATATATTTTCAATAAAGCTATTCTCTCAACCCGAATTCATAAAAAGTGGCATTTGTTGTTGTGGTACAAATATGGAAAACTTTAGTGCGTGAGCATGCTGGAAATAAATCGCATAATAAGACAGAAATTAATGGAAATGTGCCCAAAGTCCCAAATATACAAGAGGCGGAAAAAATGCACTGTTTGGCCTTCTCGTAAACAATATTTGTCAAAGAAAATTGGAATATATATAAAGCCGATATGTCTGATGTTTATGAAAGCATGTGTCAATCAGGCTTAGGTTCGTTTAATTTAGTTTTTCAATTAAATTACTTTTTTTTATTATTATTGGTCTATGGAATTGAATTCCTTATTTATTTATTTATTTATTTACATTACACAACATTAAATGAAATACAATAAAATAACATACAACAACAATTTGTTAGGAATTTAGAAAATTTATAATCGAATTGTTTACTACTTAACATTTAATGAAAAGTCTATAAATCTATACAACTGGCTAAATGTGTTACACATTCTTTTAAGAGAATCGGCATCAGCATAATTAGCTCTAAAAACTTTTACTGATAGAGGAATGAAGTTACGGGATGTACGTTGAGGCACATTAAATAAAATTTCGTTGATCCAATATCCAGAACAGATATCACCATTAATAATATTGAAGACAATTCATCATAGTTTTACGGCTTTTTAAAGTAGGCAGCTTAATAAGGGCAACTCAAGCAGTGTAAGAAGTCAAGTTAACTGGGTTAAAACGTAACCCTCGAAGACAAAATAACAGGAATTGCTTTTGCAGCGATATGTATGAAGAAATTCGAAAGCATGGAATAAATGAAAAGACAAGTACAATTTTTGGCTTCACGGGGGTTCGAACTGACATCATGATGTTTCGCGTTCAATTACGATCTCACCATCGCAGCTCTTTTGCTATTTGCTTTCTTAAGCCAGAATAATTAAAAGTTTATTTTCATTAAAAAACATAACTTAATTAGTTTATAAATTATAAGATTCAAATACGTTTTATTCATCTACTTGATTTGAATTTGTCGCTTTTAATGATTTTTTAAATACTACGAGTATTGCAAAAGCGGCTGACTAAAGTACTGCTGTAAAAATTTAATTTACTATTATATATCTATGGGAAAATAGAACAAGTGCTTAATAGTTTCTTTGTAATCTCCATATTCGGAAGTAACTCTGGACAAAGTTTCAATAATTTTGCACGATTTTTCAGAAAGTTTTAGTATAACTTCTTCTTATATTTTTTTTAACTTATTATTTTCAAATGGTATAACCGCTGAAATTAACATATAATTTAGTATAATTCAAGTTGAATATATTAGTTATAAACTGGAGAGAAATGTATCCTAAATTAGAAGAAATAAGAAACACATTTGGTTAAAGTTGCCAAATGATTAAATTTTTAAAAAGCCGTTGAAAATCTCGGTTCACACTATATAAGTTTTCTTTTTAAATTTTCTCTAATTTCCTTTTAAAATTGCATTCATGTGTAGACATTGAAATATTTTTGTAATGAAATTAAAAATTTTTGCATGTTTTCCTTGTATACAAAATTTTTGCTTTCACCACCATGAATTAAAAAAAGTAAAAGAAAATATAAAATAAAGATCCAGCCAACAGCTACGTATTACAAAACACAAAAGAATATCAAAGGGCATGAGAGAGTGTACCCCTTCCCAATCTTTTATCCTCTCTCACCCACAAACTAAGACTTTATGGAAGAAAACTTTCTTAGTGCGAACCGAGACAAAGTTTACAGCTGCTTTACTTTAACACTTTTTCCTTATTGCCGTAGATATGATAGAAAAATACTACAATTTGCTTAATATCGATGTTCTACAAATCAAGTATTAAGCAGAAATTAAACTGTGAAAACTTTTTATAAGTCATGGTTCACACTAAGAAATTTTTCTTTCTGAAAGTGTTAGTTTGTTGGTGTACGGGGTAGAAGATTGGGAAGGGCTACGCTCTTTAATGTATAGGGTCCGCCATCTACCGTTTTTTTTATGTTGAAGGAATTTTTGTTCACAAAAATTGACGAGGAGGATATTGGCAACATTTGGTTTAAACAGGACGGCGCTACGTGCCACACATCCGAAACTACACTCGATGTTTTGCGCCCTGTTTTCAAAAAAAAGTTATCTGGCGGACCCTATACTTTGAAATTCTCTTGTGTTTTGTAATTCGTAACTGTCAACATGAAAATGGCTGCATCTTTATTTTTGATTTTCTTTTACTTGTCTTTTCTTTCATGCTAGAGACAGCAAAAATTTGTGTACAAAAAAAAGAATGCGAAGATAATCATGCAAAAATCTTGAATTTCGTTACAAAAAATTTCAATGTGTAGACATTAATGAAAGTTCAAAAGAGAATTAGAAAAAGTTTCACGAAGAAAACTTTCATAGTCTGAACCGGGACTAAGTGATTCGTTTTTACTGTCACTTAAAAGTCACACCGTCACCGATTCAAAAAAAATAAAACTTCTGCGGTTTAACATTTGCCAAACTAGGCGTTAAGACTTTTTATGATAATAATGCAATTATTAGAACACATTGTTGTATGTACAACGAAATTAGTTTTTCGTTAATCCAATATTTGAATTTTTGTTCTTGTACAGTTTTCCACTTTTCTCTATAAAAGATATAAAAAGCAAATTTCTGATTTCTTTCGTGAGATTAAGACATTTTAAATTTTAATGAATGAAATAATTTTTGTTCATTGTATGTTTTTTTAATCATTGCTCCCATTTAATATTGTGCAAACATTTATAACGTGATGCTACTGTTGCTGCATGTTCGGAAAGGGATAGAAAGAGGAGGATTTTGAAGACATCATCATCCATCCGTAGCCAAATAAATACAGCAGTCGGTACGAGTACGTAGATACAGATTGCATGAAAAGGGGTGTTTGATGCTTTTGTAGGCTTCTTATTTTTGGAAGATTTTTTTTCTTTTCCATTTAATTTTTTTCCGTCTTATTGTGCGATTTTAATTTTGCAAGAGACTCATTATGTCTGATTTTAATTTTTAGTGTCTTTTTTGATGTTCATCGTCGAGTACCATACAATATTGAAATGTGTTTTTTTTGTTTCTTAAATATTTCATGATGTTAATGTTGTTGTTGCTTTTGTTTTGTATCTTTTTTATGGATGATGATGTAGAATTTTATTTTGGCTGCTGTAGCTGCCGATTTTTTGTTATTTCTTATTTGTCGCGATGTTACAGTCTGTGCTGAATTTTTGTTCGTTTTTGCTGTGAATGCTTATGTTTTCTGGCAATTGAAACTAATTTGTACGAAATGGAATGTGATTATTGTGCATTATTTAAGACTGTTGAGTAATGGGAGCACATGTGTGCAACACAAAATTTTATATCATTCCCTTTTTTCTCGAGTGTGCGTATTTTTATGCAATGTTCTTTTGTTTGCTACTGCTTTATAGGGTGTTTTAAAATTATGAAATTTACAATATTTATTCCAATATAAAATTAAATCATTTAATAATTAAAAAAAAATTTTTTCAATCTTTATTATTCTCCTTCTGCTATCAAGTTTTTTTAATGTCTTTTTTTCGCATTCATTTTTCGTTTCGTTCACTTGATGTACAAGTGAAATTTTTCAAGATGTTCGAATAATTAGTTGGTATATTTTGTGGCACCCATTTGCGTTCCTGTATTCTTGCAAAATCTTTAATTTGTTTCTGAATGATAAAAATGTTAATGGTTGATGTTGCTTCATTTTCTATTTGTTTGTTGTTTAAATGTAAATTGTGTTAATGTTGCACAGTGTTTACAGAAAATCTCTTTGAAATTATTTTCGAATAATTAAAAACAAGTTAATGTAATATAGAATAAAAAAATTGTCATATGAAAATCTCGAAAAATCAATAATGTTCTGTAGACTCAGAAATGATAATTGAGAAAAAATAATTTTGTACCAACTAGCTTCTAAAATATTTACCTTTTCGTCCGCTATTGGAATTTTTTTTTATATATGACAACACCGGTCAACAAAAATATAACAAAGAATCCGATTACTAATTTTGAAAACCCACGTATCTGCTCACAAAGTGAAACCATGATTACTATGATTTGATCATGTCTGAGTTTTTAAATACAAGATGTAATTTTTACTTGTTCCCTTTTATCGCTTAATTTTTCGTAGCTGTACCAAAATCACAAGACTACGAATTACGAGGATGTCTTCGAAATAAATAAACAAAAAATATTCAGATGGGCTCTAAAGCTCACTTATCGGGCATAAACTTCAGACAAGTACAAAATATATTTAAGAATATATGACAATAAAAACATTGACTACATTTCCACGTAAAAGTTTACTTAGCCAAAGCCTTTTCATATGCAAGCCAAATACACACACGCAACCAAATACAAGTATTTGTAAACGACGAATGAAGCAGAAAGGAACTTTGGGAGTACAGCAAAGTGTGTACTCACCCCCTTTCTTCTTTACCTTATCACAATCAAACACTAGACTTCGCAAAGTTAACTTTGACCGTGGAAAAGCAGTCATTATACATTTTATATAAATTAAAAACAAGAAGGTGGGACAATTTTAAAATCGGACCGAATGAGTCACGCGAGTGCCATTGTACTTTTGAGGGGTAAATTGTACCAAAATTTTTCAAATTTCTCATTCTTGTGTATAGCAATCCAAGTGAGTAGTTGATAATATCAAACTTAGTTTCCCAAAAACAACCGAACTTGGTGACGATTATGAAAGACAAAAAAGTGATTGTCGGAATGTAAATACCTGCAGTGGTTCAATTAATCTTTTGTTATTAATGCAAGTGAAATATTTTTTCTATTAAATTATTAATATTTAATTTTGAAAACATCATAATCGGACCGGAAATTTTAAATTAAGTATTCAAATACATAAAAATTTATATGTATTCGTTACTTTAGTACTAGAGATGGGTACAGCTCACGTGATCAGCGTGAATGAGTCGGGATTTTTTCTTGAGCGTGAGTTTTCGTGATTATGATTACCTCACGTGAGCGTGTATGAACGTTAGCCAAACATATAAGGTCGTGCAAGAGTAAAATTTGCTTATCATGAGCGAGCATGAGCTGTGCGATAAAAGTTACTCACGATCCCATCTCTATTAATACATAAGCCAATACTATCTGTATATCCAGGTACGTATGTACCAATAATTCGCGATTCGCAATAGCAGTATTAATTTTAAATCTTGTAGACAAATTGTTTCCAATAAAATTATTAATGAGACTTTTTTACATTTTCTATTTTAATTTTTCAAAATGTTTTTGTTCTAAAGACCATTTCTCACACTGTGCATCTTTGCTTCTTTTATTGTTGTACGTGCATGTTTGTCTTTTAAATGAGCCAAAATTTAATTGAATAAATTATGCACATGTAAAACTTGTAATGTTGCCATTTCCATTCTTTGTTTCTTGTATTTTTGTCGAGCGTATTTTATCTTCAACTCACTCACACCTTTTTTTTCTTGAACATAAATTTAAATTTATTTCAAAAACTAACTGAAACTAATATGAATTTCTGAATTTATGACAATTAATTGTAGCATTTTCTAAAACAAAAATAAATAATAATGTCATAAAAAAAAATTATTATAAAATTGTACAAAATAGCAATTAGATATTAACTTTCAGGGTTTGTTTTCTCATACGGCCAGGTGTAAATGAATGGTGATTTTAATGCAGGAAGTTTAAGGTGAGGGCATAGTAATTGTAATTATGTTTTCTAATTTAAGACTATAGAGATTCGTACTTGCTTTTAATATTGAACCCAAAGTTTGTTTATGCCCACCACTCATTTTTTCAAAAGAATTTTTGTTTTTGGCATTAATATTACTCATATGAAGGTACAAGTTGTTGTTCACTTGATTATGGCTTTAAAGCTTTTGCAGAAACACATTCATCTAAATTTCATTAATAACAAATGATGTAAATTCATTATTTATTAATTAAGAGTTTTTATGCATACAAACAAGCAAATGCACAAGAAAAACCATCAACAAGAGTTCAAATAAAATAACAGCAATTAAGTCAACAAATATGTTTTTCCTTTCGGGTTTAATTGTTAAAACAATGTACGGCAATCAAATGAAATGTCAATAACTATAAGATCAACAACAAAAATATTATCAAGGCGACACATACAATTTTAAAAAGTTTTCTTTGTACACCTTTCGAGTCAACTTTTGGCATTATTTAGAAAATAATAAAGTTGCTTAACAAATAAGCAACATTTTATATTTTGAATAATTTTTATATACGAGTACAATACACTTTAATTGTGAACACATTTTTCATTTAATTATTTTTATTTTCTCTTTATTTCCAAGAAGTTTTCAGAATACAAAGTAAGAAAAAATTTATGTTAATTACAAATACGAGGGAGGAATGCCATAAATATTGAAACACGAAGAAGCTTAAGAGCTGAAAAACAAAAGGAACAAGTGTCATAATATTATGCAAAGTTATCAAAAAACCTTTCATTTGTTTTTATCTTGTATTTAGCATTAATTTTAAGAAGCTTATGACATTGTCTATTCATTCTCTAAAGCAGTACATACAATTCCTCTACAAATATGAACACCCGCATATTTGCTAAGATTCCCATAATATGCAAGAAATTTTACATAGACTAAAGGAATATAGGAATTTATCTCTATGCCCTTTGCATCATCAACAAAAAATTAGTTGGTGAGAAATTTCTAGC
Source organism: Gymnocheta viridis (assembly GCA_956483585.1). NCBI lineage: Eukaryota > Metazoa > Arthropoda > Insecta > Diptera > Tachinidae > Gymnocheta > Gymnocheta viridis. The sequence goes on along the minus strand of OY101441.1, from coordinate 20,118,097 downwards.
CAAAACTGCACCTGTCTATTAGTTGCCTTGAATACTTTGCTGGCAGTCTGTCTAACTATCTACACATAGATTAGACATTTTAAAGGGCCTCGTCCAGTTTTCTTTGAGAATGTTGTCGACAACAAAATATACGAGTAAGTTCTTATATACATAAGCAAATATTTGATTGTTGAAGCAAAAACAAAAAAAATGTTATCAAATCTACCTTCCGTATATTTCTAAGGACTACTGTTAGAAGGAGGAAAAAGTTTCTTTGCCACACACTTTCAATTGACGTTGCTACATATTTTTAGTTCAAAATACATATTAAATTAGAATGGTTGTAGTAGCTGCTGTTGCTTTTTCGGTGTAACATAGTTTTGGCATACAACATCAACATTTGGCGACACTTTTATTTAAATTAATATACAAATTTTAGTAAAAGATAAAGTTTGCTTTTAATTTGTGTGTGGGTTTCTCTGTTCTGAGTTGTGACCAGAGATTTAAAGCAATTGCTTATTAATTAAAAAAAAGTGATAAACATTTCAATGCTGTAAATATTTGAGATTTAATAACCAACAAAGGCTTATTTTATATTCTAATGTCCGCTTACTCTGTGGCACTCTCCGCAAAAGTACCGTTGAGCTCCAACTTAATACATTTTCTATTCTATAATCTTTTGTACTGTTGAAAAACTAAGGCGCAAGATATTAGTATGGGCTCTTAAGGACTCCCTTTCATGTCCTTTATACCAATTGATGCTAAGCACGTTGATTTTTTATAATACTAAAAAATGTTGCATATTGTTATATCATCAAATACTCTAGATCCTCGATCGAACTATTTTTGTTCTTTTCTAAGGAACAAACTTGTTTTTATTATTTAAAAATTTTGATTTAAATGAAAAAATGTATGTTGTCCACTGCAGCAGTTTTTTCTTGATGATGCACTCATGATTATTTTCTCAAGTGGACAGTAAATGAGTTCACGCACATAGAATTTTTGAAACCAAAATCCTTTTAGAAAACGGCATTACAAGCTAAAGAAACTTCCATGAATGCAATTAATCTAATATTGCAAATTTTAGTTTGAAATTTGCCTCATTTGCTGTAACAACAGATTCTCTTTAAGATCTGTCTATAGTAAATTGTTACTATTTTTCGAATTCATTCTGTTGTTAAGATTGCCGTTGCCCTTGTTATCTATCTACTATTGTTGTAGATTCTTCTTTCCTCCTTATTTTAGTGATTGCGGTTGTTACTGTGCTGCTGTGCCAACAAAGCGTTAAATTGTCTTCTCTTCTTGCTGCTTCCTGTCACAAAGCAACCAAACATGTTTAAGAGTAAAGCTTCCAAAAAGTAAATTTAATCTCAAGCTCAAAATAACTTTGTTCCAACAATAGTGTTTGAAACGAGGACAAGGCAGGTGTTACTGAAATGTTTTTATAAAAGAAAGCGAAAAAAAAGAAACTTCCAAATTATATATAACACAAATGCAAATTTCTTTTTAAACAAAAAAAAGGAAAAATACTCTAAATTAAATAGAATTGTATCTTGATATCAGAGTAGAAATAAATGTGCGCATCAAAAGAAAAAGGTGTATTTTTAATATTTAGTAAATAGATACCACAAATACACGTTGTTCAAATTTTTTTAAATCCATTAAGAAGAGTATCATTTAAAGTTCTTATGCATTAAAAATTACCATCTATAACGTAGTACTCTGTTCAAATTTGCGAAAAATTTTGAACACCATTGATTATTTCGTTTGAAAATTTTGACAATTAGCCAGTGGTGACAATACTACGAATTATACAAAATTTATCAGTTTTATTCCCTTGAAGTAAGCAACATTGCTTTTCTTATGTAAACAAAAAGTGCTCGAACACACCTAAAAGTTTTTAAGATATTTTTTGAACTTTATTACATTTTACTAAACTGCGTTCGTTTACTCAAGTTAAAGTAAATGAGAACACAAATTAAGAGCGTAAAGTGACAGTTCATGGCTGAGAATTTATAAATTTCTACTGCAACAATTTCTTGTCGTAAAATTTAGTAAAAAAGAAAAACATATGATTCGAAAGGTAAACAAAAAAGAGCAAGAAAATAAAAAGTATACAACTTGTGGAAAAATTATTTAAAAAAAGAAAAACTGAAACAAAATAATAAAAAAAAGGTGAACAATTATTTTTAAACTATTCGTCTGTTAAACTTGTATGGATATGCCTTTTAAAGGAAAGAAATTTTGTGGAAACCATTTACAGCCGTTTTCGTTGTTATTTTGTTATTTCTTTGGAGTTGTAAAAATGTTAAGTTTGTTGTTAATTAGTTTTTAAGGTACTTGATTTTAAGGTAGTAAATAGCAAAATCAAATAATCACATACTTTTGAATAAATTTAATCAGACACATATTTGGAAAATCAAATAAAATGAAAATAAACACATGGAATAGATTATAGAAAATAATTTAGATCGAGTACCAGCAAGAAAAAGAGTTGAGTAGTCCAAAGTGTAAAAATATTTTAACATTATATTTACTTGCAAGCAGCTGTTTCCTTAATGTTACTAATTATTACAATTTTTCGTTCACTTCCTTTTTTGGACAACAGCTTTTTTTGAGAGTAAATTTTTCAGATTACTCAGTAATTACTCAGTGTAAAGTATTCATGAACGATTAATAAAGTTAAAGTGTGCACTAAAACCGCTATACCCACATAAAAATTCAACTACAAATCTACTATAATTTTATCAATCGTTTATGAATATGGTTAAACGCTTTTTATTCTTAATAGAATTAATTATTAAGTTTTTTCTGGGGCTTTCAAAAAATCTTATAACTTTCTTAACTCAAAGTTTTAAAAACTTAAGTACTTTTGAATTTTATATAAAAATCTTATTTATTGAAGCATAAATTCGATTACTATGTTTTTTTTTGTTCTTGTAAGTTTTTAAAAATAGTTATTTATTACATTAACAAGATTTCTTGCTATAAAAATATTTTGTACTTAGATCGATAAGATACCCACAAATGTTGCAAGAATCACCGGCATAAAATATTTTTAGCAGTTCACTTTATGTGGAACGCCCCTGTATTATTTAGTTTTAACAGGTAGAAATCAAACTATAAACTAAGTTTGCCTTAGACGTTTTTTTACGCAAACAAAACTTCATGTTTTTCTTAAAATTTCACAATTATCACAGCCAATAATTGGAAGTTATTGATATCTGGTTAAATAAAATTTTAAAAAACATGTACACAACACATGATCACAACAAAATAAATTAACCTTGTCATTTTGATGCGCACATTAATGAAAGATTTTTTGTTTTAGCAAAATGAGAATTTTATCACTTTCATCTCAAACAGGTTTACATATAAATTTATATTAGGCTGCCATAAACTTTTGCTTTTTATTTGTTCTCATTTCGGTCACAATTATGTAAATGGTTAATTTTTTGTTAATTTTAGTGTAGTAACGTTTTCCATTATTAAATTTTTTAAGCTTTAATTTCGCAACTAGAAGACAGGCATAAATTTAATATTTTATTTCATTTTTGTATACGTTTTGTATTTTTTCCAGCATCCTCCAAGGAAAGCCGCCAAAATTACAAGTTCTGTTTAGCAGTCATAATCATAGTAATAAAGTTCTAAAAATATTGCATTAAAATGTTTGCGTTTGTGAAGAAACAATTATAAATCTTTATTTTTAGATTTACTGAAATAGATGTTACACGACAAATTTTTTAATGCACAAATTAAATTCAGTTAGTTTTTTTAATATATTTTTCATTGAAATTTGTTTATGCCCATCCACCCATGTATTTCTGTGGAGAGCTTTAAGCCAAACGTAAATTTCGTTTAATTTTTCTTAGCCAATATTTACATGGTTGTAGTGGGAGTTACTTACTTAACTTTACACTTAAGACTGGTTGCTGTGTATATACGCATTAACACATACCATACCCAGCAAACACAAGTTGAAAGCAAAGTTTGATCAAAATTGCCACCTTATGGATTTCTGCTGGATTTGGGTTTTTAATTAAATTTAGGCGCTAAAAATTCGTTTTTGAAAAATTTATGTGGTAAAAGTGTATATTTAGAGGGCTTAAAAAGATTTCCTTGTATCTACAATAACTATGAATAGATTAGGACTATTTGACCATAAACAGTCATAAATCATGACTAAATGTTTCCACAGTTTGCAGAGACTACAAAGTGCAAAATCTTGCTGGAAAAAACAACAGAACAGATTGAGGAACAGAACGAAATTTCTCCCTTTAACTCGCAAATAAAACAATATATTGATATAAGAGAAGGGGAAACAAAAACCTTTTCAAGAAAACCCCACTTATATTGAATAGTTGTTCTTCCTTAAATTTCAATAAAACTTATCTTTATAACTTATCACAATAATAGAAGAATTTTTCTTTGAAGCTAAATTTTAAAACATTAAATTCTTAACTTTTTAGTTACAATTCACAAATGCATCAATTCAAAAATATAAAAATGCAATTTTGTTAAACACTTTTAAACAATTATATACAATTGACTGTCGATAACTTTAAACTCATAAATTTCAAGTTTTTTCTAAGTTCCATGAAAAATACTGTATAAATTGAAATAGTTCTCTAAACAATTTTAATTCGTTGGAATAACAACTGCCCCAACTCGTTCAACAATTTGGAGGTATTTTTCTTTATTTCGTATCATTTTAACTATTTTAAGGTGTTTGTTTCTGCAGTTTTGAACGGGAAGAAAATTCATTAGACGATGACAGGTTGAAATCCTTTACTTAGAAAATTGCGAATTTTCGCTAATAAGCAAGTGATTAGTTTTTTGTTTCAAACATGTAAACGTGCATGAACGTGAGTGTAAAAAATTGAGCGCGAGTGAGCGTAGATGAAAAGATTTTTGGTGTGAAGTTTCGTGGTTTTTTTGTGGTAAATGAAACGAGTTATGTAGATATTAATCAATGACGTCAGTATGACATTGCGAGGAGTATTATTATGATGCAAATGAGGAGTTATTTATCGTTTAGGAGGAGTATGCAAAAAGCATCTTACGTGTGGTAAGAAATTTTATGCAAAATCACTAGTTTTGATAATTGGGGGCTTGTACACAAAGTGTAACAACAGCCGAAGTTGTATGTCCATCTACATTTTATTTAATATGGTATTATTTTCATACTAAATAAGTCTTAAAATTATACATCTAGCGGATAGCAGTGATAGATAACTTCAATAGGGAACATAATTATAATTATATAAATAGTTAAAGGTAAAGCAGGAACTCCATTGAGACTTGCACTTGTACTTAAAATGTTAATGCTAATAGCACCATTGTTTTTACCAAACACTTTGTAGTTTATAATGTACAAAAGGGAATACAATTACATTCGAATAGTAAATTACGACAGTTCATTCATATCTTATTTTTGAAAAAATATCGAGCCTTTAAAAAAGTCGTATATGTTTGTATGAAATCTGTGAAATAAAATCAGAAAATATAATAATATAAATATAATAAAAATGAATTTGCACAATTATATTTATTCGAATGAAAAGAACAATCGCTCAGCGATCATTTTTGTATGTTTTTTATAATTTCTTCTTATTGTTTTTTATGCATTTCATCATGAATTTCTTATTGAACTGTACAATTTAGTAATATTTTTCTTCACAAGAAGAAAAAAGAAATCATACACAAAGAGCTCGGACTTTAAGCTTTAATTTAATATGATGAATAAACTCTTTTGTGCTCCATTAAAAAGAAATTTGCAGTGAAAAATTATATTTCAAAAATATGAAGTTGATCTTTAAAATTTTCTCGTAATGCACGTCTTTGATTATAATTTTACTTAGGAATAGTTTATAAAGTAGTGTTAAGTTATTTTGCAGGCAGTCGTTATTATCGAAATATTAATATTTTAACCTTTAAACAAAGTAAACAATTGGTCTATATTAAGATCGCTTACAACGCATTCGACGTTGATGATACCTACAAGTCTCCTTCTTAAGCGAAAGTACGCCGATTGGAAATTATGCAAAAGAATCACAGCTGGTTGCTACTAAATATCGCAATTGTGCTTTGAATATTTTTACCACTTGGAAACTCTCACCTTTTTATATAACGAAATCTCAAATGTGGGAAAGATAAGTAAAGTAGATTTGTTAAATCCAAAGTAATTTATATTAGGCAACATTTCGGATAATTTTATTGAAAAAGAATTAACTTTCACAACGAAGCACGAGAAGTTAGGTAGTTCATATCTACACGGCAGAACTTAACAACGTTGTTTTTGGAGAACGCAACATTCCCCAATCAGCGTTTATGTGTATCATATATTTTACTATCTTTTTAGTTGGTGCCGTTCGTTTAAAAATTTTACCCTTATTTATTCAAATCATTTGTGAAAAAAGAATACCAGATTTATTATTGTTATAACCATAACAAATTCTCAAAATCACAGTAAAAAGCTCTAATTTAACATCACAAAGAACATTTTTATAAACACTTGCTACGCATTGATTTTTCTTTATGTTCTTTTTTCTTACCTTTTAATTTTTACTGAAGTAAAACTTTTTTCATTTTCATGATTACTTAAGAATGTATTGTTCTATTGTCAGTCTTCTAAATATATTTTATTGTAGTGGGGTTTACGCTGCGCTCTTACGAATTCAGAGCGTGAATTGGGGTCTTTGGTGGTGATGGAATATTTCCATTTAGATTGTATTAAAATTTCGATCGATTTGAAAGTTCAGGGGGGTTATTATGTATTTCAAAAATGAGTTGAATTCGTATTGCTTTTACATAGTGTTTCAAAAATGTTTTTTTTTCGAACCGAGATACAGAATAACCCCAAGGATTATTATATTTTTAGTGTTTTGCTTAAATTGTCTCCACTTCAAGGCTGCTACCGCTTTAAAAGTTGTTTGCATGTATTAGATAAATATTTCAAAATTTTTTTATACGTTCTATATCTCCTTTTTTACGCATATCAATTTTGACTACGTTATAATATTTAATGTTATAGTTATTCCCTAAAAGCCATTTCAAACTCTAAGTTACTTTAAAGCTTAAACTTCACATCAGCCTCTGTTTATTTAGTTGCCACTCCAATATTGAAAAGTAAACTCTTTTATATAAAATTATTATCGCATCATACATAATGACATTAGAAGTAATGATAACTAAACTTTATAATTGTACATAGAATAGATGTAATTACAAATTTGTAAGTTTAGTTTGATAAGTAAAATGTCTGACAATCTCTAGACACTACTGCAGCTAAAAAATAAATAAAGCACTCAAAAAAAGAATGTCGTAATATATAAAAATTTAATATCAATTATTGAAAAACTTAATATTGTTTGCCTCGTATTTACTTACAATAAAAAATGTACATTTGATTATATATTCCAGCCACAGATATGTACGCACAACACTTTATTTCTTTCAGTGTGGGTTTTTTCTTCTAAACCTATCAAAATTTTTCATTCATATAATTGCATTTCTTAAAACACACACACACACAGACACACTTGCCAACAAAGAACTAAGAAGAGAGTATTGTAAGAAAGTCTGATAAAAGGAAAAGGAAGTCACATGAAATGCAACCAATAAAAACATGTAAAGTACGTGTTTAAAAGGATGTAACATAAGAATTTTACAAGAATATTCTGTGGTTAAAGATTTTCTTCTTGCATTCATGTTGTGGAATTCACAAACAACTAAGAAATATGTTTGTACATGTTTACGAGTATGCATCTATGTATGTGAATAGGTACGTGTGTCTTTTCTTGTCTTGAAAAATCAAAATTTTACAATCGTGTGATATTTATTGAAGTGGGTGGGTGGGTGGCAAACAGGCTGCTTTACGTACAGCGATATTCTCGTCATATGCACTTTTCGTATGTGGCATTTAAAAATGTGTGTGTGTGTGTGTGTTGAATGTCTCTTTATTTTTGGGTTGTCATTGTGGCATGTGAACAACAGCAGAGTAAACTTAATTAAGTTTTCTAATACCACCAAAGGGAAAACTATGCAAGAACAAAAAAAAACAGCATAAAATACAAAATTGAAAATTACTTAAACAAAATACACTTAAAAACATTAAAATCATTATTCTACTCATACTTAAAATTCTGTTATGTCTGCAGTTTACAGCTTTAATTATATAAATGCTTTTGAATTAGATAATTTAATTAAAAATACTATTAACTGAATTTATTTATTGAGAAAAAATAGTTTTTTAAATATGATTAGACAAACTTTCGTATCAGTTAGTCTTTGTATCTATTATTTTTTGTTAGTTTAATGGTTAGAACACTTATTGTTGAAGAAAACTAACAGAACGTTTTTGCAAAAAAAATTTGTGTTCAAAAAACAAATTTAAAATAATTATTGTGCTAAAGATCATAACACAGATTTCACAATCCGGTTTTTAGTAAAGAACGGTTTTATTACTTTGAATTATTTGACAAACACGAATATACAATATTGAATTTCTTTATTTAATATTTTTTTTATTATTAGATAATAAGCAATGGTGTGTGCTATCATTTCATGGTTAATGTGTATTACTAATTTAATAAGTATAATTAATAGGCAAACCCGTTTTTTAGATCCCTTTTACGGCCGTAATACTGCACCGATTTTGAAAATTTATATGTTTTAAAAGGGGTTTCACGTAGTTGTGTACATCTTAATTTTATTTAAATCGGTTCGATATTTAGGGAGCTATAAGACTTCAAAGTTGCTACTAACACATGCACACTAATTATTACAAATGCATGTGTCAGCTTCAAGCTTTTGCAGAGAAATTATACAGATTTTTAAGTTGTTTATTTAGAATTTTTTTGTTTTTATCGTATGTATTTATGTAAATGTTTAATATTTACAAAACAAAATATTAAAATAAACAAGCGGTTAATCATAATCAATCAAACTCCGTAATCAACTCGAATCACCCGTTAATCGAAAATAGCGATTTTAAAATTATTCGAACAGTTAATCGGATAGTAATGAGTCGGTTAATAATGGGCAACCGACTAAACTCCTTAACACATACAATACTTCTACATATGTACATCGCTGCATTGTAAACAAGAATACACGATTTTTTCATAGTTGTGCATTTTCGTTTATAAAACTCAAAATCAAAACATTTTTTTCAATACACGTGCACATAATAGAAAACAGAAGAGTCTATTTCATTTGTCTAGACAAATAAGCCAATTTTAAAGTTTTTATTTGCTTTCTGCGTTTTTCTCGTTTATGATTTTTTTTCTGTCTTTAGAATAAAACAAACCCACCATTACAGAAGAGTTATCATCAAATATTAGTAGCCGAAAGGGAAATATAATATTATATGAAGTTTTCGTTGTTCTTATTCTTATTATTTTTAACTTTTTTGCAATGTTATCAAATTTCTTTTGGTTCTTAATTTTTCTGGACTTACCCATCATTCTTAAAATCAAAGAACAGCAAGGGGAGGAAGTAGAAAGTTTCTCAATCTTTGTATTTTTTTATTGCTCATACAACAGTAACAATATAGAAAAACTTCTAAAACAAAAAATTAAGTTACGTTACATACAAGTATCTACTACTACTGTCTATAAAAATAAATAAACAAAAGATTTTTATGGAAGAGTAAAAGAAAGAAAAAAGATTTTACCGTCCAAATACGGAAATATTTGTACAGATGTGTAGCACGTAAAGACGGCAAAAGTTATAACTACAAACTAAGTTTAAATGCGAAATATTGTGTTAAAATAAAATCCCTACGTTTCAAACATAAACGTAATACGGTAAAAAGTTATCTTAATTGAAAATCGACTAAGCATGAATTCCGACAGATGTGGTTATTATTTCGTTGTTGTTTTCTTTTTATTTATCTTCATGGACATACATATAGATGACGGTAGCCGAAAAATAACAGTGATTCTTAAACGGATTTTACCATAAAGGGTTGAAGAACTGTTGCGCATGAATATAATAACAAGCAAAATTGCCGCATATAGGATGACAACAATCCACATCAGTCTCATCAGGTGACAGCGGATATACAAAATGTGCTGTTTGGTGAAGATTTTAGAGACGGTTTATCCACGGTCAAAGTTTACTTTACAAGGTTTTAATTCAGCTGGGAGAAAGATAGAGAGACGAATATTTTCTTATTCTGTCTTTCTCCCAGCTGAATTAAACTTTGCAAAGTAAACTTTAACCGTGGAAAACCCGTCTCTGTTTTTCTCCCAGCTGAATTAAACTTTGCCAAGTAAACTTTCACTGTGGAAAAACTGGCTATGGAAAGAAAGCGGAAATGTAAAACTTTGGTAGCCCACGGAAGCACTTGATCAAATAGCTGTAAACACAAAATCAAAAGTTTTACTCATCTGCATCTTTTTTCTGTACATTTAAAATTATATTGAAATCGATGCACCCGTTTAGAAGTTATTTAGTTATTTCCAGTTTTGCGCAAAAAATCTCTTACAGTTTTTATAACAAATACTCATTTGTATTCTATGATGACGTAGATGTGCAGTAGAAATCTTTTTTACGGCTGAGTGCGCAATCTTGTTTTCTTGATTCATGCTGCAGAATCTATTGACGTACAACTGCGACAATAGGTTGTAAGCAAATGTGTATAAACATTAAAAAAATGAATATGTATTACGACAAAATTTTTTGGGCTGCCTAGCGTGCATTTTGCAACATGTTGAGATGTGTTACCACAAAGAAATATGCGTTTAGGAAAACAGCCTTAATTTAAATTTTAATATAGACGCCGGAGAAGATTTTGTATATTTGAATAAGTTTTTAAAATTATCATAACTTTGAATGAACTTTTTTTTTAAGTATAAATTTGCAATTATAAATTTGCCTAACTTGTCAAACTATTTATGTATGTACACATATTGATTTAATTGAATCTTATTGATCTGGCTAAAGTTCAAGTGATGTGTTTGAAAATCATATAATGTTGTTGAGAATTATTATTCTTAAAACAGGAATGAGCCGAAGCTAGTTACTGTAGCAGAACGGATAGTACTGTCACCACACCAGCATCATCAGCGAGTCCGTTTACTGCTACCACTTTTTATTTGTGTGGATGCTAGAAGCAGCAAGGATTATCAATTATTTATTTAATCGAATTCGGTATGACGAGAGAATATGAAAATGATATCAATTAATTTTGCTGATTAATTTCTTCGGTTAAGCTAAGTACTCTGTTCAGATTTGCGAAAAATGTTGAGGAACATTGTTTATTTCGTTTGAAAATTTTGACAATTAGCCAGTGGTGACAACACTACGATTTAGAAGAAATTTAACGTTTTTATTGCCTTTAAGTAAGCAACATTGTTTAGGTTATGTAAACAAAAATCATGTGTGAAAACAAATGGAGAACAAAATAATTTTAAGAGCTTGTGCTGCAACGTATCAATTAATGTAAATTGCAGCTGCTGCGGAGGAGCTCTTGAAGACACACGTTCTCATTCAATCCCATACCTTTATTTTATGTTATTTTCACAATATTTTCCTTTATTTTAGTTAATTGTGCGCAACAAATTCAATGCTAATTAAAATCTGATCATCTGTTGTTTGCAATTCCGCACAAAATAAGTGGTGCTTACATTATTTCGCAGTTGAAAAATATGTTGCTAGTAACATGTTGTGGTTGAAAAAATAATGCTGCCAGAAACATTTCGTATGTTTTCACAAGATGAACAGAGTACAACTTCGGCCATATTATTTTGCAATTATTTCGCATGAATTTTTTTTATATGGACTTTTGACAGCAGTTCGCACGAAATGATGAACAGAGTACCTAGCTTTAGTATAAAATTCATATATGCTTTTTTAAAATGAACTATATTTATCGTCTTCTTTCTTACTGCATAAAAACTGCGTTGGCAAAGTAGCTAAGTGTATACTTTTCACTACTTCTAACACATTACTTTAACATGGCAATTGGAAACAAGTACTTACCTGCGTAAAAGTGGTCAGTATTTAGAAATCATTGAACAAACTCGCCCTTTTGAACGAATTGTTGTGTTTTATAATCAAGTATTCTGTTCCTTTGTAGTATATTGCATAACTTTTTACACTGCACAAACAATGAAAAAACCCCTATTAATACGCTGGATATTGAACTGCACATCATTTATATGATAACCGCACGCTCTGGCAATGCGCCACTCCAGGAATAATTTCTTTGTTTATTTACCAATAGGTAAAGTAATGCAGGTGGTATGTACTTTGTGTTGAAAAATATATTGTTCCTTATAAAAGTCATAATTAATTTGTAAATATAATTTTTTCCTAATTGTTACACAAAACTAAAAACGGTTATTTGAACTGACTTCTCGCAGAAAATCCAGTAACCTGGTTTTTTAAATATTTTATATTTTTGTAGCTACTGTTACATATTGCACAGCAAAATCCCCTATGGATGTTCTTAAGGAACGTTTTCAATATAATCTTCTTGCTGGCTGATGTATCATGAATTGATTAACAGATTTATTTTTGTGTGTTTTTGTCAAGGTTAAAGTAAAAGTTTTCGAGTTGTAGCAATAAAATTCAAATTTTCAATTACTTTTACAAATAATTTTCATGTTGATTTTATAGTGGAGTTCTTATATATATGTACATATATCAACAATAAGATCGAATGTGAGCCCTCCAAAGCCACTATCTGAAAGTTTCAAAGCGACCATTACTCTTTTGCATAAATATCTAAACAAAAAACATCTTTGCGTTTGGTTCGTGAGCTACTGGATTAAAAACCGCCTCTTGAAAATACATTTTTGTAACATTAATGTTTTTGGAATCTCTGCCAGTTAGTATGAAAAAACACCACCTTAATATCCGGTAGTTATTTTGTTGCTTTAGATTCGTATCATCTTTACTCGTCTTAACTCTTGTTTGAATTTTGTTTCTGTTTTATGTACGAGTGTTTTGTGTGCTTTTTATATTTTATTTTTTTTGCTGGGTATAAATGTGAAAGTAACTTCAATGTTTTCTTTTAATAATTTATTTAATTTCGTATTATTTACTTTACATTTTATGTTTTACTTTTGCGCGAGGGCGAGCAAGTACTGCTTGCAGCTAAATTGGTAGCCAAAAAATAAATGAAAAATAGCTTGAAACGCCGAAAAAAAATCTGTGTTTTTAAAGTTAAGTTTTAAGAGCCATCATCATCAACATTGAGTTGTCCTGATGGCAAGAGAAGCAACCCATAGACAAAGTTTTCCAAAAAAAATCGTAAACTTTTTTAATGTAATTTACCTTTTTGCTCTCATGCAACTCTTTTTTATGGTTTTGAAAAAACAAATCATATAATTTTATTTTGAATTTTTGTATATGTATTTGTTTTTAGAAATGTATTCAATTCTATGCGGCTTATTTCGCAAAAATCTTAGTTTATTTTTAATTTTTTTTGGCATTTCTTGCCATCTTATCCAATGCTGGTGCTGTTGGGTGCTTTTCATCCTCAACGTTGCCATCATCGCAGTCGTCGTCATCTTTATAAATTTCTAATGAAATGTTGTATGTATTTTTTAGTCCGTTTTGTTTATTTGTTCTAGAGTTATGTTACGTATACGTATGGAGGTACAGCGTGTTGCAATATCTCAATCGAAGTGGTGGTGAAGATCCTTGAATTTCTTGGCGGGTTTGAGTATGTGCATGTTTGTAGTCATAGTCAGTTAGTGGTAGCTTGTTTATTTATAGAACTTTTCCGTGTGGACTTGATCGTGGTGAAAAGGGTGTGTTCAACCATACCAAAATGTAAAAGTAAATAATTTTTATACTAAAAGGAACATATTTAAGCAATAATCTTTGCAAAAAAAAACTCAAATTTATTATAAATTCAAACTGCAGTTAATTATTTTATAATTTATATATTTCGAAAAACATTGCTTACACCCTGTTTGCCACAATATGCTTGTTTTTAATAATATGTTGAATATTTGATGAGCTTTGGCAAATGGTTGCCAAAACATATTCACAATTCTTTTTGCTTTAGTTATTTTCCTTATTTTTTCTCTTATTTTATGAGCCAAAGTATAAAGTAAAGTGGAAATGAAAATGACTGCAAGTACCAGTATATGCTGCTGCTGTGAGTGTGTGTATGTGTGTAGCTTAAAAAATACTCATATTCTACGTAACCATTGCTGGTAGTTTCTTACGCTTCGTCTAATTCTGAGCAAGCATATGGAGGTGGTTTTCAGTTAATATGCAACATTTCCGCTTTACTGCTTTTCAAGCATACTTTTGTATACACGTACACAAGCAAACTCAATAAAACTCCTGTCGCATTTGTTGCTAAAATCTAAAATGTGGTGAATAATACTGCAAGTTTATGGGTGTGAGTGATTGGCAGGGATATGAAAGATAAAGAAATTCTCACACAAACATATATTAATGCTCTCTGTTGCCGAAAGGATAATTAATTTTTAGTTATTGAATTATTAATAATGCATTATATTTTGTCTTGTATCCTTTTGGATGTTTTCTTATTTTTACGATGGCCACGGAAGCTGAGATAAAGTGGGATTTCAAAGGGTGGATTAGAAAAACAACATCAGGAATATATGCAGCTATTATTTTACTTATTTATTTCATTATATTAATTTTTTTATATATTTATATATATATTTTATATATTACATAAGTAATCATACAAGCCATGAAATATTGAATTTTGGCTTCAATAAAACAAAAATTTATCGAAGTGTTGAATCTTTTTAGTAGGAAAAAGTATAAACTGGGAATTAACGAATCTTTATGCAAAAGTCAGGAAATTGGATCCGACACTTCGCTCTTGTGCGATATCTGGTTCTTTTCAAGAAATAAACGCTGAGACTTGGTAATGATATACATGTACGGCATTACAATATCAATGCCAGATATTGAAAGTTTTCTGCCCTCAACTTCAGCCTTTTGCGGTGAATAAAATCGTTCAAACGATTTATAGCACTCAAATAATATTCCTTTCCTACTAACAGTTTTGTGGGCCAATCCTTGATAAAAAAAGAAGTTTTATGCTCTTTGTTTAGCCATGAAGCAAACGTAGATTCAGTGCTTCCTTTCTTAACTTCTCTACATTAAAATTTATTGCTTCGCAATTGTTCTTGAAAATGCTGTACTTCAAAGGTACTGTACCTTAAATATAACATTATACATATATTTCTTTTATGATTATATTTTTATTCTTGTTATTTTTTAACGTGCACGGTTAATTGATTATTGCCCTTAATTCTAATCTAATAATTGTATATTGTGCATAATATGTATTATATTGTATTAAGCGCTTACGTATCCTTTTTTAAATAACACTCTTCGGTGCTGTATAAGTTATGCATATTATTATGGAATGTTTCGCAAATGTATGTTGATTCCTTTGGGAATTTATATTTCCATTGCCATGCCAATAAACAGTTTGTATGCCAAACAACACTCTCATAAATACAGACACAAATCCTTCTTTAATATTTAATAATCGAAATAAAAACGGAAATTAAATTTTGTATTTTTAAAGCATTTTAAAAAAATTTTTTGCATGAGCACTTCAGCATTTTAATAATTTATTAACTTACATTAAGAGCATATTTCATTGCGATGAGAGTTTTTCATAACATTAAGAATAATTTTTAATGAAGAATATTTTTAATACAGAATTAATATTCACTTAGGAAAAGCATATTCATACTGAACTTGAAATTGGCAGTTGAAATATAATTTGCAATTAATAATGAAAATAATTTATTGAAACTGAATTTCGCTTAAATTTTTTCCTCTAGAATTTATTTCCTTTCCTGCAGTTTGATAACAACACACAATATAATTGATCAAAATTAACCAAACTGAGTTAAGTTACGTTTACCGAGTTGTACTTCATGCTTCGATTTTTTTTGTTAAAGAGCTCTGGACAAAAGATATTTTTAATTACTACTTTCTATAATTAATTTTTAATTTTTATGTCGCATGAAAGAGGACAACCTGTAGGGCGATTCTGTAACTTTTATCAATAATCGACAACCTTATTTGACTGTTACTCGATTTTAACGATGTTGTTAAAAATTTTAATCTGACGGCATCTTTAAATACTTAACTGTCAGAAACACGAACCAAATTTTTTAACATTGTTCTGCGAAACACTTAACAGTAGTGGCAAATTTAATTAAGGAAGAAAAATCTAGGAATTTGCAGTAAGTCCTTGCAAAAAAATTACGGTAGAAATTATCCATTACGTACCTAATGATATTACAATAATAGGATATGGGATATATGTATGTACATATATTGGCAGGCGCTATAAAAATTGGTTTAAAAAAAACGATTTTTTAGTGAAATTCCTGGAGAAAATTTGGTTTGTGTCTCTGCTAGTTAAATACGAATTTATCTTCGCATACATTAAACATGTAAAAAAAAGAAGAAAAAAATGTACACATTATAAAAAATATATATATTAAAAAATGTTGAAAATGTTTTTTTATAAAGCAAAAAATAGTGTTACTGAGCCAATCCAAACTGTCGATTGTTTATTGTAAAATCATAACCATTTTCCATACATTTTCTTATTAAAAAATTAAAGTTTTGAAATTTAAATTAACAATGAAAAATTTTTTGTCGTTTAGTTAGAGTAAAACTCTATTTGTTAAGAAGGTTATTGAATAGCATTGCTATTAATTTTGTTGTTAAATATTTTTAACAATTTAAATGACGTTAAATTTAATAGACTACTGTCAAAATTTGAGCAATTGTCGTCATTTACTTTGCGTTTAACAGCTCTTCAAAACAATTGCAAAAAAGTGAATTTCGAGTGCTCATTAAACATTATTTTTTGCGAAAAAAACCGTCAATCAAACAAAGGAAAAGCTCGATAAATACTATGTGGACTCTGCACCATCGATTTCAATGGTAAAAAAGTGGTTTACTGACTTTCGTTGTGGTCGCACAAGTACAAACGACGCTGAACGTTGTGGAGGTCAGTACACCCGAAAATGTCGAAAAAATCCACGATATGGTGTTGGCCGATCGAGGAGTAAAAGTGCGTGAGATTGTTGATGCCATAGGCATTTCATATGGAAGTTTGGTTTTGATTTTAAATGATCAGTTTGGTGGTTTTAAGAAAGTTGTCTGCAAGATGGGTGGCGCTTGTGTTCGCTTTCAATTGACCATAAAGGTAAACGTGTGACGTGTGCAGTCTCAATGGCAAAACTATATGAATTCGGTTACGAATTGGTACCTCATCCGCCATATTCTCCGGATTTAGCCCCTAGTGACTACTTTCTATATCCAAACCTATAGAAATTGTTCGGTGGAAAGAAATTTAGCACCAACGATGAAATTATTGACCAAACAAATGCCTCGAAAATCCAATTTTTTGGAAGGGATACAAAAACTGGAGAAACGTTGGACTAAATGTATTGAGCTAAAAGGAGATTGTGTTGAAAAATAAATTTTTGTTTTGCAAAAAAAACTGTGTTTCATTCAAAAAGTCACGGACTTATTGATCCGCCCTAGTATTCATCGTGTTGATCCATACCCAAATAGGAATAAGTAGCTGGATTATACAGAGACTTTCTGGGTCCTTCTTTAACAATTTCGTAACATGTGTTCAGTTTTTTTGTTTTGTAAAGGCACTTGTACAAATTAACTGTTACATATTAATTGATCATGGTTCCTTTTATAAAACAAACGACATGTTTTCGCAATATTTTAGAGAGACAAAAAAATTTCATAAAGCAGTCTTGCTTGTTAGCTTCTTTATTAGAATAAAAAATATAAATTATGTTTTTTTTTGCAAATTTAGTCGTAGGACACGTTTAAGGCCTTTATAAGAAAACCCGGATCACGAAATGAACAACTGAAACACAGTGTTAGATCATGGAATATCTATTTTCAGTTTTATATCATCCGGTTCGACTTTCAGATATACTATCGTACGGTGTTATATTCGATTTTTTTTTAATTTAAGCTTCAACACTGTCTATAAGTCTAATAACTACTGCATCAACTCTTTTTTAATTACACTTAACCCTTTTTCCAAAGAATTAATTTAAAAAAAACCTAATTTATTGCCAAAAAATCGTATACCAAATATATTCAAACTTACAAATCAAATTTAATTTTGCTGTTCATTACTTTCCCGAAAATTTACCCATATTATTTTCTGCCAGTTTTCATGATTCAAAGTGTCAATCAAGAAACAACTTTGGTGGTCTGCGATGGTTCATCGGTTACTTGTCTGTATCTATTTCCTGTTATTTTGCTTTGCCACTATAAAATAGAAAAACTGTCTTTGGAATTATCAAAAATAACGGTAAATAAAAAAAAACAATACAAAAAGAGAAACAAAAAGTATTCTTTAATGATTATACCCCAGCCTTAGGGATATTATTGTATATTACAGTAGAGTTTAAATTTGAAGCCATTAAGAAAAAAAATCATATCTACCTCCTTCATAAAATCTCATCCTCCTCTTTGCAACCACCTCTCCATCAGCTCCTGTCCAAGTAAAAAATAATTGAAGTGAAAAAAGAAATATTGTTGATATTGTTGACGCACATAAGCTATGACGTTGATTGCATTAGAGATAAAATAGTATCAGAGTAGTAAGAAATTATTTAAAAATCTTTGACATTAGCAACTGAAAATAAGAAAATAAATAATAATAGCAAAGAGCCAGAAAAAGTATACCAAGAGTTAAGCAACAGCCAACTAATGTCAGTTAATAACTACTAAGTAAGATCGAGAAAAGCTGAGGAAGAAAATTTCACAAAAAAAATACTCCCATACCCCTTTAGACATCAACTGATTTAATGTTTCACTACTACTGCACATAAACTGCAAAACATTGCTGATGCCAATATTGCAGTTGCTGAATAATGTTGGCATGTTTAATATTCAAATTGTTATTGCTCAGTGGAAAATTGTTATAACTTTTTTTCTTTCGGTTTTCTGTGTGCAATTGAGCCAACGAGTCATGCAGTCAGCCAGCCAACCAGTAAACCACTTGAATTGGTTGCCTACACAGCTCAATAGCTGCAGAAGCACGTTGCAACCCAAATAGATTGAAGGCAAAGATTAAGCTTAATAATAGACAATTTAGCTCAAAACTAGGATTAAGCGCATGTGCGCCTGGACAGACATGAAAACAGAGTAGAAAAACTAACAACAATTTTCAGATAAACAAAAAGACGCAAACCCGTTTAAGGAAGTACTCTGTATACCTTTTTGGTAATTAAGAATCTTAGAATCCTTTTGGCTTAAAAATTTCTTAGTATATCTGCACTCACAAAAAAAAAGCTTAATAAAAAAATATTAGCAACCAACCAAACGCAATTTTTCAGATCGAAACGGGACTGGAACTACGGGAGATTTTTCAGACGGAACAACAAGTCGAACTCGATTTTTTCTTTATGGAATAGAAAGAATTTAAATTTTGGTGATTTGTTTAACTTAATAAAATCAAAATTAACACACATAAAACACTTTTTATTTAGACAACGTTGTACTTTAATATTTTACAGGGATGCATTTCTGCGTATGTTTGAGAATATACAAACATTTACAACAAATTTGTGTAATTTCGATAATCAGCAAAAATATTACCGACTGCCGAACATAAATTGCACGTAGTTGAACTCCGAAGATTCCATCGGACACTGCAATATAATAATAAAGATGTGTTTCTGATTGCATAAACTTATCATTTTGTTTAATAAATTAAGGTTTTTTCATTTAAGACTACTTGAGGTAACACTAAAACAAAATTTTCTCTAATCAATGAAAATATTATTCAGAAATTGGCATAATTAATTAATCTAGGAAGTGCACTTATTTTCTGTCTCAAAACATTGCAGCAACTTAAACTGCCTATTTTTAGCCTACTCAACTAACTAAGAGTAATGCACGAATGTATGTCGCTAACCGCATGGTCAGAAAAATGATTTTGAATATTTCGATGTTTAATTTCAAAATCATAACAATCTCTGTCAATGAATTGTTATGTGCATTTAGCTTAGCACTTGATTTACTCCTCCTGTGTATATGCTAGACAAAAATATATGCTTATAGATGAAAATAAAAAATAAAACTAATAATATCCTTCTTCGTCTATCTGCCAGACTCAAACAAACAACCAACAAAGATGCCATCATCCATGTATGCAATATTATCGGTTCCGCCCAATTCATGGTTTTTCTTAATTAGTTTTGTTTTTTCTCTGGTTTATAAAGAAGCTGTATAAAAAAACATGTTGTGTCTTTTGTGATGAAGTAATATTAACCCTACATTGGTGAAAGAAATATTGTCCGCAGTTACCCATAAAAATTTTTCAGTTTTTGCCTCAACCACAAATTTTTCTTAATGTTTCAAAACCATCCAATGAATTCAACAGTAATACTACAGATTTAATTAAGTACCAGCTCATTTTATAAATGTAAAGTTTTAGAAATTTAAATATCTTTTGTAACGGACATCTTCATTGATCGATGATAAAATTAAAATTTTTTAAGGTATTAAAGACCGTATCATGTTTTGGATTTTCTTGAATACGTTCAAACATATTCTAGTTCTCCTAGTAAAAATTCGAACTGTACCAGATTAGATTCAACGGAAGAATTCGTACGCAAAAAACGTAAGTCTTTGTGTGACACAATGCTTTTGCTCAATAATTCGAGTGGAATTAATGATAAAGATGACATTTCTTAACCCAATTTCCGAAATACGCTCATCGAAAAAATATTGTGGAACATTTAGTGGAAGAATGGGTTGAAAATGACGTTGCCGTTCTGACATGGTGGAAATACGAGCTTCTTTTACCTACAGCGACGCAGTATTTAATCACGCCATCGACAACTGTTCCGAGCGATTAAATGTTTTTGTGAAGCGGCAACCTAACGCAATAGGCTTGAAAGCAAATGGCTTTAAAACTTATATGTCGGAAGTTCAACGTTCCTTTGATTGTTAAGTTTTAACTTTTTCAATGTTAGTTGTAAAAGAATTTTAATAAAGCAGGATATTTTTGAAAGAAATTTGTTGTTTTTAATTAAAAGTGAAGGCTTTTCAATAAAAATTACTAAAAAAACAATTATTTTATTACATTTAGTTAATGTGTATTTACAGATTACATTTACATTTTTTTAAGTTAATATTTGAAAAACGTTCGCTTGAATTTTATGAAGACGTATATCAAAAACAACCAACTATTCGCCAAAACGAATACAAGTATTTGTTCGTATGTATTTTAGATAGTGTTTATTATAGTGAGTCAAAGAAAAAAAAACTTATTGCTACATATTTCAAATTATAGATCATTATGTTTTATGACGATTTCATAAACATTTTGGTGGGCTAATGTATAGTTTTTTACCTATATTGAGAGAAAGTGCAAAAATAAGTGACAAGTAAAAAAATATAAAATTTTTAAACACGGTCCAGATTAACGATCGGTGACCGCCAGACATGGCAAATGTTCTTGGAACCCTCATAAAGGTTCTGTTGAGAGGGCTAACAGAAACACTGGTTTCTTCTTCATACAAAGCGATTCGTTCTAAAGTATCAATAAACGAATTGATAATTTATCCATTTTTGAAATCGGTTTAGACCCCCAATTTCAATTATTAGATTTATTAAAAAATCGATTAAAACGAATCCCCTGATGTGTATGCAAAAAGATCTAAGATGAAAAATAAAAATTATCGAAATAAAATTTGAAACGGGATGAAATACTAAAGTAGATTTTCAAAGTCGCCCAGCCTGCGTTTTTTTTTTTATAAAAAAAAGAATTTCGCCAACTAATTTGTTCAGAAATTTTATAGAAATATATCTTATAACGTTATTATTCCTTTTTTTAATTACCAGCAATTGAAATAAAATATAATTAATATATCAACCCACATTACTCTAAAGGGTTAAGCGATCGTAGAAATTATGAAGCTTGAGAATTAATATTCATACGTATTAATATCTACTTTAAAGTCAGTATATCGATCTAAGTGTCTGTCTGACTGTCTGTCTGTCGGTCTATCTGTCTGCCTCTCTAGCATCATGTGTTCATTTACATACAAAACATGCTTTAATAAACTATTTTGACTTCCTTATTATTTAATGACTGGAAGAAACTTAAAAATAAAGCATATAAAAAATTGTAACAATTATTTTATTTTCCGTTCCTTTAATTTAAATACTCTTTCTAATACGGTTTAAATCATGAGAAAATGTTATTTGATCCAGCAGCGTACATATTTTATATGCCATACAAATATGCACTTTGCAATTAAGTCTGTGTGTTACACTCATACATATCGTAAATAGCGTCTTCTAAACGAACCATAATTATTGTAAAATTCATAACGGTTAGTCTGTTTTAACGACAGTTTACTATAGATCATCGTTACAGATGTACATACATATATACTTACATTTGTATGTACATCCATATGCGTGTGAGAGTTTATTTTTTTCCAACGATATACATACATATTTTTATTTGTTTTATTTATTTTTAAATTAATTTTGCTATCCATATTCATTAATTTATTTTTTTTATGTTATTGTTATTTTTGTTTTTGCTATTTTTGTTGCATTGTTGTACTAGTGCGCATGTGCAGCCACTTAGCCTGTCACAAATACAGCAGTGAAACGTCAACTAAGATTTAAACAAAATAAATTGATGATATCTTACTATTATCAAAAACAGTTAAAATGGAAGAATAAGAATAGTAACAAAATTTAGTTTCGCAGTACTTGCATAAAAAAGTGGGTGAATTTATAATTAGATAATTAAATCTGTGCCTTTTTTAATGACCGACCGAAGGTGGGCTAAACAGAAAATCAATATTCAGCGAAAACGCTAATTGTCGTAACCTTTCAGCACGGCCAAAACATCAGTACTCGTTGGGTCCGTTTTTCGACATACAGAGATAGAAAACACTTGTGCACAGTCGTTGGATGGCTGGCCGGAAAATTTTTAAAAAGCGAATCAATTAAGCAAAATAGAAAGAAGAATTTTGGATCTCTAAATTTTTTTCATTTCTGTCAATCGTTCATAGTGAAGTCTGTAATCTGCATTTCAATCAATTTTAAAACTAAATTAGAGAAACTTGATTACTTAAAAATCTACATACTTATTATACGGCATTTTAT
Organism: Gymnocheta viridis; assembly: GCA_956483585.1. NCBI lineage: Eukaryota > Metazoa > Arthropoda > Insecta > Diptera > Tachinidae > Gymnocheta > Gymnocheta viridis. Next base: position 20,094,961 of record OY101441.1, on the reverse strand, counting down.
CTTACTCAATATTTTAGAGTTGGAAGGATCAAATTTAGGTAATGGTTTAGCGTAATTAGGATAACAAGTTTCTCGGCTCATTCATGAGCAAAGAGGAGTATCGTAGTGCCCATGAACATTTCGATATTTTTAAAAGTCTAATAATGCTCATGGGCACAATGACGTATTTTAAATTGTCACAGCGTCCATGGCATTGGAAATTATGACTTATAACCAACTAAATCTCCACATATCAAAGTGCACTCTAGATGAGTGCTGCGTTTCCGATTTAGGTACCTTGTGTATATACATTTCATAACCCCCACCTTGGAATCGACAGGCTCATACGTTTTCTTCATAATGCAGTCCACTTCTAATAGAGGCACAAGTGAAATAACATACGACTCTAAATTTGTTAAGAGCAGTGAGTATATGAAGCTCTTAATAATAATAATGAAACGTTTTATTTAAAACTACGTGATCGGATTCATTTGAGAAATATAATATTCAATTCAACAATTTCCATTACTTAAAAAAGTTTAATAAAATATGTTGAACTTTTCTAATTGACTCTCTAATTTTCAAGCCAACTTCCTAGTCCCACATACACACTTATGTATGGAAATACACACATTAACATTTCCTCATTTGATATGACCATTCCACTCAACACATTTTACGAAACAAAAAAAAATAAATAAACAGTTCGCGTAAATCTTCAACAACATTTAATAAAACACTGCACCGCAACAGAAGATCAAGCGAACTATGAAAATGAAACGTAGAAGCGAATTGAATCCAGCGACCAACGGCAGCATTACCATTGCCAGAAACTTTTGCGCATGCGCAATCTTTTTAGTTCTTTTTATCGTACGTTTGAGTGGATGTTCGCCAGTGCCGTTTCGATTTATTTGACCTTTGGAGAGGACCTTTCAAAGAAACAAACAACAATCTTGGCTACATTCATATATAATGCGGCTGCATGACTGAATGACTGACTGACAGCGACAGGGCTAATGAAAACTTATATATCACTCGGTTGAATAATGCACATTAAGGATAATAAAGTACTTTTGTTTGTTTAAGCAACTTCGTGGCCTTCCTCTGAAGGCAAGTACAGCAACGATACTGAAGACGACTAAAACGACAATCTAAATAAATGTATGCAGGCGGTATTGTGCCACAGTAAACTCTGTGTGTTCATCTCTTCTCTTTTGCACTATAAAATGATTATTTATAAGAAGTTTTAATGTGATTAAGGCACAACAAATTTAAAGTACTCTATATGAAATATAAATTTTAAGGATTGCATGAATTCCCCTGCTCTGTAATCGATGAGACATCGGAATATTCGTAATTGGCATGCAAGTGTAATTACACGTAAATGTTGTAACAACAGCAAGGGAGGAATTCAGGCTTAAGCCGGAAAAGAAAATGTACATCATTAAATAAATTTAATTTTACAAATGTGTGAAACAATATATTACCTTCATGCATTTATAGAGTGCCTTAATATCAAATTATGTGTGTTTTATTAACACAACCACACAAAACAGCCAGACCGTGTATTCAAAGCCAAGGTCGCAGAGCATCATCATCAAACAGTCTCAAATTTCATTGAGATCCATTGTTGCTTTATGCAACCGATAGCTTTACTGCAGTTGTTGCAAGACTAGGAATAAAATTGTCAATACAACAACATTCGCAACAAAAAAGGGCTGCAATATGGCTCTTATGCACGAGTGATCAATCACGTGAGTGCAATTACTACAATTTAAAAGAAAACCAAAAGCAACAGAAACAAAAAACTTACGATTTTTTAGCAATCTGTAAGTGTGTGTCTGTTGGAATATAATATATACATTTTTAACAGAGGACGTGGGTGCCGCCTAGACGCAAGCAATCAACTTTCTTGGTCAACTACACAAAACAATAAAAATCTTGCAGGATATCATAAAAATTAGTTTGCACAAGTCTTGTACCTCAAAAGAAGATGAAAAAACATCGCTCTTTACAAAGATTGCTTAAAAGTTTTGCTATGATCATAAATGAAGATCCACACCTTAGGCCTTTTGTCTTGTGTTCGTTCTTGTACTTTATTCTCGTTGTCTGCATCTCACAGAGTGATAGAGCATTGTTGAACAGTCTGTGCAGCATTTTAATCACGCTAACAGTCAAAATAGTTTCGACCAAACCTTAATATATTTAAGTAAAATTACTCAATTTATGAACTTACCTTGATAATGCTAATGGACCTACAAAAGATCTACAACTGTATAACTGTGCAGTTCTTTCAAAGCGTGAATTCAATGCAAATAATGGAATTATGTAAAAGAAAAGAAAAAAGGTTCTGAAACTTATATTCAATTCGAATGAAATAATGAAATTTAATACTGCAAGTATTAATAATGCTTATTGACAGAAAGTCGTAACAAAAATATTTATAGAATAAACCAAAATTTCAAATAAAAAACATTTAGCTTCATTCCTTGTTCTTTCATAATTTCTGTTCTATAAAATGAAATGTTTGCATTTTACAATTTATTAATCGATTCAAACAAGTTCTTTTATTGGGACGGGGTCTCATAACCATAATTAATAAAATAAAATACTACAGTTGATAAGAAATAGATTAATTGAAATGAACCATTTTTTGATATAATTTTTCTTAATTTTAACTTTCTATGCGAAATTGAGAAGGAAATACAAATATACAATTTGTGTTCCCTTCTCCACCTTTCTTTTAGATGAATTAGAATTTGCGCAAAAAACTTACTGTGTTTGAATCTAATATAATTATAATTTTATGCAATAGATTAAACATTTTAATTTTAAGTGCATATTCTGCTATATTTCTTTTATTTGCTTAACACTTATTTGAATGGCAAAAGAAAAAAACCTTTAACAGCGTTGGAAGGTACCCGAGTACCTAAGTATATGGTTATATTATTGGAAATTTATTTTTTTTTTGAAAATATATGAATAAATACAGAAAATAATTCTGACACTTACAATAGATGTACATTTAAAGTAAAATTTAGATGTCTAGTAGACAATTTTTAAAGAGCTAAGATTTGAATTGCGTAAGGAAAACATTCAACAATGCATTGAAAACCCAAAAGTTATATCCCAATCATCAGTCAAATCTGCAACACAGAACGTGCTTGAGAAAGATTTTAAAGTTTCAACACCAAAAATTTCCGGTTTGCAATAATATAGTAAAAGCGGCCGTACACCCGTAGTAACGACATTCACATAAGCGTATTTATTCAAATTCAGATGGCAAAAATTCCTTTAAACAATTTTGTTTTCCTTAAAAAATTACGAACGTTCCAAAGACTTATAAAATTTTTATCGTGTCCCGCCTGCGGTGATACTATCAAGTGAGAAATATTTCCACATTTTTGTTCTAATCTCTTTTGCAAATATTTGTACACGGGGCTGTTCCGTAAGTCACAAAATCGCATAATTTTCAAAAGTTAATTAAGGGTTTCGCAGATCACGCGAATTATAACTTTCGAAGATGCAATAAATATTTGAAATGCCCAAAACGCCAAAAAGATATACAAAAAACCTGCAATAAATGTGGAAGTTCGAGTACATAAAATGTGTTTTACGTGGTAATGCATTAAAGACTTCTCTGCAAAAAAGTGAAATATTATGTTTATATGTTTACATAAAAAGTGTGCAACTTTTAGTTTTTTTTAGCGTTATATGAGTAACCAAATGTAAAAAGGAAAATAACCAACGATTGAAATATAATGAGGACTAAAGAGAGTCAAAAATTTAAATAGCACCAAGCGCGTGGATGTGTAACGCGTCTTTTGTAACTCCGCCTTAAGCCACAATTTACGTTTTGAAATCATGCGATTTGAAGTTTTATTATTTACAAGCCCGATAATTATCAGAAGTAAACTCCATTCCTTTAAAATTCTGGTGAATTTTTAAATTCAGTTAATAGAATCTCAATCTGAGACACTCAGCCAGCTTTTGGCAAAGACTTTTGTCTTTAATTTTTATTCTTGTCTTCAATTTTCTTCGTCTTGTGTGAAGTTTTGTTTCATCGGTTTTCTTCAACATCCATATGCATGTTTAAATAAACGAGAGTAATCGTGATATGTCCATTGGACAGTTGTTGTTGGTATTGTGAATATTTTAAAAACTGTCGTCGTAAATCTATTTGCAAGTGCTCAAGAAAATATGTCATAAATCAGAGTGCGCTGCGCATGCGAGTGAATCTAAGTAAATTTAAAAAAAGCTATCTGCACCTCTAAAGTAAAACGTCGAGGCCTGATAAGGGCCAGATTTTTAAGGTACTTAACATATCCTCATTATATATCAACTTAGATTAGAGTAAGGGCTACATATTCAACCAATTAAGCATAATAAAATATATTTTTCCCCTTCAAACACTTTTTAGCACTTCTGCTATTTATATATTGAACACAATTCAAGCTTATAAAAACTTATAAAAATGTGCTGACATTGTCTGATAGGTCCCTAAAAGCCCTTTCCCCTCTCTAAAACATGCTTATGTCTCGACATATCCTTTTAAGCACACACTGCACCCTTGATTTTGTAAGGCATACAAAAGCACACATATTGGCATTGAGTTTGTTTCGTGCTTTAAAGTGTTTTTCTATTACCTTATATATTGAAAATTGTTTGTCTTTTGTATGTTGATTGTCATAAAGTAAACAAATCAAACAATGTTTATAATGAATGAACAATATGTAAGATTTAAATTAATATTACTCTCAACGTAATACTGACATACATACTTAAATATATTCTTCTTGTTTGTGCTGGACATTTAAATAGCATCATGTTAATCTTGATTTCGCATTGAAAGTATAAAAAGTTTTAAAACAAAAAATATTTGACAAAGGTAAAACTTTATTAATTTCCAAAGACTTGCATACATATTATTATTTTGAAAATTTAGTTTTGCCAAAAAAAATCAATTTACATAAAAAGCCGGACTTTTTTAACTTAATTTTTTTCCAACAAAAGTAGATTTGTTAAATAAGGGAAAAACCATTCTTTTATTTTTCAACTTTAAAAACTTTTGTGTTTCTCAAAAAAAAATAAGTTTTTTACTCCTTTTTAACTAAACATAAAGAAAAAAATTCTTAATGATTCTGGAAAAAAACAACTTCAATGCAAAGAGCCTGTCGAATATATTTGAAAATATTCCCCATTATGGGTGAGCTTAAAATCCGATATCTTGCATTTATAAATAGTAACAACTTGCTACTTTCATATCTTTTAATATGTTTTATGAAATCAGTTTATTAATGGAGGTGTTATGTTAACTAATATTTCGGGCTGGGGTCGTTTTGCTCGTCTGATTTTTTAATTATGGGACAAATTTTATTTAGTTTTTACTAAATTCTATCTTTTGTAATTGTTATAACATTACACAAGTATTGCTAAAACCGCAATACTAATACGCACCCTTTGAAAATTTCCAGAGTCTATTATGTCTTATAAAATAAATGTAAATCTATGCAAAAATAACACCTGCCGTATGTACAATCTTTAGTTTTTAACTAAATTGTATTTTTTACGGCCCTCGTAAAACGGAGTTAGCGCTTTTTATTTGTATTAGCTGTTTTTGAGCAACCTTTGCAGTTTTAGCGATTTTTCCTTGTCTTGCCAATTTTAAATCGAACTTTTTCAAGCTTTCTCTGCGTTTTGGCTATTGTTTCCATTTTCTATCCAATTTTTACTGTTTGGCAATTTTTTAATTAATTTTTTGCGCTTTTTCATGTTGGCAAATTTTTCAATTATTGTTTCCTTTAAACATAATTTTTTCTTTTTTGATGTTTTTATTTTCATTTTAGGGATTTTTGTTTGCTTCGGCAATTGTTTGCAGTTATTGCTATTTACTGGCGTTTACTGGTTTCTTCTGCTTTGGAAATTGATTGGTTTTTTTTCTTTTGGTGTGGAAGTTGTTTTATTTTCGCTGTTTTTATTGCGATTTCTTTAAATTTTAGTGATACAACACGTAAAAAGTAGATTTTTTGTAAATACACCATTTAAATTTTCACATTAATTTTTTTTATTATATTACATATATTAATTGTTGTTGTAGTGTCCGTAGGAATATATGCTCTGTCAAAATATAAAGCCTGTACTTATTTCGGTTCAAAAGATGCAGATCTGTTCCAAAAATAACACATATTCTGTTTTTAAATTTTTATTTTTAGTATTCGCTAATATAGCAGTTACGGCAGTACATATATTGTAAAAATTTCAAGTGTATACATATTAAATTTTTTCACGAGACCGACAGAAAACCTGATGAGCAGATTTCTTAGCGAAAACAATAGTGTTCCATGTTTACACTTTGCTTACGAAACCCTAAAATTTATTAAGACAAAAATTTTAGGAAATACCTATTTGTATACCGTATTTTGTATCTTGTATTTTAAGTAAAATTTTTTAAAATGCTGTGTTTCGTATTTTGTATTTTAAATACACGACTTGAAAGTAATTTTAATGATAGCAAAGCATATATTTTGTCCAATCCAATGAACATCTTTATGTATTGATAATCGAAAATTAATTAATTTGAAATGCAGAAACCTTATCGGAGGGATATGCCACAGCAAAAATTCTAAGCCAAAATAAAATATGAAATAAAACTAGTATTACAAATCTAATTCATACTCAAATACATTGTATATTTGCCAGAGAAAAAACAAATTGAAACTTAATGACTATAATATGAGTTAATAGAATCTTATCCTCAATTATACAAACTTTTCCCATGTTGCACAAACAATGATTAATCAAAATGTTTCCTTTCGATATGCAATTATGCGTAAAGCGAATTTGCTACAATATCGATTGTACATGAAAATTATAAATTGTATCTGAAGTAGCTGCTGTACTATCAGCGTTGATGTTGTAACATCGTTAATTCAAAATCACCGCTATGCTACCTTGCTACCTCTTCTATCAATTTCATTCCTTCTTTTTGAATTCCCAGAGCAAATAAAGTTTTGCTGTTCCATTGCATGTCCATCATCACGATCTAATGCGTGAGCAAATGTTTTTTTTTTATATTTATATTTTTATTTAATTTTCTTTTGCTTGAAACTGTTTAAATATATAGATCAGTAGCTCGACAAGAATAACCACAATTCAAAGTTTATAGAAAGTCTTACCTTGCTTGCTGATGATGAGATAGATTAACGTATTGCAGACACTGAGCTTTTGCATCTAATTTTCAATACTCTTTTTTTTCTTCTTGCATTTCTGTTGCACCCACCAAAGCAGAACAAATGAATAAATGAAGACAAGTTTCTTCCGTAACTCTGCACCTGTTCTGTGCCATAGAGGTGGAAAGAACTGCCTGACAGTGTTGGCTTCAGTTTAGTAGAAAATTTAAAATATCTTTATAATTTTCAAAAAGTTGTTAATCATTTAGGAAACGTTAATGTTGAATAAAAAATAAGAAATACAAGTATTTTTACCATAAAGCAGCTCGTGTTTGTTTTATATAACTTAGATGCAACAAATGATGATCTCATGATCATGACCAAAAACTCTTTCACAACGTTTGCATGTAACAAACTCATAAAATGTCTGGCACGCATTTTGCTACCGTATGCATACGGATATTAAAAAAGTTTTCATTTAAGAGCTTTTCTACAAAATTGATGAGTTGCGCGCGCGCCTTAAACATTAAAATATGTATAAATATGAAATTTTCTTGAAATTTGTTTGTACTCGTGCACGCACCAAATGGTAGGTGTGGTCGTTTGCTACCATCAATATGTCACTCTTTGTAATAAGAGCCTTGTGTCATTTGTATGTGTATCTTGTCACTGTTACCTCAACTCTTTTGAGCATCTAATGTATCAATCATTATAGACCAGACTGCGATAAAGTTAATAAATTTACATGAATGGGCGGAGTTAAAGGGGAAGTCATTTGTCATGAATATTGAAGAATTTAATTAATAATATTGAACAAAAGAGATGAGAGTTTTTAGAAATTTTCGCCAGCAACTGAAGGGGGATTGGTCTGTTGGCTGTTTGGTTACTTACGGCTTATTACCTTCAACTTACAGAAGTTCGGCATATATTATTTATGACCAAAAATTAGCAACTAAAGACCAGCAATTAAACTGTCAATATAGGACGGCTATTTATTTGTGCAAAAAAAGAGAAAAAGAACAGCACATAAAAGCTAATATTAAGGAGGATCATAATTAGAGTATATTTCGCAGAAAGAACTTGTTTTAAAATGAAGGATGTTGAGAGCTATAACTGCAAAATCATTTGTATACAGATATTAAATTCGACCACAATAAAAAGTTAAGAGACTTTGCTTTTGGAGAATTCATATGAAATTTATTTGATTGAAAAAATACAAACGTGTAAACTTTCAAACTTCTAAATGAGTATCTCTCTACGGCAAATATATCTTTTGTATTTTTCAATTGTTGAAATCACTTTTTTCCCTGGCTTACAAAAAAAAGTTGTCGAAACAAGTTTATCCTTTTCAATTATTACGTTAAAATTATGACTTTTTGTTGAGTTTATTATGTACGCAGTTTCCTCAACTTTATGCATACAATCATTCATATATATTTTTCTTCTTTTAAATAAATGTTGCAAGGTACGAGTATGATGCTTAATATGCCACAGATGCATATAAATATAAATAAGTTGCTGTTGTTTTAAATATTTCTTTCTTCCGTTCAACCGCCCGTCTTAAGACTTATGACACATGCTTCATTATAACACAAATTGCGTCATTTTCTTATTTACAAGTCAAGCATAATTTTACGTTTCACAAAGTTCGTTTCGTTTTATTCATGCGTCTTTTTCGCCGCTTTGTCTTCATCGTCTGTTTTTAACTGGGTTTAAAAACTGTGGCTCAGCGGTGGGTACTATATACTCCATGACATCTTAAGCTAAAGAAAGATCTGAATAAGAATCCTTTTGTATGTTTTATGTTCATATGCGTTTATTTAACTCATATTCACTTTTTATGTTCAGCTAACAGGACTGGAAGTAGTTAGAACGGCGTATGTTTTTCGCTTAAATGTATAAACATTTGACAGTCTTTCTTCAAAATTACTTGAATTGTCAGGAATAGAAATATGTCCAGCAATAAGAGAGCTTCCAAAGAAGTCAAGAAAGTTCGGAATTCGGGTTCTAGAAGTAGTGAAAGTTTTTATAATTTCCAATCATTTTAACATGGCATTGTATTTGCAACGAGTTGTCTTTTTTTCTGATTCCTATTCATCGAAATGGAAGCAAGACTCAAATTGTTGAAAAAAATGTTTTTTTTGGGATTCTACAAATGTATTTCGTTCTAAGAAATGTGTCTCCTTTAGTGTTTTCAAAAAACCGACTTTTTTGAAAACCGGTTTTTCGGTTACCCGAACTCGAAAAAACCGGTTAATCGGTTAACCCGCCATTAAATAACGAACTTAATTAAACGTAAAAAACAATTCATTTTAATTTAAAAAAACAACAAAAATAACTTAAAAAATTGCATTTGTTACAGAAAATTTGTACTTTGTGGTAAGAAAAACAAAAATAATGACTGAAAGAAATTTATAAAGACCAAATGTGAATTTTATGAAGTTTTTTTAAAGTAATATTTCAAAAACAAAACGCAATCCAAATGTTTAGGAGACATTCTGTTTTTCAATTTAGTTTTTATTAAAGATGATATCGAGAAGACTCTTTCACTGACAGTTGATGTCAGATTAATAGTAAGAAGAGCATGATATAGCATATTTAATTTTTCCGTTCTCTTGTTGAATTTTTCCAAATATTCGAAGTCATCTTTAAGGTTATTGAGATTAACACGTCTGCATTTATTACTTAAGTCTTGAATAGATTTTAACGTCAAGTTTAGTTGTTCCTCTAAACTTTCGGAATTTGATAAAATTTCAAAATCTTCAGAGTCTAATTCACTTTCAATTGTTTCATTTTCTGCAATAAAATATATTCTCTTGTAGAGCTGCATAGCAAAGTCTTTAGTAGTAGACTTTGACGAATATTTTATATATTCGCAAGATTTCGGGAAACAACCATTATGTAAATATAAAAATAGTGTATTTAGGGTCATATTTCTTCTTTGGGAAATTCTCTCATGTAGACAAAGTAGTAGAGTTTGTGCGAAACTAAAATGAATATATATGTTTCCATATTGTAGCCTGGCACGGCATTTCCTTATTTAATGTCTTTAGATAAGACTTTATTACCTTCGATTTTTGTACCGCACATACGGAAAGCCCGTCCTCAGCAACCGAACGAGATAGAACCTCTGGAAGAGATGAGGTTGTACTTTTTGTTGTGAAATAACCTTTTAAGGTAGTCTGAGATGAAGATGCTTCATTTGAATTTTTGTCATCATCATCATCAATGTCAATTTTGTGTATTCTAAGTAAGTGGCTCTTAAGCGACGAAGTGGAAGAGCCTTTACAAGCAAGGATTTGTGGGCACTTGGTATATTGTGCCTTTTCATTTTTCTTTTTGTAGTATTTCCAGACTTTAGAACTCATTTCTGTAAAATAAAAAGCAATACATTATTTTTAAAGCACAATTTAACTGTATGTGTTGTACATACTTTTGTTAAACAACTAATATGTTTTAATTTTCTTTCTTGTTTTCTCCAAATTCCATTTAGTGGACACACAAACAATAATTCACTGCGAAATAATAACAACAGCTGATAACAGTGAGGTACACACAACAATTAAATAAGGAAAATTGACGATTTTTACAGATATGAAAAACCGGTTAACCGGGGGGGCAAAACCGGTTTCCTAAAAACCGGAAATATGCCAAAAAACCGGGTTTTCGGTTAATCGGTTAACCGAAATTGAAAACACTAGTCTCCTTATAAGAAAGTAAATAAATAAAAATATTTGCTAATTAATAAGATTTATGTAAAAAAATTATTATTTTTTGTGTAGTCGTGAGTATTTGCAATAGAATTATTACGTTTTGTTAAAGTTAAATAAACTTTTTAGCCGTTTTTTAACCAATCATCTGCAGATGCTGCTAAAAATATGCGCTTATTGATTCTTTGTAAGCAATTAAAATGCGATTTCTTAATAACGACTTTCAATTTATGTTATTGGAAAGTATAAATAAGATTAATATGAGAGCGAAAGAGCGTATCTTACACATCTTTGGTAAGAAGAGAACACGCAAGCTTCACACTCATGGCCCAGCACACTACCACCTACCTTTCTTGTCTAATTAGGGGGCTAAATTACGGCATTCGATATCGAACGAAATCCCATACAAAATTTTTTGAATTTGTATGGAAATTTTGTTCGATATCAAATTTTTTGAATTTGTAGGGAAATTTCGTTCGATATCGAATACTGTAATATGCCCCAGATCTTAATATTATTATATTACATTTTTTATTAGAAAAATGTCATATCTTAAATTTTTTTTTGTGTAAATTTTAACTTTAGATAATCTTTCGTATGTTGTGGAATGTATTATAGTATTTCATAACTTCACAAATAAGAAATTATTTAAATTTTCATTCGCACTATTTTCTCAAAATTAATATTTTACGTATTTAGTAAAACATTAACAATTTTGTTAAAAGCAAATTGAAGTTGATTATTGAGGGGTATATCTTGTTCTTTGCGCATTTCACTGTTGCTAATGCAGATCGTCAGGGAACTTTACACAAATATTTCATACAACAATTGGAGATATTATATTAAACTTTCATTAAAACAAATGAAAAGTTCAAACATTATCAAAGTTGTAACAAGAACTCAATAATCAACCAATTGTTTTTGTTTTCTTACTTTATCATTACTACCTGGGCTGATTTTTTCAGCCCGAATTGTAGTTGTAAGAGGTTTGTAGAAAATGTAAAAACAAAAACAGCTATACATTTTGTATAAAGTGATGCCAAAGAAAAATTTTGTGAAATTATTTAGTTTTCTTTTCATTAAAGCATTTTAATATATTCTGATGTTGCACTTCTGGCCCGCAGCCAGTTGCAAGTTTAAACCTTGAAAGGAATTTGAAATTATTTTGGAAAATTACTAAATTTTGGCAAAACTATATCTGAATTGATGATGAAATAGAAGATACTCGCTGCAATGTATACCTCATCTACTGGATAAAATTATCTCAGTCCTTAACTTATATTAAAATATTTCTTATTTAGACTATAGAAGAATTTTAACAGCTTCACATTACTCATTTACGCCTTGATGATGATGTTTTTGATGATGAGGATGATGATGATGACGACATCATTTGAATTGTTGTTCCAAGGGGTGACGGTGAGGTGGTGAACTAATGTTGGTAGACTGACGATTGGTGTTGATGGTCGTAAAACCCTTTAGATTCAGATGTATGTACAGAAAAATTGAAGTTTCGTTAATAATATATTTTTGATGTGATTGTAAATACGTTTGTGAATGTATGAATGTGGTATGAGTACGCCATTGTATGTGCGTAAATCCGTTTGTCTTTATTTACATCCTTTAAGCTGTTTCAGCTGCCATATAAGTATAGTTTTTTATTTCTGCTGCTGTTGTTGTGATCTTTAAAGTGTATTACATTTTTGTTGTTTTTATTGCTGATGCGGTGTCATAAAGTTCAGCATGTTAACACTGACTGCTTTTTATTGCTCCTTATATGTATGCAAATTTGGAAAAAAAAATTATCTTTGTTTTTTTTATTTTTGTCCTTTACATATTTTTATCTTATAAATCTCAGATATTCTTATGCGTAATAGATTAAAAATTATGTTATCTTCAGTGGCTAAAAAATATATAAATTTTGACGATGGTTTTAGTTTATATTTAAGGTTGAACATTATTACTACTCACATATATTTTTGGGGAAATGCTATAAAATACTTTTAATACAATTTGTATTAGAGCTAATAAAATTTTCTATAAAGCAACAAAGTGCTTGCTTGAATTATCCAATTGTAAATTTTCAAAACTCATAAGCAGCTCGTCCTTCGTGTAAAAACACATTGTGGCAAGCTTCAGATATTTAACTAACACTTTATTGATTTTATATGTTCTGAAAAATGTTAATAAGAATGATTGTAATATACTTACATACACACTTATGTATGTATGTATATGATAAGTTTTGGTAAATTTGAAAACAATACAGATATCTCTATTCTTGATTGGGTCGAAAATGCATAGTGAAAATTAGCAATAACATCATGTGTTGTAAAATGTATAAAAATAATTTATTATATAGTTGGGAACTACGTGCGGGCTATTTAATGATCAAATAAAAAATAAAAATCCAAATAATTTTTCTTCCAAGATTCTTTAGAGGTGTCTGTTTTCATTACAAATATTATTCGCATTTAATAATCAAAAATTTTACTATCACAGTTGAAACTTACGATTTATAGGATTGTTAAATTCTGAATTATTCTTATTATTATAAATTAATAAATAAAAATAATTTACTTTATGTGATACAATTTCAATTGAAATATTTAATTGAGTATATCAACATCGATAATGTAAAAATAAAATATTTTTTGTATGAATAGTTAAACGATATATTAACTTTTTCATATACATTTTTATTAGAATTTTATTTTTTTAGCAAAAAAGTTCAAATTAATTTGAAAGAATAGGATCTCCTACTTTATGGATTTGTTTTACTATGATAATCAATAATATTTAATTGGGGTGATATTAAATATTATAAAACTTTTAATTTGTTTTTCATTAATTTATGAATATTTGATCCATTATGAGTGCTTAAAAATTCAAATTACTTTTTTTGGGAATTGAAAATTGTTGCGACCTCGAAGTTGGAATTAATTAAATTATTAATGGTATATTAGTGCAATAAATTTTTGAATTTATTTATGTAATTTTTTACAAATAAATTTTATTTTTCATTGCTCAATTTTACAAATTTGATTAATAATTATTTTGTTTACTGAAATTTTGTATTATGCATTTAAATATTACCTTTGCAATATAATGATTTTTTTGAACTAGTGAGTTTATTCGAAGTTATTGTTCCATCATTTACAAAATAAAATTTTTGCTTTAAGAAACTTTAAATATCAATTTTTTTGATAGAAAGTAAAAGAAATGTTAAATTTTTTTAGAAAAGAAAACGGCATAACTATACCGTATGAAAATATGTTTCACATAAAGAAAATGCTATAAATATGTGTGTAATAATGAAGATACGAAGGAGATTATGAATGACTTTAAGCTACTGAAATTTTTTAGTCCCACATAGTTTCATGTACTACTGAATCTAGGAATTTGATTTGAAAAGTAGCAATAAATATTTCTTTATTTAAAATATTACAGTTTTTGCTTCTTATTATTTTCATTCGATGTTTTTCTTTTGATGCTTCGAAATCAGTGCTCAATTCGCGAAAAGCAGAAACAAACAAAAAATAAATAAAATCAAATAAACAATCCCTCGTAACTGCTCAACATTAATAGTCTTATTCATTCAAAAAAAATTTCCATATATAATTGTCATCAATTTCCTCAATCTACATGACTTAAGACAAATATAAATTCACATCCTCACACGACATCCTGTGATATAACTTCTTTACCCGCCCAAAACGTTTGTTTTGTTTTGTTTTTATTATTGTTGTTGTTCATCTAATGTAAAATATTAAATAAAATTACACATTTTACAAAACAAAGAAAAATAAAAGAAAAGGATTTGCCTTATTTTTCCTACGTGCGTTTTAAAAAGGGCGCCATTAAATTGCCATTGACATCCACTTTATGTAAAGTGACTAAAGTAAAGTATACTTTTTCATACTTAACGAGTTGACGCATACAAGTAAAATTACACACATGTTTTCATACATATGTACATACGTGTTTGTGTTACTGTGTATGTACTTTAATATTAGAGTATTTGCATACCCTTTCATACACACAATGGTATAAATACTCTTATGAACACCAGTATGTCAAGTTGTATTTATATTTAAGTGGTAGGAGTACTTTTTTTGTTGCTGTTTCATTTTACTGAGTTAAGCAAAGACCCTAATCTCTCTAGAGTGGTAAAATGCGTAAAATAGGAAAAGAATAAGACTCTTAATAGAAAAAAAGCCAAACAATTATCATTGTGAAAAAGAGTAAAATCGTTATGGAGCTGTTCTAATCAAAAGCACGCGAACATTTTTCTATAACTAAGGGGTTACAAATTAATGTTGCACACTCTTGTCATTACTTGTCGGTATCGGTTAGCAAAGCGACGGCTTGCGGAGAAAATTAATATTTGGGCCAAATATACTTTAGAAAAAAATGCGTTCTAAAAAGTTCTTTTAAATAGAAATTTGCAATGGTATTTTGAAAAAAATTTAAAATGTATTTTGAAGGAACAAAAACACGCACAAGCAATAAGAAAAACACATTCCTTCGCCAGGCGTTGAATTGCAGATCATCCGTATCTACTTGACCTGACATTTCAAAGCAAGCGAATATTCGTTCAAGCGTAGAAAACTATCGATAAATGTTCGCGAATCATTCTCAATAATTTCACAAAAACGTATAATCGAAAAAAATTACGAAATCTTCGCACATATGAAGGTTCACGCTTTTTTTGTTAATATTAATTTTAATGGCAACATTAAAAAAATATGTAACTAAATAATATTAAAATTACTATCTTCATGCAAAAATTAAGTCATATATTTGTTAGAAGGTTATATGCTTCTTGGTTTTTAATCAGTGGGTAGGAATTAGTTACGTGGCTATTTACTAGTAAGCAGTAATGTAACCGCTATTAAGTAATGTCTTGTGTGGAAAAATATGTTGTTGCTAATAGGAACCATTACCAAATTCTTTCTAGAATGCTGTTTTGAATAGAAAAATCACAGTAATTTCGGAAATTAATGTTTATGGAAAATTTTTATCAAAATCCTTGTGTCCACGGATAATTATTCGATATTGTTTATTAATGTTTTCAAAATCTTTTGTTTGTTGAGGGTTTTTTAGCTATTCTATATATTTATTTCATTGGTGCTAATACCAATGAAATACTAAAAACTCTCATTAAACAAAAGTTTTTGAAAATCTTTAAAAAAGATATCGAGGAAATCTCGATCAATAAATTAAAAAAAAATTGTTCAATAATATTTTTCGATTTCTTTGTGCAAGAATTAATTCTTTCAAGTCTTAAATTTAGAGAGCCAATCGTCAATATGTAAAACTATAGGAATATAAGTAACACTTTTTTTATGAGAAAAGTTATGTCTAGTAATATGTGTGAGTATGTACAAGTGTATAGGAATTAAAATAAGTTTGTTTGTAATGTGGGACTCAAAGGATTTATGACAATTGTCAAGCGTTTACCTTTAACTGTATGCCAGGGAATCAGCTAAATTTGTCTTTTCCTTTATATGTTTCTTTCTGTTTTGCTACTTACTTACAGCTCGAAAGCTTCTTAGTGTACGTGCGTGTGTGTAAATGTGTATAAGTAAACATGGCCCTTGGGCAAATTTAATCAAATCTATAAAGAACAAAAGAATCTCTTTGTTACTTAACTGGCAATAACATATTCGAATGACAACATCACAAACTAACCCAGCCCTCTAATCTTTGCAACAGTCACATTTCATATTCTGCATTCACATGTTATTGTTGTCAGAATGTCTCCGCACGACCAACCATTTGATATCTTAAGGTCTGTGGTGCAATCAACTTCTTTCAGTACTTTAGATACAAAACGCGTAATTAGATTAAATATTTTGTTCTTTTGTGCGTATATAAAACACACGTGGAATCTCATACCACAAATTCTATTTCAAACTCACAGCCATACGAGCAATATTTACTTAAACATAACTGGCAGCACAAGGAACAAGGTTAAATAAATCCTTTACCCCAAAGGATTCTCTGATTTTAACTACAACTTTCAGTGATTTTTTAAGAGTGAGATATGTAAGCAAATAATGCTTATATTTGTGATAATAATGATGTAGACGGCGATTATAATGATGGTAATGCTGGTTGATGAGCAAATCTCTTAGTATGTACTTGACATTCCCGCCTAAGTACGTAAATACATAGAATGAAAGTAGCTGAACTTTGTCATTTTGTTAAATAAATATTTAAGAACATTGTAACTGAAAAAAAAAATCATAATAATTTTATGTAAACTTGCAACAATTTATTAAAAGAAATACTTTAAAATGATAAAAAATATTTTGAAATGTATTAGGGACGTACGTTCATTATTTATAAATATCAATAAATCCCAAAGCTGTTTTGCTTATACTCAAAGGGAGGCCGCATCTATATCTTATGCCTGCATTACGTTAAAGCCATAAGTAGTCTCATAACGCAAGAATAACTGCTGAATTTTTTATTTCACAATTGATTTGAATATTTCAAGCATATTTTACTTGCTTCAAAGTGTCACATTAAAAACTAGTTTGTTCAAATGAGTTTCCACTGAAAAAGCTTCATGTGCCCCCTCACATTTTCATATATGCCTGTTAATCATTGTGTTGACAATTGTCTTAATTGATATCTGTGTGTCTCAGTTTTCATTTGTTTCTCTTTTTTATTTTTTTTTATGTGTCAACTCTCCAATAATAAACATTAACCACAGAACCAAAAATCCCAGAAATCAAATTTCATTCAGTTGTTTTATTAACAAAAAAGAAAAAAAATATATATATTGCTCTTGTTTCGACTCTTAGTTTTACTTTTTATTTGTTCGATTTTTGTTTGAGGCAACGCTCTGGTAAATAATTGATTTGAACAGATGCTCACACAGTTGGTCGACTTGTCGTTGCTGTTGTTAACTGTCAACAAATTTCTGACAGCTACAAACATATTTATGCATTAATGCTACGGCTACATAAATATTCAACATACCAAATTTATTTATTTAGATTCCAAATGATTTTGTACCACATATTGTCATAGTCTAGCCAGGCAATGAAATTAAATTTGATACTTGATTACACAGTACAACGCTGAAACTACAACAATGAATTTCTCATTAAATTTTTATCAATTTTGATTTGCTGAATCTGGAGCAATTATATATTTTTAGTAATAGTTATCTACAGCCGCGCTTGTTGTGTGCAGTATTCAGAAAAGTAGTTCTTACAGAAAAATTGTATAAGCTAAAACAAAAAGTTTTAATTGTTTATCCATTCTTTGATGGAAGATATTCTGAAAGAACCATTATTATCATAAAGTGATAATAAATTTTGTGCAGATTTATATTAAAAAAAAATTATGGCCCATTTTCAATAAATATCGATATAAATACGTAGAAAACATTATATTTTTAGCAAATGAATTTTTCGAAAACAAAAATAAAATCGAATAAGTTCTTTAGAAAAAAAACTTTGTTCCCCTGTGTTATTTGTTGCAACAGACAACAAATTAAATCAAGTTTCAAGTTACAATTTGGATTCTTTTTACAAGTAATACTTCTGAAATGTTTATTGATGTCTCCCAAACTGTTGGTGTATTGTATTCGCTAAAGTTGTCGGATTGCAGTTGTTTGTTTTAAAGTTTCTTCTGTGTGAAAATTAGGAGTAGAGAGTTCAAAGACTGACACTTTTTCAAAAACTGGGTTTGGAATTACTAGAAAAGAAGCTATTTAAGAGAAATCACTTTTTGTAAATATTTTTAAAGTTTGTATTAATTGATATATAAAAAGAGTAATAATAAAAATTAAAAAATAAATAAAAACAATATGCATTTAAATTAGGACGGTGCTCTCTGTTGCAATGAACAAAAATAAATTCATAGTGTCATCCCATAGAAATTGGGTGGATAAAAATTTGTTCAATGTCTGTACATGCAGTTCTAAAATATGTTCTATTTGACTTAATATTTTGTTAAAAGGATTTGAAATCTGACGATATACTCTATTAAATATTCTCTTTGCGCGTGCAAATAAAACTTAATGTAGAGTACATACTTTGAACAAATAGTATTAAAAAATATATACATATATCGTATACAAATAAAACTTTCCTAATTGTGAATTATTATAGCGTACATTAAATATTTTTTGTTTTCTAAATGTATTTAAGACGCAGACAACGTTTATTCAATGCAACTCAACTCAATACAGACAGCAAAGGAACATTTTGGCTTAAAGCACTTTATACGAAATTGTTAAGAACGTAAAACAGAAAAAAGTCAATAACAAAGTTTTTAAGTTAAAACAAAAACAAAAAGAAAAATAGCGCAATAATTTAATAAAATTTAAAGAAAGTCTTATTTAATTTTGCGAAATGAAATAAAAAACAAGATATGAAATAACTGAAAGCTTACGAAAACAAAAAAGGGAAGTTGAGCTAAAATTAAATAAGTTTTAAATACTTTATGCTTTCTTCTTGACTAAAATTGTTGCAGAAATATTTCAGATTTTATTTTATATATTTTTATTTCTTTTTTGTTGGTTTATCTGTAACTCAAAAAGCAACTTCATCTTTGTGGATGCGTCCATAATTAAGCTGATTTTTTTTTGGTTTAAGAATATGTTCGTTAATCTGCTCTAAATAATGCTGGTCATGTCCACCATACAATTAAATGCATTTAACTTACGGGTCTTAAGAAAATATAAATACATTTGCACATTTAACTGAAACTTAAAATTAATTTGAAAAAAATATACACTACTTGGCACTGATGGCTTAGCATCACGATTGTCTCTGTTGTTACAGCCGATTTAATATTTTTGAAGTAATACATCTTGAAAATGGCATTCCTGTCAAAATATTTTAAAATATATTTTTTTATTTCTAAAGAGAAGTAACACTCAGCAAGAAATTTTTTGCCTACCAACCAGTAGGTGTGTTGTTACCTTCTTTGGGAAAGGATAAGCGCGAGCGGGCAGATGGTGAAAATCGGAAACCTTATATCTTTTAATTTTCAATGCACTCTTGCAGCGCATCCGTTAAAAAGTAGGTGCATTCATTTTGTTGAAGCTGCGTAGTCAATTTTAATAGTGATTTAGCTTCGTCGAGGGTTCTGCTAAAATACTGGCGAAGGAGGACGTTGCGATGTACATCAGCATAGACCAGCATAAATTTCTGCCGGTACTGTTCAGTGCTATGCCTTCGCCACTTAAAGAGTTCAACAACAACAGCATAATACCACACAAATGAACATAAAAAATATCTGAAACGGGGCTCGAACCCACGTTCTAAGTGAGTGTTTGTTTAGCCAACATCATCCAGTTATTACCAAGTTTGGCACTTTTTTATATCCATCTATGCATCTAAAGAGGGATTGAGTTTTTTGGATATAAAAGAAGTGACAAGCTTAATAATAGCCTAGGACATCTATCATCAACATATCGCTTCTGTTTTAGTTTTTCTATTCATCTGTTTTTGTAAATGAGTTTTCGTTTGTATATTTAAAGCATCTTTCATAAGCATTCACATTTTACTAATTGTGTAGCTGAGCCCAACAATTGTCATGACCAACTTTATTTACATTCAGATTTTTTCTTTTGCATATTATGTGTGTAGCTGGGACAACAATAAAAAACGTAATTCATATTCACTAAAGAACCTGCAATTAGGAATACTTGAAAACTATAATGTACGCACTCTTTATATACATTTGTTGCCAGTTTTTCATTGCTATTTTTTTACATCCAAATAATGCCACACACAAAGTTGTTACTGTTAAATGCTCTGCTACCATCACGTACGTATGCCAAGTTTTTTGTCTTCTTTATTTATCAACATAATTCTCTACTACCATCTGGTTTCTTGGCCAAGTCAATGAAGACGATTACGACAACGATTCTGTTGATGCACGTTTCCTACCTACCGACTGAGCCACCTCTACACTTTATGGCCTTTTTATAAAGGTTTTAAATTGTAAAGTAGGCGTGGCAGTTATGCTAGTAGTCCTACTAGTCAGTTTCATACAAACAATCGTTAGTCGTTATAGCCGAATAAGAAGCACTACATTTAGCCACGCAAAGTCATAAAACTGTCAGTGTGATTATGATGTGTACTTGTACTTCTGGTGTAGATGTGTATTTTTGACTTTTAGTTTTCTTTTACAATTTTATATTTTACTACATGTGTGCCCCAGACAATTATCAAGAAGAACAAGTTTGAGTTTTTTATTTATTTTTTTTGTTGCAGTTTTTACTAGAGAAAAACTTTAAAATTTAGCAGGATATTTATTTTTGTGCCCGGATAACATCATAATTTAGAGATATGTCTGTCTAGATAATTAGTTTTATTATTTATTAATTACCCAAGTTTCTAAATTAATTTCAAGTATTTTTATAATTGTTTAGAATGCTGGTCGTTGGAAGAATTAAATATTAAGGTAACAAGTGTTTGAAACAAATTAACAGGAAAATAACTTACTTGAATATGCATTCAATTTAAAATAGAGATTAGTATTCTTTAATCCAAAGTGATTATTACTTTAGATAAAAATATACTAACAACCATTTTGTTCGAAAAATAAACACTTTAAATAAAATAGATATTATTTAAACCGATACCGATATATCGGCGATACTTTACAGCATCCCGGGCGTATAAATAATTTTAATGCTTTTCTGTCTTCATTCGACATGTTTTTTTGGTTCCCTCCGAAATCCGCTGCTTACACATTTTTTTATTTTAATTACACTTCCATATTGACCCCGTTGCTTATTTTTTTATTTTGGAGTTGATGTATGTCTGGCTCCGTTTTGGTTATGGGTACAAACTATTTTGAACTTAATTAAATGCAATTACGATAGTGTAATTTATCATCACCGTATATTGAAAACTTTTCTAGTAGAAGAAGTAGAAGAAAATCGTTGTACAACATCCTTTGTCTGAACATCTTTTGTCAGCAAAGCTAACTTACGAAACAAACTATACGTTTTTTGTTAAAGTGAGATAAATTAGCAATCACCCAAAAATATTGAGTGTTTATTTATTATGTAAAATCACCCGAAGTTTGAATCTGTTATTTGCCACAAAATCTTTGCTCATTTGGCAATTTTCAATTTGGCGATTAGTCGCGCATTTACCTTTCTAAGATTTTGAGATTTTTAATTTTTCCATCACAAATCTTTTTTGTGGAAGCACTTTAGAGCTTCGAAAGAGATAAAATTTATAGAAAAAATCTAGTTCTGGAGCAATCTCTCCCACTCACATAATTTAGATATTCCGTACAGAACTCAATTTAACGTTCGAATGTTACGGAGATCGCTGACTTAAGTTTATACATACTCGTACATGTTTATTTATTTAAATTGTTTATTATGCATATAAATATAACAAATAAAACAAATATTCAAAAGAATACAACCAAATATGTTGGCAAAATGTTGTTAAGTCAGAAGTTGAATAAACCCGCATTATTGTGATCATTAAAAGGGGCACATTATAACACAAACCCTACAAAGAAATGGCTAAAGTTCACTCCATTCACTGTTCCTTTTCTTATTTTGGCAGCGTAATTGCAATGAAAATTACTCGTACCATTGAATTAAATTGGCTGAATAAACAAAAAGAACGCAATTATATTGTTTGGCAATGTTGCCGCGTCTCCCTGCTGTATTCTCAAGTTATATATAAAAAAGTTTGGATGGTAGGCTTTTCAAGGAAAACGAATGAGTATGTTCATTTAACCATGGATTTAATTGAGTTATTAAGTTTTGCATTACATTTTCTCATATCTTTCCCTCTTTCGCTTAGAACTTGCAACAAACTAACAAACGATCATCATCAGCGCACAGGGCACAATCATTATTTTGCTGAAAGATTGCGATCTGGGTGGCTTCTGATGTTGGTTGCTTAACCTGCAATTCCTTGCTTTTCTTCATGTTCTCTTTGCCAGCAAAATTGTTTCAGAAAGAGCAGTAACCAACATCTGTTAAGTAAAGAAAATTACAATTTAAAAGCTCATCAAGAAAAAAAGTAAATGAAAACTATCTTAAAACATGCGTGAAATTATCATGACCACGAAATATAAATATTTTGCGGCGTTGAATATCATAAAAGCACAAAATAAATAAATGAAAAAAGAGGGTTTGAGGTGTCTTTAGACGGTACGAGTTAATTGCTATTTTTTGAAATATGCTGGTCATTATATTCATTAAAATGCAACTTAAGCTAATTGAATATGACTATACAAAGTAATATATTTTCAGCAGAAATATTTGCCTTTAAAAATGTTACTAAAGTGTATAAGCGATTTGATAGTTCGCCGGAATTGAGCAGCCCTAAATGTAAATACCTATAAATATCCTTGAGTAAGTTTGGCAGATAACTTAACCCTCTTTAACTTTGACAGTAAAGTGTTTTATTACGAATACTCTGATTGAAAGTATGAGAGTGTGCGTCAATCTTGTTGAAAGCATTATATCTTGCAACAATGTTTTACCGAAATGAAAACAATTTATATTGAAAGCCCAAAACCAACAACTTTAATGATTAAAATATTTTACTCGTACCAACAATCAACAATAATTGACTTTGAATTTGTAACTAAATCTTGTGAAATTTTTCCCATATTTCGATTTTCATCGCTGATCACTTAATTAGACTCAATCATGTAAATTGACTTTATAAAATATTTAAATTGACTGCACTTGAATGAATACTACTCACTCGCATAAAAAGTTTGAGTACAGGCGAACGGACAGACGATGAGTAAAACGAAAAATTGCTGATCAACTGTCATCATATGTACGAGTTTGTATGATCAAAACGTATGTATGTATGTATGTACATGAATACCACATGCGGAATGCCAGTCGCCAGTCAGATATATGTATACAATAAGATTTACATAGTGATCAATTGTTCATTGTTACGCGATGAGTTGAGGACCCACAAAAAACAAACAGGCTTTATGAAATGACCAGTGGTCTGTTATGGCCTAGCCTTGAATTATTCATAGGTTTCAGTTGTTGGAGTGATCGTGACAAAGTGAAGTTGTGATTGACAGATTGACACGAAATCGACGCATACTTGTTGCATTTTTATCAAAGGCATTTTTTTGCATCGTATTCATTCAATTTGAATGACCACAACACAAACATGAGATACAAAAAACCCCCCAAAAAAATGTTTATCCTCTAGAGAGAGCGGTCATATACATATACGAGTATGTAAGTATATACAAGCAGTTGTTTAGATTAAACCATTTTACATTTCTGTAGGTTTGTACTTGCATCATGTGATGATACCTTCATTTTTTCGTGCATTTTTTTATGTGACTGCCTGAAGATCATCTTCATGTGGCATGCCTGATTTTGCATTGACAAATGATAAATAAACTTGACATTTTATTTAATGGTTTGCTTTCCATTGCGTATTTCCATTGGTTGCTGTATGTATTCACAGGAACAGAAAGACATCCTTCATTGTGCATTTTTTGTTTGTTTTTGCGTCCTTATAAATAGTCAACGTAGTGTCTGCTTTGTCATGGGTTCGAAAATATTTTTTTCTTATTATTTTTGCGATCACCCGGGTAGATCAAGGACAAGCTGAAAAAATTATATTTTTTTATGTATTGCAAAGGCAAAATTTGTTCCTCTTGTTCTGAGTACAAGCCAGCTTAATGAAATAGAGCAACAGAAACAAAACTTGGGGAAATGTTCAGAGGTAAATTATTTTATGCAACGCCAAGAAGGTATGGGCGCAAGGAATTTCTTCATCCCTAGATTGATCAGAAACTGACATTTACGCTTGGGCTTATAATTTGGGAAGGGTTCAAGAAATAGCATATATTGAGATAAAAATATTAGATGGTATAGAAGAATTTAAAACCATATTCAAATGCTTCGATTATGAAAATTAAATTTTTCACAATCTTCTTAATAAATCTTCTTAAATAAATGAGGTTGACTCTATATACTTTCTTATAGACTTTATGTTTTATTGGAAAGATCTACTTATTAACTTATGACAGCAATTTATTTACCTTGAACATTCGTAACTAATCGCTGTAGACTTGTGATTGCAGGATTGTGTAAGCTATTCTATTCAAATGTTTATCGTACGCCTCAAACTAAATATATGATTTTTTTATTGAAGCACAGTATCCGATAAAAGTGCAGGAAGCTTTCAGAATCTATATCGTCTTAAACTATTTTTTTTATCCATTATTCAGCTTTTCTAAATAAAATCTATGTATACGAGTACATACGAGATATTAAATGGAATGTGTGTTTGTTTGTCCTTATAGAATACCACACTTCTGAACCGATCGTCCTGAAATTTTCACAACAATTAACTGGGACTCTGTGGTGAATTATAGGATACTTTTTTCATCCACGTCCACTTTTACGCCTACTTTTTCAATTATGTTACTCTTTGCACATCTTTTTTTACAGATTTTATAATATAAGAGAGAAAGAGAAGGAAAAGTCCTTTAAATTTCTTTTTTTGGAAATTGGAGAGGGGATGGAAGCAAAGTTCCCGCCCCAAAAATTCATTATAAAATAACTTTGTAATTTTTGGACTAATTAAAATTTTTTTTCGCAAATAGAAAAGGTTCACTAAAACTATTTTTTTGGGAATTCGGGCGGTGGTATCATAAATTAAAAATACTTATTTGTTATTTAATTAAAAATTAAATTTTAATAACTATAGATGTAAGTTATCTTTTTAAATTCTGGCATGTTTTTTAGCATCAGTATACTATTTATTAATATTTAATTACTCGCAAGGGGTCAAACCCCTTTTGCGTTTGCAAAGAGAAATTAACTGGGAGGGTTGTGAATTTTCCGCGACCCGATATCTTCCTAAATCGTATCAAAGCTAGCATTTTAATACCATTCCAGCCATAGCCGTGGAAAGTGCTACGCATTATCAATTCATGAATAAATAAGCTCTCAACAAAAATAAAAGTATTTTTCTTAATCTTGCTTGTTATTGAATAGGAAAAATTTCTATTCTTATACAGTATATATTAAAGCCAGGTACTATAATTTTGGCAGGTAATTAAGGATTATGAATCAAATTTCAAAACACAGATATACTAGGGAGGCTTCCGATACCGATATATTGGTGGTATTATCGGATGTATACCGATACTCCAGGTTTGTCAATATATCGGTATCAGTGACGTTTTTATTGTCGCTACTTTTACTTCTTCTTTAATTTTGCAGCCGATTCAACGGTAATGTCTAATTTCGTTAATCCAACTAGACGATTTTATTGAAATAGTGCTCCCTAATTGCATTCTATGTTCGAAAACTTGAAAAAAGCTTAAAAGCGACTATAGATTGTTGTATTGCCATCTAAAGCCAAGACCAAGAATTTGAAAAAACTCTTTTCATAGCCAATAATCACTATTTTTAGCACAACATGAAATACTTCATACCCTTTTTTTGTCATGCACAGCCGAAGACGTTGAGTGAGAACGAAGAATATATGCAAACATATGCAGATTGAATGCACAGCTGTATAACGCTGCTCTTGCTGTTGTGATACTGTCGTTTCGTTTCTGTTCTTTTTTCCTCTGGACGATTTGATTCATATTCTCCATCATCATTTTGCAGTTTATGTTGTAGATTTTTGAATATCATTACTCAGATAAGAACAGGCCACAAAGATCTTTTTTGTTTGTTCTGCCCATGTCATTTTTATATTTTCTAAGCATTAATGTTAGTTTTTTTTCTGTTGTGGTTGTTGATGTTTTGTACATTCTCATCTACAATTAGTTTTATTACTGTTTGTAGTTGTGGCTTAAATCAGTCCATTGTCTTTGTCGTCATCATATACAGCATCATTATTATGACGATCGTCTTCAACATCATCATCAACAACATAGTTGTCGTTCTGGTATCTTATCGCTTTTTGTTGGTACCACTTCATCTGTCGCCATAATATCGTTCTTTAATATAAGATTATGATGGACTTTTGTCATATAGAAATTTATCAAGGTAATCATTGTGATCTCTTGCAGCGTTAATGAATATCATTAAACGCCAGCCAGTCAGCCAGCCAGCCAGGTTTTTCGAAAGATCACTTTTTTATACAAATAATTTTTTTCTGCTAAATCTTCCTTTTTTCTTTAATTTTATTCCTTTGTTTTCGGGCTTAAATTTTCTGTGTGTTCGGTTGGTTAAAGTATTTTTTTTCCTCTGACATTATGTTTTGAAGTTTTGCGACATGGTCTTAACATGTTTATGTATAAGCTGGGGTTATTAAATTTAAATGATTTCCTTTGAGACACTTGATGTAGTTCGGCGATTAAAACAGTGTTTTTAAAGCTTGACAGTATTAAATGTATTTTTTTTTGTTATTTCATTTTAAGGAAAGTACAATCAAAGTGTAAATAATTATTTTTTTAATGGGTTACCTGGGAAGTAGACGTTACGCACAAATATTTAAGATATTTTATAAAGTGGTGAGCTTTAGAATCTAGCAACCGTTGAGTAAATAAAGAAAACGTGGATTTGTCAGACTAATCACAAATTATATTAAAGCTTTGAACTTAGAGGCGACCGTTAAGCATACCTTTAACACATTTCCTTGTTTCATAAAAACCATTCTGTTAAGATTATAAGAAAACTATTTTATTTTAGTTGTCGTGTTATTTTACTCTAATATTCTGTTACAAACTCGTATGCGTATTGACAGAAAACCACATTAAGATGGTACAAGTAATTTTTGAAAGCAAAGACATACACTGATGCAAAATATTTAAAACTTGCAACCTTTTAAATTTCTCAGCAGATAATCTGGCTTTAGGAGAAATGAAAAATAAATTAAAAATGAGAAGAACTAACAAAGCGCATATTTAAGCCCGCAATTAGGAATTCCTAACAAATTTATTCACGCCGACCAACCGTAATGATAACCAGGGAAGCCGCAAATATGCAATTGCATGTATTTCATATGTGGACGCAGATATAAAATATTTATGCCTCTCAGAAATTTTTTATCGTCATCGATTTATTTACTTCAGACCTTACAGTTTTTTTTGGCTTATTTCAGTGTATAGAACGAGGTATTTGAAGCATTTTTCATATATAGTGAGCCTATTTGACCTTTTCAAAGCCTATTTTGATACTTTGTTGGTTTCAATTTAGATACTGCTACGGAAACAGAAAGTGTATTTTAGTTTCGGAACAATAGATGGCTTTTGTTTTACGTATATATCAGATGAAACATATTACTACATTTTTCTTATCTAAATCTCATTTCCAGTCTAAATTTAGGATAGCACAGAAAGTGTTATCTTTTAAATATGCTTTCATTATATCAGTAGACATTGAAACATAATTTTCAATACACATGTGAAATATTTACATGTATAATTTTAGTAAAAAATAGTGATAAAAAACTTGTGATGACACAATTAATTAGGTACATGCATCACTGCAACAAAAACGTTAGTATTTGATAATGTCAAACAAACTCCATACATAAGAAAGGTTGTTAATTTTTTTATATAGAGTTTGATAATACCAGATGAAGCAGAACTAATCAGCTGTTGACTTGCATATACCTTGTATTATTCTGCCATGAACCTTGTCTAATTTTATTTCCAACTTTTAGTTCTGACAACTAAAACTTATTAGAAATTGAAGTAAAGTTGAGTTTTATTTTCTTTAGTTGATTTTTCGTATTTGGTTTATTTTACTTTTATCTTATTTCAATTGCTAATGTTATTGATTTGCTCAAGGAAATATATATTGTTCAATCAAACATTTTTTAATCTTTTTAAGGGCATTTTTGTTTTTGAATTTTTAGAGCACCACGTTTTTACTACACAAAATATTTTTTTTGTCCATATTTCCGGTTTCCCTGGTGATAACCAACCCTCTCTCTTTACTCAATGATTACAAGATCAATGATTTCTCTTTAAGCAATCAACGACTGCTGTTAGCGAATATTTGTCATTTTTCGTGCGTGTTTGTTAGATTTCTTTAAAACATTCAAACTAACAAAATTAAATAAGTGAAATACAAAGAACACAAAAACAACAAATAAAGAAAACTGAACAGTGTGAAGTTTGTCTCAAGCTTGCAAGTAATGGGTTTGGGAGATGCAACAGCAGAAATAAAAACCAAAAAACTTTGTATGCTCAAGGTCATTTACCCAAAGCTGTAAAAGCCATGAAGTAAGTACAAAATATATGTATTAAGTTGGAGTTGCAATATGTATGAAAGTATGTACGAAAAACTACCATGAATGGATAAATGTTGTTCGTTTTTGTTTTTAGTCGTTTTAGCTGTTAATGATTTTTAAGAGAGTCTAACTGAGCCCACTAAATGGAACTTTATAATATACTTTTTTATGTAAAAAAAAAGACTAGCAACAAGAAAAAATTTAGCAGTTTTAAAACGCATTTGAAATGCAATTGTTTTGTCTTTTTGTGTGTTTATTTCTGTTGCTTGCATTGCTTTGATTTGGTTTGTATTGCTAGACTTTTGCGCAGACAATCAAACATACATTGTTTTACAGCTGCACATATTCATTCGCGTTTGAATTACAAAACAAACTAAATGGACAGTCACACAAACCTTCATCCATAACATAACACCGTGACAATTGCCAGCCAACAAAGCGTGCACACATAACGCCTTGGTGTCAAAGTAAATTCCTCCTTTTATGGCAACAATTGAAGTAGCCGACTAAACATTGTTGTTGTTTTTATATCTTAATACCCTACAGCAAGTGTTGGGCAGTGATGTTAAATTTAAGATCTTCTTTTGCAGTTAACATTTGTGTCGTTCTGGGACTTACTTTCCTTACAACAACACAATTTGAGCATCAAACTATATATCGACTTATCTCATATATATTTATCTAAGATAATCACAGGAATCGTCTAACCATCTACCACTTATATGCAGGACTGCCTCAATGTTTTTTAGGATCGATTAATACAAATGTAAAAGTTTAATATAAAAATCAAGGGGAGTTAGGCGTGGTATTGTGTCAAAATTGGCTGCTTTCTAAAGTGGTATTGACTCTTACAAAAACAAGTGTACAGCATTGTAAAAATCGTCTAGAACAGTGCCATTCAACCTATGGTACGCGTACCACTTGGTGGTAAGCGAAAAATTTCCAGGTGGTGCGCGAAATCTTTTAAAATTTTTACGATTTCTATTTTGCAATTGGAAACAAAAAGAAAAATCATCATAAAAGTATACCTTTTTTGTAAAATTTTGAATTTTTAAATTTAAGTAACACTCTCATCTACATACATTTAATAAAAAATTAAATGAAAGATTTCCTTATTAAAATATATTTTTAATGTACATGTTCTTGTTATGTTTTTTGTGATTTTTATTATTTTTTTTTAATTTTATTGTTTTTTATTATTAATAAATAAAATGGATTAAAAATTTTAAAATTGTTTGGTATTTATTGATCTAATTATTTTTTCAGTACATTATATTTTTTTTGGTGGTACGCGAAAAGTTTGTCGTGAATTTAGTGGTACACGAGCCAAAAAGGTTGAATAGCACTGGTCTAGAACAATGATACTATAATATCTTCGCTTTATTTATTTCCTCTTAGCTAAAAACACAACGACACCAAATGGCCAAAAAATGAAACACATATTATTCTGTAACCAGAAGCTTATAAAGAATCTAAACTTTTTTTCTCTTTAGTCTTCCCATTTTCTATGCTTTCTTAAGTTCTGATTTTAGCACAATAAAAAGAATTTCACATTTCATTGCCTAAAGTATGAACTTCCTTAAGTTTAACTACTTCAAGGAATCACAGCAACAACAACTACTACACGACGACAAAGACAAAATTGCTGCAACTAAAAATGTATTAAAAAAAAGGTTTATTTATTTTTTTCCTATAACCATAATCTTAAAGTCATTGACACTTTAACAAATATGGGATTTTAAAAAATTTTCATTATAAATTCTCTGTCAATTCTCTAAGGACATGTTGTCAAGCAAAGATGACGTTACAAAAATAATACAAGAAAATCAGCAAAAATTTTAATACCTGTTGGTTGAAATATTTTCATTTCATTTACAAGATGAAAGATATTAAATCTACAAAAAGAAATCGCTTAAACTTGTTAAAACAATAATCGTGGTACGAGTTCGCTTAAACAACAACATCTTTTGATGGCTGAAAGCTGAATAAATTGTAATTGACCGTATCATTAAATAAAGGTTTTTCAATGGTTACAATTGATAAGTTTTGAGTGACATTTTCGACTACAAGCTCATCTTTTTGGTTATGAATTTCTTGGCTTGTTTAGAAAATTAATTATTAGAATGAAGTTAGTGTTGTACTTCTTGCCATGGGATATACGTATGCGGTTTGATACATGAGTATAACAACCATGAGATATTTTCGTTTAGTGTTGCGTTTTAACATAAATCAAGCAGCTTATTGACAACAGCGACTTTTTCTTCAAAGTAAATAAGTCAAGTCTTTTTGAAAAGCTCGAGTTTTCTTTCGATACATGCACAATTCGTGCAAATGCTGAATTAAACAAGTTTTGTATGAGATATTAAAGAATTTTTTTATATTATTTGTGGAATATGAAATCGTTCAAATCACTATGGCCTCTCCGCGGGTTTCAATTTATGGCACTCGAAACAAATTCCAAATGAAAATATTTAGCACGATCTTGTGTTATTATTTTCGTCAGCTGATTACATCGTTTCCAAGTGAGATAACACTAGAGAATTCTATCTTCACGATTAGTTCTATAGCGCTGTTCCGTTCCGTATTCGATCTTAATGAAATAGATTTAATATTACCCATCGGTAGCACTATCCGCTACTAAGTTTTGGATTTATTCAAAATTGCAGACTGGCGAATCCGTCTGACCACAACTCACATCAAAACAGTTTATTTCTCCAAAGCCACATTGCTGATCAGTATCATCCCGGGTTTTGTGTGATCTTGCTTTTCGCTACTTAGTGATGCAGTGAACTTGAATTAAGCTTGGTGACTGGGGGTGGGGACAATGTTAACTAATAAATCGAAATCAGAAGAAAACGTATAATTCGAAAAAACAAAACTTTCAATTATCATGTGTTAGGGACGTTTTATCTTGCCAAGGAGAGCTGTCTTTATCGTTTTTAAAGTAAAAAATATCACATTGGCAATTATATTATAATATGTGACGCCACGTTGCAAAAGGGAACGTATCTTGCCAGAGTGAAATGTTAATGTTTTTGGTTGCTGATACCAAACGACATCTACATATCTGAAGAACAAGTAACAACTGATACAATTTTAAACTTAAAGTTTTGATTTCCGATTGCTTTATCTCTTAAGCTTAAAAACAAATTGAACATATTGTAAAATATGGGCGAAGTCCATTATTATAAGAACACGAAATACGAAAATAATTTTTGCAGTATTTGAGAAGAACTGTATCAAAAATCCGTATAATTTCTGAGTGATATTTTTATAATCGTTGAATGTGGTTACATGTACTCATAGTTACTTACTGGACCCGTGTGCAAGAAAATCATTTGATAATAACTTTGAATTTTCTGTTGCAGCATTACTATTCCATTTCTATACAAGTCCTTTTGTATATTTTTGAATAGTAGAAGCCACCTTTCTTAGAACGAGAAAGTCATATCGAATTTTTATTAAATTTCTGTGCACATTTTTTCATATCGCCTGCTTTAATTTAAAATATTTGTTATAGTGTTACGCCAACGGTTCCTGGGGTAACCTGAAAATTGCTAAATATTAAAAAAAAATCTTTAAACAAACAATTTTTTTTATCTGGTACAAGCCGTCACAACGGCCGATTAATCGGTCATATAATTACACTAAGTGTTTTTGTGTAGTTCCTTTAGTTGGCTTAAAATCTATTTATTTCTATATAAAGAATTGTGCACTGGTAAGTACTAAATTTGTTTTGTTTTTTTTTTTTTTTTGTTTCACCACTGAATTCTACGGATGAGTTTTTGGTTTTTCTGTTGTTATGTACCTTTTAAGATGGACAGAGGAATGGTTGTAATCGATACTTTTAGCATTTCAAAAACTACTGAAACGACAACAACAACAACAACAATAGCAATCAGCAAAGCTTTTTGGGCCTGTTGACATCTCAAGAGTTGTGTTGCATTCATTTTCGTTTTGTGTCCGTTTTCAATAAAACATGTTGAAGAATAAACATAAAATACAAAAAAAGATCTAAAAATAAGCGGATAGTGACTGAATAAAACAGAAGATGATGATATGACAGCAAATTACTGTGGTTGTGTGTTTGCCGCAATAACTTGACAGTTCTTTTCATTTGTTTGCAAGACTGTCAAAACCTCAAGTCGACAACAATATGAGATCGCTACGCAGTATATTTGTACGTATGTACGTACATCTCAGTAAAACTTTGTATTGGGCTTGTTGTGAGTGGAGTGTCTGTTTTCAACTGGAAACAGAGCTTCATCTGTTTACTGGTACGTATTATATTTATTATTACGTGTATTTTGTTTTAGATCTGTTGTTTTTGATGTGTGCAAGCTAGAGAATCTCTAGCAGCCTATTGCACAACTCTTCACCGCAGTAAAAAAAATTTTTTGCCGTTGTTGTAGTCCGCATCATCTTCATTGTCGTCGTCATCGTCATCGTCTTCGAAGTCGTTGTTCTATTCATCGTTTACAAATGTCCCTGATCCTGTCACAATGGCTATTGTCATTTTATACGAACACTGAGTCGACGATGTATTTGTCGGTGAGTCAATAAGACTTTTTCTTTTCATTTTCATCATCATTTTAGGGACCTCTTGTCTCAGTTAGAATTGTATGTAGAATTTGACTAGCCGCAAATGTCAACAATACATATAATACGTACATTAAATTTGTGTACGTTTATTCCAAAAATACAAAAAATTTAAAAATCAGTTTCTTACAGAAGTAGAAAAGAATAGCATATATTTTGGCAAATGTTTTAACATATAATCGTATTCAAGAACTTTTCAAGGAAATGAGAAAATGCATTTATTTTTCCTTTTATCTGTCTTCATAAGTAGTACTTCATACCACTTATCTTGTTTGTTAATTACGGGAAGAAATGTGAAAATTATTATTATTGAAACATAGATATACAAAGTCCAGTGAGCGACCAAACACAATTCTTCAGATCGAGCTCGAACTTGAAAACGCACCTTTTTTTAATTGAATAGAAAGAGTTTTATTGTTTATTATTTTTAAATTGAATAAAACCGAAATTAACCTTTTATTTTGACCATGTTGTACATTTTTTAACATTGATGGACAGTTGAATTTTTCGTCGTCATTAAAAAAAATTAGATAGTATTTGTTTGCCTTCAGAGTACTCAGGCGATTTTTAATAATTTTCTGTATTAACTAAAAATGTCAAACCGTTATATGCAATTCTTTTCAAACACAGCCAGAGATTTAAGATTAGAATTGGTTGATTTCAAATTCAAATTGATGTTAATTTCATATCAAAGTACATAATAGGTTATGTTAGGTTTCATTGGCAGCCTTGGTCAAGCAAAGCTCACGTGGGTCCATCAATAAGTTCCCGTTGTGTTATCATGTTGCACCGTCTCCCAAGGATCCTATGTCATCTGGCTGCTGATAAGCACCCACCCGGTTGATTCAATAAAGGGGTGGATCTTGTTTTAAAGCAATATTAGAGGGACAAGTTTTATACCTAAAGGTTCTTTGGCCGAATAATTTAAGTCTTAGATCGCCGAATGCCGAACAAAGACAGCGAAGATGTTTCGTTGACTCTTCCACTTCTTCATCGTCGCAGCTTCCTTATATGTCATTGTAATTGAGCCCTAAATTTGGGTATGTTTCCCAATAGGCTAGTGGCTAGTTATGACCGCGATAAGGTTTTTAAATGATCTCTGGACAGCTGTAGTGCCCGCGTAGTCCTTTTTTCATATATTATGGGCCAGATTTTCCTGGTTTCCCTACAGGTACCATCTCCGATTGGTAATAAGGTGAAACTTGTGTGCAATAAGTTGCTTGCTCATTGGGAGAGAGACACCTATATCATATGTAGAATCGTTTCGATTTAAAGTGTAACCTGCATGCGTCAGCGAGCCCGCAATATGGTTTCCCTCTGTCCGGGTACCCACTTAAGGGTGACCATTGAATGTCTTGCTATCTCCTCTAGATATATCCGGCATTTATGGAAAATTTTTGATGTAATGAACATGTTCTCCAGGGATCTTATGGCCGCCATACTATCGGGAATGATCTGAATATCCCTGCTAGATATTTCAGCATACCGAATGTATCTTGCGACTGTATAGATGGCCTTTATTTCAGCCTGAATGACACTGCAGTGCTCCGGCAGCTTTAATCCCCGTCTTGACTGGCAAAACATTCATTGACATATATTGCAGCAAATGTCAAATTATGTTATCTCCAGTGAAGACGCATCTTTTTTGTACTTAGCAGTAATTGCGGCAATAAATGACAACAGTTTTCGTTGAAAATTATTGCGAACATAAAACGACATAAGCCGTTTGACATTTCCAAATAAAAGAGAAAAAGACGCGCCATAAAACAAAAACAAGGAGTTTTTTGCAAAAACAATTTAATATATTATCAAAAGATATTAAAAATACATAAAAATGAAAATTTCTTATTTCAGGATGAGTTTTTCAGATGAAAATCTAAAAAGTGTTTCACTTTCTTCTTCTTTATTATCGAACCTTTCTGTTTGAAATATTGTAAGTTTTGTGTTGTAAGCTTTATTGCCAACATATTTATTGGCAGTCAAGACGAGTGGTAAAGGAATGATGCATCAGTCTAGCTGCTCGGAGTATATGCCAGAACCGACACTATTCATTGATTTAGACCCGCCAGTGAAAATTTGAATCACATTCGCGGGGGTTTGTAGGTCATCAGAGTAAACCGCGTTATCCGAAAAGCTTACAGTGAAACCAAGATCAAAGATTGGCTCAGGTGTGACATAATCAACGTCCATGTGCCAATTTATATATATACAGGATGTTAGTATGACTGATATTATAATCACTCCATGTTCTAGTGGCCTTTAGTCTTACTGCCGTGTTCGCAGCCAACTTTTTTGCCATAATGTCTGGTGATAGCCAGTTTAAGATCGTAAAGAATGCCTTAGAGGGGGTTGTTCTAATGGCACCTGTTACTGTTATTGCCATCATTCTCATTATACGTTCTAACTTAGTTTGATGACTCTTCCGCTTAATCGCCTTGCCAGACGATAGAGAATATTCAACAGACGAATATGCTTAAGTGCTTCTGGATCGATCGGCATTTTATATTTGGTTTCATAATCCAAATTCGTGGGTGCCAAGAACTCATTATACTTACTTATAGTATATGCTATGGATTACAAAATAAGTGAAATATGCAATGTAGCGTTTTTATTTAATAATAATTAAATAAGATTAAGAAGCAAAAGAAATATATCGGCAATTAATTCCAAATTACATGAACGTATGTTTGACTTAAGTAAAAAACAAAAGAAGGGAGAAAAAGGCACAGAAGTTTGTGATGTTAAATTTGATCATTTCAAAAGTAATTTAAGAGCGTATGTTGGAATAATAAGTGTTCTCGTACGCAATTTCTCAAAGGATTTCTTTAAATAAGTTTATTTACTATCAGCAGCACCTGACAAATGGTGAAACAAATAATGAAATACATATCGCTCCTTTCGAGGTTTTTTTTTCCATGTAAACTCATTTTCTTACGAATGTATTTTTTGGAGATTTGACTACGTTGCAATAAAGAAGCGATATCAACATAGCTGACTGTTTTTTTCTATTCTTCGTCGTGTAATCGTAGGTTGTAATTATACGTCATCAACTACTTCTTTGATTTTTGGATTGCTTTCTAAATAGTTTTCATCGCTATCTGATTTAAAACGTTACCAACTTTAGCTTAATATCAAGTGCCCAAATAGAGTGCAAAACTACAATCACATCAATAATAATATAATTAAATAAATCGTTAAATGCATATCTAAGCTGTTATTATTATCATTTAGATGAATTCCACGTATTCATAAACTTTATGAATTCTTCCGCGAAACTTTAATTTTAGCTGCAAATCTTTATAATGAACACTATCTTTTTAAACTCTGTCTTTATTTTTTTGGTTACAAATCTTCTTGTTTGTCCAACTCATTTTATTTTACTTCTCGTTTATGTTGTGCTCAGTTCTGGCTGGATTGTCATGTTAATATGTGCTGACAGATTTAATGGTTATTTGTATGCTCTCTAGTTTCTGAAAACGCATACAAACATGTAGTTTTTCGTCGTCAATGTTGTTGCGGATGGCTGACGAGAATGATGATGACGATAATGACGCTGCTGATCACAATTCTAGTAGGTTGAATAATGGACTTGGAGTTCAAGTTGAGGTTGTTGTTAAATTTAGCAAACACTTAAATTGTATTTATTTTTCGGTTAAATAAATCTAGATTTAATTAAATAGTTCTTTATATATTTTGTTGTCTGTTGCTTTTGTACAAGTTGGTGTATATTGCAGGCCGTTTATTTAATAAATTTATTTCAAAAGTTCCATAGCTGCTGCTGCTAACTATGCGAGGATTACGAATTCACAGAGGAAACCAATTAAAGGTTGACAGTATTTTTTAATAAATTGATTGCTGATAATATCTACCCTAATTCGTAAGAGTTATAATTAATGGGATTCTTGTTTAAATTAAGCATAAAGATTTATAGTAATTGAAAATGTATAAAAATGGCATTGAAGACACAACACAGAAGCCGTTTTTTGCTTGTGATAAGATTAATTTTAATGAAAGGACACTATTCAACAAGGTTGTCAGTTATTCGAGCTATTTCTGTACATTTATTAATTATTGTAACTACAACATAAATAGAAATAACAATACGCATTCAAGTTTTAGCTCTAAAAGTTTTGAGAATTATAAAACTTAATTAATCAATATTATTTGTAGTTCTACACAAATTTAAATTGCAAAAACACAGACAAAGTGTGCCATACTTGTATTTTCTTTCTATAATTATTTGCATATTTAAAAAAAAGTGGTTCGCTGTGTTCGGATATTGAAAAGTATTTGATACTTTTGTTATATTTTATTGGCAGCAAACAATTGTGCAACATCTTACAGATTTATATACTTATGTTTACTTTGCATCAATGAAAGTAAGAACAAGAAAATGATCATTTTCATCTTGTGAATCGGGATTTGAGTAGGATGCGTTTTGCGTGTACATTAACTACTATTGTAAAACTGTCTTACTCCAATATTGTTAAAATATTTTAACATAATTTATTTGCAATGTAGTATATTTGACAAAGTATGTTCAATCAATTCAAATAAAATTTATAGAAATCACAAAATATCTTATAAAAAAAGGAAGGAATAACAAAAATTGCAAAGCAAAAAACCTACACACGCCAGTGTCAAGCCTCATCTGCCGCATATGAAGATTTTTTTTCAGCAGCTTTAATACTACTGTCGTCGTCGCCATGTAACTCGAAACTTTTTGTAGTAGAAATTTATGGCAAAACTAAAGTAAAGTCTCGTTTTTATTAACAAAACAGAAACATAAGTCGTGTTTTGTTGAATACTAAATAAGAAAAATTAAAACACAAAATCGAAATATAAAAGCATTAAATAATTTAACGAATTTGAAAAAAAAGCTTGTTTTTCTTAACATATTTAGAACAGAAGAGTATCTTATTTCTAATGGATTGCGACAAATTTTAAAGGCATAGAAATGCCTGTAGCTCTATTTCATGCACTCACAATTTATAACTCTTAACCAACATACTCGTATTCTTACTATATATTTACTTTTTGCCAATTGAATTGGATTGCACACAGTTTTCATTTCCTTTTATGTTCTTTCTCTTTAAGTAGTACCAGCAGCAATAGAAACTAGTCTCGGTTTTCGTTATTACCAAACATTATTAATTGCTAATGTTAGATTTGTAACATAACTGGCCAGCACAAGTTAAGCATGCAATTGCCTCCAAACATTTAACAAACAAAAAGCAACAAGAAAAATTAAATCAGCCAAGAAAACAAATCTCTTTGCCAAGTGAGAGAAAGATGTGAAATTTAAACTACGAATTAGTTTTTTTCTTCTTCCTCTATTTATTTCCTTTTTTCAATTTTGTTGCCTTCCAGTACGGACACCATTGTATCTGCCTTGGGTTTTAAATATTATAAAAACTCATTAAATGTTAAACACTTTTACAAATGTTGCACCCATGTTTAAGGAAAAATTTAACTCATTCCTACACTTTTCATTTAAAATTATATATGTATGTATGTTCATATGTGAACAGGTTGGTCGTTTTAAACGAATTTTTTTATTGCTACAATCTGTAGTATTTTGAACATATAAATATAATTTAAAAGTTTTCTGGAATATTTAAAATATTTAACTTCATCTGATCTGGGCCATAATGTTATGATGTTGGTCTATCCGCATATGGAGGCATACAGAACAACTTACAGGAATACCTAAATCAGGGCATTGGGTATTGCGTTAGAAATAGGGTAGTAACTTTCTAAGAAAAAACTTATTCTATATGTTCTGCAAATAGGTATCCTCCTACTAATCCGACAGTCAACGCTTTAATCGGTTTGAATAAAATAGAAATAATTTTGTTTTATTTAAAGTGCTTATTTTTCGTAGTATTTTTTAATCCAAAGTGATTATTATTTTGGCTAATGTTCGTAACATTTTTAGTCAGAAAGAATTGGACATGAGACAATATTCCAAAGAAATAATTTCACTGTAAATCTTTTCTTGAAACAAGAGCAAATTATTATTAATCACCCTTATTCCAGTTGGCGACATCGACGTCACGTCAACATAGACTGTCAGTAGCACAAAATTGTTTTCGAGAGCGAGTAGCTAGACAAGCTCCAATTTTTTGGCACTGTGTTAACGGGTCTCTGTCGCCCACTGGAATAAGGACGACTATAATAAAGTGTGATGTGTAAAGCAAAAACTTATGTTGGCTAAACAAGGGTGCTGTTGGCTGAAGTAGTTAGCGCGTTGACTGCAAAGCAATTAATGTCTAAGAACGTGGGTTCGAGCCCAGCTTCAGACAAGTCATAACCTTCAGCATTTTTCAGATGTGCATTAGTATGCCATTGTATTTGTTGTTGTCGGACTGTTTAAGTGATGAAGGCATAGCACACTGGTCACTGAACAGTACTGGCAGCAATTGATACTGGTGTATGCTAGCGGACATCACAGCGCCGGGGAAGTAAAATAATTAATAAAAATGGCTACAACAGCTTAAAACACATTTAATGCGCCTACCTGACATCAGAGGCGCTGCAACACTGATCTAAAAACTAACACAACGCGCAATATCAGAGTTGTAAAAATTAAGCTTTCTCTCTTTCACCATCTGTCCTCTCTCACTATCCCTTTCCCAAAGAAGGTAACACACCTACGGGTTGGTAGGCATACTAATTGCCTGAGTGTTACTTCTCTTTTCAAAAAAAAAAAAAAAAAATAGTGCTGCTTTATGGCTTAAATCGCAAAAAGAGTATCAAAAAATAAATACATTTCTGAAGCTAATGGTTTCAGAAAATTAAGCTCTTGGTCTGCCAGTCAGATTGCACGATGTTAAAGTCGATCACCTCGGTTTCTAAAATACTCTCAGAGTGCTCACGCTCAGGCCCACCTTGTTGGAACGCACGATGTCGAATTCGTCTACATCGGTTTATAAAACCTTTCGGGAATTATGACTTTTACTTATTTATATGTTTTGCTCAAGCGAGCATTTAACTAAAAATTGAATAACAGTTAAAGTTTGAATTTATTATCGAACAAATTAAAGTAAAATGTTAATTAATATTTTGTATTTGAAATAAAACTGAAATGTTTAATCTTATTTCAGATTGAAATGTTGCCCAAATTTCAACTGTCCTTTTATGCAGAAAAATACCCGTTAAAACAATTTCTATTATATGTAGAATTGTTCAAAAAAATTAAATCTTTAAGATTATGCCGCATCCATCGAGAAGTAGACAAATTATTTCCGCCACACTCTTTGAATTGAAGTTTCAAAAATAAGAGTTAGTTCTGATTGTTGATTATAACGACTCCTTTTTGTTTACATAAATTGTTGCTTTCGATCAAGACTTACCGCCAAAATTTTAAAAGTTGTCAACAATATTAATTTTTTTATAAATGTTAAACCATTTATATATCAATAAAATTATAAATTCAGGCATAACATTTTTTTTAAAGGGTCGGCTTTCAGCTAAAACTACTGCTGGCTTGTAAGCTATAGTTGTTGATTCTTTTTATAGCTCCTCCTTCAAAATACAACTTCAGAAGGCATGTTTCTTGTTCATACACGGAAGCTTTATTCGTCTTTCAGCATTAAAAGATTTAAATCGAATGGCTAGGAACACTACTCCTGCTATGCTCCTTCCCATAACATATTT
This sequence comes from Gymnocheta viridis, assembly GCA_956483585.1. Lineage (NCBI taxonomy): Eukaryota > Metazoa > Arthropoda > Insecta > Diptera > Tachinidae > Gymnocheta > Gymnocheta viridis. The sequence continues at coordinate 20,053,645 of OY101441.1, read as the reverse complement.
TTCAAGTTTCAGAACAATGCACTACACATGTAGAGGTCATCCCCTAAGCACTGGTCCTATAAAAAAACTAATTGCCAAACATCTCTGTAGACTTTTAACACTAAGCCTACAATACCCTTCATTATTATACGTAACTCAAAAAGGTAGGTAACTCTGTTTAAATCAATATTAAACATGCATTTACAAAATAGTTTATATATTTAGTCAGGGAAAAGATTAAATGCACATAAAAAAAGAAAAATCATTTAACTTTAAGATTAAACATTTGTTTTTCAGACTCTATTATCTGAGGGTAAGAATTCTTCATGCAATCCGTATAAAATTGTAAATACACATTTGGAAAAATTGAACTGCAACAATCAGTTGTGCCCATATTCATGTGTGTGATTTTTGTTGTTGTAATTTTTCTTGGGTTTAACCCAACAAGCACAAGGTTTTATCATTGCATTTCAAAAACAATTCTCAAGCAGTTTTCCGGCTTTGGCAGAGGTTTGAGATATTTTAAGCTTAAATTGATGTTCCTGATTGTTTGACAAATGGATGTTTTTCAATTTTAAATCTAAAAAAATACAGTTAGAATAAGCTTAATCTCTATGTGTTAATTATAGTTGAGTAAATAATTTTTGGCGATGTTCAAGTTCGTTAAATTCGCTAATGTGAATAGAAGTATTGTTTAGCTAATCTGATATACAAGTAGAGTAAAAGTTGGATTCGGCACGTTATGACAGGTTAGATTTAACCAATCAACCAGTAGAACTTTTTTTAAATTTATTTATTGAATCATATATTTTTTTGAAACTAAAATACATCAGACGACAGTTTTGGTTAAAACTCATTGATCAGAATGCATCTTATTTTATTTATTTATTCATATATTTGACTATCACATACAACAAGACTTGTGTCTTATATTAAATCATTGGAATTAAAAACGTTAGTGACATTCATATGTAAGTTACAAAAGTGGTAAAATCGAACAGAGAACACTGATGGGATGTTGAGCAACCTCAAAATCAGTACTGTTCCAAATAGTGCACTCTTAATAAAATAATGCATTTTTCCAAAAACAATTTCTTAAAAATTAACAAGAAATTGGTAAATTCAGATTTGAACTCAAACTAAACAATTCATTTCAATATAAATGTTTTTTTTCTATCGAGATTGACATTTTGCCACACGTAGAGGTTATGTCGGGCAAAAAGTACTGAAGTCAAAAAATCGTCAATGTATAAGGGATACTAAACAAAAATCATCAATCGTCGTTTTGTGAAATTCGCTCTAAAAAATCGTCAAAATGACGTAAGATCGTCACGTTTGGCGCCCTTTGTGTCAGATACTTGGTACAAAATATTATATCCCATCATTCCTAATTTGCAATCAAAACCACATGCTTGCTGGGTATTTTCCTCAAGCCACTCACACGTCTACGCAAAAAAAGCAAAATGAGAAAAAATTAATTCTAGCAACAGCAACTTATATTTAATACAACAAATGCAATGCCGTACATTATCGCAAAGATAATTTGTGTTTGCACGTACATATGCGTTTGTCGTCGTTGTAGCCGTTCACATGAACGTGTATGTACGAGGGCTACCCAATATAATTTATGAATTGATTTTCAGTTAATTAAGTTGATTTATTGCAGCACTTTATTGCTTTGCTAAATTCTGTTGCGCATGTGTTTTTTATTTGGCTTCGCTTTTTTTAATTTTACTTTGTATATTTGTATTTTGTCTATCTGTGTTGTGTTTTTGTTTGCTTGATTTGTATGTTTTATCTGACTGGTTTGCGTTAGCAATTGTATTGAATAATATATTTTTTGTAATTCTGCATCATGTTGTTTGCCTTAAGGGGTTTAGCGAAACGGATTGCAAATTTAACCATTCGAAATTGTATTCGAATTCAAATTGAAATTGTTTATTTGTTGGGGCACACATAGATATTGCTACATTTGTTTTTGCTGTTGTCGTTTTGTTAGTTTAGTTAATATTTGTGCATCCTCTGTCGGTTGCGTTGAGGAGGCACATGGACCAGTGAATGGATTCGTTTAATTCCGTGGATTCTTTTTTCATTCTTTGTTTCATTTTGTAGAGTTAATATTTGCTTAATAATCAATAGATTATAATGTTGCATTATTTGTTTGTTTCTTGCTGCAATTACATGAACATGAATGATTTTTGTATTATCACCATCTTAATAGGATTCGTCTTATTTATGACTTATACACTGCAACAATTGAAGGCAATTTTATTAAGGGAAATTATTTCTTCATTTACTTATATGAAAAGAGAAGTTAATAATTGTTTTCTGATCTGTTTTGAAATGTTTCAACTACAGTGTAGCAGAAAAATGTTTTATTCTTTCTAGACTGATTGAATTGTTTTAATTTGGGGTTCGTTTTCTTAGATGATTTAAGAAATAGGAGTTCTTAATATGTCCGGAATTTATTACGTACCGTAGTAAGCGTATGCGTTACAATTTAGCGGTATTCTACGTTAAGTATCCGTAGTGCACATACACAAAGAAACAGGAACCGTAACTGTTATGACTTTATAAAACTATGTAACAATTAATTGCTTTTTCGGCAGAAAGTAACTGTTAAAATGAGCGATGGTAATTTTAGACTTTTCAATTATTTAGAAGCAACTTTACTTGTTGGCATCATGATTATTCTCGCTTTAGAAATTTTTATAAATAAATCACATAAATTTACTGTCAACAATCTAACAACTTGTAAAATACGTGAAATACATCAGAACACTTATAATGGAGGTTTTTGCCACTTCCGAAAACCACATTTATCTATTATATCTCTCTAGCTTGGAATTGATTGATGTTAAACTATTCTTTGGAGAGTTGTATCATGTCTTACTGATGAAAACCATTTCTAACATTCGCCTAATATAAATTACTTGGATAAAATACCAATTAGAGTCCGAAAGAAAAATTACATTAGATATGTTAAAATTTTACTTTAATTTTGATCGAAAAAATAAAAATTAAATGTTAACTTTTATTTTTTATTGAAAATAAAGTAAAATTTCAAGTTTTGTTTTCGAATGAAAAAATGTCTGGGGAATTTAAATGTTTAAAAAAAATAATGTTAATTTTTCGAAATTTTTGAAAAGTGTAAAAAAATATAAATCTTTCATGACAATTATTCTGTAGCTAAAAAATATTATAATCAAATTCTCTCCATCAAGCTTTCTGAAAAGAAGTCTCATGGAAATTTCCATCCAGGCTAAAAAAACCTAAGATACCTGTATTGTATGGCAGTGGATACAATGTTATTACTATCACAAAATCGTATTCCTTGTTCAACTTACTGAGTGGCTATAAAGCAGCAAGTTGGCAAATAAGCTCGATCACACATTTTTTGGAATATGTATATAGTTTGTTAAAAATTTTTAAAATATTAAGCGATTTATTTTTTTTTTTGTTTTTTTTTTTTATCTTGGACCAGCACTCAGGGGATGACCCCTACACATGCAATGCATTGTGCTGGAACTAGTGGAAAGGGATAGTGATAGATATGAAAGGAGGTGAAGCTTCATTCGTTCTTTACAACTCTGCTTTTTTTTTGCACGTTTATTCGTAGAGCAGTGTTGCAGCGCCTCTGGTGGCGAGGAGGACATTACGAAGTTTGAAGCTGTGTTTAGTTTAGTAGCCATTTCTTTTATTAATTTTATTTTACTTCGCCGTTGATTGTGCTACTCAGTACCAACGAAGGAGGGCGCTCTGATGTTACATTGGGATTAGTATCAGCTGAAGTTGGTACTGTTCAGTGACGAGTGACCATGCCTTCGCCACTGAAATCTTCCGCCAACAACTGACACAAAGGTACACCAATGCACATCAGAGAAATGCGTGGTGTTTTTATTTCATGACTCTGTCTGACACTGGGTTTGAACCCAGGTCCTTCGGTTTGTAGTCAACGTGCTTACTACCTGAGCCAACGCCACCCTCAGTATGTCAATTAAAATTTTTTTCAGTAACTCTTAACAAACAGATATTTATTGAACACTAGTGTAATGTATCATAATAATCTTTACACAAATCTGATTGTATTACTTACCATGTCCAAAGGTCCATACACTTTATTATTTCTTCATAGCTTGAGCTTCTTTTGATAAAGTATTTCTATTTAGAAGATCCATTAGCTTTTTTAAATTTCCTTATATCCCGGCAAGAATTTACTGTAAGTCAATGTACTCTTTCCTTTATAAGCTGGCTTGTCGTTACACACACCCTTTCGTTCAGTGCAATTTACGGATTCCCACCTTAAATTGCAGCTCACCATTAATGCTCATTGGTAATGTAACATTTCTATGAGCACATAAGCTCCTTTGAAAATACAAAAAACTGAAAATAAAAATGTTATTGGTATTCGATATCGAAGTTAATTTAATAACTTAATTAGTGAAGTAAATAACATTTAAGCTGTTTTAAATCCAATAACAAAACACTATGCCAGTGCAAACAAAAACACAACAAAAAGTCATGGAATTAAAATATTCTGTACTAAACTGACTAATATCTTTCATTTTAATTTAAATCTTAGCAACCTTCAAAGACTTCTCCCTGCCTTTGAAGTGGTGGACGTAAAAGGTGTAGCACAATGGTACTGAGTTGTTGGCTAAAGAAGTTGGTTGTATCATCCATGTAAAGAAGTGTGTTACTTTTTAAAGTTTGTTTGTTATTGGTGTTTTTCTTTTTCCATTGCAGTTGGCGGTTTTAATCATGTGGATAACAGAAGTGGGTCTAAATCAGTAAATTGCTGTTGGCAACATTGTTGCAAATGTACATTTTAAAATCCAACGTGTCGTACTTAAATGCCAACCAGGATAAAACAAGCTTCCTGTACAAGAGTGCGAATTGAATGTCTTGCTCTTAATCATTTGGATTTTTAAGTATTTGCTAATACTTCTCGGTATGACGTTATACGTGTTTTTTATGAAGTTTGTGTAATTTATTGTTTAAACGTTGTAAATTTTGTTTTTTTTGTTACTATAAAAATATGCGACTTTTTGTATTTTATGTTTGCTCTGTTTGATTTATGTAAACATCAATTTTTTAACAAAAGATTTAGTTTCAAAAAAAAAAAACAAACATAATTTACAAGATTTTCTTCGCATATAAGTATTTGCTTTTCGGGTCCAAAATCCAATATCTTTTCAAACCAGAAAAAAATATACATAACTACAAATGCAGCAAAGTAAAAATTATTTTAGTTTTATTAAGTGATTGATCTTTTAAGTGCATATTTCTTAATTATCATTTGAAAACAGCGTGATTTACTCTAATATTCTCGGCCACATGCTGGACTTTTTTTTCGCATTATATAGGTTATCGGTCTAGAGCAAAGAAAATATTAACAAATTCTGAATTTGAAAAAATAACAGAATATTATGGCACCACAAACATTTTGCGAATAAAATACCTGCATGTGTTAGTTGAGTAGTACAAACTAATTATATTTTAAAAGCTTCTTCAAATCTTTTTTCAACATTCATTTCTGTTATAGACGTATATGATATAATTGCTTCCTGGCCTTGCTTGATTGTCTGCAAGGTAAACTATAAAAGTATGACTTAAACACTCTTAACGTCAATCTTGTTACGATTAAGATTTCTATAATATTTCTCCTCTTCACAAAAACCTGAAATCAAGTGCAAAAAGGCTTTTAACACCTTAAGACTGTTTATGTTTACGGTTTATATAACAAAGTATTTGCATGCATTTGACATTTTGACCATCATCATCGGAATCATCGTCATCTGCAGCATAAACATCTATTGATGGATAATAGGGATTTTCCATCTAATACTTTATATAATAAAAATACATATCAATAATATTTACTTTGTGCCTCTTCAAGTTTCTATATCACTGCGTTTCAATGTATGTGGTGTGTATTTGTATAAGTCTGTTGAAGAAGATAATGATTGTTTCTTAACCGTAGCTTTTTGCTTCAAGTGCCACTTGAGAGGTTTCCTTGTTTCTTATAAACCCCACAATACAAGTGTGGAAGAGCTGTTTTTATTCGAATGTGATTTTGTTTGGAGTATTATTGTTTTGTTTCGTTTTATTTGGCATTTTGCTCTTATTTCTACCTTTAACAAATTTTTTTCTTATTTAATTTATAAAACATTGTATTATTCGTCAGTCTAAGAGTTTCGAATGCCACAAAGATCAACATCATCAGGGCTTAAGAATTGAAATTAACATCTTGGAATGATAACAAGAATAAACAAATTCGAACATACCTGTGTTCACATTTAAAGCAAAAATCACTGTGCTAAATAAATAACAAATACCTTGGGATGTTAAAAGTAGAAAAGAAGAAAACGTTTTTATACTTGTGAACTTTTTATTCTTAAGTATTTGTTTTATTATAATATTAACCTTTTCAGGAATTCAATTATTTTAGCAAATTTGTTCTTCTGCCATCACGCTCATTTCTCGTGGAGTAGTCATCGGCTTCCACTCTCTTCAGTGGACGACTAAAATAAAGAAGCATTTGCACATTTTTTATTTTACTGCCACTGGTCTAATCTTAGCTAATTGTACGACAATCTCCTTCTCGTGAAGGCCCACTCTGCTGACGTCTTCATCTTGGATATTTCATATTTAAAAGTTTTCACTCTCGATTATATCTGAGTACCTCTATCGTTTTCCTGCGAACTGATTTGTTGGCCAAGTTGTTCTCTCTGGGCTTATACCGTTCAAACATCGTAAAGTCTTAGCTCCAGTTTTCCTATTCGCTGATATATATAGTTTTAGTTTCTTATCCACAAAGCCACACTAAAGGCACTAATTTCTAGCTCATATGCTACTTTGTTTATTATGTAACCCACATCAGCGTTTATTTGTTTATCAAAATCATACCTCAAATTTGATTGAGAAATCCCCTGCTCTGTACTTTAATTGTATCTGGATGGATCTCACGTGGACTCATTGCCCACACAGAAGAAACTAGTTTTTCAAGCACTAGTTTGTCTGAAGTTATTTCTGTGGTTTATTATTATTTTTAAAATTTATGCTTAAATTTATAAAACATTAACAAAAAGTGCTCATTTGAATTTATTTTTTTCTTATTAATTGTTGAATTTGATTTCGACCTGATTTAGCTAATAATTGATTAATAAATTAACAAACTCAAACATTTTATTTCATAGAATGAAAATTTTAAAAGATACATAAAAAATATATATTGGTACCAAGTTTTTTTTTTAAATTAATTGACCCAAAATGAAGTGGCTCTTTTAAATAAAACACTGCAGGTTTCTTTTTCCTTTGGGGCCATTCTTTACAAGCTAGAAACTTTTTCTAATAAAAAATTATCTCAAAGTGAAAAATAAAAAAAATAGCCCGAATTATTTCTGTTAAAAACAACAAGTTCGTTTGAATCGATTTTTACTGCATTCGAGATCATTGCCAATCTCCGGGGTTCTGTTACCAAGTTAAATCAAGTCAAGAGTTTTCTAAAAACTGAACAATTTTTAATTTGGTGCTGCGCAAATCTAACGATTTACTACAGGAAAAGAAGTTGATAAAAAATAAGAATTTTAAGTTCGAAATAAAAATTCAATATAAAATAATATTTTAAAAACATAAGAAAGCAAATAATTTATAGATGCTGAAGAAAAAATATCAAAAAAAAAATAATTAAAAAAATTGCTTGATTTCTTGCAATTAATCCTTGATCATGTTTGGAGTAAAAATTAATAGATTGGAGAGCGGTTTTTGAAAAATTGTTTTTTTTAGCAAATTTATAAATAAATATATATTTTTAATTACAACACTTTAAAACCTTTTTCATTTTTTTTAGAAAGAATTTATCAGACAAACGGCATTTGTTTTGTCGATTCGTTTTAAAACAAAAAAAAATTTGGAATCGTTTTACAGAACAGGGGGTGTTTTTCGACTTGAAGCCATTTTTAATTTGGGCTATTTTTCTATCAAAAGCCAAATAAAATAATTTTGCCAGTCCCAGGATGCCACAAGTATTTGTTCTTTCGTGCAACTACATTTAAAACAGAAAAAAATTCTAAAATTTTGTTTTTGTTTTAAATGTAATTGTACGGAAGAACGAATATGTGTGACATCCTGGGACTGGTAGATTGTAAACGAATTATACTAGCTACTATTGTAATTTGGTTTTTGACGAAACATCACAAAAAAATCTGAGCATTTTTTTAATTTTTGCTAATTGCGAACGTAGAAAAGTGTAACAAAGAGAGCGCCGATATGGGATCTTATATTCATACTGACTGCCTTTAAACTGTGCGCCAGTAATTTTACTCGATTTCCTTTACATTTCGCATATTTGTCTTATGTAAAATTTTAACGCCACTTATAACTCCAGTCCTTAAGAGGTTAATACTCGTAAGTCAAAAGGTGAAGACAAAATGTTTTATTATATTTGCTCCCATTTTTATTTGAAAGTTAAATGTTTATTTCAATACTAATGTACAATACTGCTTAAAATACCTTTGTATTCTCTGTAATACTACTTGAGTTGTAAACCTTAAAAAATAAAAAAACAATAAGTCAAGCATTGTCCAACATACCGCAAAACACTTTAGATATCCACTTGTGTTTTGTGGACTTGACACCTCCTCCTTCTCCACCTCATCTTTAATCTTCAATACTTTCTGGCTTTAGCAGTATCTCAGCATTGTTACCTCCAGTTGACTGTGTTGGTGTACATCTTCAAATCGTATGTGTTAGTTTATTTATTCCTTTGTATTTGTAAAATGTTGAAGCTTCTAAGTTTAATTTGTTGTTGTTTTATATATCTCAATAATATCGGAAATATTGAAAGCAGAATAAGACTTTTTTGTCATTTACACAGTGGTCGTTTTACTTTTTTTACTGTTGTTTACAAGTGTTTTGCTTTACGACAACAACAAATTGTTATTTAAGATTTTCATTCGAATAAGATCCTTCGAAAACAGACGAAGATTTATATTGTTTTTTTTTTCTTAAAACATATAATACGTACACATACACATGTCCTATTGTTGGTTGTTGGTTGTTGGGTTATTTTGTATAACATAACGTTAAGTATCCTTTTTGGATTTTTTTATTCTGGTGTATTTTTATGGAATTGATTACAAAGCACAAAGTTTTGTAAGAGATTTGCTGTTTTATTTTTTGGGATTTTATGTTCTTTGATTTATTTGACAAAGTTGAAACCGAATTTTTAGACGTAAAAAATTGTTTTGGCAATACAAACAAACTATGTACATTTATATCGTCGTCGTAAAGTTATCTTTACGTATTTCTAAAAAAAAATTTCTTTGGGAAATTGAGTCTAAAGTTTTAACATTATATACAAAACAATTAATATATTCAGGATTTTAAGTTTTGAGTTGTTAGGAGAAGCGGTCTTATCTCTTTTTTATTTTTGATTTTGTGTTTTTGGATCGATTATATAATAATTATCCTGTAAAGTTTGATATACAAAATATCTTAACAGTGAAATAAATTTTTAATTCTAAAGGAGTAGAGGTGTCACATGATTTTAATATTTTAATCGATTTCAACAAAGGAGAAGGCTGTCAACTCGCTTGTATTTTTTATATTTTTTATGTGAGTTCCCGTATAACTACTCCACTTATAAACCGGTTTCGGACTCTTTTTTTTATTGGAGAAGTTATAATTCAATATTCCTCTCGTTGAAAAGTGGGCTGCGTTACGCCGATACAAAGTAAATACATATTCACTTTCAATAACTTATACTTAAGAGACTCTTATAAAATTTTTCTGCCATGCCCCTGCTAAGTAAATGTTTATTTACAACAACTTTTATTAATTCGACTGTAAGGAAAATGGTCATACTCATTTATCTACGGAGAATACATAATATTATGATTAGAAAAGTTGACAGCGGTCAAGTTCATTCAAAACAAATATATTTTTCCAACTACTCGTACTTTTACTTAACTACGTCTTATAAAACTTTTCCCACACGTTTGACGATATCTGGTGTAATTTGTTAACTTCACAATATTAACTAAATATCTCGATTAGAAAAATTGTTAACAAAATTTCATTTCGTTATTTTTTTGTTTCTATTTTTAATTAATTTTATTTTTATTTGGAATTCCTATAATAAGAAAATATATTTTGCAAAATTAATGGCATTACTTTCTGTCATTCATCCATCAACACTTCTGTGATCTATTCGTTTAATTTTTTTTTTTTCAATTTAATTTCATTCAATCGTGAGTTCTGTGATGCTTCAATTATCAGCAATGAGTGAAAAAATCATTACATTTAACAATGCATAAAATCAATTTTAAAAACTGTCAATATTTCAATTTCATTTGAACTAGATTTGTGTACAGCTCATTTAATAATTATGGTGGTTCTGTCTGTACACGCTATAGCATTACAATCATAATCGTCTACCTCATCATTGTGAACAGCATCACCGTCACATCATCTCATTATTTCTTTTAGGGAAACCAACGCATTTTCCACCAAGTGTTTTATATATTTCTGCATTTTTCTCTTGACTTATCGTAACTCGTAATGATGATGGCAAAAAGCCAACTTTAGAGAATTGAAGAGAGAAAAAATAAACTGAAAAAAATATTTTTTTTATGTCACTTGTCTTTCGAAGCTCATCATATACCAAGAAATATAATCTTAAATAATTGCGAATGTCTGAAATGACAAGAAACAACAAATAGTTCAAAATTTACAGTATATAATAAATGTATGTGTATGTTTGAACATGAACAATATTTTCCATGTGATTCTAAATTTATGTACAAGTACTCATATATTAATTTTTTCTTTGCATTTGGGTGGTCTTGAGTAGAAACGTTAGAAGACATCTGGGGGCTGGATCTTTCGTACCTTTAGTTTAAGCGTCTTCAAAATGAAAGACAAGGTGACAGTCTAGTAATATTGCATTTTGACAAGTGCAGACGATTATATAAATATAAATGTCATTTTACTTATTGGTTCTATTTACATACATAAAATCCATTTCGTTTGCATTTTTAAATATTGAATCAAGTTAAAAAAAAAGTAAGATTGGCTGACGCATTTCTAAAAATGTAACAACAATATTCATTTACAGCATCAAGGAAGAATAAAATATGTTGCAGAGAGTTCCCACGTTTTTCATTTGAGGCTGTTGCTGTCAGCAATTCGTACTAAACAATTTGCGGCAACCAAACAGCGTGCCTGCTGGCCTGCCTACACACACAAAATTATGTTTAATAATTTCATCCATTATTATAGAGAATTGTGTTGCATCGCGCCCATATGCGTCTATGTCATCACGTCGACCTAATGACTTTATGCTACAAAGATCCAATTATACAACATTATCGCACTGGCATGTAAATTTGCTACATTGACTGCATTTATAATGAAATGTTTCTTCATCTACACGTTTCGGTTTTTGTTGCAAACTCGCAAGTTCATCGTTTTTTTATTTTTTATTTTTTTCGCTTGTGCATAAATTGTTGAATGCCTGTTGCGATTCCAGCATAAAGTTGGAATATTGTGCAACGAAATGTATCTATGAACGAGCATAAAGGCAACAAGTGCGTTATTTCTGTTGCATTTTATCTTCTCGCTCAGCCAACCTCCTCCTTCTAATGCTTATTGTCACATCATATTTGTTATGCTTTATTTTATAATAATTTCTTTCCTTTTGTTTTGTAGCAGAAATTCTAAAACTGAAAAAAGCATCTAATAAGTCTTACAGTCTAAAAAGTAAAGTAAGATTGTTCATAAAGTATTTTCGTAGTTTTCTGTTGGATAAATTTTCTGATGGGAGAAAATTTGTTTCTCACAAAAATATGAAAAAGATTATGCTAATTTGATTAAACTTTTGGAATTCGAAAAAAAGAAACTATTCAAAATTGCTAAATAACACTACAGCAAAAATTTCATAAATTCATATGGATTTTAACTAAAATAGGTCCTACAAAAGAAACAGTTCACTTCATTATTACAAGGATTAAACATGAAATTATGAATTCTTATTGGTACAAAATCCAAATAAACATATTATTTATGGAATAAAACCAAATGTTATATAAAACACATGGTAACGTTTCTAGTTCCTTCAATATTTTTTATCTATAAAATAAAATGTTTGAAGCTGTAATTCATTAATTTATAAATTCAAACAATCTTTTTTTTAGTACAATAGGACTTTAGTATTCATTCGGTTACCCGTTTATAGAAAACCTGAAAAACTATTTAGAATAGAGAATATTGTTTTTTATGAATAGCCTGCGATTTCTCGAACATCTTCCATAAGTAAAAGATCTTTTTTCAAGCCAAGTTCCAAACTAAAGAATAATATCAGTTAAAATTTAAGCATTTGAAGGAAATTATATTTCTATACTTTTTTTGTAGAGATCTCTTTAAATTATGAAACTAAGACAACATTTAGACGCTGAGCTTTCGCGCAAGACTATTTTTAACTCCTTTTTTGAAAATGCGACTAAACGTCACGAATATTTACGCGATGAATTTTTCAATTATGTCTTTAAAAAAAAAAAAAAATATTTTCTTATTTATAAAAAAATATATTACAATGATAATAAAAATGTACAAATAGAAATATTTTGTCGGGGAGAAAAATATGTTAAAACAATAAACATGAAAAATACAAAAGGAGACTTTTCCTATCCTCTTTACTTCTCTATCCTGTTCACATACAAACGAAAACCTCAAGACTGAACAAAAAATATATGCAAAACTCAACGTGCAACACACATCTAACTTATAAAAGGATTCTAATTTTTTTAATTCTTATCTATAAATTCTTTTTCTGCCTACTTTATTTCGAGAACCAAATATCAAAATAATAAATATATTCTATATTCAAATGACTTAATTAGAAAAAAATGGTATTAGTCAGTTAACCGATTAATCCAAACAAAGCTGTTATTATTCGTTTAAATTCAAACCTCGATTAACTAATCGACCGAATAACCGGTTTAAACAAAAATTGCAAATTAAATAATATTCTCTTATTTTTTCGACCTTTTTTTTAATAATTATAAAAGATTTTTCCAAGCTTTAGGTCAATTTATATAAAAAATGTGTATTATTTATTTTTTAATTTTGAAAAATATCGATATTTCGCCAATATCTTTGATTGGCTTCTTCAGGAAATTAATTAATTAATTAATGGGCCGTATACTTTAAAAATTATTTGCATTTGAAATGTATTTTTAGAAAAAATTTCATAAAATTCTTCTTTAAATAAATTTTAAACCCAAATTATTTTTTTACGAATACTACTGCATAAAAGTAAATAAAATTGTAAAAAATCCATAGAAAGAATTTACAAATGATTGTGTGAGAAATAGGGTTTTCTATGTTGATAAAATTCTGAATAAGAAATTTAAATACGCAGTGCTCATAAGCATCAACTACGAGTTCTAGCTTTACATAAAATCTGGATTAAACAAAAAATTTACATATGTCTATCGGGTATCACAAGAACTTAGCAATTTCCACACAGTAGTATATGTTGTCGATAAACACTGAGCTACGTTCTCAGCCTCTTACTGTATGAGATGCGTTTAAGATTATCGTTAGTAACTTTCTTACGGACTATTCTCACTATGCTCTTAGTAGCAGCTCTCTTATTTCCTAACTATTTGTAAATGTCACATCAAGTCAACACAAACCATTAGCTTTTACTATTCGCTTGACTTATCCCTTCTCCTAGTAGACAATCGAGCACTTTGGCGTCTCCTATAAAACTCATCAATATTTTTAAGCCCCAGCGCAATAAAAATATGTTCCATCCATTCTACACCTTCGCCTTCACATAACATTGTGAGTTTAAAACATTATTCATTAATTAAAAATTAAAAAAAATCCTCTTTTGTTTTTAGCTGATAACTTAATAAAGAAACTTAACACATTACTTGTATGCCAAATGCACATGCTTCTTCTATTGACACGATCTCTCATAATATATATAATTTGTTATTTCTGTTGCGTTTAACCAGCAAAAAATCTCTATTTCACCTCTTTGTGGCTTTGCATGTTTCGCAATTACTGTTAATGTTGCTCTGATGTACAGCTGCAGTTGTATGTTCTGTATGTATCTGCTCCTTGCTGTGAATCGTCTTTAAAGTCTTCCACATTAAATACATTCTAATGTATTTGCACCTCAATGCCCTTTGCAAAATTAATTTCATGTTTAAAGTATTTTTGTTTTTGTTTTACGGATGCATTTCACTTGTCAAGTAACATCAACACTTTATTTCGTGCCGAAGACACCAAAAATTTACTCTTAAAAGCTAAAAAACGTTACACCAGTTCGTAACGGTTGGTGCACTCCACAGACAAGGTGTACACCCACTAAGGTGAAAATTGCCTTTAAATGATAACAAATCTTAAAGAGGGAGTTTTAGAAACAGGAAAACTTCAAAAAAAGAACAAAGTTGTGCGACATTTACATCATGTCTTTTCGTCTTCTACGTTGTACATTAGTTAATAAAACAACAAGAATATTTTATGTTGGTTGTGATGGTCTTACTTAAAATCACGAATTTCTCTCTAGCTGAAGAAGATTTAACGTAATGCTACGCTTTAGAAACGGGACATTTATAGATATTTTTTTGGGTAAAGCGAACACAGAGCTAAAGCGAAAGGTTCTAATTTACCGAATTGCACGAACAAACCTAAACCAAGGTAAAGTCCAAGTATGCCATAGTTTAATTTTTTTTCTGTACAAAAGTTAGATTTAAAGTTTGTCTGCCCTGGTTAAGCTCAAAGTTTAATTACTTAACGATTTTTATATACAGTAGAAGCTTAAGGATTTCCAATATTGTGGCATGGTGAAAATGTTTCTATGTTCAATTTGTTAACGAAGTGTTGGCCAGGCTTTTACTTTAACTTATACAGCTACTTATAGTCTGGTTGAAGCACTTGTTGCAGCAAGTTCAATTGTTTGGCTGAATAAAAAAAAACTAAATGTTGCAGCTTAAAAAAAACTACGCCCATATCCGTTCAAAAAATCTCATTAAATCCTAAACATATTTTTTTGGGGGTGAATTTATTTTGCTTTATTTTTGTGCTTTAACTCTTTGTCTGGATGTTTGTTGTAGTTGTGCGATTCCCATTCAGATGTAATATTCGGTTAGTTTTTTCGTTGTTGTTTTAAGCTGTCTCCGCCGTAAGCACTTTACTTCACGAATTGCACTTTACACATTATCAGGTGGTGGTGGTAACTTTCAAGTGGCAAATTTTAAGTGCAGTCCTAACTATTCGTATGCAGCATTTCTCAGTAGGTGCTAGTTTTATTATTGGTTGAAAGCGTGAAATGTTTAAAAGTAATGATTATTGTTCATTTGGTATCAGTGCTTTTTTCCAGGAGTTTTGAAAAGTAATTGGTAACATCATTGCCGTTGAAAGAGGTGTTGGCTGAGTTTATGCAAAAATTGTCTGTAAGATGCTATTTATAGGCGGGAGATACTTAGTAAATGGAGTAAAAGTTTGACACGCTACAAAAAATTGTTTAAATAATTTAACTACAACTGGACTGATAACAAATAAATTGTAGTCTTTATATTTCTACTCCAAATATTTTAATTCATTACAGTGCTGTTGTTACCATAGAAAATAATTACTTTTAATTAATGTTAGAAATATGTCGAAAAATTTTTCAGTCAACTGTCTGCAACACCGGACAGACACCCAAGAGAACTTAGAACAATTATTTGATTTCTGAATATTGCCTTATATGTTTCTCTTTTATTTTGTTATCCGGGAAGGCATGATTTTCTTTCTATAAAAGAAAAATGTTAGTAAGCTTAAGTAGCCAGCCTGAGTGTCTGAGTATGTATAAAGCACTGGTATTTTCTTTGTTCTGTTATATTAAAAATAATTTTTTAATAAAAACAAACGTAGTTAACAGTAGTTTTACATTTTTCCCTAACACAAGTTGAAGAAAAACTTTATTTCCAACTTGTTCCCTAAAAAAGCGTGTGTGTTTAAAAAAAAATGTTAATCTAGTCGACTATAAAGTTTATCTACTTTTCGAATAAACTTAATGCAGAGAGGGTGGCAGCAAAATTTCCATAAACCTAAAGAAAAATTAAATTAACGTTTTAAATTATCTTAAAGGAATAATTGCGTTTAACCTCAGGAACTGCATATTTGTACAAAAATTATGCATATAAAAGTTATGAACATATCTTTATACCTCGATGTGTTGCATACGCTACCATTAACTTAATAAACGCAAAAGGTTTAATTTATAAAAACAGAAATGACATATGAAAGATATTTATGTAAATTCAATTAAAAGTTGCATGACACTCGCAATACGATAACAATAAATACATGAAACTAATTCCACCGTGGTGCATTCTTTAAGTCGCGACATTTAGACGAGTTTTTCCAACTTTAAATGTGTTTTTTCTGCACTTTTTCGTTATGTCAAGTACAAACTGGCAGACAATTGAAATTTAAGCAAAAAATAAAAAATAAATAAACACTAGAAAAAGTCTTAGATATTAAGCTTACATACTGACTGACCCCTTATAGCCGAATTGTCCTAGAAGATATTTTTTCAAAACTTGATTCAGTAATGAATTCAACAAACTGCAAAAAAAAATTAATAAAATTATTTATCTTTAAAAGCGATTAATTTTTTTTAATCGCTTTTTTATAATTTTTTACTTAAAAGACAGAATATTTTCTGTTGAAATTAAGTTTGAAAAGTTAAACTTAAGGGAAATTTTTACAAACATAATGTTACCGGATACATTTGAATACAGTTTTTTTTTTGTTAAAGAAACATCTAAATTGATTATGATTCATTATTTTCCAAAAGTTAATGTTTATTCATAGAATAATTTATCATGTGTGTTAATTTTTCAAAATTTCAAAATTACCATTGTATCGACAATTAAAGTACCACCGATGCTGATATATCGGCAATTCTTAAGTATCGCGATCGGTATAAAACACCGAAACCCCACTTCGGAAAAATTTTAATTTTGTCACTTACAAGAATTCTTCGCTGAGGGATCGATATGCAATAGCATGTACTTATATGTCTGCAAAATAATGTACCATCTAAACATTTTTAATCTTTTGTTGTCCACAAAAGTCTCGTCACCGTCTCTTCTAGATTATTATTTTTTAGTTAAATATTCAACAAATACATACTGCTTAAACATTTTGACTAGTCTGCACTAACACCCAAGGTCTTGGCAGGAATCGAACTAGCGACCCCCGAGAGTAAGAGTGTGGCACATTCTCCACTGGTCTATGGATGAAAGTCGAAAGAATGATGAAAACTCACTGGCACAAATTTTAAATGGCATATGTGCTGACAACGTAACTCATATTTTTTATAATTTTAACCCCCAAAAAGAATATATTCAACTAAAAGTATATATTAAGTAATTTTCGGGTTTTTTATATGTGATTGAGAACGTTTTTAGCGAAATTTTAATTTTCCTGAAAAGTAATAAAAACCAGTTACGTCTTTTCAACATTACTATCGATATACTGTTACATTATTAATTTCTGGTCCTAAACATTTTAAGCACTACGATTTATACAATAATATTTATGTCGCTTCTTCGTGATGTTCCTAATAAAAAAATGTTTGCTGGTATATATTTATAAACCCTATGCATATACACATTATATTTTCTTTTGTGTTTTTGTGAATAATTCTACTGTTTATAGACAGGATATTTTCAGCTAAAACTTTTTTCTTCAACACAAAAGCTTAAGAAAAACTACAAATATTTCTACTTTTTACCATAGTTAGTTCTTTGACTTATGTCAAGTATGTAAACAGGGACATAGTTAAGTGATTTAAGAGCCCTTAAATTTAAAATATCGACAAAAGTTTTGCTAGAAATTCAAGACAACATCTTAAATAGGGAGTTTTATTAGACAAATTAATGGGATATTACCGATTAAAATATATTAGATGTAATTTGCTTAAAATTTAATTACTACTTTTTTCTTTTCCTAACAAAATATTTTATCGAAAATTTGTTCAGCTAAGTTGCATTTCTGGCTGCAATATGCATAATTTAAGTCTTAATAAAAAGCTAAATGGCCATTATAAAGTTTGTGGGAGTGGTATTTTTCCAAGATATGTGTACTTTTTAGCATGGGAATTGCAATTAAAACTAATCATTATTGTTGCTGCTACCGTCTGAGAGAAAGTGCAATGCGTAACACTTTTAGGCGGTTTCATATCACCCAAATCAAGACCATTTTATTTAGAACTATTTAGAATACTTAAAAGCGCTCTTAGTATATCTAAACTGAGAATACAACAAAAATTTTAAAGTTAATTATTTAAAAACAATTTTTAACTTATTGCCCTCGGTACGTTTTTTGAGTGGCGGATTGTAGAATAAAGGACTTTTATTGCGAGTTTCCTTAAAAATACAGACCAACAAATGTTTACTCATTTGTTTTGCTACTGTTGCTATTTAGATTATTTACCCTTTCGTTATCTGTTGTTTCTTTTTTTTATATTTTATGTTGCGTGCTATACATTCTCCGTTGTTCAATGGTAACAAAAAACAGAGGAAGTTTTATATGAAATATGATTTTGAGATACTAAACAGTCATAGCGAAATACAGCCACAAAAAAGTCATATTAACTTCTTTATTTGTTCAGTTTTTAAAAAATTCAGCATTTAACAGCATGTTGTATCGTCAAACAATCATAAAAATATACATGAGTTGTTAGAAACAAGTTAGTAAATTATATAGAACTATTTAGACTAGAGTTGCATGTTTACAGTTAAAGTTGACATTTTTGATAGTAAAAAAAATATTTCTTAATTAAAAAAGGCTAAACGTTTATATTAATTAAATTTTGATCATCTATATAAATACATTTTTAATTTTTGAAATATTATTCAAATTAAACTGTAGTATGCGTCAGCTGTTATGAGTCATCACTATTTCCAGCAAAATTTGTATTCAATTGATAAGGAAACCAAAAACTATTTGCCGTCAATTGAAGAACATGATATGTATAGAGTGTTGAGCTTAGTAGAATGGATTGCCAATTCGGTCTGCTGTTAAGTCATACAATTTTAAAAGATACTTTATGCAATATCCTTTCTTTTGTTGCTTACATGTTTACTGCACTAAGCTCCTCAATTATAGTATTTATGTAAAACGCTTGTTTTGTGGAGGCTAACTGAAACTTATTGCTCGGTGTCGAAGTTCAACAAAAGCTTAAGTTTGGTTAATACTCGGCGTTTGGATAAGTTTTGGCGAACACCGGACTTTAAATAAATTTGTTATACATTTTTGTATATCATCAAAGATATTCAAAAATTAAACAGGACTGAAAATATTAAAACAGAAAAGTTCTGCGTTTTCAAAATAAAATGTTTACGCCTTCGTTTACATATACAAATTTTTTTATTAAATAAAAAATACTACTTAAATTTAAATTTTTTCTACATAGGGAAAGGTAGTTCGGGTTCGTCATATGACTTCAAAAGAGCCGTAAGTTACAAAAAATTCAAAATCGACTTCTAGATTGATACACTATATAATATGTCCCTGTAAGATTTTACATTTTAAATTTGTTCTAATTTCTTATTGAGATATAAGCTTAAACTGAACAAGTTTAGGAAAATGTTTTTTAATATTTCATATTAGAGATTGTTTTGCTTGTCCTCTAAATTTTTTTTAATATATGTATATTGTAACGAATAGTTTGCCTCAAGTTCAAATCCGAGTTTACCCATATTTTTTCTAATTTTTAATTTCATTTTTATTAGAATATTTTTTAGGTAAATTCATTATTTTTTTATTAAGAGTACTATATATGGAACAATTTACTTACAAACATTAATTATTTTTTTTAATGTAACTTAGGACTTTCAAGAATTCATATTCGATATGTACATATTTGTTTATGATCTTGATCCCTTTCACATACTTAAACGCCATTGTGGTATTGTTGTCACGTTTCTAAACTTATGTATTTCATTCACGCATGCATATACTATGGTTTGTTTACTCAAAATATTTATAATAGAATCGTTATTTATTCGGTCGAACACTTGCAATTAATAAAAATCATCATGGTTAGACATTTCCTTTAGTCAATTATTAATACTTTCTCAACGTTTTGCTTCCTTATACGCAACACAACAGTTGTTCATTTATTTGGATGATACATTAGCGACCGACCGCATTATGCGTGAATAATAATCACAACAAGTGGGTGTAAAATATCACAGATGCCATTCATTCGTGCAAGGGATGGAAAATCTTATAACAAAATCTTATAATATACGTTGTATATAATAATAATTATAATAAAGTAATGAATATATTCGTACATAGTATTATAGGAATCTTTTGATACATAAATTCATTTACACAAATAAAAAAACATTTAGGGCCAAGTCTACTTTTCTACAAAAAAAATTATGATGATTTTTCTTTTACATCGAATTTTTACATGCAAATAAAAGAGAATTGAGATGCATATATAATTTAAAAGCTCTATACAGGGTCTTGAAATGCTCTATATGTTCTTGTGGTTTAGATCTCAGAAAAACAGCAATATGTTTATTTCCAGAAAAATGGTCACCAAAAAAACAATGGGTAACGGATTGTACCGTCAGACGGGGAACATACGTAGCGATTCGCAAAAAAATATGTTGTTATCCCTTTCAAACTAAAAAGTATCTTCGATATGAATTTAAGATTCCCCAACTTTTTGGGGGTCTAGCGATGACCTTTCGTTAACTGGACGGAGACTTAAAATGGTAAATTTTTAACCCAAATTCTGCAATTTAATGACATATGGAAAATACCCAATTTTAAATTAACCGAACATTTAGTTGGTTAGTAATTAATCGGCTTACCAATGAGCAGTTAAACTGTAGAATACCCTACTATATAAATATACATATGTATGGTAATTCTAAAACTGCTTTCCAACAAATGCCCTTGAAATACTCTTACCCAAAATTGTCTTTGTTAAAATTGAGCATTCAAAAAACTCTTAATAAATATTTTTATAACTTCATTGATATTCTACTCAAGAAGCTGAAAGTATAATGAACAGTCTCATTCATGTGATTGTTATTTGATAAAAAAAAGAACTCATAGAAAAATTAAATTATTGCAGCCATAAATATATATTTACATACATACTTGTGCATGGATTTGTATCTGAAAAATTTGCATAAACATGTTTCGTTAAATTATTTTTTTATATTAATGGAAAAATATTTCATTTTTATTATGATGCCTAAATATATAAATTAATGATGCGAAAAATACTTTTTCTTTTGAATAACATGTATAAATTTATATACTCCTACTCAGATGTCCTTTTTGCATACTACTTTCAATGAGAAGTGTGCTTTTTTCTTCTTGTTCAACAAGTACTTACTGTACAGTAGAATTGTATAATTTTTGACTTTTTACTCTCATCGTTCTTTGGAGTGAAAAATTTTGCTTTAAGGATTTGATCCATTTAGTTCTCTTTTTAAAAATGTCATCTGTGAATAACTGAATGAAGCCTTAATATAATATGTATATTTTCAGGAGAGCATTTTCCATTGTCATCATAAGTATTTAAGTTTTGCATTCTTTTGTAAATATTTTTACTTGGTACTTTCATGTTTTAATGTGTAACATATACAATTGAAATATTAAGGCGATTTGTAACAAATAATGATTTGAAAATATGTATATTCGTACTTACATCTTTATGTATTTATATATGCATGTAATATATATTTGACTTTAAGCTAAACTTTTGTTCAAAATAGTTTACAGTGGTGGCCATATAAAATATTTCTTATTTGTAGTTCTTTGCTATAAAATCTTGAGGAAAATATTTTTGTAAAAACTTGATTTTTTTCTAATTTTAGATTGATATTTATTGTACCAAACTGCGATTTTGTATGCTTTCCAACTACGATTTCTCATTGTCTGATCGCAATATTTATGCAGTGAATTTGGTTTGATTAAATAGAGTGTTTAAGTTAATTGTCTAGTTGTCAAAGTTATTAAAAAATCTTGCTTTTAGTTAAAGGTAATATTCTGTATGCCAGATAAATAGCTTCGCATTATTATAACTTCCATTTTTTATTGTTATTATTACAAATTACAATAATAATAATATTTAATGGATAAAAAAATTATAAATGAAGCTTTTATAATGCAAGGCCATCTATCGGTCCGAAAAAAACTTGCCTTTACCCTAAATGTGAGTTATTATTTTCACATTTAAAAAGTTAACAATGATTAACTAGAAGAGTCTATCATGAACTAGGACACAATGGAAAGGTTTGCCTGAGATGGTCTGGCGGGACAAAAAGCACAAGGGTGATTCTAATGGATCAATTAAGGGCAAGACGAGCTACCTGAATCTTCAAGCGTTTTAAAATAAATATCAACTATTTCAATTCAATATATTACTTACAAATGTATATAAATATTTGTTACAAAAAATATTAAATTTTCCAAGTACAATTGGTGATAAAAGCGTGAAGGAGATGTAGGGCGTTCGGTAGATGTCGATGTTGACTCGGTGAAGGTTGTTGAGCGAGAGCCCGAAAAAAAGCAAAAATCAAACACCCTAAGTGCAATGTCGTCTGACAACTTGCGGCGAAAATAAGCAAATTTAGTTCTAAATCACGGTTGTTAAATTCACAAGTTACAAAAGTACTTTACTTAAAATATATAATTCAGTGCAACAATCCATTATTTTATTTATTTATTTTAAAAAGTCTATTCCTTGCAGACTTTAATACAAAAATTTTATAGATACACAGAATAAACTATAAGCATAGTAGGTACAATTAAATAATTAAATACAAATATAAAACATTAAATGTACATGAAATAGTAAAAAAAAGAAAAAAAAATAAATTAATTCAATAGTAAAATAAGGTTCCTCTTTATTACATCAGGATTACAGGAAAAGTCAATGTAAGCGTAAAAGTTGTTGAATTCGTTACACATTCTACGAACTGGATTATTATTGGTATAGTTGGTCAAAAAATACGGTATTTTCAAAGGAATATAACATCTTGTAGGACGATTAGTAACAATAAATTCAAGCCTGCGTAGCAGGAACTCGGAGATTGTTACCCCATGTAATAAGCTTATCATGAATGACATATTTAACATAGTTCTCCTACTTTTAAGGGCAGGAAGTTTGATGAGTGCTAAACGGCTTTCATAAGATGGCAAATTAATGTTTGGGTTCCATGGGAGGGATCGAAGACAGAACAACAGAAATTGCTTTTGGACAGATTCGAGCTTATCTATGTGGACCGCATATTGTGGATCCCATACAACGGAACAATATTCCAATATAGGTCTGACGAGAGAAGTAAACAATTGTTTAGTCACATATGGATCATCGAATTCCTTACCCTATCGTTTAATGAAGCCTAGAACTCCTTTCGCTTTGTTGACAGTTTGAGAAACGTGAGCATTGAAACATAGCTTATGATCAAGTAATACGCCAAGATCAAGCATAGAATCAACCTTTTCAAGTTGATAATCACTTATCGTATAGCTACAGACTTGTGGACTACGTCTATAGAACAACATGTATTTACATTTCATCAGATTCAATTCCAAAAGATTAACGTAACACCATCGATGAAAATTATTTAAGTCAAGTTGAAGCAAGAGATGAGAACAAGATTTTTTGTAGCTGAGAAAAAGTTTGACGTCTTCGGCATACATCAGAATACTAGAATGTTTTATGCAGGATGGTAGATCATTTATGAATAATAGAAATAATACTGGACCTAAATGGCTACCCTGTGGAACACCGGATAAAACTGGAATAGTTTTCGACACTATGTTGTTAGATAAGATGCATTGATGTCTGCTCTTAAGGTAAGTAGACATCCACTTTACGAATACTGGAGAAAGTCCAATCTTGTCCAATTTTAATAGCAGAAGGTCATGATTTACTTTATCAAATGCCTTGCTAAAATCAGTGTATATCGTATCAGTTTGCATGCCGGAATTCAGTGAACTAATTACTGCAGTTGTAAATTCCAATAAATTTGTGTTTGAATAATCCATGGCATATATAATAATTAGAATTTGATTCAAATACATCTTACATTCGCAAAGTTGTTTGAATAATTAATTATGCAATTATGTAATATGATGGGCTAGTGAAATGAAATCATTTATTATATATTTAATTAAAAACCCATTTACGAGTATATAAATCACATACGGTATTTGTGCAATTGTGTTATTATTATTTTTTTAAATGTATATTTTATTAAAGTATTTTGCAAAGCATGTAATTAAAATTTTAATTATAAAAATGTGGTTATTTTATAATTATATTAATAACTAAGTACATACATATATGTATATATATTTATGTATATAGAAAATATATTAAAACAACTTACATAATTAGTTTTTTAAACCTCTTAACGCACTGTTTCTCAAAATTATTACTTTACATATTCAGTATAATAGTAATTGTTTTAATAAAAACACCTTGAAATTGCTGATTGTGGGATAGGTTTAATATATTATTCCTAATTATTCTACAAAATAATTAGGTAAAGTTGCGAATTATCTAGTTCCTATGCGCATTTCACTGTTGCTAATGCACACCATCAAGGCACCTTCAACTAATTATTCCTTAGAATAATTAGGGAGAATATATTAAAACTTCATTAAAATAAATGAAAATTTTCAGAAATATCAAAGTTTAAAAAAGAACTTTATAAGTTAATCTTAGAGGAGCGATACCAGAACTAAACGGCGAACGTATTTTTTTGCTTTAAGGTACGTTTAATATGTTATTAACATAATTAAAAGGTTTTTCTTTGCAAATAAAACAATTTTAAAGCAACACCTTCCTACACAACTTTCGGATATCGATTCCAAGTATCAAATTTCAATTTCTTACAAATTTAAAAAGCAAAAAAAAGTTTTCTGAATAAAAGCTGGCTTTTGAGGAAACCAAAATCAACAAAACTGTAGAAGCCAAAGCAAACCAAATGAGCTAAAAGTTCATATTTTTGGTTTTTTAATCGTAAAATTTAAGCATTAAGGCAGACGTTAAAAATTTTTTTGTTTTTGTGTTATTAAAAAAAACAATAAAAATTGCAATAAAATAAATAAAAAAAAACTTAAATCTTAAGTAAAATGTGTCACAAACAAATATAAAAACTATTTCCTAACAGATGACATTTGTTTTTAATAATATTGTCTCCAACTCCCTGAGTATATTTCCAAAAGTAAAACTTAATTAAATTATACACACTATTACCATCCATAAAACAAAAACCAGAGCATGGAAGAGTATTTTTAATTCTGAAAAAACAGAGTAAATATCTCAACATATGGAGATAAACACCCTGTTTCCGAGACATGAATTTGCATTTGATTATATTTATAAAATACCAACGAAAACATCCCCTCAAGCTTAAACTCTTTGTACTAATCACGAAATAATTTCAAACATTTACGATCATTTTGTGGTAATACCCTGGAGTAATTGAACACATCAAAGTAATTTGAAGAAAAATACCGCCAAAGGGCACTTGCTAACAAAATATACACTCACAAAAATACGAAAAATTTAATAATTTTAATTTCTAAAATCAAATAACCTGCAGGGCTTGGATATAAAAAAGCAAAGGAAAAATGGCAATTAAATTAAATACTTGCAACAAGGGTGTTGTAGAATATGCTAAAGCATTTTTATCTGGCTTTCTGTTTTGAAAAAAGTGATATTTAGTACATTTTTAAGTTTTTTTTAACTCCCAATGTTTTTCAAAAAAGAATTTTTGTGGCCCAATAAATTTTTTCTTCAAGTCAAAAATTCAGTTGGAATGTGTAACATGTTGTTGGATTCTCAAAAACTTTTTAAGGGATGAGTTTAGGGCTGATGTTGAATTATAAATTGGGTAACAAATGTTGAATATTATAATAAATTCACAAAAGGAATACGTATGAAGTAATAACATTTTGGCCACTCTCTCATTTGTTTCAAAATTCGTTTATATAAAATCAAACAACAACTGTCAATGTGACAGCAAAGGTTTCAAAAGGAGAAAATTTTCATAACCCCCATGCCTTTCATTTTGTTGAGTTCTTTTTTTTTTTTTTGTTTCTGACATGATTTTTCCAATGTGTATGTTTCGATGTTTGTGTTTGCAAGATGAAAATGCTTGCAACATACTGTTACTGCATATTTCTAATTAAATTTATATTAAAAAATCACAAATGTCTCTGTCACTAGCCAAAGGCAAAAAATTATACAGAGTAAGGAATGGAAGCAGAAAAAAAAGAAACAGACCCCCACATCCACAAAACCTATTAATTCAGCAGTAGAACGTATAGAAAGAAGCAGAATGCAGTATATTATTCTATACAACTGTTTTTTTTTTCTCTTGCTTGCAATATGATGTTTAATAAATTCATTTCATTTTCATGATGTCAGGATACGATATTATTTTATTAAAGTAAACAAAAAGAAAAATTGGAAAAGAAATGATTCTAACATAACAACAATATTTTTTCACAACTTTGAAAGCGCACATTTTTGAAGTTGTTTCTGTTTTCATATTATTGTTTTCATTTTCTACACAACTACAGCAAGTGTCGTGCAAATGTCAAACATTGACATTTAGCTGTCAACTATATTTTTGCATAATACCGACACTTTGCCACTGTTCATACCTCTGCCTGTATGTATTGCATTGTTTTTATATTTGCGAAACATGGGGCGTTTATTGCATTTTACATTGACGGATTTAAAAAAAAAAATTAATTTTTTTAGGTGGAATTTGCACTTTTTCCGCTTTTTCCTTATTTTTTTAGTCTATGCAGACATTGTTTAATTTGTTTAACTGTCACTCAAAATGAATTTTTATTTGAAATTTTGTACACTTCTGTTTAATTTTGAGTTTTGTTTTTTAGACAACCGAAAGTTTTTTTTATTGGGATAAAATAATTTATTGTAAAGTTTAGTCGGATTTTTATTTGATGTTAAAATGGATTCAGATCGTCTAAACCGATTATTGTATCCCCTAAATAAAATTTGGAAAGATAGATTTTGAAAAATACATGTTGTGTTATTGGTAACGTAATTTGCAATGAATTTTTTATAAGTTTGAATTAAACTTTTAACTTACTTGAAAATTACCACTAATCATGGGTTCTAAGTAGCATGCGAGTAGATGCAACCTACTCGAATATTATAACAACGCTTTCGAGAAGTAAGCTACAAAAGGAAACTATTAAATTATTACTTACAGGACTGAGTGTTAACTCCCGTAAGTAACTGCGTTTCTATCTATCTAACACCGCTTGGGATTCTTTTAAGTACGGGTGCATTGTTTTTTCTCTTTATTTCACTTTGTAAATGTATTTTACTGATAAATACAGATGATATCATTAAGGACTCCAATAATCAACGATATTGACAAACTCTCCCAATGGCTTAGAATAAATTTAATGGACCTGAATGTTAAAAAATGTAAGCATATGCCGTTCTATCGAATAAATAAGTTAGATTCTAGCTATTGTGTTGATGGGGAACTACTGGAAAAAGTTTACAATATTACCGATTTGAGTATTTTGTAAGATCGCAGATTTGATTTCCTCGATCACATTGCGTTAACTGCCAACAAAGCTAATGGTGATCTTGGTTTTATGAAATCATTTGCTAAACAAGTTTATACATTTTCAATTCACACTGTTATTGAATATGGTTCAATTTAATAGAATCTCTGTTATATCATTCATAAAACCACTATTCAATCAGTGCAAAAGTAGTTTGCAAGTCCTTGGATTAAATTCATATGGGTTGACATCATATCTTTATTTATTTAATTATATTAAGTAAACAACTTTAAAAAACCGACGAGTCGGTTAATGCTAATTCGTGATAATTTTCACTGAGTTTCTGCTCGGTAAGATTAACTTTTTCGTTCCAACTAGACAACGTGCGACTTGCAGCTGTTAATTCTTAAATACTACAGATCTGTTTATCTCAACAATTACTTCCTCGTTTAATCGTTTGAATGTACG
Organism: Gymnocheta viridis; assembly: GCA_956483585.1. Classification (NCBI taxonomy): domain Eukaryota; kingdom Metazoa; phylum Arthropoda; class Insecta; order Diptera; family Tachinidae; genus Gymnocheta; species Gymnocheta viridis. The sequence goes on along the minus strand of OY101441.1, from coordinate 20,025,583 downwards.
AAGGTTTTACAAAACTTAAAAATTTGTTTATATTTTTCTCAACGACAAAAATTATTTGGCTAAAGCAAAACAAAATTTTAAAAAAATTTAGCACATTATAACTAGTATAACGTCATGTGAACTACTTTTATGTATGTATTATACAAATTTTCAATAAAGTTTCTAGTCTAATATAACCCAACTACCAATTTCGTTAGACAAAAGATTTGTCAATTTGTAAGTATAATACCCAAAAGATATTCAGTTCTTTTAGTTATCCTTATAAAAGATCTTTAAAAAAAATCCCTTAATAAATTACACAATTAATCCTTGAGTGCAATATAAATTGTGTAGAAAAAATTTGATTGACTTAAAAATTTAATCATGTTCTTTTATCTCTTTAGAGTTACTCAAAGATAAGTCACACGTGTAATCTCTAATAGCGTTCTAATCCGTCACTTGATGGACTTAATACACATTTAAGTTTTTAAAAGAATTATATCGAAGTACGTGTATATACGATACATATAAGTGTTAATTTTTTTTATTTTTTGCTTTAAAATCCGTCAAGTGCACTTTTCTGATATTGATTTTAATGATGAGAATCTTATTGTTCATTTTAGTTTTATGGCCGATATACATACTCGTACATATGTACTCATTTATTTATATACAATATAAATTCCAATAAATGAAACATTCATCGTATAGTAATACCAAAGAGTTGTTGGGCAAACATTTGTGGCTACTCATCATGACTTAGAACTTTCCAAGTAAAGCTTTTTACAAGTGGACAAGAACACAAAAAATATAGATCTGAATAAACAAAAGAATAAATAACAAGCGTAAATTGACCAACACCTTTGGAAAGAAATGTTAAAGATTGTAACAGAAATAGTTTTAACATTTTGCTTACCTTTAACAAGAGATATGTTTTTTTTATAATCCTTTTTTACAGTTTTTTTTCCAAATGTTTCTTTTATAAATTTTTTGATTAAACAGAGTTTTCGTTTTAAATGCTACAATAAGAAACTTTTAAAGGAAACTTCTTCTAAATGGATGTTTTTAAAACTACTTTCACCAATGATATGTTTCAAATGATATTTTTCTTTATGTATCGTGGACTGAGCAATAGCAATCTTAAAGCAGAGTCCGTTCACTGTAAGCAGAAAACTAGTGAAATTAAATTATTTTCTGTACTCGAACACTCTTTTTTAACATTCTTTGTGTCATATGTTTCAGTTGTAATTGAAAACTTTACATGCGATTCGCTTTGCAATGATAAAAACTCGAAGAAAGTTCATGTAAAACCCAGGCATTATATCCATTATTCATGCTAAGATTCGAAGTACCAAGAGCAGGTTTGTAAATTTTTATTTAAAACTGAGCTTGTGAACCGTAAATCAACTACTAGCAGAATAAAATGTATTTTTTGTGTTTCTAAGCAAGTCGTTACCATTTTACATAAAATTTTCTTTTTGACGGTGTGTGATCGATAGCAAAGTACTATCGTGAAAAAATATTTGCTTGTGGGGAAAAATTTAATATTTCTGGTGCTCCAAATGATATCATTTTTGACAGCATAAAATTTTAACGTCTGTGAAAACAAGCTAATGCAAAAATTGCTGCGGCGGCAAGGCAAAACATTTGACTACAAGCCGTCGGCTATCAACAAATTTTTAAAAGAACTTTTTTATACGCGTTAAATAAAATTAGTATTTCCTATGGCCATATTCTAGCCATAATTAGTTAATAATTAAGCATTTACATAAACAAATTTCTTCCCGAATGAAACAAAACTGTAATAAACATGTACATCTATATTTAATCTTTCAATTCTGATCTCTCTTTCTTTTTAAACTTCAATGATATGAAATAAAAAAAAACTTATTATTGTTATTCTGGAGGCTAACAACTAAAAGAAACAATGATCATGGTACCAACACATAAATTTTGAAGCTAAATCTAGGATCCAAAAGGCTACGCTGGCAAGGCTGGTCGCCAGCTGTTAAGTTTTTTTAATTTGAATTTTTCAAAATGAAATTTAAAAAACTAAAGTATTCAACTTTTCCATTTCCATTTTGAGAAATTTTGAACTGTAAAACCTTGAGACTTCACTTTGTGTAGTCTTTAACAGCCACGAAGATAATGGTACGTGATGATGCTAAATTTTTTTAACATCTGCTGGTTTAGTGAACCAAGAAGAAAATATTACAAGTTTCTAATTATTTGTTTCGAATTGTATAGCAGAAAAGCAAAAGAATAATCAAGTAGTTCAATGACCATTTAAAACTAAAAATTTCAGATGATATCCGAATAGTAAATTGTCACCCTTTTTTATTGCAGTCAATAAAGGAAGACAATAAATAAATAAATAACACGACAAGACTGTTACAATGATCGACAAAAATAAAAAATTATATTTAAATTATTAACCCTTTTCTTTCTGTCGTCTTTTTATACCCCTCTTAGGTGTTTCATATGTTCATAGAATGGTTCAGTGATTGTTAGGAAAAATATTAAAAATGTAACTACTCGTAGCAATGAAACATCAATTTTGCGCTTTGTGAACCATATAATTTTTTTTTTATTCAAGTGCCTAATGAATTGACAGTTTTGTGTATTTCCGTTTTAATTATTTTATGAAAATTCGGATTTTAGTGTAACCCTTTCTTTTATTTTTTTTTCTTTTTTGTCAAATCTAAACTTCCGCTAAGACTATGATGGTCATCATTTGAAGTGTGTGTTTTATAAGGGGATGGAATTGATTGATGAGAAAATCAAACATTTAAGTTTCACAGATAAATATAGTTCCATCTAGACGCAGAATATAATTTCCTTTGTACTTTTTAAAAATGTAATTAAAACAGTTTTTCGCATGGTGTATTTCTGTTTATTTAATTATAAAAATTGTAAAGATCATTGAAAACTCACTGTTGCCCTACCACAGATTTCTAAAAGAAAATCTTGATAACATCGCCACATATTGCTTCCAATATCCCATCTTTAATATAGAAAAAATTCATTGTAATATATTGTATGGCATCAGAGAACACAAGGAAACGTTACTTTAATATCGAGGACTTATATTCAAATAGTGGCATTTACAAACACACTCATTTTTTTTTGAAGTGCAAAACTTTGTTTTGTTTTCATATTATTAGTTTTTCGCAGATATTTTCCTGAATTATATAAAAAGTTTTACCATTTGCTGATTTTGAATAGATATTTTGGTCAAATTTGAGGGCGGGTCCTTGCTACCACTATAGAGCACATCAACTAAAAAACACCTCAACTCAATCTTTGTGATCTTAATTTTATATATCTTGAATAGCTCACGAGCTACCGAAGTATTTCCAAAATAAAAATCTTTTAAGCCACCGTAACCCGATATGCACAATCCGGTTTGAAGCACCGTAGACAATAAAATGGTTGTAGATTGCAACTTTTAACTCTTACTGGAGGCACCGAAGAAATATTAGGAACAATTCCAGTGCAATTTGTAGACAACTTACAAAATAAAATTAACTTCTATGCACTTTTTTAATATTTTAGGTAATTATAGTCAAGTCGTATTAAGAATTATTGAAAAATCCTACTTTTTTATATAACTATTATCAAATGAATTACTTTCGAATGACTTTTATTGTTATAAAAATTTATATATTCCATTGAAGTCATATTAAGCATTCTCTGCCAGTCTTAATCTCCCCAGAGAAAAGCTTGTTCCCATTCCTTAATTGTGAAACTTTTACTGAAACAAAAATTTAAAATAAAGGCCTATTAATGCGAAAGCTTAATAAAAATACATCGTTGTGAGACGTTCTAATAAGCATTATTAAAAGAATTTTTTGCTAATTTAATTATGTTTTGCAAGCAATTTCCATTGAAATCCGTAAATATTTACATAAACAAATATCTATCAAAGAAGATTTTCTACGTATTTATTTCAAAGCATTTTAAAATCACTCCTACTTAGAAAATTAGTTAATTAATTCTTTGTACGCAGCAAATGTTTTACTGACCACTTAATTGAGTTTAGCAAATACAAAGAGACATCAACAACAACTAGTAATAACATTTAAAACAGCCGAAAAAAACACATACAAACCAATAACTTAATGTAATTATTATAAATTCAATTTGCATTAATTTCTAATTAGAGATTTCTCTTTCTAAACGGACAAATAGCACGCACATTTTAAGCCTCATTATTTTGGCTAAATGGCCACGTAAATGCATACATACATGAAATTACACAAACACACACACAAAAACACACATACACATAGACTTATCAGTGTGACGCCGTAAAATGCAAATTTTAAATATTAGTTTGAAAACCTATAAACGCGTAATTTTGATAATGAACTAATTAACATAACACGCAAATTGTTGTTATTTATCTTGCTTTTGCTGCAGTTGCTGCTGCTTCTTTGTCCACAAACACAATTTGCGACACGTGGTATATACTAAATGTGTCTAAAAGTAAATTACGGACACCTATTAAAAGGTGAGCGACGATGATCTCTTTTCAAAAGTTATGTTTACGACAAGTTTCACGAATAAACTGTTATCTACTGCTAACCTGCCAGTCTAATTCAGTTGAGCTGTTAAAAGAAATTTTTGCACACTGTTTGTAGATATGACTGCAAATTATTTAATATACTCTCTTTCCTGTAAAAACTTGGTATTGACATCTAATAAGAATAACATTCCGGTTGCACTACTTTGCAGTAGTGCAGTAGTTCTTTTTAGCAAATAAAATGGCAATTTATTGTCTGAGTGGCGCGTTATTAAATCATACACTAGCAGATTAGCAGATTCCATTGCGTGTGTATTCATAAAAATAAATTTTCAGTGATATCGTTTATTACTTCAAAGGCACGAGTTCAATACCCAAAGCACTGTTATGGTTTTTTCGCCTTCAATGATTTCTAAATATTAAGATCTCTATAATGATAACGCCATATTAAAATAGTGTGTACTTCGCATTACTTTACTGTCAAAGGTCTTGCTGGTTTCTTATATTATAAATTTCAATTACGTAGGAATACAGATTTATTAGCAGTTCAAATATTTGTAATGCTTTATTATTATATTTTACTATCTTAATCCGGTATGCTTTGCTACCCCCATCATTACAAAATTAAATAAAATGTGTTTATGTATGTAGTTAAAAAAAACTATTTTATTATATCTAAATTAACTGTTGTACCACTCTAGGATATACAATATTTGTGGTTTGTCCATGCGGAGCATAAACAAAAAATTGTTTGGTTTTCTTACACTGAAACATGCAACGTAAAGCTGTCCGTGGGAGAAATATGGAAACATGGATGAATTTAAGCCATAAACTTGCAGGGATTGGCCGTGAGCTTTATTGATTGTCATTGCTAACGCTAACTGAACAAGAAACTGCAATCTTTTGAAGTCAAATCGTGGGAATGCGAGGCAGCAGCTCATTTGTGCCATTATATTTGTCAGATATAATGGCCCTTTCGTCGGAGGCCCTTGATTTTGAGGTTCGAAATCGCAGAGTTGCTAATCATGCATCGTGTTGCTCGAGATCTTTAAATTCTAAGGCATTTTTGGTGTTCTTCAGATATTCTTCTCTTTTAAAAATTTGTTCACATATGACGAAAAAATAATTTTGAAAATTGGTCTGCAAACGATAAAGTAATTTGATAATCCATTTTTTTATTAGTGCACATTTCAAATTAAAAAACATATTAGAAAATAAATGCATGAAGCATTTTGAAAACGCGTCCTGCAATGACGATGTTATTTGATAATAAATTATTGGGCAAGCAATTTGCACCAAAGCCTCCCCCCAAATTTCCCAAAACAAGAGATTTTCCATCCATATGCAAAAAAAAATTAAAATTTTTAATTTTTTTAGCGGGCAAATTTGAAAATCGGTCTACAAATGGCAATGCTATGCTTGTCTATATTATAGAATCTGTTCAAAACTATGTGAAAGAAGTACCACAATTTTGTTGGCCTTAAAGTAGGCTTAGTGGGAAAAGTAGCCCATAATGCATTCCAGAGTCCCAGATAAATGTTGCAAAAATTTTAGAAAGGTCGGTCCAGAGGTATGCTATCCTATAAGGTACAATTAAAGAAACATATAATGGCACTTTCCGTTTTATGTATCTAGATAGCTTTGTATGGGGAGTAGCCGTTTTCTTAGCTTATACGGCCAGTATTTTTCTGGAAATTGCACGTTATTCTAAGAATAAAACTCACCGAATTTAAAAAGCCTCACTCTTATAGTTGTACAGATATAACAAAATTAATATTTTTCTCCTATCAGGATACCCGTTTATCCCTTCTATACCGCTATTATTTTGCTAAAAATTGCACGTTATTCGAAGAATAGCAAATGCCGTTTTTAGAAAACTTCACTCTTATAGTTGTACAGATATGAGAAAATTAATAGTTACCTCCTATAGGGGGTACTCGTTTCCCCCCTCCGATACCTTCGAGATTTTTTCTGTAAGGCTTACTTTCTTTTAAGAACCGCTCACAGTAAATTTAGAGAGTCTCACTATTAGCTAGTTAGTTAGTTATTCAAATATAGGGAAATTAAAAATTGCTTTGTATGGGGCGTGCCCTATCCCCAAATTTTTCTAAAAAAATAACTTATTTGAATTTCCCTGTTATCGGTAAGGCAGTTCTGAAATTTTCAACACGATCGGTTGTAACGTTTGGCGTCCTATAAGGAACATACACACAAACAAACATAAAAACACAGATTCATATATATATGTATATATGTATATAAAAGATTTTTTTAAATTAGATTACGACCGTCTGATTGAATAACCTAATATTTTCTATTTAAGCCTAGTATGCACCGTTGCCTGAATTAGAGGATTAAAATTTTGCGCTTATTTTTAAACGGAAAAATAACCCTGTGTATTGGCATATAGTTTTGTTTAGGCTTAAAAATGCAGTTTCTGTTATACTAGTGCTCGCAACGTATTGAAAATTTATTAAAACGCGCAAAACTCCGAAAAGTCTAAAATATCTTAACCAAACAACTGTCTGAATATTACCGTTTCTTTCAGTTGATGGAAATACTTCTACAATTAATGTTACAACATTCCTGTGATAGACAGTAACAGTTAAAAACTCCTCTGACTTTTAATTTTATCTAAAATCACAAAAATTTCTATTTGCTAGAGAAGTTTGCATGAACATTTTATTTTATTTATTGTCATATAACTTCTTATAACAGCCTAAAATTCAGGCAGAACTGGATACTACGCTTTAGAAATTTAATTTTAATATTGTTGTGGAGTTCTTATATTTCGTAGAAATCATTTTTATTTATTTTGCGAATGTATGAGTTTCAATATAATTTTTAATATTAAAAATTTTGGTAATTCACTAATGATAAAATTATTTTTTTAGAAGTTTTCATTTCTATGCAGAGTTTATGAATTTCTCAAGTATAAACTTTTATTTTATTTTTAGTACAATTTTATTTTCGAATGACTTTTTGATATATGATTTCGTCCTTTAAAATTTTTGTTCAAACTACTGTTTTTGTTAAATTTATTTCTTGAAATGGAAATTTCTTTAGATTTTTGGCTGAATTAATCTTGCTGATATTTAATTTTAAAGTCTTAAAGTTTTAAATGAGTTTATACAAATGCCTACATATAAGCAGGCATGAATTATATTTTTAATTCATGTTTATTATCACATGTTTGTCCATAAAAAAGGGAATGTAAAATTTATTAATAAAAAATTTTTAAAATTTTATAGCAATTAAGATTTTTCGCCTTGAGTAAAATAAAACCATGCTGTATATGAAATAATTCACCAATGAATAAAAATTTAGGAAATCGTTTCGTTGCTGCCAAGCATACAAAATAAAAATTTTAATAATTTTTTAATAAATATGGTAACGACCAAATAAATGTCTTTAAAACTGTAGAGAATGAGGAAATTCTATTATTTTTGTTATCCTTGCAAAATCTAACATGACAATATTTTTATCACGTCTTTTTGAATTTGAAATAAATCTACATAAATTATACTCCTACCTGACGCAAATCAATTTGTACTATTTGAATGTAATTTATTTGTCTGGGTGTGTTGCTGTCAGAATTTGATGAAACGCACTTTTGAAACGTTTGTCTGCATTTGATTGCATCTGTAAATCGCTACAACATCACGTAACGTGGTCATTAAATTGCTGACAGCAACATTATTGTCGTTGATGTCATTCTCATCGTCAACATCATTATCATTATGGTCATTATAATTTCAGCGACTTTTGTTTTACTTCATGCGTTTTTAGTTTCTTGACATATTTGCTTTTAGTTTTTTTAGTTTTTATTGTATTAGACTTTTGAGCAAATTATTCAGTTAGAGTGTACAACGCAATCCAATGTTGCAAATATACACAGCAAAAGATAGATATACATAGATACGAAACTTCAAACTTAAATGTGGCAAAAGCTAATATGTACCAGTAATTGTAGTATGAGGTTAATCCCTAAAATTGTTAGCATATTATCAAACGTAATGCATGTTCCCAGCGAACAGCTCGTGGTGTGTCTCTCTCTCTCTCTTTCTCTCTATCTCTGATATAGACGACGTAAAATTTATTTTAGGTTTTCAGATGAATTGAATGTTATTTACTAACAAAGGAAGCAAATTATTTTGACAAAACTAGAGCGAAACAGCAGCACTGCGACATCTGATGAATCTTTTGTGCCATAGATCTCAAAATTATTCCAGTCTTTGTGTGACTCTGTGAATGACATTCTATCATCGTTCAACACGAATTAAAGTTTTATGCTAATAGTGACGAAATCTAGTGGATTTCAATTGAAATCTCTCAAAATCTATACCGTTCACACCGTGTTATTCGTGACATTATGCAAGATTTCCCATCTATACCAAAAACAGTTGGCACGCCTTTCAATAAATCATTATTGAGCAGCGTAGTAATAATAAGTACAATTTTGCAGAAAACGCAGTTGCATCACTGAGTAGTAACGGATTTTGGGTAGATTTCATGGTAGAATAATACAGGTAGTAGCGAAGCGTTAACAGACTTTTTTGGGTTCGCAGGTGTCAAAATTTGATTATGTACTAAAAAAGCATACTTTAACATTTGTTTCAAGTGCAAATAAGAAAAGGAAAAGAAACAGAATTCTTTATAGAACAGAAAATGAAACCAAACACACATGTGAATATAAATACAACCTTTTGCCATTTTTCTTTTGCGCTTTTTGACAGCTTCGAACCTAAAAGCAGTGTTGTAGCTTCGACATTATTCTATCATGGTATATTTCGTCAAAATCTAGTCGCGAAGTAGATTTTGTTTTATATGGGAAATCTGGTCAAAACCAGCAAGATTTTCTCGAAATCTCGTAAGTAGTAGATTTTGGTCCGGTGTAAATGTCAACTGTTCATATTGAAAAGTGTTTGAGAATTAGTAAGGAAACCGAATATTGTAAACATTGTTTGATCTTTTTGTTTGTTGGGATGAAAGATGACGAGACATGAATTTTCATACAATCTGTGTGGACACATACATATGAATGAAAATTTGTACGTATGTATGTGATTATAAGTGTTTTGTTTCAAAATAAGTGAATGTGTTTGTGTTTGTGTTTAGTATATTGTGCTTGCTTAGCTTAACCGAAATACAAATGACGGAAATCCAACTGCAGACACAAAATTGCAAATTAGTTTAGTTTACATCTCATAAACGCAAGAAATTATTTTGAAACGACAGCAACAACGAAAGGGTTTCCGCTCACACACACACACACACACACATAAACACACACATTCTATCTTTTCATCCTGTCATGTACATGTCATCACATTTACTGTCACTACAACTGCATACAACAGCGCAACGTTTAGGGTTGGGCTAAGACTTCAAAAATAACTAAATCATTAACAAAGCAATGAGAAACTATCGTTTTAACCACAATATGAATTCGTAACAACATGACACAAGGTGCAACACGTAGTCAAATTTTGTCTTGTAGTAATTATCTTTAATAATGTTCATTAAAAATGACAAAAACACAAAAAAAGAAACAAAAATTATAATATTAAGCCAAGTCTGAGACTTGTGATGATGTCTGTGTTGATGACAATGACAATGATGATGTCACTGGGAGGCATTTGGTAATTATTACTTTAACTTAGAACGCAGACTGTGTAAAATCTTTTACACATTTATTGCAAACATAAAAATAAGTGATAATTTTTGGTTGATAATATCAAGCAGGTTATTAAAAAAACTTTTTTTGTTTGCTTAATGTTTAGAGATTATTCTTTTAAATTGTCACATGATTATTGGGTTGAATATGTAGGAAAAATTATTGTCAAATATATTTGATTTTGTTTTTTTAATTGATTTGATTTAAGAAATGTGCTTTTTGGTTTTTACTAGTCTTGCATAAGTGTAAATGCAAAATAACGTAGCTTTTCTTTACAATCAACAACAAAGTATTAGAATTTGCATTTGCCACATTATTGGAATTTAACAACACTGAAAATGGTATAGTTTCTTTTTGCTATGTGCATTGCGTTGTCATCACTCACCTTTAATGGTGTCATTTGCCAAAAGTTTACTTTGCAAAGTCTTTTGTTTGATGGTGATAAGAGAAAGAAGAAAGGGGTTGAATACACACTTTGCTGCACTCGCAAAGTTGCTATATTCTTTTTTTGTTATACATGTTCATCCAACAAATTTTTTTCAAATTAAACCTTGCGTGTGTAGATGCGAAACAAATTTAAAAAAAAATTGATAAGACTTTGTCAAAGCAAACTTTGCAATGTTGCCTTAAAAACAGCGCTCACTATCAATGACAAAATAGTTGCACATGCAAGGAGTTGCAATGCAAAACGCACTACACACTGAATACCGCTAGTGATCTTTTAAAATATTGCTAGCAACAGATTTTAAGTTTGGAATAAAAAATTTTCAGTTAAACATTTATTGATGTAAAAACATTTGAGAACAGCATTTGTGAATATGTTGAAAAAAATCGATATCCTAATTTAATTTTTTAGCATATTTTTCAAATTTCATTCTAATCATTTTCGATATATTATCGTTTGAGATTTATTAGGATTTCAAATCATCTAATCATCCACATTTAAGATTATTAAAATTACTTTCAATGATTCTGTGATAAAATTTTATTTTTTAAATAAAACAGACCCAACGAAAAATCACATCTTTTGCTATAATCAAAATTTTTGGTGATTATTCATTATGAACGATCATACGAAATTCAATAATGTCCAAAGAATCAAAACATATTTTGGACTATTGCCCATTTATCTTAATTTTATTTTCGCTGAGTATAAATTGTAGAGTTGGATTTTTGTCTAAAACGAGGGGCTGCACGAGTTGGACCCAACTCAAGTAAATTGTTTTCCATAAACCATTGAATAACGAACTCTTTGCTGGATTCACAATAAATACTTTTTTCTTTAAAATTATATCTTAAATAAATAGATTTAGTTTTATTAAATCTTAATCTTACAAACATTATTCCGTGACTAAAAATTTTGTGTTAAATATGTATATACTAGAGCTGGAGTTTAATTGCTTCTGAACTTAAAGTCATTTTTAATTACAATGCTTTATGGATGTTGCTAACTTCTTTAAAATCTTTTTCTTTGCTTTAATAAAACTTATTTTCGTTAAGCTTTACGTTTAATATTTGATCACGAATTCATTTTAATTTATGTTTGTGCTTTAATTTGTTTAAAATTAAAATTTGCACTTGTTACCGGTGTTTTCTCACCTTTAATGAGGACAAGATTCTTACGCTCTGCATACAATGCTAAAATGCATTTCTTAACGAACTACACAGCGTTGCACCTTTGTAAATGTTTGTATAAGTTCATAGTATGTATGCATGGCAACTGCAGGAATTCTTACCCATACAACGTGTACAATGCAACTCTTAAGTACTTGTCTTACTTACTGAAGTGCCAGTGTTGCTACTGTTAGCTGACTGCCAATGACATGCATGTTCCTAAAACGTACGTGTATTGCTGTTGTTTGCTTTACTTACCTTCATTCTTTATTCAATTTCATTTTAATTTAATTTTTTTTTTTATTCAAAGAAAAGATGCAGAATCGAGAGCATTTAATTAGCACTTTCGAGTTTAAAACATGCACATTCACATACAAGCATACAAAAATGTGTGTATGTATGCATTTAGTTGCATGCTTAACCTTAACTAGGAACTAAGAATTTAAGCTGCAACAACACTTAAAGTAACAACGACATGATGTTTTTGCTGGCTGCTTAGTTACTCATTGGTAATGACACTTCCTTAAAGCTTTTGTAATGCGTACTTGAACTTAAAACCTGTATTTATTTCTGCGTCTATCCGTTTTTCTAAGGTGTTTGTTACTTTTTTATATTACACATATCCATACAAGCTTATAAAGGATAGTCTCCAAGTTTGCTAGGGACGGATCTACATATGTGTGTGTTCCTCTATTGTGTTAACATAACATCGTCACTTGCTGCTTAGAAAATTAATTGCATGTCGCCCAACCACCAATGAAAATTATTTAACAAAATACATCCATGCACTTGCAAAATGTGCTCAGTACACAATGGGATCTTTGTTTGATAAACTAAGCAAAAATAGAAATCAATTCACTACTACTACTACAAATTAGCAGATAAAGAAATAATTTATGACAACTTAAAATAATCAAACAGAAGAAGAATTTATAAATATGATTTAATGAAAAAAAGTGCGATGATCATTTTATAAGATACGTTCACAGTTTAAGGAGATCTTTCAAAATAATCTTTTATGAAAAATAATTTCTCTGAAATGTTTAAGATTTATACGATTTCTTTCTTCAGATTTACTAAAACTTGACTTAGAAAAAATAATTTTAATTTCTGAAGATATTGAAAAAATTTAAAACAATCCATAATACAGAACATTAAATTTCTCAAGCATTTCTGTGGTTTTCTGAAAACATTTTATGATTTAAATTCTTGATACTTCAAGTACTTTTGATTCATATCGTTAGATTACAAGAACAACAAGTTAAAAAGAGCATATTGTTTATTCAGTTAATAACAAAAGCTAACCGATTAATCGTTGGGCTTGGAATTGATCGGTTAACCGATTTATGTTTGTTCTTCCTCTTCTTTCGTAGTAATTTTATTTTAGTAGATGAAGAGATTTTAAGCGCACAAGAAAAGTCAGTAAGAGTTCTAACTTTAATATCTCAAGAACTTTCGATTTTAAGACGCTCCGAAATTTTTGTCTGATTTTAGTCAATTTTCAGGACTTTCATAAAGTATTTTTATCCCAGATTTGTTCTCTATTTATTTTTCTTCTCGGCTGTTCGAAAGTTCATTGAAATTTAATAATTTTTCTCTTTCAATTTGCCTGAATTTTGGCCATTGTGCCCTCCTACAGAATAGCCATGTAGCTGCTGATGATTTTTTTTACTGGTGCTTTTTTTGAGTTTGATATGTATTCTTTTGTATGTTGCACGTATAATTATTGTGTGGATAAATTTGTTGTTAAAGCTAAAATCACACTTATACAGCTGCTTTCGTTCTCCATTCTACCTGTTAACATGGCGTGCATGCAAAAAAATGGTCTTAAATGATTTTAATGATTTGTAAACAAAAATCCCATTGAAATGCGAATGAAAAGCAAAAACACACACACTGTTACTGTTCTATAGTTCTCTAGGCTTCACTTGCCCTGGCTGTTGCTTCTGCTCGCTCACACAGACGGTATGTAATAATCATAAATAACTTATATTCATTACAAACTATTTCATTACATTTTAGTTTATTTTATTTGTTAACATTGTTTTGCGAAATTCATAGTCGTTCTTTATTGTTAACTAACAACCCATAGGATCTATAAATTAATGCAACTTTTTCCCAAATGCATTTTCTATACAAATTTTACACAAACTCTTAAGGATGTAAAATGCGTGTGTATATTTATCCTCCTTTGCTAGCGTACTTGCTAAAGTTAATATTTTAAATTTTAATTGTGTCCATAATTATTTCAGTTTCCTCTTCTTAAGCCGGTTTCAAATTAAAAATTTGTGTAATTTGTAAATCTTCATACCTAATGAAATAAAAATTTATGATTTGAAAGGTTTTTAATGAATTTTCACTACAAACTCCGTAAAAATCAAACATTTAAGTCAGATGCCGTTCTTTATGTTTAATTGAATAAATGGCAGTGATGATAACATTCTTTAAATACTATAGCATATCCTTTCGATGAAAACTCCTATTGAAATCAAGGTTGTGGCTTCTTGAAGTTTTAATATAACTTATGGTGGTAAAAGTATGCATTTAAAAGTTTTTTCACAATCAAATAATTAAATTATTTTAATCCTGCAAGCATTTATTATTTTAATGCACAAAATGTCGTCGAATTTGCGTTAAAATTGTTGTTAAAAGTGTTGACAAATCAGTTAATTGATTAATTCATAAAATATTTTTCATTTTGATTAGTTATTCAAATTTATAATATTTTTATTTTTAAATAAAAACATAACAAGAAAATGGAATTAGTTCATGCAAATACAAAAAGTGAAAACGTTTATTTTTAAATTATTTTAAATATAAATTATTCAAAATTCTTATCTTTCTTAGATCTTTTTAAATACGATTCTTTTGCCCTTAAATCGGCGCAAAATCGCGCCCGTCACCTTGCGATTACTCGTTAAAAAGGGAATTCGGATAATCCATGTGATCAGAACCATACCAAACATATTTGTTGGACGAAAAATACACAGATTTATTGTTAAGGGCATAAAAATTCAATTTTCTCATGTTTGACAATTGGGTCGTCAGTCATCTTGTCAATATAACATTCTTAAAGTATTGAAGTTCAAAAAGAAAATATTAAAATTTAAATTTTTTATATTCTAACTAAGTTAAGAAAGTCAGTTCTGTAAGCCCCTCAACAAAAACGTGATGGTTATTAGTTTTAAAAGAACAATTGAAATATAAATTTTATAGCAAACGGACAGTAAATCAAAGTTAATTAAGTTTTGTTCATTTTAGTTGTATTTTATTTCCAAAGAGAAATAAGTTTATATTGCCAAAGTTATTCCGCTTTGAAATAAATCGTTGCCGTAACCGGTTAAATATTTCGTTTTATACTAATAATCTCACTCGTAACTTCAACCAATAAATGCATTGCAATAATTTTATTTCAAATTACATTTTTTGCTTTCTATTTTCTCTCTGTGCGTAACAAATATATACTCATATTATAATGGTATAATTCAAACAACTTTTATGCACTAAAAGCAAAAATTTTTGCATTAATTAAGACCATAAATACTCATAGTTTTCTTTCTTTCTACATCGTCTTCGTTTTCCTGTTTTACACTCTCTCTCTCTCTCTCACACACATTATGTTGGATGGTTTTGTCCTTTTAATGTCCTTTTATGCCATTAAGTAGAAATATTATGTATGAATATGTGCTCATTGAGCAAAGTACAAATGTTTGTATGATTTTTTGTAATTTATTTCTGTTCTAAATCATGTCATTTAAAAATTATTGGCGAAATGTTGCATTGTCTATGCTGTTTGAATTTGTGATTCATTTTAATATTGCTTTTGCACATTCACTTATCGAAAAATCTAAAATTGGGTATTATTCTGTATTAATTAAATGGATTTAAAAATATTTTGTTAATTCTAATATTTCATTTGACTTTTTGCAAAACTTTTGACAATTTACATAAATGTTTCTCAAAAAAAACTATTCGAAATAGAAATAAATATATATATATATATATATATATATATATATATATATATATATATATATATATATATGTAATATTAATATTATTTGAAATTAATTTTTTTTTCATTGAAAAAGAAATATTTATTCTGCCCACATAACCAGAACAAAATGATCGATCATTTTCTGTACCTCTTACACACTTTAGTAATGAGTTTATTTCATAATTTAGATGATAAATATTAATTTTCATTTTGTTGATGAAACCTCAGTTTTTGCTAAAAGTTTCGGTCTTCTAATAACTTTTCTTTTTTGTCTTCAGGAAAATGCGATAATTTGGCGAAATTTATATTTTTTGGTGAATATATTTTATTGAATAATTTCCATTATTTTGAATATTTTTTATGCCGCCGAGATTAAAGCAGTTGGTGCATTTTATGTTTAATAGCGAAAGTCCGGTTTTTTTAAATTAAATTTTAAAGTAAAATTTTAGTTGTTATAAAATTTTTGATTTTATTTTTGAACAAACTTGGGAAACCTTCCCCACAAAGTAATTTTTATTATCTTACTTATTGAAAGTATTAACCAAAGTATATATATTTAAGTACAGGCAATTTGGCAGTTGATTAGAATTTTATTTCAGCTGGATTGTCAAACTTTGTTTACATTTTAATGTTTATTAACATGCATAAATTTATAATCAAATTAAAATTATCAAGAATTTACAAAAAATAAAAAACAGAAAGAAAAAATAGAGAATTTATATAATTTTGTTTATTTGTGCGGGAATTAAAAAAACAATGAAACTAACTGATTGTGTGTACTCCATGTGGTCATTACGTGGATTATTTTTTGGCTTAGTTCGATGCAAACCTGAACTACATAGGCCAGCCAAAGGAAATTGCAATGATAAATGAGCCATGTTTCTTGAATTTATTTGGGATATCTCTGGACTACTCCTGATTATTTATGGGTTTTGTGTCCGCAATATTGAGAAAATTTATGAGTTTATATATATCTACTCTGAAGGATGACCTGGAGGTATGTGTCCCCAAGTCATTACTTCTGTCTACTATTTTGGTGACTATTTGGCGTCATTGTCACTATAAGAAAATTTTAAAGACTGAAATGAATTAGAACCTTATTTTTAGTAGCTATATTTTTCAAACGACTGTTAAGAATTAGCACCTTTTAGTCTTTAATTTCTTTTAATTAAACTCCATCCAAAAGTTAATAAAATTTCCATTTGCATTATTGACATCTACTTCAGAAAAATACCCAAATTGTAGACTAGAATGACTAAAACGTACCAGTCCAATGCCTGCATAAGGTCCCAAAAGAACTACCTAGTCAATAGTACCAATGTCAGCAGTGGATTTTCAATGACAAGCACATGGCAAATGTTTATAGTAAGTAGCATTGTCTGGGGAATTATAATTCACTAGTACTGCTGACTGTGTCAATAGTAAGTCAGTACAGTTTCCCTATTGGCATTTCCTGCAGGATACATATGTAAATACATTCATTTGTACATAAACGAGTACTTTAATTTCTTTTGTTTTGCTCTTTTTTTGAAAAGTATTAAATAGCTTTGTTCATTTACATAATAATAATACAATATATGAACGCTTTACCATCCATAGCGTAAAGTGCTGATTCTCGAGTGTACTCGTACCTCGGTACTCATAATATATAGAATACTAAACCTATCAGTTGAAAAATTACTGATTTTTAAATAGGAAATACATTTGCTGCAACTTCCTCTGACCCTGATGTACTATATCCTTAATTTGATCCTAAGTTAAACCAAAATTGGTTTTCTATCGTATAAATACACTTTATCGGTTGTAAAAATTAACTTTTACTTACAATTTCTCAAAATATTTCGTTTATTTCAATTTGTTGCTCTCTTTTGATGCTCCCTTCTTGAAATCTTTTGGAGTTAATAAGCAAACACTTTTTATTAACAATTGTTACAAATTCTTGACAATTTTAAGTAAGCGAACAGACCTATTACTTCTTTATTTTTCTGTCTGTTGCTTTCGACATTCACGGTAAATATAACAAAAACAATATGCCTGTGTTTTTTGTTGTTGTAGAATCAAGCGTACTTGTATAAATATACTCGTACTTTGGTCTTAACAGTGAGAGCAATGTATAGAGCCACGCAAAAAATCGTGTGAATTGCAGTGCGAGAAGAGGTACTCCCTATGTAAAGTAATTATTACTTATCTGCTATCTGGATAAGCTTTATCAGTGGCAGCTCAAATTTGTTATGGATTAATTTGGAAACATATTACTCGTGGGCGAGTCAAAAGCTGGTCGAATAAGAGCGGGTAATACCAGCGAAAATTTTGATTTATTTATCACCTTATAGATCGAGAGCTATAATAGTGATATTTTTGAAATTCACTACGAGTTATTTTAAAATCTAAGTGCGTAATCATAAAAACATTGGTGGAATAAGAGAAAAGCGAAGGTACTACCATAAAGAGTAGTTATGAATTATTTTATAACTGTAGAGTTGTAATATTGAAAGACTTTAAATTTAGCGTGAGTTTTTTTCAGGACCAATGGCGGAACTACGCATAAAGTTGGCTCTGTTGTATGCTCTTCTATTAGCCCTGCTAAGCAAGTCCTTCTACAAAGTGCTCTAAAGCAGGCAAAGTAACAAATTAGTATGAAATGGGACTTGAAGTACTTCTCTCCTGCAGAATGGTTCTTTACAGTTAATTTTTTAGTCCTGGGAAAATGCTTTCCACTATCGCAGAATAAATGCAAATGCAAAAGCAAGTGGTGAATAATAGATATCATAAAAGTGGTTTGAGGAGTTGCTGCATCTTGGAGATCCAATTATTTATCGCTAAACATCGATAAATCCTGAGTATCCAGAGTATTTATAATTTATAGGGTCGCAAGCTAATAATGCCAAACGAAATGGCAAACTTAAAACAAAATTAAAATACAGAAAATTTAGCTACAAATACCTAAAGTTTTAGGATATGCAAATTTAAAAACGCTGGAGCTTTTCCCTTAGTTTAAGTTTAAGTGTGTATATTTATTTTGGCTTTGTTTAAATTGTATGATGTAAGCATTTATACACTTACAAAAATATATATTTCACCTGTAACGTTGTATCGAAAATAATCACCACTCACTTACTAAGCTGTTAAGTATGTTCAACATTCCTGTAAGTGTATTTCTCACTAACAAACGCCCAATAATAATATCTAACTGCAGATACTTTTACTTAGCTCCACTTACGCATACAAAATTAAACTAAATGTGTGTAAGTGTTTGTCCTTAATGCTTTTTGGGGGAGTTTACAATGATCTGTTTCTATTAGGAAAAGAATCTTTTATACGAAATTTACGATAGTACTTTAAGTGAAATTTCTACTTGCTATTTGCAAAGGATGTGTAATGATACGTGCGTTTGCCCAACAAACAAGAAATAAAATGTTTAAAATGCGATAGTTTTAAAGATACATAATACTAAATAATTTGAGATCACACGTTTGTGCTGCCTGGGTATATAGTAAATATTGGGATTAATTTCTGTTTGAGTGAGGCTATGTATACAAGATTATTCCAATGGAAATAGTCCGCATCCAGGCAAAAAATGGTTGTGAATATTTATGTTTTATGCATTACATGGAAATAAGTAGAGGGTACTTAGAGATGTTGGAAATAGTACTTAGGGGACTCTTAAAATTAATAAAATACAAAAAATATATATTATTCAAATAAATTGTAATGAAAACACTGCAAATGTAACATATTTTAAATACCCAAACGAAAGCATATGGGTGGTATAAGTTTAACGTGTGTATTTGTATATCTCCCTTTAGCATTGTGGCTCCCAAGCGCCTTGAATATTTTTGATTTAGTTAGTTTATTAGGTATTTTTTCCAAAGTAACTTGATCCAGAGTATTTAAAGCCTAAAAAAGCCTGTTCGGAGTCTCGGAAGCTACGATGACATTGAGCGTAACCGCTATTTCTGTGGAAATCGTACGCAATCATAGAATGCATATTTTGGTTCAAATATATAAAATAGATTTCGATAATATAGAAATGTTTTTTTATGATTAAATTCAAGAGAAAAAAATACTCGTATAACATATTTAGTGTTTTTTTTTGTCACACATTTGGGTCAACCAAAAATACAAATAAATAAACATACGAACAAGTTTATTATAAGTATAAAAAAAGTAAAGTGGAATATGCATGATAAATAAAACCAAAAGAAAATTAAATATATAATAAGAGCGGGTAAATTTTGAACTCGTATGTTTAAATATCTGTTCCATTTACAAGCTCAGTCGTATGGCTTATCGCTTAAAAAAGACGATATTTGTTTATGTACTTGTGAATAGACAAATTTGTTATATCGTCCTTTTTCGTATTTTAAATGTCAATTCAATGTAGTCAATTCATTATGAGTAAATAATTCATGTCGAACAACAAATTTCTTTTTATCAAATAAAAAAACATGAAAAGTGAAACTGAAAAAATTAAATAAATAATGCCTTATGCCACCAATATAATTTCGATATGTTAATGACTGATTCAAGTAAGTGCATCTTAACTTAATTTTTTTCTTCCACAATATTCGACACTCAATTCAGTTGATATCATGAAATTTTACGCGAAATATTTAATAACTTTTTCGACAAACAATTTTGATTAAAATGGTTTGCAAATTAAATTGAAATGAATAAAGTATATATTTATCATTAAGAAGAATGTATTTTCTGGGTTTACTTATCACATATTGAAAAGATTTTTACAAAATAATCTTACAAATAGAATTTTTCCATACCTGGCCTCAATACAACCATTTATGAAACATATAAAATTCAAACGAATAATTATAACACACTTTTGTGTGAAAATTACCAACAACAAAAATACAATACTATATAATTAGACGATTCCACAACACATACAACGTTAATACGAGCTTGTGAATTGAACAATTGTATGTTGACTTCTCTAGTCGTTAAGTTTTTGTGATAATTGCTATAAAACTCGGTTTGGAAAAAGTCCGAGTTTCTTTCTGAGTTTTATTGGGTTTAAGTAGATTAGTTTTTGTATTCATTTGAGTTCATTATTGTCCTCAAAATTTAAGGTAATAATGTATTTTTTAGCATTATCGTATTTTCTCCCAAGACAACATATACATACAAAAAGTATGCATCGAAATTGAAGGCACCATAAGGAATGAGATATTCCGTACAGTTTTTATATTTTTCTAATTCGCAGCATGTGCAAATTACTTATAACATGTGCACGACATAAAACTCATACACAATTGCTAGTGAATTGTACAGTTGTATAAAAGTGAAAAAATATATATTTGTATCCCTTAAAATCGTAGCTTGTTTTGCTAATAACCGATTAGATAATAGTTTATTCAACAATTTTTTACACCCTTTTGTAATTTTATATTTTTTGTACTTTAAAATATCCTATCTAAATTTAATTTACCACATATAAATTTAAAAACATCAATGAGTCCATTATATATTTCTGAAAACATCTTGTGTTTCTGCTTTATTCGTAAACAGCCTATAGCTTTTTATAAATAAGTCCTTAATGGAATATCATGTTACTGATAGCAACATTTTGTAATAAATAAAACATGAAAACTATTATCTTTTTTTTTTGGGAAAAGAAGTCACTCAAGGTTTTTTAACAAAATTAACAGTAAGACAGGCCAAAGAATTGATGCAGCCATTTTACTGAACCTCTACAGGAACAATTTACGGTTTGTTTCTGGTTTTCTTTCTGGCCACTTTGGACTGAACTATCCTCTGTGGAAAAGTAACCAAACTCGTTCACTCTTGTGTCGTTTATGTTTAGAGGATGATAAAAGAACGGCTCACATTCTTTGCGACTGTATCGTTTTATGTAACAGTAGAAGACGTGTTTTTCATTCTGAGTTTCTGTGTTCGAATGATATTAGACGAGCTTCTCCAATATCTGTGCTTCATAAAATACTGATGGTTTTTCATAGCGACCTTCGAAAACGTCATATTATTAAGTTCTGCTGTATTGTCAAGAAATGTCTTTCTCTAACTTAATTAAGAAAATCAAAGTAACCAAATGAAATAATAACAATACGAATAAAAATATTTACATTATAAATTTAAAATCTATTTATTGTCACGTTATTTTTAATAATTAAAAGAAAATGTAATATTGATTTCGCAAAAGAAAGTGCTCTTGTAAAATGTAGTACAAAATTTATTCGAAGTCTGTTTTGCTTGACTTTTTTTCAATTCCTTAGTCAATAAACTGTAAACAAAGTCAGTATCATATCTACTCTAAAACGAGCTGAAATAGTTAGCTGAAGATAAAAATACAATATTACTGTTCATAGCAATTGGTAACGGAAACTGGCTTCCCGCAAAAATTTCCGTTTCACGAATTCCCCTTTATTCGTATTTTACACCCAAAATTTGGCAATAAGTTCTATTAATTTCAAGTCATATTTACTGTTCTACACGTACTCACACCCAGAAGGAAATAAAACCATCATCGTCAGTAGCAGCACTTACGCCTCCTACTTACAAAATCGCATTTTAAACACTCGCAAATACAAACACAAACACAACAAACACATGTGCCTACATAAGGACAATGTAGGTGAAGGCATTTCTTTTATAACAAAAATGCTTTTACAAAACATTAAATTGAGATTAAAAGCCAGGATAAGAAGCTCAAGCACCTTAGACATTTCAATTTCTTACCATTTACTCGAAGGGTGGGATTTTTGTGGCAAAAGGTGAAATCAACCTCGCATAAACTTTCATTTGTTTCCAAAACGAATACGAGTATTTCTATGAGTAAATAACGAGAGTGAGCTACGCGACCCCCTTTAAGAAAATGATCCCTTTTTAAATGGCTTCGAAGAATTCGTTGCTGTAAAATTCTATTTTACCATCAAGCAAATATATAAAGCAAGAAAAAGAGAAAATTTGAAAATGAAAACTTATTGTAGTTAAATATCAACAGAGGCTGTAGGTTAGTAAGGCATTTTTCTGTTGCCTTTCTTTAGCTATTTTAAAATTTTATTCCATTTTATATATAAAAAAAGAAAACAAATTATTCCTCAAGAATAAGAAAAAAATATATAATTTTTATGGGGTTACCGTCTTAAATACTTGTCAGGACAAACAAGATACTTCCTTGCCGATAAGTAATTCATTTCATTTCACTTTTTTTATCTATGCACTCGCATCTGTATCTCCTCTCTTATTGCTTTTCCTTTTTTTTGTTTTTCTTTTGTTGAAATTCAAGCAAATGTTTTTTCTTTTTTCATTTTGTCTTTGGTTTAAATAATGAAATTGTGTCTTCAAACGCTCACCAAAACACTTTAAATTAAAAATTAAGGCTAGAGGAAGCAAATGTGGAACAAGGCACTTTAACTTAGTTTAGAAGAAAAATTATTTAAAATAGTTCAAAAACTGAAAGGAAATTTAAAATGCATACCGACTTTGTTGTAAGTACCCTACATCAAAGTTAAGTTTGCTGGAACGTTTATTTAGTATTAATTTTCTTAGATTATTCAGCTAATTGAATATTTCTGTTTACTTGATTTGAGAGTATAATCTAATCAATCTTTTTTTCTGTATTATTTGCAGGTAAGTCAGCTTTAATCATCGAGTTTTAACATTCCATTGAGGAGCTAATATAGCGTATATTAAGCGTAAGTAATAATTAACAAAATTTTTGTTTGACAAAATAACTATGTTTTTTATGTAAATTAATTTTAAATGTTACTATTTGTTGCGGACTACAAGTTAGTCTATATGCCTTCATATCACTGTTGCTTATCACAGATAATCCGTAGACTTTCATCCATATTTTTGAAAAGTGTCAAAGTGTCGAATATTTGTAAAAATTAAAAAAAAATAAATGGGAATTTCTTCAAATACAATTAATATAACGACCCTTTTTCCAATGTCTGATTATTTTGTTGGTAACAGAAAACTGCCAGTTTTTCTAATAGGCACCGGTTTTATTTCTTTCGTCATTCCGATACTAAACAAATGCATCCATTAGAAATTTGCCAGTTTTTTCTTAATTTATTACAAAAAATATTATAATGGATCACAAAATATGAACACGTTTCTAACAAAACTAAAGAAACAAGTTTAGTGAAAATTATAGATATTACACTTCTTGAAAACTAAGAACTTCAAAAAAATAATTGTCAAACATTTGTATTTGTTAATATTTATATTTGAACGTTGGGTATAAATTTTGAATTGTTTTGGTGAATTAAAAGGCACGAGCGTTTAGTTCTAAATATTCTTAGCGCTTTCCGCGATATATTTGTGAATTATGTTTCTTTTGGTTTTAAAAATACTGAACTGTACTATGAATTTCTCAATTTAATATTAAATGATATATATATGTTTTTCTAACAAATACTTACAATATCTTCTATTTTCTATTATTTTTCTCACAATGTGTTAACCGATGATTTTTGTTGGATTAAATTCAGCAGTAATTTTTTTGTTAAATGGTACTCATAATTTGTGCAAATCGATTTAGTCTAACTTGCAGTTAAAATTCAAGTTAAATTTTATTCGGACTTTGTGAAAAGCCTCCGCAAGTTAGACCGACTAACAACTTTTTCAAAATAACTTTGGAGAATATCCTGAGCAATTTAATTCATTTTGAGAGGAGCGATATTATTCTCTGTAAACGATGACTAAATTGTTTTTCCAAGCACTTTCCACGATATATTTGTGAATTATATTTCTTTTGGTTTTAAAAACACTGAACTGTTCTATAAATATCTCAATTTAATATTAAATGGTACACTCAAGTATTATTTTTTTCTAAACAATATCTACTTATAATTTCTTTCTATTTTATATTATTTTTGTTACAATTAATGTGCTAACCGATGATTTTTGGTGGATTAAATTTAGCAGCCATCGTTTTGCGTCAGCTAAGATTGAGTTATACATTGTGAAATTCGATTTAGTCGAACTTGCAGTTGAATTTTAAACGGAATTTGTAAAAGGCTCCGTAAGAAAGACCGACTTGTAGGTTCCAACAACTAAGAACTTTTTCAAAATAACTTTCGAGAATATCCTGAATAATTAAGTAAGTTTTGAGAGCAACAATATTTTTGTCTGTATTCCTTTATAAGCGGTGACTAAATTGTATAAAGAAATTGGAAAAATTTGTTTTTAAAAAAATTCCTATATTAACCAAAAATTACAATTTTTCACCTACAAACAGACACACATTCTCTACATTTGTTCTTACGCTATAATGTGATTGCTAAAGCAGGGAATATATGCTCGGCATCCGCATTTTACTTTTGCAAAACTTGAAAATATTACTTTACGGATCAAGTTTTTCAGGCGCTTAGCATACGTTGAAAGCGTTGAGCGAAGGCGACTCACCTTTGTTGGGGTTTTTTATTTTTGCAAGTAACTTATGTAACGAAATGCATTTGTTATAAAACATTTAGAAGTTTTATAAAAAAAATACATTAATTTCGCTTAATTAAAAAAATTTGTCTTTTCATTAAGTTTAAAAAAAATGGAATTAGAGGCACCCTAGACTACCCTAGGTGAAAAATTCCCATTATCAAAATTTTTATTCTGTTTTCATACCAAGGCCTAGTAGTGTATCAGCTCTCTTGCTATACTAGAAGTGGCTCATAATATCGATGAGTCAGTGAGTCATTGAATAAGGGAATCGGGAAGTTTTTATGGTAAAACTTTTAATTTTCTTTTGTTTACCAATTTACTAATATTTACATATATATGTATTCCATTTTATGTTATAAATAGAAGGGACTTAAAAGAGATAACTGGGGATAAAATGGTTCAAAGTTTACTATCTTCTAGTTTGTACTCTTATACTTTACACTCAATTACGCAAACTTCGTGTGTATGTGTAATGTCAGATGAGTCAGAAAATATACCACAAAATTTAAATCCGAAGGCAAAATTAAATACAGGTTTTTAAAATGATCCCTTCCTTAGGATACCTTTAATAGTAAAGATCCTAAAAACTTTATTTCTTTAAAGTAGTTTCCAAATATTTGTTTTATTTAATATTTGTTTTGTTGTGCTAAATATATGGCCACTTTTGATTACTTTTCATTGCTGAATCTTACTACGTTTGCGTAGCGTAACATTTTGTCACTTTAACAACTCAAAATAACTAATTGGAAACTAACTTTTTCTTTTTTTCTTTTACATTTTGTGTAACATATTTAACGTTTTCACACAAATGATATCATAAGACATGACACAGTCATCTGAAGATTGTTAAACAATTTCATTTCATTCGCTTTTATTTATTTCTAACTGCACACCACAATAGCAACAAAGATGGTTGACGCATTTTAAAAGAAAGGTTTTCTTATTTTCTTTATACCTACACAATCTTACATATTTATATTTCATATGAGACTGCAGCAGATAAAACATTTTAAGGTAAACTTACAGTTAACGTAGAAGAAGCTACAGTGTATAGTCCTGGAATTTAAATTTTTTCGACCACCTCATGGAAGTCGGCTTGCACTTTAGCTCAATCTATATTTTAGCAGCTAAGTAAAATATATTCATATTGAAGTGAGGATCTTGAGAGGTTAGATATTCCTTAGAGATTCATCAAGTGGCAAAAGACTTTTACGTATGACTGTAATGGCACATTGCTTCTTTTGGTAAATGAAAAGTAATCGGTATATCAGTATATCCCCACTTAGATTTTAAGATTCAGTGATGGCATATTTTTTAAGGCTGCTTAAATGAATACAAATAATAAATGCTTTCTTTAAATTAAGCTTTCACTGTTTTTAACGTTTTTTGCACCGCAAAACTCATACTAATGCCGCAGCAACTGCATAGGGTTTTTCAATCGGGTAATTTTTGACAGTATTTCGGATTATTATAAAAATAGATTGTTGGTTGTTCTTCTATGATAACCGACTAGTTTCTTGCTGTGAATGCTATTTGGTTTCAAAAGGTGGTGAACACAGGTGATTTCATAATGGCTATTCTGCACAAGCGATCTAAGAGTATACGCATCTTACACAGAGGTGTAATGCAAATTTATTTCAATAAAGTTATTGGTAGACGTTTCTCACGGGCAACTTGTTTAAGATAATTTTGAATCCCCAAGTCTCTTTTGAAAACCCCTACTTCAGAAATGTGAAGAAATAGTACTTGTAGGCAACATCAGTAGCAGCAAGAATGTGTTCTCAATGTAAACCTCTTCTTCTTTTGTATAAATTTTTTATACAAAAAATAGATCTCATTATAGATAACAAGACACTGATTCTGTAAAAAATAGCAAACAGGCAACATCTTGTCAACATTGAGGTTATATGACTTTTAATTTCGTTTATATGTAGAAAACTTACCTGTTTTTGTTTTGCTGAAATAAAAAAAAATAGATATAAAAAATAAAGAGAATAAAGAATATAACTGAACTAAATAATTTGAAAGCAGAACAAAAATGTAAAATTGATTCATCACCGTTGCATCTTGTCAGTTGCAGGTTGCAACAGATAATTTTATTTTTTGTTCACTCTCTCATCTGACCACTGAAATCAGGAAAAGTGCAAACATTAAGTTAAAAGATTTTAAATTTTAATAATTTCCCATTAAAGAATTAATTTTTGTAAAGAGTATAAAAATATTTGTAATACTATTGTTCATGAATGCTTTTGCCTTCAATTTTTGTGGTCTTTTTATGCGAGAAGAAAAAAAGATTTTTATTTATAATTATTTTCTATTTGACTGTTTTTGTTTCGTTGGTTCAAGTTTATCTTTCAATCATTGTTAAAAAACATTAATTTTCCGCTTATTGAACTGATAAGTGAAAAATTATGTTAAAAAAATATTATGCGACTCTACGGTCTATTTTGTGTAGGCGTATTAAGTGCACAGTGGGTAGAAGGACGTTTTTTAGGTTGATAAATGAAATGCAAACTCATGCTTAAAATTTTATTCTCAACTAAGACTAGATATATATTTACACTATTTCTACGTTTACACTACACATCTTTGTTGCATGCAATTTTAATTTTAACTGAGAGCGTTGAAATAGAATACATTTCGTTATTCTCTTTATATATCTCCCATTGAAAAAAGAAAGTCGCATGAGACAAAGTTGAGTAAATATGGAATATGATTTTTTTTTTCATGAAAATTCTAGCATTAAACTTTTTTTACTTGTAAAAAGCTGGAGTAGAACAACAACCGCTGTAGAAATAAGTAGATAACATAAGGTTTTAAAGAATATTTTTACAAACATTTTACCTAAATTTCCTTTCCACGCTCTCTATGAGTAAATAAAAAAAGTTGCACATAACAAATTTTAGAACAAAGTCATTGTATAAAACTGTTTGTCTACGAAAACTAAAAATGTTTAGAAATTTGTAGCCAGCTTGCGGTTTGTATCATAAATACGATCGTTTTCAGATCTTTTGTGGGTAGATTCTTGAGGTATTTAATAATTCTCTTTTTTTGGAGTTCTATTCAATCGCTTTGCTAACAATTTGGATGTGTGTATAATTTTTTCCACCCGTTAAGTCCAAATGCAAGTAGCGTTTCAAAAAATAAATCAAATGAACTCTGCTTAATTTCCTTTGGTATAATAAGGCTTTATTATACATTAAAAATATTCCGCGGCTGGGTTTAGCGCAGTTTAACCCAGTAGTCCTGTTTTCCAAGACTTTGTTTGGACGATATTAGGGTTTGTGAATTATTTGCATAGGAATGACACGTTAAAAGAAAAGGAGTCTAATTGTGGCGCCAAGCCGGGCAATTGACATCACACATACGCCTGATAATACGATGAGTACGTAAATGATCGATTGTTTGTGTGTTATGGTGCACGATCCTTCTAAAGCTTGAGGTTATTCAAGTTCATATCTTCCATTTAAGGATATTAAAATTCTGTAAAATGGATCTGTAGCGCACGACGTTGAGTGAAATAAGTTTCCAGCAGCGTTTTTGAAAGTAAGTTCCAATGATGTCACCACTCCAAAATCCCTACCAAACTGTTACTCTCTGTTGAAGCATTGGCTTCTCACCAAGCACTTGCGAATTTTACGATTTCTGAATGCGGAGAATGCTGCCGAGATGGAAATATGCCTCGTCAGAAAAGATTATTTTTTTCTGTAACACCCAAGCTTAGAAACCGCAACGAAGCAGAAGAATGTTTACCCTCAATTGCTGAGTTAGTTACTCATTGTAAGCGAATATCTGGAATCTGGGGCGTGAATACCGAGTTGTTGAGGTCGATGGCGCATTATCTTGGGTTGAGTCTCGTCGTTTCTTTCTGCATTTATTTTTTATATTTATTTTAATATTCGCTTATTTAATGTTACAAAAAGAATTATAAGTTAACTAGTCTATCGAAACAATATTATATAATTTCTTTAAAATTATTAAAAGCACAATAACAATCATTTATTCAACACCCAGCTGCACGAAATATGATTCTAAGACAATGATCAAAACAGTCTTATATCAGTCACCTGCTTGATGTGTTCGTAATGGCTGTACATCTTGATATTATATTTTTAGCAAATTAAAATGGACTCATAAATGTGTCATACTTGGGCTTATAAATACAAGTACTACACTTTTTTGAATAAATAAAGAGTGCTCAAATAGAAATTTTATAAATTCAAATGCCAACTGGGTATTGAAAATTAAAATACAATATTAAAATTTTTGTTCTCATCAAAATTGAAATTAAAATTAAAAAAAACTTGCAACTAAGACAAAATATATAAATGTTAGTAGATCACAAGAAGTTGAAATATAAAATACGAAATAGATGAGAACACTTTTTAGACATTATAATCAACACTTCCGTATATTGTTGTGACTATGCCTAACTTTATAATATACATATAATTATAATTAAGGATAACATAATTGAAAAATATGACGACCATTTTCGTAAAAATATGAATGTTAGTTTTACTTTAATACTTTTAAATCAAAATAACCGTATTCATTTAAAAAATAATTGCTTACCAGTCATATTATAAATTGGTTTTAGAATTTAATAGCTAAACATTAATTAACGCATTTAACTATTGCTAATATTTATTTAAAATATTTTATCGTAATATTTCTTAACTGAAATGAAAAAAAAATCACAACGTTATACTGTGTCGTCAGAGTCAATGCCATACAAACTCTGTTGAAAACTATTCGCGCGTAAGCAATTAAAATCATTGAGTTGTGCAATAATATGTATTTTAACTGTGAGTAGTTTGTTCAAAGGACGAGAAAACTGTTAAGCTACTGCCATTGCTCTTAGTGGTGACCAAGCACATCAAACTTTAAATGTCACACAGAGGAATATTCCATTCAATATGAAACAAATAGTGCAGAAACAGACAGCCTGCGAATAAAAAGCAGAAAAAAGAAGAGTAGTAAACGGTTGGACTTTTCAACCATTTAATTTAATGGCAAAAACGCATTGAAAACAAAACAACACAAAACTTTGAACTGGAAAAAAGAACGCCTGAATTGTAAAGGATTGCGGAAATAATTTCCTCTTCTTACATATTTCTTTTTTTTGTATTTTTCTCGCTTTTTTCATTCCAATCCATGGCAAATTGTTAGTTTGACCAACCACAATCACAATCCATAAACTAATTTTTTCAAGAGACCGAAACAGAAAAAAAGAACAGTCGTAATAAAAATACTTGTATGCAAACTACAGAACTGGATAAACGTTTTAATAAAATTCACCCAATCACGTACAATTATACAAACAGTATAATAATGAGTTTGCATATAATTTTTTATTTTTATTTTTCTTACGTTATTTTTGTGCGTTACATTTTTATGAATCTGTTAAAATGCAGTAATTTCCGTATGATATTATTTATATACAGATACATATATATGTATATAGCTTGTGTGTATTTTAAAATTACATATTTACTTCTTGCTTAGCAGTTTCAAGTTAAAATTTTTCCAAGTGCTTTTTTATAATTTTTTATTTATATTTTTGACATGTGTCAGAAATTGTTTATTTATTGTTACTTAAAAATTAAATTCGACTTTAATAATACTTCCTTTTGTCTTGTAGGCTTACTATTATAAAATTGGTCGCTATTTATTCCTTATGCCCAGTTCGCTCTAACACACTCTTCAAAATAGAATTTGAAGTGCATTTTTACACTGCAAATGATTTAAATTTGAACCATATTCATAAATAAATTATCGAATATACTCGTATGTAAGTCATCATATAGAAATCTAAATAGTAATAATAATGAAATAGATCTCATAACCTCTGATTTTCCTCACACTTGATCCATTTTGTTTATTTCTTACATTTATATATATAGACTCGCGCAAATTTAATCATCTTTCCTTCGTAATATCTATTGTGGCACCTGCTGAGTGTGCGGTTTCACCGTCTTGTTGGAACCACATATTCACCAAACCGTGCCCATTCAATACCGTCGTTTATCATGATCATATACCGTTTGGTTGATTTTTCTTATTTCTTATTTCTAAGCGACATCGGCAGCCACAGCCGCGATATTTTCGATCGAACATCTAGTCTTGTGGCAGTCACGCCCTGCAAGGTCTTTTGTTGTGCCCGGTCTGTGGAGTCGAGCAGCTAAGCAGCGGAATATTTGCCCAGTAGGCGCGAAACGATTAGGAAATCAACGTAGAAATTCTTGCTGTGCTTACTGCACCGAACCTTTTATTCACGCTCTTCTTGCGGAGTATACGTTTCACTGCTTGACTGTTTGCATACTGCAAATTATTAACCGATAATTACTCGATCGTATGTATGTACATCAAAACATATTTCACGGATTTTAAAATATACATATTGTTTCAATTCGTAAATGTCGCTAAAGCTTTCCTGATACGTTTTTCTAAGCCAAGAGAAAGGCCCATTGGTCCCAGCCCCACTAAAGATTATCTTAACCGTTTTAGTACTTCATGGAGTGACTTCATTTTGTTTTGTTAGATAAATTATACTTTTTTTCCTTATTTTACATCAATTCTTAAATACAATTTTTAAAGATTTGTAAGATTTAAAATCCCCCTTGATTGACACATTTCCAAAAATTCTGATAACTTATTGTGACTGGATTCCAGCAGGCTCAATGGTTTCTTTACAGTAAGATAAAGTCAGCTCAGCACAGCCAAATTTAGATATACCAACGACAGGTTAATTTACATTTTAAAACGTACCGTATACCGATATAGCACCGTGTGAAAATGTAGAAAAAGTAATAAAAATCCACCTTGAACAAAAAAATTCGTAAGACCATTAAATTATTAATGGCCTCAACTTGACAAAACAAATGATGCAAAAGTTCTTACCTTTGGGGCTACTTTCACGTGCAATTTTTAGAATTGAGTCCTAAAATCCTGTGTTGTACTGTGTACTCTAATCCTGTGTTCATCTTTATGAAATTGCAAAATCATACATATGTATTTGACCCGCAGTGTAACAATTTTCTGTGAGTGCTCTTCAATTGTATCCATTACTGCGAAGTGCTTTTCTGTACAAATCCGCACTTCTTTGCCTACAGTTTTTTTTTTGGGTGCAGAAGTGTTGTCTTTTAATGACACTTGAGTTAACATTTATTATGAATAGTTACACTATTTTCAAGTACCACTTGTTGTTTTTCTTTTTATTTTTGTAAATTGATGTCACTTGAAAATGTCAAAATATTTTAAATACATAACATGGATAAATTATTAAAAAGAGGATTTAAAAATTAATAAATCAAATAACACAATTAATAGAAAATAGCAAAATTTTGTTTGAACAATGCAAACAAAAACATTAAAAATTTCTGAGGGTATACATACATAGTACATACATGTATACATACATAGTACATACATGTATGTATGTAGATGCATATGTAGATAAATATGTGAAAAATTAAATTTATTTAAGAAATATACCATTTAAATTTTTGTAAAAATTTCATGAAGCATTTATTTTTCTGTGCTTGTTTTCCTGTTGCAATCAACTTTTTGACCAGAAAACTTAATCAATTCCTCTGGCTTAATTCTGTTAAAATAGTTAATTGCAAAAAATTTAAATAATTTAACTGAAACATGATAGATCAATTAAAACATATACACATATAGTTTAAAGCATACACACATACATAAAATTTATGCACACATACTAGAGTATCCATCCACTCGACAAAGATTATTCGACGAATTTTTTTCTAACATGTGATAGAATAATGAAAAATAGCAATTTTTGTTTGGCGAATAATCGAACAATTTATGCCAATTATAATACGATAAGTAAATTCAGATTTATTTCTGAGAGAAATAGCTTTTAATAACATAAATTGTGTTTCACTGATTCACAACGTTTAAAAAAAACGCAATGGATTTTGAAAAGACAAAATCAATGGAAGACAAATTATGACATTTAACACGTTTACTCGTCATCTTAATTTTGAGGTTAAAGAAATAAATTGTGTAATCAGTTGTTTTGAATTAAATTTTGGCAAATTATCTTCTAAATTGTCATCGTGTAATATTTGAAAGAGGAGAATAATATCCTGAAGCAGTCTTTGGCGTAACCATGCCCTGCCATGCCTTCAAGTTCTTCACACATACTCTTTTCAAAATTTATTTAAAATGATAGCGGTGACGTAGGCTGTGCGCAATTTTATATGTAGCGATTTTATTTTTCACTTACACTTATTACTCTTGACCATAAACATATAAAATTATTTGATTTTATTCAGTGTTTTTAGATTGTGGCAGAATATTTAAAATAATAAAAAAAAATTGTTCATGAGAATTGTAATGAGCTGTTTTCTTGACTGACAATTGAAACACACGACTGGAAAGGGAATATGAAAAGCAAGTTCGCATCAATTTTAAATACGCAAAACATGATCACGTAACCCTCTAGTAAACTAAGGAAATCCATACGAAGTACTATGAGTTTTATCGAATACAAACATTATAGATGATAAAGTATAGAAAATATCAAAGAAATCATCAAATCTCGTTAACGCAATACTCTTAATAAAACCTACGATTAGTTAGTAAGTGAAAATGTGTTTTGGACGTTAAGTTTTATAAAAAAAATAAAACAAAGAAGGAATCGCTTAAATGAAAAAATTTTTAACTCTCTATAAATTTTAAAAGATGTAAAGAAAATCTCCTTAACGCTATTATTTTTTAAATATTATTTAATACATTATTTTTTAAAATGCATATTTGTTTATTGGATAATTATTTGAATTATTCGAGGTACCTTACTTACCTTACGATCTTAACCGAGCAAGATGAGAGACCCTAATTGAATAATCGCTTAGTCGAATGAATCCGAATTGCGAATAATTGGATACTCTAACACATACGCAAAAAAAACAATATTTACCAAAAGAATAACAGCACAGCTTAAACGATTAATAATAAATTCAAATAAATTTAATTAGCTGTAAAATGTAATTTAATTAAAACATTTACACAATTGTGTATAAAATAAATTGCATAAAAATGGAGATTTAACGCAAAATTTCAACAACAAAAAAAAAATAAGTGAAAAAACTTTAACAACAAACAACCACCAAACTATAAAATTTATTTTAATCGCATACACAGCAAAATGCAGATAGAAAAAATAAACTAATAAAATATTGTACTAGTAATAGTATGAAAAATTTACAGTTTAAAATTGTTTTTATGTACTGAAGCCTTTAACTATTTAACAAGCAGCGTTATACAAAACAAGAAACACGTATACACACATGCTGATCAACATAAAAAGGATTTTCATCCCAAAATACACACAAGCATATTGCACACTTTCAGGCAAAGCCGAATTCGCATTCTACTTTATAATAAGTATTTTCAAAGGGAACATTTTCTTTTAGAACCTTTTTTCAATCGCTGAAATTTCAATATCCTTGAATATCATAGTGGGTGAATGTGATGGTTACTCTGTAATTTTATTCAAAATATTTAAGAATTTTTTTATTCTTATCATAACAATTTTTGCTAATGATTTTTCAAACAAATCCCATTTGCAATATAAAATGTTGAGTTTTGGACAAAATTAAGATCTTTATTCTTAAGTTTAGTATGCCATTTCCTCTTATGTAGGGTACTGGAAGAGCATAGAGTTTGCTTTTGTGTAACAAAAAAGTTCACAAAGGCATACCACTGTTAGTGATGATGTTCGTTCAGAATGATGATGTTCTTTCGGAATGTGTATATTTATGGTATTATTGAAGATTTTTTTTAGTTCAGTTTTTTTCTTAGTTATTGTTTTTGTAGCTTTTGCAACATTGTGTCAAACATACAAAATTAAAATTCTTCAAATAGTTAACGTGCGTAACTTTTATACACAAGCGTTTAATATGTGGCCATTATTTGCTAAATTTCGTGTGTCGTCTGATTATTTTTTTAAGATTTTTGTTTGGCATGACTTGCAGATACAATTTGTTGCTATTTAAAATTTAAATGCACTTACAATTTTCAGATTATTAAAATATCTCTCATTTTATCGACTATGAGCTTATTTGACTTATACTTTATAAATGTTTAATAATTTTATATCTTGTCAACATTTGTTCCTTAAAACCTTTTAACTTTAAAGTATTTTTCGAATTTCTCTAACATATTTACATATACATATATATTTAAAAGAAATCATTATCTGTGGAAAGTTTTATTTAAAATATAAGAAAATGCTCTTTCTTTTCTTATTACATATTTTCATTCCGCCAAGCAATTAACTTTTCGTTAGGTCATGCTTAGTAGCAAACATTATTAAAAGGAAATTGTATTTATTCATTAGCAAAATGCTAAAATAAATATAAGACCATAAAAAATTAAGAACCATTTCCTAGACTAGCTCGCGTAGTGAAGATTCGCACACCTACACGAATAAAAGTATGAATTGCGTAGGTAGTTGAAATCTTTAAAATCCTAACTATTCACAAAATTTATATAAGGACTAAAATGAGTTAAATAAAAGCTTTGTAAACTACACTCAAAATAATTTGTTTTACAAAAATCTTTTTATAGACATAAACAGGCCGTTGCCTGCCCGGGAATGGCGTTATCCAGCCTCAGTGCTTTAAAAATTTTTCTGTAATATGTACAAATGTGGTCATTAAAATAGATAAAATGTTTATAATTATCAAAAATGATATCATGTTTTTCTAGGCAAAACCTGTGCTGTATTTCTGACTCCTTGGTTTTCCTGCATTTCGCGCAGCATCAATTCCAAACAGATTAATTTTAGTTTCATTGCTGCGGAATATATAATATCGATTTCTAGTGCCCTCTGGAACTCACCACGCCTATCACTATTTGAGAGTCGTATATCTTCTGTAAATTCACTTTTTAACAAGATTAATATCACGACGCACAGTTCGTGCCAAAGTTTGATTATTTATTTCATTTCAATCACCTTGGACTACAAACTACAAGCAAACTCATTCAAATAAATATAGAATTTTGAAAATCGGTTCACAAATTAATTCGGGCGAATTAATAACGTCCTCCTTTTTCAAGTCGGTTAAAAATTATTAGCACAAACATGAGGAAACTCTCTTAAGATGGGTCCTTTAGTGGAACCAACTAAGTTTCTAAAAAAATAAATGCAAAGAGAAAATGCTTTTAAATTTAATAAAACGGAATAAGTTGCACCTGTCGAGAATGTTTTTTGAAGAAAAAAAAAACCGTTGTAATTATAAAGATTGCAATGTAAAAAATTGCCTGTTGCGCTAATCGGGGTGTTGCAATAATTGTTGGGTGGTGAAATCTACCACGCACAGTAAATATTTATTTTTTTCTGTCGAAATTATTGAAGTTATTGAAAAAATTCAATGGAAATAATTTAAAAAAAATGTCGAATATAAATTACATACATATTTATCCAAAACGCTTTCAAAAACCAGTATATTTGTTAAAACGGAAATATTTATAGGTTTCATTCGAAAATCTTCCGCTTCAGAAAAAGTACATTGTAGCAGTTGTCTAAATATTTTAAAATTACTTGTTTTTATCATTCTTAAAGATTACTTGAAATTTTTGAGGTTTTCCCTACAGAGGTTTGAGTGGTCTTATCCCTTATGTTTCTTTGCTGGATATATATGAGTAACTTTGTTTTATATACGCACATTTCGAATAGTGATTGTGTTCGTATTTGTTCATTTTTATATTTGTGTCCGGACTTAATGAATTTACCATAAATTTTACAATAAATGCACAAACAATGTACGCACATATATTTCAACATCATCTCCTTCGCTCCAACGATCCCGGTGTACTATTATTTAAACTCATATCTCCGGTATTATATTTTAGCAGCCGTTACATTGGTTAACTTAAACACACTCACATCTGGGCCCCTTCAAATTTGTATTTATCCAGTCAGTCAGGCAGCAGGCAGCCAAGCCAGTTGGCTTTGGTGACTTTTTTTTATATGCGTGTGCGAATATTTAATTAAAAAACACCACAAATTTTATTTTAACGTGCGAATTAAAACAAAATGGAAATTCATTTTTATTTTATTTCATTTCTCTACGCTTGCCGTCAAAAAGAATTTCACAAACGTGTAAATTTTGCATATAAATATGTTTATACTTCTGTGCTTATCATCAGCGTTGCCAGTTTATGCATTTCGGGACTAGAATTCGTTTCGACTTTCGACATTTAGCTAATAAATTGATGTTGTAGCTTCTGTAAGTTTAGATTGAGCCACAAAACGACTACATTTAGTTTTATTTACTTCTTCTGTTTACACACATTTTTTTTAATTTTCCTTCTTAATTTTGCCGGCCTGGGCTTTAAAATCAGAAAATGTAAAAATAATTTATTTTCACAAAGTCATTTCGTTGTATGCGTTATAATGAACTGGTTGTATTTTAGCGATATTACAAATTTTTGTTTACTATATTTAATCGTATTTATTTCTCATTGGATCATCAACAAGTTGAAATGGCAAAATCTTGAGCAACAATTTAGCACAAAAACTATGGTACACAACAAATAGAAAAATTTACTTAAATTTAAATTCCCCAAACATTTAATTAATTGTATATAAAAATTAATATAATAAATATTTCTAAATTAGATTTTTTTTACCAAATTTTGTTTGCTTATGTTTGCAAAAAGTGCGAATTGTTGTTTGACTAATATTTTTGAGCGATTTAGCCTTTTCTGCCCTTATTTGAAAACCCAATTGAACTACTTTTTTCTCCAGCAACTGGCCACACTGGTGTTTGTGTGCACATGTAAATGTATATTGCAAATTAAATAAAAAGTATTAATAAAAATGTAAGTGAGGGAGATACAGACACTCGTACACTCATACGCGAATGCAATAAAAATATCATTCATTGACTTGACATTATGGCAACATAATGCAGCAACAACAACAAATCAACATTGTATACGTCAGTAACGCGTGACACTGGAAAACTTAAATATATATTCTATATTTTTTTGTTGTTCTGTTTTCCTTTCATTGAATTCCGAAATTGTATATATTTTCGATTGCTACTGCTATTTGTTTGATGCACTCGTACATATGTGTTTAGTATATGTACGTAGAATATGTATAAATACATTTTTCTTGCAATTATGTGGGCAACTCACGCAATCATGCACCCTGTGTTTACGGCACCTGCAGGGGTCTTTTTTGCAGTAGTGTAACTACTGTATACTACTCGTAGTAACGTTTCCTGTCAATGGTAACACTTTGCAGTGAATGCAATGAGCAATATGGAAAAGTAAAAACATAGGTTTTGCTACTGTCAATTTGATAAAGTTTGTTTTAGCATTCGTAGGGATTGCGTCTCAAAAAATTGTATAATAAAAAAATAAATTTTTAAAATATTGAGAGCTTTTTAGGGACAAAACACTTTAAATTGAATTAAAACGAAGAAAATATTTTTAATATCCGTAAAATTGACTTATTCGTCAGTAAAGGAAAAGTGGGTTTATCACCAGTACTACCAGGAGCTGGAGAAAAAAGAAGCCAACTTTTTAAAAATTGTAAAAGAAAATAAGATAAAAAGTTCCCAATATCACAACAAGCTATTTTTTCAGTTCTCTAAATTATTGTCAATGAAATTCGTCTTCATAGCAATCTCTTGTTGGACTTCGCTTTGCGGAATTCGTTTTATTTAAAAAATTGTCAATGTAAGAACAGACTATAACATGTATTTTACACACAAATATCTTACATTAAATTAAATGCAATTTATCTTTAAAAATAATATTTAATTCCGATTGGTTTTATTTATGATATTCATATTCGAGAAAAATATTTAAATTATCATTTAATTTAAATCGTTTTTTATTTAAATCATTAAGCTTTTAATGTGAATTATTTGCATTTACTGGAAAATAAAAATGTCGCTATGTGAATTTCTTATACCAGAATTTCGTTTAAAATATATTTTCTGACCTAATTGAAATTCTCATTTAAATAATTTCGTTTAACGTTAAAATAATACATTTGAGTAACGTTACCCCGGTAACTCACATTTTTGTTGCTTTAAACAGGACGAATACAAATCATCATTCCTTCTCTTATGAATTTACTCGAATCTTTTTCATCTTTTTGCCTTATTCTCTCATCAAGTCAAATTCAGTGTATCAAAAGGAATTCATGTGGTTTTTTATTTAAACTTTTGAGAAACTTTATTCAAATATTTAATTTAATGCAAAAAGATGCACAAAAAAAGAAAAGCACACAATACTATAAAATAAAAAGAACTCACTAGAAGCAAGTACAACAACAGAGCAACAGCAGCTGCCAGCACAGTACATGCTTCTACTCGTATCATTAAAAACATATTTAAATTTTTGTGCACTCAACTTTGTGCCCCCACTATAATGTGGTGACATGATGCTGAAAATGAAATTAATTATAAAACAAATGATGGCCTCGTAAAACCCCTGCGGTCACACGGCCCGCTTATTATTGGCAAAATCACGCATGCATTGCGTGTAAGAATCTTAAACGGAAGTAAAAGTAACGATTTTACTAACAAGAAGCACAGCTGAGCGTTTTGTATGATCTATACATATGTGTGTACGTAAAGGACTTACTGAAGGAGCATTAAAAAATGCGAAAATATTATTGTAGATAAGTTTTGGTAGTATTCGCAAGTCGATGCTTTTTAAATTTTATACGAAAATTAAAACTTAAAACAAGCCTGTAAACTAAAATGAAAACAAAAAGATGGCTGAAGGACAAAAGATAAGAGCGATAAATATATTAACAGCAATGATAAAGGGAAATTTAATTAAATGTGATTAATTTTCGAAAATAATGCGATCTTTGATACAATTTGAGCAGGTTTTGCACGAGATTGTAAGGGTTTTGGGTTTATTCTATGAAGCTTATATTCGGTGTAATTAACATTGTGTGCGAGTTTTATTTGCCAACTTGACTTAAAATTAATTGTTTGCAAAATGAAGTTGAAAATTAAATCGTATACAAAGTTGTATAGTTTATGGTCGCAACGTGTGTGTGTTGCCTAAGACTTATACATAAAATTATGAACGTTATAATAATTGAAGTAGTGAATTATTATTTTTTTAATTTGCAAATATAATTGATAATAATAAGAAAGAATCTGATATGTTAGAAACGAAATCCAGAATTTAATGTCGGAGTAGAAAATCACCCAGTAAATAAATTAAGCTGGTAGCCAGACCATTGAGAACGGTATACGATAAATTGCGATCGGACGTTATTAGATAGCGACAGTTGTGGCAAAATCAATCAAGCCTTACATGGGGTTTCGAAAATCTCTTTTTATTATTTAAAATGCCATTATACCAGCAAAAACTTAGATGAAAAAGTAATAAACTAAAATGCTAACAAACATATCAAGTCCATATTTTTAGTATTTTGGAAAATTAACTCATTATTTTAACATGGCGATGTCATTGGGGCTAATTTATTTCCAGTATAGATTGCAAATACCTGCTTGAAAATGTCAATATTTAGAGGTAAATGGGCGCACAAGACACTAGAAGAATTAAAAGCCTACTCTCAAAGTTGAACTCTGATTTTTAAAAGAATTATTGTTATTGATGAAAAATATTTTATTCACTGGTCTATTGCATACCTATTTATTACGTACTAAAGTCATGTTTTATCAAACACACCCACAATTAAAAAACAAACACATTTCCAGTCCAGTGTATGATATGCCCTCGCTCTACTACGGCGCCACTCAGTGCAGAAATTGCTTGCAGTTTGTTTTGAAAATTAGATTGTTTTTAATGAAAGTCATTACAAAGTTTTTGCTGGTAACATATCTTGCATCGTAGAGTGGGACCGTAGAAGCTTTTTTAGACCCACCATTGTACGCATATAAGCAGAAATAATATACAGCTCTTAAAAAGGTTTCTTCAAGTTTGAATGAGCATTATTCTTTCATTGAAAACTCTTTTTTGGAAATAACATTCAAATAAAAAGAGCAGAACAATAATTTCCTACTGGATCCAAATTAATTTCAAACGCACAATTCGTTTGTGATTTATTTAATCTTTTAATGTTTAACCTTTCAAAAACGACACATTCTTGCACATATTAAGTAATCGATCTTTGGTGGTAAATGAAAAATATTCTTTGTACCCAATTACTCATCTCTGTGACGGACTCTGGTACTCTGATAAGCTCAGCATGCTAAAGCCAAAACTGTCACTCTGGCTGAGGACAGATATGAACTAGCGTATCGCGTTTGTAAAACAAAGAGAGTGAAAAAAGTAGTTGAAAAATTTATGAATTTGTTAACAAAAATGAGTTAAAGAGTAGCGCAAAAGAAAAGTTCGTTATTTTTCCGTTATAATGATTCCCGCAGTGCAATTAAGTAACGAATAATGCAACAGCAACAACAAGGCAATAAAGGACATCATGTCCTTTTCCTGTCCTGTTGCAACTACAAATAAATAAAATAAATTTTACTGCAGTTTGTATGAA
Source organism: Gymnocheta viridis (assembly GCA_956483585.1). Taxonomy (NCBI): domain Eukaryota; kingdom Metazoa; phylum Arthropoda; class Insecta; order Diptera; family Tachinidae; genus Gymnocheta; species Gymnocheta viridis. Next base: position 19,983,846 of record OY101441.1, on the reverse strand, counting down.
TATTCCTTTTATGCATTTCTGTGCAAAAACTCACATGCATATGTATGCGTGTAAGTGTGGTGTATATTTTTGTATATTTGTGTCGTAATAAATGTCATTTAAAATTAATAACTTTTATATGAAAATGTAAAAATAACAAACTTGATAAAAAAATAAAAAAGGAGAAAATTAAAAAAATAATAATAATAATTAAAGTCGCACTTGCACACACAATAAAGCAGCAGTGCCTGCAAGTGCTGCAAGAGTTGCAAGCAGTAACCCTGTTTTCATGTTGTTTCATCTTTCAAGCTCATATCCTTGCTGCTTGCTACAGAACATCTATCCATTAAGTATGTATGCAAATTGAGACCTTGGCCTCAAACATACAAACATAAAAATATGAAAAAGGCTTGAAAATGTGCACAAAAAAGAATATGAAAAATGTTACACAAAAATAACATTTCTGACATAAAGTGGTGCATGGACAGACAAAACTTACACTTTGCTGTGGGCTTACGCATAAATATTTAAGAAAAACACAACACAAAAAACTGCATTTATTATTTGCTCATCCATAAGAATGAGGAAAATAAAAAAAAAAATATAAAATTATATATCTGTTTGTTGCTTTTCTTTTCGTTGCTCTTCATTTTAACCCTTTTCAAGTTAAATGTGCCGCTAAAAGCCATTGAAATCTGTGTTCGAAGGAAATGTATGTCATTTATGATGAAGACGCAACATATTGAGGGTCACTTTAAATCTTTATGCTCTTTACTAAAAACATTTCCAGATTTAATATATTATAATTAAAGACGAAATTTATATAACACAGAAGGAAAACGATACGTACAATAAGTAGTTTGGACAACAATCATTCGAGTACTAGTAGTATTCCATAGGAATTAGTTAAATATTTAATTTTTTGGGGGCACTTTTTATCAGCGAATTTTAGATTTTTTTTTCAGTTTTAAGAAGAGTTATTATATTTAAGCCATTAAATTCCACTTCTATGTGGTTATAGAAATAGATCTCTAAATGTATTGAGCATTTATTTTTGCAAATAAACAGTAAACAGTTTTTCTTTAGTTTTGCAATTTTACAAAACTAGTTCATAAATTCCGGGGCACCGTTGGCAATTTAATAATTTACCAATTATTCTAAACCTTCCTTCCCGAAGTGTAATTATGATTTCCAAAAGAGCTGGAAAAAGTTCGTTCTTTCAGTTTTAGTATCACCAAAAAGACACATAGAGAGTTTATAAAATGTTTGTTAAAAAAAATTTTTACTCCCACTAACGCTCCGAAATTGATAGTCCTTGCAACAAAACACCAGTAATTTAGTAATTTATTAGTTCAATGTTATCTTTGAATTTCTCCAAATGAACTTATTTAAATGCAAGATTTTGACTGTCCTTTTTTAATATATAAAATATCTTTGCAACAAAATGATCTTGCAAGCCCACATATAGAGGGTTAAATAAAATAGATGCATGCATATCTATTCCCAAGAAAAAGTAAATAAAACCTACTATTACGAAAAATAAACTGGGTACTATTTATACCATTAAAAGGCATTATTTTGAAACTTATAGAAATGCACACTTGAAAAGTGCTCATATTAAATGTATCACTTCACTACAACAAAACAAAACTCTCACTTTTCGTGGAAAATTCATTATTTTAGTTTTTCATCTTTTCCATTCGCTCATTCATTTCATTAAACGTCACACTACATCTAATGCCTTAAGTGGAGAAAAAAAAATTTATAAACTCTTAAGTGTGTTGCACACACTGAAATATTTTTCACAGCACATCTACCTAAAATTTAACCAAATCTTGACTAATCTGTTGTACGGTAAGTGCTCTTAAAGTGCTGTTGTAGTTGCAGTTGCTGTTGCTGTTTCAACTGTGTATAGCAAAACAAATACAAGATTCTACTCATTGTCGCCACTAAATGTCAAATTTGACAGTTTTGTAGAAGTGTGCACTTGTGTGTGCATTGGGTTTTCTATGACACGATTTTAAAATTAATTTTAGTGCCTCACATTATAATGTGTTTGATGTGCTCTTCTAAGAAAGCGCCGGTAATTCAAATCTTAAATGTATAAACAAAATTGTTAACAGCTTTGATAAGTTGTATCTGCTGTAGTAAGTATATTTATATGGTACAAGTGGCTAGTGAGCTAGTATATCAGCCTGTGTGTTGTGTTTTCGTTTATGAATATAGATTCCAGTTGACTTCACTACAAGTATGGAAAGAATACTATGATCAGTTCACAAAACCTACCCATTTTTCCAGTTTTTAACCCACAACAAATAATTATCCTCATAGTTGAAAATATACAAAATTTGGCACTGCCAAATTCTATCTTGTCACTTATTCAATTGTTTTCCAGAATGAAACTACTTAGTAGGTAATAATTCTTGCGGTGTCGTTTCAAATCATGTAATTTTTCAGAAAGTTTATGCTTATTTATTCGCCAACATTTTTGTTTTTTGATTGTATGATTATTTGCTTAATGATTTTTGTCTGTTGTGTTATTTATTTTTTTTTGTGTAAAATATTTGAATAAAAGTGCTCATGCCAAATAAGTGTTGTAAAAGAAACGCCTCCTTGGCATTTTTATTTAAAACTTAAATTCATTGAATGCAAGAAAAAATTCGCAAAATGCCATCAGTTCTTTTTCTGAAATAAGTTTTTTAATTAACTGGGTTGCCAGTTTAGATTCGAGGCTAGATTTAGCCTTTTTTCTCCGTTTAGCATTAATGATCATGTTTTAGCTTCGTAGCCGTTCTCATTTTGGATTTAGCCTCAAAAAAGCAAAATTTATTTTTATTTACTTCTTCTATTTGCACTGTTTTTTTTTTAATTTTTCGCCTTATTTTTCTCGATTGGACTTAAAATCCAAAAATGTTAAACGAAAATAATTTTCACAAAATCTTTTTGTTATATGTTTTAGGATCATGTTGTAGTAATTTAATGATATTGCAAATTTCTATATAAAATACTGGTATTAAGCTCCTAAAGTATACTTTTTAACTATTTGCATAAAACCGAATTTCCCATACAAAAACCATACAATAAACCCGCTATAAATTTCATGGCGTAAGAACAAGACAATAAAAATATATGAGTACATTAGGGACGCCCTTTAAAAAAATTGTAAATTTTTTGTCTGCCTCCTAGAAATGAACGAATAGTCTTACTCCTAATACAGCGGCATTCTGCCTTAAATCAGAATAGTTTGCTACAACTTGAACTTTTTCTGAATTTTATCACTTAAAAAATACGTCATTTAAACATATTAGAAAAATATTCATTTATTAAAAACAACTAGAAAAATTTAATATGTTTTTAAAAACAAACCCATAAAGCAGTGCACTTTTTAAAACGTTATGACATAAAACTTATCCATATTTTTAAATATTAATTTATGCGGTAAAAACATTCCAGAAAACAAGCGTAAATTTAAATTTTAAATATGAATGTAAAAAAAGACTGTAAATCGAAAAAGTCAGAAGCGATTAAAAATTAATTAGATCAATAAACTTCGTATGCAATTTATTTAGATGGTCTTTCCATTTGTGCTCTTGATTCATTAGTATAAATAAATAACAAGATATTTCTTCTGCATTTGTTTACATAGAGATTGGATAACGGAGGTATGCTTCAGTTTTTTCTGGTCATCTCTATCTGGTATCGTAAAATATTCCTATTAAGCCCTTTTTAACAACTTGCATGATTTAAAGTATTAAGCCGCAATGAAATCGGCAGGGTATAACAAGTTATAATAATCAGGGATCTTTTGATTCCACAAAACGATATATGATGGTTTACTTTTCATGCGCGTCGCACAGCCAACTTTTCAAATCATAATGTTGTAGGTTCAAAAATAATATTTTCATGGCATAGGCGGCCCCTGCCCACTTTTTTCATTTGCAATGTAGTAACTGGAACTTATTAGGCGTGTGTGATATTTTAAAAGAATCAAATAAGTAGAAGCAGTTAAATAAAAATATAATTAAATATTGTAGGCGTGGCGCTAACCGCTTTACAACCAGACCAATCTTAAAGTATATCTTTTCCAACAAAGAAAAGATATCCGCGATCGCCATATAAATAGTGGAGTTTTGCATTGAGAACCATCTCCTTTTTTGAAGGCAGTTTAAAAATAAAAGTTTAAAGCGACCGAAAACTTGAAAAGCATTATTTTTTAACCTTTTTTCATATTCTTTATACATAAATACATAAACTCTTTTAGATCTAGTTTGATAAAATTCTACAGTTTATTAAATGTTCAAAGACACACGTCAAACCTAGAAACAGCAAAAATCGAAGGATTTCATATTTTGTTTGTCATTTTAACAAATATTTTTAGTATTATCAAAACTGTATGCTCATTTCATACTCATATATAGAATCGAATCGATTAGAAGCTCTCTTAAAAACATATATTTATGTACATGGTAACAACATCTAAAAAAATTCTTCTGTTGTTGCAATTAAAGAATATTTTCCTTTTTTGTTGTTTCTCCACTAAACACATATTTTATTTTACTTTTGCAAAAACAACCGAACTAAGCTGTAAATGTCTTTTAATTACCCACCAACAACGATGCTGAAATCCAAAAACGTTTTTGTTGTTTTGCCACATAAAGACATGCCGTAAAAACTATTGGCGAACGCAAAACAAGCAAACCTTTTAAGGGATATTGTCACCTTTAAACCATTTGAAGTTTAACTACCGCAATGGATCGAAAAAAATAAACTTAAAAGAAACAGTTTTTTCTTTAGTTCTTTTTATCTTGTGTGATTAGTAAGTATTGTTTTACCTTTAACTAGTCGAAGTGTTTTTTTTTGTCTACTTTTTCTAACCAAAACAACACAAAGTAAGAAATTTAAAACCCAACAAAAAGACTTAAAAGGACTTGCATGATGTATATATGTGGCATGCAACAGCTACAACATTACACGTACTTTGTCATCTTTACGAATTTCACACATTCACATTGCTTGCGAGAAAATGAAGTAGAAATTAAATGGAAAAACTAAATCTCCACATTTCACAGTTTACAGGAGTTTGTTGGCTGTTTGGCAGTTCGGATACTTGTTGGTTAGTTAGTTTGGTTAATTGTAATCAACACAACATGACAATGACATGCCATAACATTAAACCGAGGTTTTCAACATTTATTATCTCAGAAAAATTTTCGTGCTGTAGTTGCTTGTTCACATACTAATGTGATCTTTCTCAGCAGCCACTAAACTATTCATTACTCATGCTTACCGAATGATTCAAATGTATAGACTTTAAAAGTGGATAATAAAAATTAAAATCGGTCAATGATTGTGCTTTTTTAATTTTTTTTACACTTCTTTCTGTTATAATGCTAAAATAACTAAATGCGTTGTATTAATTTATACACATAAAGTAGGATGATTTATAATGATCAAAAGATATCTTTTTGGGCTAGAATTTGATAAAAATTATTCAAATTCATTTAAAAAAAGTTATTAAAAAATTGAAAAGGTTAGATTTTAGGTCAAAATATAACTATTTAGGAGCGAAGCTAATTCCACTTTCTTCGATATACAATTTCACTTAATTCTCGTGCCCTTGATTTTTACCAACAATATAAACGAAATTCCTTTCCGATCGTAAAACTTCTTGAATTGCCAGAGTGGAGTTAAGTGCTATTAAAATTTATAATGAAATTGAAACAAAGTTTATGGTCAAGCTTTTTGAAATACAAGTATAATAAATTCAAGAATAATAAATTCGAGAGCTTTGTTCGTTTTATTGAATCCTTAACTACCAGATGATGGGATTCCAAGTAAGTCATGGCAGCCGTTAGTCAAACCTTCAACCCTCTCTTGTTCGCTAGTCTGACTGTAAAAAGTTAAGATATTTATAGCATCTGGATCGGGTACAGTTATATCAATCTATATTATTAATAGGCAAACGCCTTTTTGAAGATCCCTGTTACGGCCGTAATTCTGAGCCGATTTTGAAAAGATTTATATGCTTTTAAACGGGTTTTCACATAAATTTGCACAACCTTTATTTTATTTCAATCGGTTAGATAATTAGGCACTAATATTTAGAATGCGGTCGGTTGAGTCGGTCGCTGGATACATTAGTATTGATTAAAATAACTGAATGTTTATGGTAATATCGAAAACATTGGCATTTACGTTAGTTACCCGCTTCACGCGAAATAGCCCTGTTGTAAATGTAATGCCCAACTTAAATGCACACACACACTCACAATATTACACTCTGAAGTTTGTGTAGATATATGTAAGTGTGAACATAATTTTACTATTTCTACGATTACAAATAATTTACGAATGAATGTTAAACTATTTGTGTGTACGTCTGTCTTTTTCGTATAATACTGTGCAGTAGTAACTTTGGCACCAACTCCAATTAAAGCTTTTGTCGCTTGTTGTTTATTTAAGCAACTTTGTTCTCAAAGAAAATAAACACAAAAAAGTTAATGAAAATCTATAGAAAAGTTTTCATTACTCATACGTTCAACCAGCACACATTCTCACTTAAAATGTGCATGTTTAGAATGAGTGCTTTAGCGGATACGAGTAAAAATGTACACATTAGACAGTGATGGGCACGGCTGCTATGACTGGCGTGAATCACATCAGGTAACATATAGAGGGCAGTAACTTTATTCTTCAATCACATGAGCATGCGAGATCGTGATTACTATTGTGCTCACTATTTTTTTACTTTTTTCCCATACGATACTATAATGATACAAATTTCAATATCGTAGTTAGACTTTAAAACAAACAAGTACTAAGAGCGTGGGTTCTCGAGCCCAGTTTCGGGCATTATGAATTTTCATGATGCACTTTAATGTTGTATTGTGGTAATTCTTGTTACCTGTTTCAGCGAGAAAGATATAGAAACTGGTCAGTGCTCACTAATGGCAGATATTAATACTTATCCATGGTATAATGTACATCACATTGCCCTTCTTCATCGGTATTGCAACAAAATTTTTGCCGAAGTAATAAAATGACTACCAGAGGTGCTACAACATTGCTCTAAAACTTTTAAATCGCGAAATATCTGAGCTGGGCTGCCAGTAATATTTTCATGGAAATCGTCAAATTTTGTAAATGAAATCGTCAAAATTGTAATTAAAAAAAGTCGCCAATAAATCTGCACTCAAAAATCTTCTGTTTTATACAACAATCTTTCATTTAAAAATTAACAATTCAACAGATTTATTAAAAACAACAAAAACTTTAAACATTTTATTCAATTCAAAGCAAGATTTGAAAAGATTTTGTATCGAATTTGTTTATATACTTTTTAAAATAAACGTTAATTTTTTATATTTTAATTTAAATAGAAATTCATAGAATATACAATTATACAGTTTTCATAAACTTGCAATTTATTTGTAGAGTCGAATTAATTTTTAGATTTTTTCGATTTTGTACGCGTACGAGTACATGTAAATTAATTACAAAATAAAAATACTATACATGCTAACATTGTAACATTCAGAGGAATTATTTTTTAAATAATCTTTAAAAAAAAAACAAAGAATCCCCTCAAGGGTTCCTTTTTCAATTAATTTTTATCTTGGTCTTATTAAGAATAATTTTGCTAAATATTCTTTCAACATTAGCTGAAGAGTTTGGCAAAGTCATTAAGTTATTTACAATTTCAAATAAATTTGGAAAACAGGTTAATCGTATTTTTTATACTAAAAATTTTATTAAAACAATTTAAGAAAGTTTCGTCATTTCATAGTGCATGTTGTGACTTTAAATTCCTTTAATTTTGTTTAGATTTTTCATCAATTAAGACCATATTTTAAAAACCGAAAGTGAAGCTCGTTAATGTCATTTAAATTTTTTAAAATTACCTTTCCTCTCTCACTATTTAAAAAAAATTCGTTTGATGCAGATTGCAGATTTTGAAAGAGGAAATGAAAAATGATACACTTATTATGGGATCCACAAAATGAATTTCCACAATATCCTACCTTAAAGATAAATTTTAATTTGTATATAATTTATGTAAATAATTTTTATTCAAATATAAATTATAATTTTGCCAGTATAAATGGAAAATCGTAAAATATTGCCTCATTCTGAAATGCTATAAATGGAAGAGGTGCATAATCTTGTGAACGAAAAGCTGCTCATGACCCCAGCTCTAGTACACATTAGTGCCATCATGCCACTTATATGTGTGTTGCACGAGTATTTAAGAGATGCATGTGATGTGTTGTTGGTATGTATGTTTTGTTGCCATGTTAGTTTTGCTGATATTGCTCTGCTGTCAGCGTTGTTATTTGTTGTTCTACTGTTGTCATTGTTTATTCGCACCTTTGTAAAGCACCAACTAATTAAAGGTGGTCGTGTTCAATTCCACTGGCCTTTAGCTCTTCTTATTGTTAACTACCCCCTTCCAGCTCTTCAACAACTTTTATGAACCCAGCCATTGGACTATTATTACTGTTGCTGTTATTCGGTTTTGTAAACTCAAGTGCTTAAATCTTGTTCACGTTCATTTAAGAAAATTTGCATTAATTTTTTTCTATTTTATTTCACTTCTTGCCTTTTTAGCTAAAAGGTTTTAATTTTATGTTTGAAATCGAGTTGATAACAAATCCGCAATGTTTTGAGGTCTATGAAAAAAAATTTCTTTTTAAAATTGAATCAACACTTTAATTTTCGAACACCTTTAAGTAGTTGGTTGGCATTTTTTTTTACTTTGTAATGAGAGATAATTGTTAAAGTGTGATTTTGGAAAATTGTCAACCCAACTATGAACTGTTATATTTAACAGTGTCACAAGTCATTTTATCCTGTTTCGAAATATTTGTATGTTTGCGTTTGAATTGTTTTCTTAATATTAATTAATTCGTATTTGTTTTTGTCTAGCACTTATGGGTCATTTAAAGAAGTACGTACATTTTTTCTTTTGAAGCATTAATATTTAAATAAATTTTTGTCATTTGCACCGAATTCATAAAAGTTTTGGGAGTTTGGTGAGAAGCAACGTAAAAGATTTCATTAATATATGCGAGTAGTGGAAGAACTACATCAAAGACGATTTATGAAAGTCATATCAAAGAACATTTAGTACTTATTTTATTCAACTCTATAAAATAAAGTTTGTAAAAATATTTTATTCGAACATTTCTACTACTATTTCAAGCAGGTAGAAAATTGTTGAAAGAAAAGTCTAAATAAATTTAGGAGAATTCAAGGTTGTCAGGATGTAACTGAAAAACACAATATCGAACTTTCCAGAAATACAAGTTAGATATCCTGAAACGCACTTCGACATGACTCCATTAAAAAAAGGAAAATTTAGGTAAAGTCATAAATAATAAAGTATCTTAAAGTATTTTCGTTTTTAAGGGGCGGCATATGAAATATTAAGCGAATAATGAAAAAAAAATTTCAAATTATATGCAAATATTAAACAAATTATGAAATGGAATTTTACTCACTGCTGCTTTGTGTTATCAGACGAGGAAAATATTACTAATTACCTAAACTAACAGCGCCTAGATAGTTGAATACACATGATCGAAGACAAGGAGTTTCAGCGGTCTTTGCTCATGTTCTTCCATTTTGTTTGCGCTATAAAGAAAATTAGTTTTTGTTCATAAAATTATTTAAAACAATTTCATTTTAAAAAAATTTAACCAAAAATATATGAATCAGTGAAAATAAAATTCACGAACAAGAGCCTGATTTATTTTTTGAGCCGAATAACAAATATTTTTCTACGTAATAAAAGGATACTAAATTATTTCGTTACACCTTAAAATATAGTTAAATAAGACTTCGGAAAAATATAAGTCAGTCCTTATATTTTTCATTCTGCCGTTCTATTTTATATTGTATATTTTATAGTAAAACAATGTATTTAAAATTAATATTAACTTTTCTATTGAAATATTGCGCTTTAAAAATTAATGCAATTGGAAACTTACCACAAAGCTTATGAATATTTTTTTAACAATTAATAAAGATTAAACTAAATGCCTGAATAATTTTAAAATTTAACTACTTAATACTAAAAACATCATTGTATTTTTAATTATTTTTTGTGTAATCTATATTACAAATTTCAATAATTAAATAAAATTAATGATTAAGTTTAATCTATGACATAAATTCTGAATTTAATAAACTAGACAATAAATTGTATAAAATATAAATTAAATAAATAAACTCAAACTATTCGAATTGGAAATTCTGCACAAAAACTTTACATTGAATACATTTTGTGGATTTTATATTAGAAACATTTTGTCAATAAACCACAATATTAAAACCCACTAAAATAATGGAAAAAGAAGTTATAAAATAACAATGTCATTGAAAAAGTTCAATTTCCATTATTAATAAATTAACAAAAAAAAAATAAAATAAATTGGGAAAATTTTAAAATTTTCACAAATACACATGCATATTCATAGAAATGCTTAAATAGTTCATAATTATTGTTATTTGAACTCGTTTAAATTGTATTAATTTACTTATAGAAGTGTTTATGAAATTGTTTTCATATACCAGCAATAATTTTGCCACCAAAACTAATGAATGTAATCTATTTTATAAGGCATTACTTTGTGGTTATGATCATAAGTTTAAGACTTACATTGAGTGAAATGAGTATTGCTTAAATACTTATTAATGTAAGAACTTTGGTACAAGTCTTCCTCTCAACGTGCGAGAGTTACTTCCACAATAGCGTGATGGAAGTAAAATTCAAGCGAATAGTTCCACTAATCATATGCAAATTATAGTTTTTGCTGGGTTTCGTGTTAGCATATTTGATCTGAAATTCATTCTACTTAATAAATAATTACAATTATTAGCGTATAAAACTCCACAAAATGTTTGTTTACCAAAAATTTACATTAACAGAGACGCCTAATATTGTAAATATTTAAATGTTTTTGCAATTATTTTATTTAGAAAAAAAAAATACAATAACAAACGCCTCTGCTGTTATCCTGTAAAATATTTAATTTTCATTATTATTACTGTGGTAACCAACAACTAATCCTTTTTCAATTATTATTTTCTATTTATTTATTTGCTGTGGTATGATGATGATGCACAGTATGTACATTTATTCTTGACAATTATGTTTAAAAATATTAATGAATTTCATTTATTCATTTGCTTTAAATTAACATTTAATAATGAATTATTATTGTTAACTGAAAAAAACGAAAAAAAAGCTTTAAAGGTATTTCAAAGCTTAAACTTTATATTTTGATTAACTAATTCATTAATTTCATTGTAGCAAATAATCGTTACAGTTCTGTTTAAAAACGTGATTGAACGATCTAGAGCACTTTATGTAACTTTGCCGTGAAAAGTTTTTGTGCTCTAGTATGTATATACACTACGCATACGTTATATAGAGCTCCTTACAATAATATGTAAAGTATACGTGTCGTACGTATTACATGTACTTGACACAAAATTTATTTAGTAATTTTTTTACTACCTACACCCGGATTGCTTCGTATGGTATTCCCTTTGTCATAAAATAAAATAGACATTTACGAAAAATATATATTTTTTTGTTTTTCCTTAAATAATGAGCAGCGCAGCGTTATAAACATTATTTTTCAATGTTTCGCTCTTCCTGTGTGTATCTTCTTCAGGATCAAAATTCATCAATTCACAGTAATACAAACAAATAAAACTTTATTTGTAAATATAAAATGTTTCAAAATTTTGCTTTATTGTCACCATGCGTTCTAACTTCATACATACATCTTATTTAATTACAATTTCTCTTTCGTTGTATTTTATAAACAACATTTGATTTCTCTAATTTATGCATTCTATCTTTTGTATTTTTTTTAATAATCTAACTAATCTAAAAAAAATTTGACCTGTCTTATATATCTGAAAACACTGGAATATATGTTAGAGACTTGCAAATTTTGGGCTCAATAGCATTGTCCGCATTATTCATTTTTTGTTTCCTTCTTTATAAATAATTATTAGCCAAAATGTTTTCTCTCTATTCTACACTAATACTTTTTACTCTATCTATAAAATTTTTCGTCGTACTAATGATTATCCTCTATGGATATTTTTAATATTAATTAATAAATCTTACTGATACTGTAGGCTTTTCATACCAATGCATAAATAAACTATTACCATTGCTTATAATAGTGTCTTAGTAAGGAAGTTGATTATCTTTTTCTATTATAATAGTACATTTCTTTCCGCATAATATAAATTTAATTGTATTAACATAGTTACCAACTTGCAATTTGAAATTATATAAAATATATATATATTGATATATTTTTATGTCTTACATAAAAACTTTCTAATTTGTCTGATAAATCAACCATTATAATGTCAGCTCTAATTGGAGAACCCTGAGATCCTAAATGAAGTCCTTTTCGTAATATATTATTGAAGAAGTCTATTATCAATTATGAAAAATTTAAAATTCAGTAAAAACAACTCTTTTTCTATTCCGTATGCTAAAAATTCTTATTGAAATTTCCTTCTATGCTACTATTTACTAGAGCTATAGGTTCAATAGTTAATGCTATTCATTTCTTTATTCAATAGAACTCGTAGTTTGGGTGTACTTTCTATATGAGTTTTTCAATTGTTTCTCTCTGAAGGTGTATTTATTATTAATTTGAAAAGATTCTCTACAATATGATTGTTCAAAACTAGTAATCTCTTTGCTGAATCTTCTCTGAAATTCTGTAAAATAATAAAATGAAATAGTTTACTTTAGAGTTGAATTTAGGATGACATAATTCATACCAATACATATTTTAGTGCTTCTACGCTTTTAATTTTTCTTCTATTTTCTCATTTGATAATTTAAAACATTTTCAATTAATGTTTAACTACTTTCGTAAAAGAAAAATTAATTAGATATTCCAAATTTTATTAAACAACAATAAAACATAATTTGTACATATGCTACCTTCACTTTTAAAAACCTTGTCATTTTTTTGAAAAAAAAGTTTATAAATTTAATTTTTTTAACATTAATATTCTATTCGAATTGTTTTAACATTAATATTCTAGATAATTTCTTTTTAAAAATAGCTTTTAATCAAGTCTTTCAGCGAAAAAATGTAACACTTTCGTTTAGCCACAATGTCTCAGAACTATAAATCGCATAGTCTTAAAAATTTACCATATGATGTAAATTGTTGTAGTGTTTCGAGCTGCGTACTTAGTTTTTAAGATTTGTTGAAATTCATTTTTGCCGTTTTGGCCAGCTTTTTGGCTCAAATACTCCTCTGTGCAGTGGGAGATAGTATGTGAAAGGTTTTGGGAATTGCAGGTTCCATTCGTGCCTAAAATTTCATTTTCTGAATAAAAACCAAAAAAGCTTAAGCAGATTGTTTATGTTTGTTAAATAAATTAAATAAAATATATTCAAATAATGAGCATGGAAAAATGGAAAAAAAAGTAATTTAAACAAATACATTGTAAAATCGGCCCAAATTCAAAAGAAAATCCAAGGTTTTTACAGTTTTTAGAACAACACACTCTCTGAGTCAAAGTTTTCAAAATGTTTGCTGGTGTGTTTGTTGTTAATTGGTACGCAGAAAAAATAATTATAAATTCACTTGAAGCTTAACTGAAATAGCAGCTATCACAGAAAGAATATATTACATGCTGGGCTGGGCAGTATTTTGTATTTTGTATTTTAAATACCGCAAACCATGTGTTTTGCCCAACTATGGTTACATGTATTAAATACTTATAGATCGATATTTGTATTCGTATATGTTTTATATTAATTTTTAAAGTTTTTATGATCGTTTTTAAAAAACCGCATGTGCACTTTTCATATGTGTCCTATATACGAGGGCGGATCAATAACTCCGTGTGAAACTGTGTGGAACACAGTTTTTTGCAAAACAAAAATTTATTTTTCAACATAATCTCCTTTTAACTCAATACACTTAGTTCAACGCGCCTCCAGTCTTTGTATCCCTTGCAAAAAATAGGATTTTTCGACGTCCTTAAAATAGGCTATTGTTTGGTCAATAATTTCATCGTTGGAGCTAAATTTCTTTCCACCGAACCATTTCTTTAGGTTTGGAAATAATAGGTAGTCACTAGGGGCTAAATCCGGATAATATAGCAGATGAGGTAATAATTCGGATTGCGGTCAAACAACTCTTTGAAGTTGTCACACGTTTACGTTTATGGTCAATTCAGAGCAAACGCGGCAACCATCTTGCGGACAACTTTCTTAAACCCAGCTGATCACTTAAAATCAAAACCACACTGTCAAGCACTTTTACACTTCGATCGGCCAACACCATGTCGTGGATTTTTTCGACATTTCGAGTGTACTGACCTCAATTGGCCGTCCAGAACGTTCAGCGTCATTTGTAATTGTGCGACCACAACGAAAGTCAGTAAACCACAGTTTTACCATTGAAATCGATGATGCAGAGTCCCCATAGTATTTATCGAGTTTCAAATGAGTTGAATTGTGTTTTTTTTTTAATAATGTTTAATGAGCATTCGAAATTCATTTTTTTCCATTTTTAGAAAAATACACGAGGTCGTATGTTTTGAACAGATGTTAAACGCAAAGTAAATGACGACACTTGCCCAAAATTTTATGGGAACAGCGTTGCATTTCATGTAACTACGAGGGAAGTTCGGAAAGTCACGGACTTATTGATCCGCCCTCGTAATCTGAACTAAGGAAGGAAATATTAAATTAAATGTTTCCTCAAAAGGAATAATGTTCAACATGTTGTTATATATTTTCAATATAAATAAACTATATGTTCCTTAATAATCCTAATCCCAGCTTCTTTAAGTCAGCTTAGTGTCACATTTTGTTTCAGTATCATCTTATTTGCCTTGTTAAAAGAGCCAAGGACAAACACTACATTCTCTGTACGCACAAAAACAGTACATGTTGCACTTATCTAAGTAATGTTTTATAACTTTTCCTTCAAACATACAGAGTTCTGTTAGTATACACAACTCTAATACTAAATCCGACACAAAAAAGTGTCAAATTCTTCAATTCTTATTATTGAAGCAAAACGATAATAGAAAACATAAACAAGAAATAAAAAATTGAAATTCTTAATACTAAAAGTGTGTTCTATGATATAAACCAATAAATTCAAATATTTCTTTCAAAAACCTTTAAAAACCAAATTTTGTATGAGTGTATTTTATAGCTGTTAAAGAAATATATAATCTGGTATACAGTCAGAACAAAAAAATATTATCTTAGTGCGTAATATTATGCTCAGGGATTTTATTGTAACATGCTTTGTGTGTAAGATGACACCTTTAGAAAAAATCTCTGCTTAATTGTGCACAATAATAATGAATATTTAGATTTCGCAATCAACACCTTTGCGAATTGAAACGAAAAATTTTGTAACAACAATAAAATTTAAAAAAAAATAAAACACAATTTTTTATTTGAATGCAGCCGCTTAAAGTAGTGTAATCTTAAATTTTCAATTTGAAGATTTTTATTCATGAATCTTAAACAACGAATATTTCAAAACCATCATTTTAAGTTTTAAAAAACAGCAACAACATAACTTTACAGCATAATTTGAAAGCTATTAGTTGGCTTAAGTTCAAATCTGACGTTATCAATTTTGTTTTTATTAAAAAATGTTTTGATAACTTCAAATTATTTTTATTAAGAAAGTAACATTGGGAGATTTTAAATCATCAGGTTAGTAGTCACTAGTATCCACGCTGATGACATGGTGTAGCAACCTCAAAATCAGTACTGATCCATTCTGCTAGGCTTTCAACTTAAATCTAAACAGTTCTACTTATTACGTATGAAGAGTAATTTACCGCATATTTTTTTATCTAAAACACCTATTTATTTAATCTTAAACATAACTAGACTGGAGGAGTACACTTCTTATTCTATCTACCGAAATATAATATTTCTATTTCATCTCTTCACAGTAATTAATAAAATGTAGTTAAAATTCATTAAAGAGAATATACTTATTTATGTTAGTTGCGTTTTGTTCGCGTACTTTACTAAATAGAAGATTATAATAATATATTATGAATAGTCGTATTCAAATATTTCGAAAACCAAAAATTGCTACTAAATCATTCTTTCAAACTCCATCCTGCGAGTATACAAAAAAGTACTAGGATTTATGTCTTCTTCCGAAGAGTACAAATGAAAACAATAAGGCGTAGAAGGAAAGAGAAAAATTGTTTGTAGCATTAAAAAAAATCCTCAATAAATTTGTTGAAATTTAAAACTACGAGTACATGTCCACCAATACAATAAACAATATTTTGTGTGCCATGGCAAGGTTTCCATATTATTTTTTCTTTTTCTCTTTCCAATTTTCTCTTAGTTTCTTATTTATTTTTCTGCTTGTTTGCATTCTATTGCTTAATATTTTTGTTCCTGATTTTTTTGTAAACGTTTTGTTCTTTTTCTTGCAATGATGAAGTTTAAGGTGCGATTACACTTTCCATGCGATTTGTTTTATTTCTTTCTAATTTTTTTTGTAGCTCTTGTTATGTGTTTTACGTTGCAGCAGTTTGTGTTATAGCTTTTGAAGCAGAAGCAGAAGCAGAACCGTAAAGAAAATATAAGCTAGAATTTATATCTGTGGAGAAAATACAAAAGGCAGTGATTCTTAGACATAGCAGACTCATATGGGCAAATTATGTATAATTGAGGCAAAATATACCAATAATACTAAACTGATTCTATATAAGATGGTGAAGTGTCACAGATTCCAAATTTTGAAATCTATACCACGGATATCTGTATTTTATATATAAAAAATATTAGTGTCAAGCTAAATATGAATGTTCTTGAAATGTACTGGGTACTTTGGGCCTTTAAAGCAATATTGATAGTAATTTAAAAATAACCAAACGTTTTTATCCCGTCATTCATTAGAAGAACAAAGACGGTCAAAAATCGTGTGATATATTTTCTGCAATAACAAAAAAAAAATGCAACGGCAAATGTAATCTCAAATAAAAATGCATCACCAGTATTATTGATAACGAAAGTGAGATTCAGTATTTCAAATTATATTATTAACCAATTGACAACATGTAAAGAAAAGTTAAATATGCACACAGGAAAATATTTTTATTATATTACAGATATTAACAATATGCTTACCTACTTTTCAAACAGCTGTACATCTTTTAGGCACAGAGCTAATAAAATGGCAAATATCATTGGAATATCCATGCCTCCTTTATAGTTTGATGCTATTCCCGGTTTACCTTTCCTCTAAAATTTCTGATAAATTTTTCATGTGATTAATATCCGATGACTATACGGGCCACTTTATAACATTAATGTCTTCTAGTTCTAAAAGCCCTTTCACCAATTTGTATGACAGCTAAGGGTAATTTTTGTATTGGAATATTCATTGATAAGACATTTTATCAAGAGCATCTGGTAGGCCCTTCTCATGTAATGAATGTATTTTCGAACATAAACTAATGAGATAAAACTATCACAAATCAAAAGTAACAAGCAAAATCTATAATTTTTTAAGCTGTAAATTGTTCTTGAGATATGGACCTATCGTTTGGTATCAAAATCTCATAACATGAAATTTTAACATAAACTCATGTTGTGTTTTGCACTGAAGTTTTTACTCTGGCAAATAAAGAGACCTCACCTTATGTAACGTTGCGTTTTTTATATAATATTTTTTTATTTTAGTGTTAAGAACCGCTGCCAGTTATATAAAAAACTAACCTACTTTTTTATACTATTTTAAATATCCTTGTTAAGTTTAACTCCATGCCTGTTACCAGCATTTACATTTCAAATATTTCACTGTTAGTTGCAGTTGTTAACTTCTTCCAAGCATTTGGCCAAATGTGAGAGTTGGGGTTTTTGTGGTATTTTTGCCCTTTTAAATGAAACAAATGAGAAGGAAAAGCAAAGCAATTTTAGGAAATAAGTACAAAGTCTTACACTTCTCATTTTTTTATTTTTATGTCAGTTTGTCAGAATTAAAAAAAAAAGACAACACAGGTCGTCCATCAAATGAAAGTAGTCTTAAATTTATTTATTTCATTTTCTTTTTTTGTCCTGTTTAATGTTTATTTAAGCAGCATAAAATCAGTCGGCAAATGCAAAAAGGTGTTGGCGTTATACATAATATAAGAAAATTCTACTTATTCCGTATTTGTCATGTTTGCTTTATTTTTTGCTTTCTATTTTTATTTATTTTGTGTATTTGTGTTTGCTTTGAGTGCGAGGAATAAATTCTTCGCTTCATTTGCGTTGTCAACGAACTAGAAGATTTTAATAGAAATATATATATTTTTAAATTATATTTTTTCTTTATAACTTTTTTATACTTCCTGGAATTGTAGGAATAGTATACAGTTGTTTTATTTATTGAAATAGTATTTTGCTACTTTTACGGTACGAGGGTAACATTCAAAGGTTTTTAGCAAATTTTTTTTAACTTGGATCAGCATTTAGGGGATGACCTCTACATATGCAATGCATTGTGCCGGAACTAGGAAAATTGGCTATGGGAAGGAGGATAAAGGTAGTAGTGTTAATGGACGTTTGATTTGAACCTTCCCACACTGAAAGTAACAGGAAAGACCTCTGCAGGAAGTTTATTCCACATGGGAATTGTTGAGCTAATGAACGAATTTTCTCTGTAAGGCGTAGTGCGATCCACTGGCACATCAACCACAAATGGATGAGCTCTTAACGAAGAACATCTTGTTGGTAAAAATGAGCGGGTTTCGGGAACAAATTCCCTGATTTCATTAGATCACATTCGATTGTAGTAACGATAAAATAGTGAAATACATCCCACATTGCGTCGATGCGCCAGTGAGTCAATAGAGTGGGACCCTACTGTCACCGATGAGCTTATTCGCCCTCTCCTGACCTGGGTCGAGTATCAAAATAGACTTTGAAGCAGCGGCCCATACATGAGAGTTTTATTCCATTTTCGGTCGGATATAGGTGGTGTAAATATTAAGGAGATCGGATGGAGTGAAGTATATCTTACACCGTATTAGAAAGCCGTGGCACTTAAATGCTTCTTTTGATACATGAAAAATATGGTCAGTCCCTTGTTAAACTTTTCTCATAATAAAAATAAATTATTAATAAGATTTAGTTAATAAAAATTTTGTTGCTGTAGAAGTTTTTGCTTGCGATGTCTAAAGCTACTTGGACTTCATTTTAATTTAAAGGCTTGAGTGCAGTAATCAGGTAAGTCACAAGAATTCATTGAAGAAATGTGTGCAAAAATACTTATTTTAAGTTTTGCATTTCGTCATCCAGTTTCCTATTCTAACGACTAAGCTTTAAACAAAATTAAGTTACGTTTACCGTTCTTAGTGGTCTATATACGAGTATATATGTCCTTTATTTTTTAAAAATAATATAAATACAAAAATGTAAAATAAAATTTGTCAATATTGGTGATGCATAAAAGGTAAAGGGAACTAATACAAAAGTTCCTAGGTGAAAATTACAGGTCTAAATCAATTGATGCTTTTTATCCACCTTGTGACTTGTTAATGAACTAACAAATAGATAATCTATGTACAATGAATTCCAAAAAATTGTTTAGATTTTTAACACTCTCAATGAGATAACAATTTAGTAATTACATTATTCTGAACTTTCTCTTAATTTGTTTCCAAAAAGTTTTATTTTTTGTTTGTTCCTTAAAGTACTGTAAATAAAATTTTTGGAAAAAATATTTTGTACCTTTTATTTTTTATCATAGTCTTTGGTAAAAATCGAACATGGGAACTTTGTAAGATAAGAACTAGTCTACTAAAGTTTATGCTAATAATACACTTTCAAAAAAGTGTCCTTCAATATTTTTTGACATTTTTAAACAAATGCATGTTAAGGATTTTAATATGGAGTAAGACATGCTGAAATTTCATCTTTCTTGCTTTCGTGAAATGAAAAGAACATTTTTGAAAAATTTATTTAAGACTTAAATTATGTAAGTACGCAAAATTTAATATTATTTTTGGAATATATACATACATAAATGTATGTTTTAAGAAGATAGAAAGATGAAGTTTTGATATGTGTTACTCAATATTCAAATCGTCAACGTACTTTTTCACACATTTCTGTTCAAAGCTTATTAAAGAATATTTTTTTAAATGGATAAGAGGCGTTCTTTTCTCAAAATAAATGCATAAAATAGTCTTGATTGTCTTCTTTCATGCACCAATGATTTTGACAATTCAGAATGGATAATAGTATTAAAAACTATTAAATTTATTATTCGAGAAAGTTCTCGATATATTATTTTATAGAATTTCAAAAATTTTGTTTGTTTTAAGGTCTACTGATGATTTGGCATAAGCACCACTGAAATGAATGTATACAGACTCTCTAAAAACCCTCAATGAACAAAACTTTTTGAAATTCTTTGAGTATTTAAAAACAAGTTTTAAAAATCGAACTTCTGGAAACCTTCAAGTCCTTTTACTTCCTTAGCCGTTTCAGAAGTATATCGTTTGGCTTGAGAGTAAAGACAGGACATAAAGAAACTATGCTTATTCGATGGACAGCATAATTTGTTTTAGCAAATATTTAAAATTGAAAGTAACAAATCTTCGATTTTCACTACGCCCTTCGTTGCAAAGGCAACTACATATATGTATGTATATTTAATTTTTAGTTAGGCCATTTCTATGTAATGCTGTTAAAAATTTTAATGAGTATACTTTTATTAAGTCAAGTATAATAAAATTTAAAGATTGCAATATAGTGTGGCCACAATACCAAAACAAAACCAGTATTTAAGCATGGAAAAATAAGAAAATAGTTTCACCTAAAGATTAAGAAATTTTGCAATTAGAGAATTTTTTGTTCCTATTTTGCATTTTTAGCACTAATATATTTCAACACTATTTACAAAAGGCAGAGCTTAAATTAACTTTAATATATCGATGTACTCAACGTAATATAACAGATTTGAATAAATATGTGAGACTTATTCAAATCTTTGTTTGTCAGTATTTGCCAGTATAAGAAGGCTATTGCGAAAAACTGTTAACCTCCTTTTTACTGCTTTTACAAAGTAATAAACATTATTGCAGTTTATTTTCATAAAAAATATAAATTTTGTTTTTGTAGCAATTTATCTCTTGCATTTAACGACTACATAGAGTAATAGCAAACACACTTAAAGTATAAGCAACAACTATTTTAACAGCATTGAAGAACAATACAACACAGCACATAACAACATTTTCCTCGACCTCCAACATATTAAACAAGTTGTAGATGTTTTACGAAACTCAAGAAACTTTATGTACGCGTATCCTTATTTCTAGTAGAAGCAACTTTTTAACAAGACTCCTGCTGTTGTTTTTAGTGAATTTGCCATACACACACCGAAAACAGAAGCTCAAGCGAAGAATTTACCAACAACATTTGATGAGAACAAATGTTTTTTTTTTTTTTTACATTTTTCTTATTGAAATTTTCTTTGAACTTTTACTAAGAATATTAACGAAATCAGCTACCAATTTCCGTAATAGCCAACATTTGTCTTGAAACCCTTAAATAAACTGCATAATAGGGATCGTTTCCATTTTTAGCCCCCACTTTTTGATTGCAATATGCATGCAACATATACTGTCAAGTTATTTTCACGTTGCAAGAGCCCATTTTGCCATTTATTTATAAACGTTTTGGCCATAGTTTAACTTGGTAACTGTTTGATGCAAAAACGACAGGTATGAAGTAAGAAGTAAGGATTGTGTAAAATATTGTTCTAAATTTATAACCCAACAAGTAGCACAAAGTACTAACTTCCCCATTTGCTGCTATTCCTGCACAGTGAAAAGTGCATACATTTCCGATATAAGAAATTTAAAACTTTAGCAGGAAATATCAATCTATCCTTAGAAAAATTTAGCCTTTTCGCACATTTTGTTCAGCCTTTGCAGAGTGTAACCGAAACGCTGGTAGTTTCTGCAAACCAGTTAAAAAGACTTCGCAGTTTGTTTATGTTTCTAAAAAAAATGTCGGAATGAAATTTATATTTTTTCCATTACGACTTTCATAGAATAAGTATGAGTTTGCCTGGAAATGAACTGCTGGTTGCTTTTTAATTAAGTGCATACATTTTTTTAAGGCAGAAAGTCAGATGTTAAACCATTTTATCAGCCGATAAGCTGATGAAATGTCGGTTGGAAACTTTTTTAAGATTTTTGATATTTTACAAAACCAAGCAGAAACAAATCATATGAACAAAAATTTAAAATTTTTAATAAAAATTTCAAATTTAAAATTTTTTAAACTTTTTTAAAAGTTTTAAGCTTCTAACTTTTAAACCAAAAGGTATTGTTGTTTCGCTCAAGTTTCGAATATGATTTTACAATTTTCTTTTCAATGTAAGACCGCATCGTATTTTTATGACTGAAAACCATGCAAAAAAGTATTCACCAAGTGTGTAACTTTACGACTTTTGATCCATATTATGATTACTCATAATTATAAATATATTTAATAATAATATTGTAGTTATACTGAAGAATATTAATAATGATTTAAACAACAATATAATTACTACAAGGGCAATGTTTTGATAATAACATGATTTGAATGATAGCATGCACTCTATGATCCGACTAGACCCATATAATTTAATTATAGTAAGTTTCACTTAGATTATGGTTGCTTCAGCCATGTTTTTTCTTTGTGTATAGTCTGCTTTTACATTCATTATAAGAATTTTCTTAAGCTATTTACCTATATTAGAAATATACTACAGTAATGCGATACGCAAAGCAAATGTTAACGTCTAGATATTAATTTTCTATTTAGAATAATGGTCATGTGCAACTCTTTCTTACTAGAAACGTTTCAATATTTGTCCTAACATAAATTACTTTTGAATCAGAGATTTACACTAAAGAAAATTAATAATAATAGTTTTAAGAATTATAGAAGTTTCCATGAGGTATTCAATTGGAACAATGGACTCATAACAAACACATTTTTTCCATTGATTATATTATATTTTTTTTCGAGTTAAAAGGTATTTCCGATAACTTAAAATTATTTTTATTAAGAAAGTAATGTTGAAACATTTATTCATCAGACTAGCAGTACGGATCAGTACTGAATTCGCTACACCATTTCATCAGCGTACACTTTAACTAATTACGTATAAATATTAATATAATTGCTGATTTTTGAAAATATATTTATAATATATAAAACGTTTTATTTGATTTTTTAATTTGATGGACACTTTTCTTTTAAAATATTCGTTTCATTTTACTAATTTTTTAATAAAATGGAAACAAAATCTGAAAGCATTGAAATATATGGGAAAATATCACATATTAAATAAGATAGTTTCTATAAAATAATTCGCAGCCTGATGTATGGACATGATGCAAAATTAAATTAAATTGCATGAGTTTATATTTTTGTCCGTTAACGTAAATGACTCCCAGGTGTACGTTAGTTTAGATAAAGTGTCCTATGATATAGGATATTATATAAATAAATATTAAATAAATTAAGTAATATTTTGGTAGTGTGTACACTGTATTCTCTACCTGTGTGCCATAATATGTTGCTTTTGCACCACTTTTTGTTTTCACACTGAAAGAATTTTTTTTTTAAATTGAAAATCAAACAGTTTAAGCTTGACAAATATACTTTTTCAACGAATATTTGAAATAAGTCAGAAAGCTTAATAACTAAACATGAAACAACGTGAAACATGTTGAAATGAAATTAATTCATGATAAAAGAGAAAAAAATTTAAAAGTAGCGCTACTTTACAGCATTAAAGAAACAGCAAGTTTCAATCTATCGCAGCTTTATTACGTATCAGAAGTGCAGTGTTATAAATTTTAAGTGAATTAAATTCTTTATTATGTCTGCAGCTAACAATGATAATATGAATTTAAAAAGGTTTGTGGAAATTTAGCAACCGGAGGAGAAAAAATGAACCTTGTTAGTGACGAAATATTCTAGTAAACATTTCAGTTGTTCAAAATGCGACACAAGGATCCCAAGCCCACCTTTACATGTTTTTCCAAATAATAATCGTAAAATACATTTAAGAAGCAAATATTTGTAAAACTAAATGTATTTGCTATATGTATGTGTTTATAAATGAATAAAGACAAAAAAAATTAATTAACTGCTTTTTACTAACTGCCTGCCATAATGTTAAACAACATTGCGTAAATGTTATTTCAATGTAGGAACCTTGTTAAATTAACATGGAATTTCCTGTAATTTTAACATATTTTCATGTTATTTCAATATCACTGTAACATTAATTCTATCTAAATGGCTTAATAGTTGATTCGACATTTATTTTGATTCAACATGAAATTCATGTTGTTATAAATTTTCTTAATATTATTTCAATAAGGATCTTAACGTTATTTTGACATGACAATCTCGTTGATTCAATTGGCGTACAATGTCAATTCAACATGATTTCTGGTAGTTTTAAAGTGGATAACTATAACTTTTATTTTACTTTAATATGATGGTAAATTAACATGAAACGCTTATGAAGCAAGATTATTAACAAAACTAGTTGAATCAACCTTATTGATTTTAAAATGATGTGTTCTGATTGTATTAACCTTCCAAGATATATAAAAGAGGGCATGCGCCCAACATCAACAAGATTGTTCAAACTTTTCTCTGTGTACTCATTATTAAGAAAAACATCTCCGTTTACGTAATTTCCTTCAACAAGCTGCTTATTTTACTTCAATTCTTGTTTGTTTTTGTAATTGTTTTAAGTTTTTTATTATCGTTTATTTATTTTACATCTGTGCAACTATTGTAGTCTCATACTCCTTTGCAAGTATTTGTTGCAGTGGTAGTATTGGCTAATTTATATTAACAACAAATTGCGAAACTATTTAGCCACTTGTGTTTGGTGTTTAAGTCACGTTCTTTCCATACATTGGACCATAATTGTTGGCTTTATTGGGAGACACAAAACAACAATATCCGTCAATTGTTATCGTTGCAGTCGTCGCTGCTACGTTAAAATGTTTTAACAATTGATTTTATTTTTATTGCTTTTGAGCCTTTGTAAAATCACTTAATTGTTTTGTTCTTATTTATTTATTTATGATTGTTCTTTCAGTTTTAAAATTTTTCTTTTAACCAAGTCTATTTCAATGGAGTTAATGCATGAATATAATTTTTTTTAATTTCGTCTAAATTTTCAGTGTTCTCATTATTTACTGTTATTGTTGTTGTTATTTGTGTTTTGTTTGCCATTATTTTGATTGACACAATTTAGTGCAAACGGTCATATTTACACCTTAAAATTAAATTTGCTTAATGTGTTGGGCCAAATGGTTGAAGAAGTAACAGTGACTTAACTTTGAATAGAGGTGGTTGCCGTGGCTGCCCCCTACGTGCAAGTAAGTAATCAAGTAGAATCAAACGAATTCGTTTTGAATAGAAGTTGCATTAATAATTTTTGTTTAAGTGGAAAAGTTCAATAGTAATAATAATATACATACATAACTAAATTATTCTCTATATAAAATGGCGGCGTCCGAGCAGGACGTACATAATTAAATAGAAATGCGAAAAAGCATACACATTTTCAATGCCGTTTAGTGACAAAAAATACTAGTAAACATTAATCTTATCCCCAATTTATTCAAACATTGCTCTCGTTAACTACCCAGCTAGCATAGGATGTTTGTTAGACGATTGCGTTTAATATACGACTCCTAAAAGAATCTTCTGATGATGATCTGACGCGTAACAATAACATAAACATCTACATATTTTTTCTTGTTTATTACTATTTACACATTTTTTGACACGCTCATCTTGTAATCTTGGAATGTTTAATATGCAAGTCGTAAAAAAATCTTTTAATGATTATTTGAAGAGTACGAAAACAACAATGTTACACTCTGTTTAACTATGATCTCTAGAATCTTCTACAATTAAAAAATGCGCTCGTCGACGATCAAAAACGTTCTTCATGAGATTCCCTGTAGGTTCTTTCACGATTGAAAGTTACAGCTGGGTATTAGTAATAGAAAAAGCTTACAATTACAAACACAAGAACGCTGATGATGAGTGCAAATAGTATATTCTTTCGTCCTATCTTGTACACTATTTGACATATTTCTAGCAGAAAAAAATAACCATTTAGATTTTCATATAAAATTTTTTTTGTCATGCACTATTTTTCTATACTATAAAATCAAGCTGTGGCCATGCAATTGCTAGGTGGCCTTTTATTTTTGTTTCAGTTAGTGAAAAATAAAAAAATAAAAATTAAATTCTGCCTATTAAAATATATTTACAAAATTTTGTTCACGAATTGTATTAATTTTGCATCAATGCGTTAACAAAACCTGCTTCTATTTCACAGCTGACTTTTGTCTATTCAGTAACAAAACAAAAGTTATTGCCGTTTTCTCAACTGCAGCGCATATCGTCTAAACTGTTAGTGAATATTAGAATCAACAATGTTTGGTGTTAATGATGCTAAACGATTCGATTATGTCTACAATCGATTAGTGAATGGCACTGTTTTTGTGTAGAAGTAAACGGAATGTTGCCAAATATGTCTAAACCGAATTTCAATTCGTTTTTGAAATATGTATATGTACTTCTTATGACAACCTGAAATTCAGGCATTAAGATGGATTAAGTGTGCTTGAAAAACTTGCTGATAAATTTACCTGTCTTCAAATATTGCACACTGTTAAATATACCCATTTAAATATTTCACTTTAACCATTATTAGCCGTTTACGTGTAAATATATAAATTGTACATCCAATAAATTAATATGTGTATATTTTTATGCAAATACATCAGTGCCATACAAGTATTTGTATCTTATTGTAAATATTCGTGTAAATGCAAATTCCTCACGCGATTCTCGCATCAAACATTTAGCTGGCTGTTTGTCGTCGTATTTGCCTATTAACAAGAATCTTGTTTGCCACCTCTTGCTAAGTTTTCGTTGTTCGTATTGGCATTTCCAAATGGCTCATAGTTTACACACAGATACAGTAACATATTTGTATTATCGCAATTGTTGTTGGCCATTAAAGCATTTAATTACTAATTAGCGTAGACTGAAAATAAATGATTTTACTTACTTCTTTTATGGGCTTTCATATCATATTATTTTTGCCAACGTATTAAACTGCGAATTTTATAACAAACGAATAATTTTATTTTACTACTTGTGTTTCTCACCCATTTTCAATTAGTTCGTTTGTTGCTGACTGTGTGACATTAAACGCTAATGAGAAATAAAATAGATTTTGTTTAATTTTTTTATTTTAGTTTCAATGGAAATTTTTAAAAAGTAAAAAATAATAACAATAATGGGGTTTGGTATTTTTTATTCCAGTGTCGTGAGTTAAATTCGTTTTAAATGAAAAATTGCTGGCTAGAAAGAATGTTGTCAATATGTTGTTCGTTATAGCCCTACGTGGGGTTTTATTTTCTTCATTTATTTCGTAAATCGGTACATGTAATTTTAATATTTTATATTAATTTAAAAAAAAGTTAATTAAAAATGTTTTAAGAATTGCATAAAAAATAGAGTATTATTTATTTTTAGATTATTATGCAATTTTAAAAAAGGATTCCTAGCTCATAGGGATTCGTTGCTTGCTTACAGATCGCCTACGACCACCTTCATCATTATTCTTTTCGTTGCAGAGTTCTTGTGAGTCGCTCACTCAATTTTATGAGAAATGTTACGCCTACGAACTACGAACCTTTGTCGCTAAATATATTCTTTCGCTCTAAATTGTTTTGGCTGTAGGGAGCCCAAAGCTCATAAATACTTAGATATTTTAAAACAAAGAAACACAACTAAATAATCCACAAAAAATCCATAAACAATGATGGCGAGAGTTCTTATGATGTTACTCGTATTTTGGGATTAATTAAAAATGAAAAGAGCCATAATTTGCATTTAAATTGATTTGCACTTTTTTGCCTTCATGCAGATTATAAGCAAGCGAACTCCTTGACTCGTTTGATAAATCTGAAAATTAAAAAAAAAGACCAAGCCCTTGTTTGAAATACTTTTTCAACCTCGTTTTTTTCTTTAATTCAATATTTGTAGTACAGAGAGTGTGTGTAGTGTGGCAGTTAGCTGGTTGAATATGTTTGCATGCATGAACGGGTGATTGTATTTTGTTGGTTAATGGTTATAGGTATCATAAGCATCCTCCGCACATTTGATTTTTTTTTCTTTGCAGCTTGTGTAATTTCAATATTGTTATTTTTCTCAGGTGCACATACGGAAGACATACATAGATACCAACAAGTATGCATTTTAGTATATTTGTTTGTTTGCATGTGGCAGGTAACATCTTTTTTTATTTTATTAAAGCTTAAGCATTTCTTTATTTCTTTGCGAGATAATCATTAAATTGGAACTTGGAATCGCAGCTTGATTGTTTAATCGGCGACTAATCTGCATCGCTTATGTTTTGTCGCGTTGATTGCACAGTATAAATTAAATTAAATTGTGCCTTAATACAATTTTCACAACCCGCGCAAATCCAATTTTTAGCCAAGTCCTCTTTTGATTGCAGTTTATTCTTTACTTAAAAAATATATATTTTTTTAAGTTTATTTTAACTCCTTTTTTATTTTGGAACTTTTTGAACCTAAAGCTGGAGAGTGGCAGGCAGCTGGTTTGTCGTTGGTGTGCAGTTAAAAAGAATTATGGATTCTCTGACTGACTGGCTGGAATGAGTCAAGTCGGTCAAAAGGTGTTTAGACTATGTGTCGTCATCTCGTTTAATCTTAATCATTGTGCCAGTGCGGTTATTTCACTTCAATTTATTGTTCTTTTCAGAAAACGAAAACATTAACTTGATTTGCATATTTTGTTTTAGGTTTTTTTTGCAACGTTACAAGCCATTAAATTACCGAAGTATAATGTCTGGTGAGTTGTGATCATATTTTTATATTTGTTGCAGATTTTTTTATGCGAAAAGGTCTTAAATTATTTGTAAGGCGGAAAATGTTTTATTTCAATTAAACTAAGTACAAATGCGTAGGAGTTTTTAATTTTATACTGTTCAAATGTCTGCAAAAATAAATTCTTTTTTCAATTTGCGAGAGGATTTAAAGTTGGTTTTGGAAAATTCTAATTTTAAACTTTTGGATTTCAATTAAATATCAGACTCCAATGTTCACTCCCACGCCAGCTACAGTTTTGCATTGGAACGATCTCAGTAGTAGTACTTTGTTAAAGAGCTAACATTTTAAAACAATATATAATCTCTCTATTAGATTTCCTACCGGCTTACTGCACAATAGATTTAAATATAAAAAGATAAACGGTCACTGAGAACATTTTGTTAAAAATAGTCATGCTAGTGATTGTTTTAAGAAATTTCATTATAACATTTCTGAATCTTATAAGCGGTTTTTGTGACAAGTTTTTATCAAGACAGTCTCGTTATTTCATTATTAGACTTAATTGGTGTACTAAAATCTAATAAAATTTTACCTTTTTTTCTTTTATAAGATTTGTAAATAAAAATGTAACTATATAAAATATGTATCCAATGGAGTGCAGCACTGAAAGAATAGTTTTGAAAAATATTCACATTCTTTAATATTTTCTAATGCCTTCTGCTTTAAACAACTGTATACGCAGTGTAATGAAGTTTCTTAACATTGTAACAGTAACAATAAATTAGGTTATTCTACAATCCATAATCATAGGACTCCTCACTGTTTCTCTAAATAATGGTTTAAACAATATTTCCTTTATGCCTTTAATTCCCATCCTCAACTGGCTCAAACATCAATACTAACAATAATACATCGATCAATTTTAATTAGTATTAACCACAATTTATCGGTTATGTCGTAACTGAAAATGGAACCAATAATTTTGCGGAAAAAAATGTCTGCTGGGAAAATTATGATCGTTATTGTGACACAAAGTAAATTGAAAAGAAACTACTTTCAAACTAAACACAAAAATCATGAAACTTTAAATTGATTTTGTTTTTTCCCTAGATTTAGATGCAAAAAACAGTTTTTTTAATTCATAGTTTGCTACTGTTATTGTTGTAAATGTTTTATTTTTATTTTCGTTTAGCTGCAGTGTTTTGTGCCGCTAATGTTTTTGCTGCTGATAAATGATAATGGTTATGAGCATAAATCTTTAGCCTAATTTCCTACTATTTTACGGGTTAAATATGTTCACTAGCGCTCAAGTTAATAACTACTTTATTTTACAACAACATGACCAATAGTACGAGTACAAGAATTCTTTGTAGGCAATAAAAGACAAGCTTTTTGTTTATCCTTCGATGATGTCTGCTTGACTTACTGCCAACCGAGAGTATACATACATACAAACAGTCAGCCAGCGAGTCAGCGAGCCTGCATGCCAGTCGCCTGCTTGCTTGCTTAACTGCTCAAGCTGATGATGGCTTTGTTGGACTTTTATATTGTTATTTTTGTTGTTGTTATGTACACGTTGCACATGTCTATCACGATTGTTGTTGATGCATTTTTATTGTGATTGCTACAAAAGACTTTAGCTAAAACAAAAATCCCATTGAAACTATGTATGGATGTACTATGGATAGCTACTGTATATATATTTATTTAATTTTTTTTTGGAATAAATATATTTAACTGAAATTTTTTGGTTTTACAAAATATATTACTTTTTGTTTTGCTTCTTATAGTCTATTTTTTCAGCAGTAATTGTGCTTGCTGTTTTTAAATGTTTCTTAACCACATCATCATCAGCAGTATCGCCATTATCATTGTCTTTTTTTAAGTCATCATCTTAAGGTAGCAAAAATACAACCAATCAACAAGCTTCCGAGTTTGAGATACTGATTATCTTGTGATTTATTTTGTTTTCTACCAAATTTAGGGATTTGTTGTTGAAAACTAACAAGCATTTCGTCTTTTGGTTTCTTACGACATCACTTACAGTCATACACTTCTTGCTGTAATCTAACAACAATTGTTATTAATATTGCTGCTACTTGCATTAGCAGCAGAGATGTTTATAAGTTTGTTTTTTGAAAATATACAAGAACAAAAAAATAAAAATTTATTACATTTATATTAACGGCAAATTACATAGCATTTCAATCAAAGCGTGTAATTAAAGTTTAAGCCACGTTAGCAAAATGGTTGGCATATCAAAACTCACATTGCTTCATATTTACCAGTAGTACTCAAAATCATATTTAATACAAAAGTTTTTCATGTTCACGTGTTATAAATATCAACATTTTTAATTTATTTTATTTTTAATATTGAAAATTTTCTTGATGAAGAAAATAATCTTAAATAAAATATTTCAAAAAGTTTTATTTGCATTTCACTGGCATTGTATTTCATTGGTGCAGTAGTACTCAAAATCATATTTAATACAAACTGTTTAAATGTTCATAACACGTGTAAATAATATACATGCATACAAATAAAAGATTTTTAATTTATTTTATTTTTAATGTCGCAAATTTTCTTAATAAAGAAAATAATCTTAAATAAAATATTTCAAAAAGTTTTATTTTTTGTATTAGTATTGTATTTCATTGGTGCTTATGTCAAATCATCAATAGACCTTAACCCATATTCTTGAAATGTTTCAAACCTAAAAACCCTCAACAAACAAAACTTTTTGAAGTAAGATATCGCGGCATATCTCGAATAATAAATTTACTAAATAGTTAAGTGATATATTTAACCTAAACAGTGGCGGATACATGGAAATACATATGAAAGCTCATGCTGAGAGTGTAGTCGAAACAGAAACAACGATGTTTCCGTTCTGCCGTGCAAGTTAAAATTAATTGACTTTAATTGTTTCATTGCTCGTTTGAAATATTGTCTCGTATCGAATTTTTTCTGACTAAAAAAATTACGAAGCAACCAATTTAGTTCGCAAAAAAGAAGCACATTAAAAAAATAAAATATATAATCTTGTTTTGAAAATGCATTAGAATTATTGCTCAGATCCAAAAAAAGGACGAATAGGGAACATGACGTCCAATGCCATACTGTCCTTCAACGTTATGAAAATGAGTCATGGTGACTTTTGAAAGTGTCACAATGTTTACCAATGCAATGCCAAAAAGTCTATACATGGTCACTTGATACTGCGAAATATTTAGCCTGCCATTCTTAATTTTCATTTATATTTATTGTTTATTTTGTTCCCCGTATAGAAGCGATTTCGTTAAGGAAAGCTGACTGGCCAAGCCAGACTTTAGCATTATCGTTTTCTGGTCAGGTTATTTCGAATAGCGTCTTCGGGGCGTAAAGATTTTTTGCCTATCTCGTATTTAGCAGTACACAACAATTTCCTTATCTCGACGTAGCCTGGGTTTGACTAATCCAGAGAATATACACGCTCAAGGCTGACTGCAGAACAGAAACTTTTTAACACAGTCAGAAAATCGTTATTCAACAAAGCCGCTAAGTTACATACATACAGGAGAAAACTTAAAGGCTTCAGAATGCCGTAACGCGGAAAATCTTTTATCGGTGAAATCTCTATTCGATATACTACAGAAGAAAGCACTTAAAACCGGCTGAAGGGTTGCTATTTAGTCCATCTTTTTCAGCGAATCTGCTATTTAAAAATCCAGAGACGGAAGCTGTTTAGTCCGCTCCAAAGACCTATGGACGGTCTTCCAAAAATGTCATATTGCCCATAGACATTTTGACACTTGAAGTAACGTCCATAGACATTATGACTTGTAAGATCACGAATTTTTACAACTTTTCGCTTAATTTTTTTGATAACTTTCAATGTAAAAATCTAACCATTCATAACATATTTGTGGCTTTAAAATTTTTTTCAATTGCTGCATTTTTGGTAACTTCTTTATGTTTATGCTATCTAGACTTACGAATCAATAATGTTTTCTGCACTACATTATTGTAATTCCAATTATAAATATTTATTTTACGTAAAAAAAATAGAAAGTAGAAAGCCACATATCTCAAATCAATACGTAACAACTTTAAGTATTTCGCCAAAATGTAACTTTCCAAAGATGTCTGGTATATTGATAACATATTCCGAAATAAAGCTTATCTGCTTCCTTTAGAAAGTGGACATCGTGGGCGACCTGTGCAATTTTTATCTTTCAATTTTATTTAAACTAAAAAATAAATAGTCGGTTAAAATTCACTAACTTGCGACAAGAGAAAAACAAATTAGAAATACGAAATCGTAATATTGTTTTCCGACATTTAAAAAATTTCTCATAGTTGTAATAGAATTTAAGAAAGTTGCATTTTGCTAAATTCGATTCTTACATCCCATCTTCATTACTCTTCATTCCGAAAAGAGTATAACTTTTTACTGCAGAAGACTTTTAACTGAAATCTTTATTTTATTACCTTCAGGCCTTCAGGGCTCTGGCGTACAGCAAAAAACATATAATAATAAATTGTAAAAGTTATTAATAAATTTCAAGTTATGACTTCCTATTAACAAAAGCCTTCACAAAATGACACACAATTATTTTCTAGAATAAAATTACTTTTTCCAGTTTGCAAGAAATTGCCATGGAGCAAAACAGTCATGTGCCAATATAAACAACAACAAAAACCAAGCACCTGTCGAAAACTTTACTTCAGTTTGAATGTCTGTCCGTTTATGTGTTTCTCTGTTACTTTGTTGAAATGCCTCAAGTCTTGAATAATTAGTTTTAAATACATTTGACAAAAAAAATACAAACAATTACGAAAGCCACAAAGAAGAAAAGCTTATAAATGAGAACCGCATTATTAACATGCCGCATCACGAGTTGGATCTTTGTTTTGACAACATTTACAAGGACATTATTATTAAATGTAAAAGACAAAAGTTTTATCTTAAAAAAAGAACCCACAAAAGTCTTACACAAAACCAACCACAAACAGTTGAAGCGTTCCCTTCCACGCCCACAGCCTCTTCTAACAACAATTACAAATTAAACAAACTTTTATTTATAAATGTGTTTTGTTTTTGTTGCTTTTCATTTCATTATATTTTGTTTTCTTTAATACACCGGAACTCATCTGAACATAAAGCGATTTCCGCTTATTTTTATCAAAGCGAAACGCAAAATGCACATAAAATTCTAATTTGTGGACAACAATGAGTCTTGACTTAAAGTTGGAATGTTTGTTTTATTAATTTTTTTTTTCGTTGCTTATAATAATAAACCAACCGCATAAAATATTCAAACTAAATAAGCTGCTTGCCTTAAATAATGAGATAGCGGCCATTTTCAGATATGACAACAACAATAATTGTGTCCTTTTTGATTTTCGAATCCTTAAAGCAGTATTGTCAACTAAAAGATTATAAGTATACTTGAATGTTTTTTTCAAAGCTTTTTTTCATTGTTTTGTCATTGTCACAAGAACAATACAATGCGTAAGTTTTTTTATTATGAAGTGCGTCTGACAGAATGAAAAACGAACGAACATAATTTTTAATGAAAAACATCTTTAAATATTGTTCATGATGCTGTTTTTTGATTTATAAGATTACCATATTTTTATTAATATTAATCCAGGATTTATAAATTGAATACTTTTGAAATATTTATATTAGAAAACTAAATTTAGTTTGAAATTAAAAATTTTAAAAAGCTCGTACATATTTTTTTCGGTTAGTTTTCAACTGCCAGAGAAGTAAGTTGAAGTTAATAATTTGCCCAATGCGAAAATGGAGGACTGTCAGACCGAGGTCAGAAAATAAGGAGTTGTTAAACGATGCAAATCTTCTTCACGATTAAGCGTACATAAATTACACACAACTTTTTTTTATAAGCTGTATTTAATTTAAACAGCTGTTTTCATATTATACAAATCAGGATACATTCAAACAAAATATAATTCGTTTAAATGTATAATTTTCATCTAGCACAATATTAAATTTGTTCACGTATTATTATCCCTCTCATTAAGTCGGCCAAATGAAAACAGTTTTTATAATTATGTTGATGATTGATCAAACAAACTATAAATCCCAAACAGCTGGCCAAAGAGATTTTGTTTACGGGAATACATTGCCGCATGCAGTAATTTGTATTTTTGTAACAATTTGTCGAAAATCCGAAATGTAATCAAATGAAACAATAGGAATTAGAAAGAAAATTTTAACAATAAATATTATTATTGTTACAAGAACAAACAAATAGACTGACAGCTAAACATACCGACAGAGAGATGCAATAAAAAAAAAACAAATAAACAAGCAAATCATCCAACCATCATTTAAGCCATCATTGAAGAGTTGACGAAAATAGCATGGAGTGCGGATCAAAGTTCAGTTTAAGAGATCGATCAATTTAAATCTTTTTCTTTATTATATGCGAGTACATAAAATATAGAAAAAAATTTCAAAAATAATCTGTTTCTTCTTCGGTTTTGGTTCTGAGCACAGGCTGTGTTACTATACTTACCTGAACATCCTTTGAATATCCTGTATTTGTGGCTTGTTCCTTTTGTCTGAATCTAATTGTAATTTGTAAAGATGCAGCAGTATACAAAAACCCAGCTGGATATGCTTAAATATATACAATTAATGCAGACAATTAAACAGTTTTGTATTCTTTAGCAAAAATTTGATTTTGTGACATCAATTTATGAAAGCAATAAACAATAACTATCCAAAATACCAAACAATTTAAAGATGACGCATGCACAGCTATTAAAAAGAAAGAAACAGTTTTCTAATTTCTCACCTCGAAAGGCGAACGAAAGTAATTTTTTTCTGAAACTAATAGGCGTTCTTAAAACAATTTGTCAATTTTTTAAATTTATCTCTTGCGCTTAAAAACCCTGACTCTTTAAGCCGCAACCAGTAATAATTGGAAAAAAATCTACAGATTAAACTGGTTCCGGCATTGTTTTGTGTTAATTTAGCTGAAAAAAGTATTTTGCCCAAAATAAAAATCCATCATTTTTAAATCTATTAATCTCGTCTTTAATGTGGGCTATTTTCTCATACTTTCCTTTTATCTCGATACACTTCTTCCATAGTTTTCAATTTTCGTACTTCACAAAGTAAGATTTCGGAAGATAGTTAAAACGGGGTTCGATCCATTTCATTCATTGATCCTTTTCTTACTTTATTGGTAAAGAGGAAAATGTTGTTTAAACCGAAATTTTAAAAGGATTATGTTTCAATAACACAATTTTTAAATGTTAAACTTGATGTTCTCACAATCACAAAATTGTTTTATTTAAAAATCTCATTTGACTCAAAAACATCGTTTACCATAATAACTCTGTAAACATGATTTTTAAACTTAAATAGAAAAAGTAGGTTGACAGAACATGTTTGCATGCCATTTACAACGTTTATTTATTTAAATATAAAAAAAATAAATAAATTAACCCTCATTTAAGTACCACAAAGTACCACAAAGAGATTCTCGCGTTAAATGAAAAACAAAATGTCTGCTGTCGTTTGTCGTTAAGAAGTTTTGAGAATCACAAAACTTTTGCTTTTATAAGAACACATTTCTATTTCCTGAAATTCAATTAAATTTTATTTATTTTTACATGTTTACACATTTATGCTCAAATATAAATTTTGTCTCTCTTTTTTATATATTCCCTTCATTGTTTTTTTTAATTTGATTTTTTTTTATTTTAACAAGCCCGCACAAATTTGTATCTTTTAAAACTAAATAAGAAATGAATGTTTTAAATCTCAGTTTTAACTGGTTGCAATTAAGATTGACAATGTTGAGGCAGCGAAATGAGCATGTCAGCATAATTCTTCATAATATTCAAACGTGCACATTGTTCGTTGGGAACCCAATGAATGTTAAAAATAATTTTTTAAATTGCCTTTTATTACATTCGAATAGCAACAATAACAAAACCTAACAGTGGGTGAATAATTTTGTTTAATAAATTTAAATTAGTTGAGTGAACAAATGTAACACAGTTGTGAAACATACACAAAATTTATAATTAAACATACTCGTAAATATGTTAAATGATAGAAGTAGTTAGAAAATGTTTTTCTTTAGAGAATACAGTATTTTATTTTAAATGAAATGCTGAAAATGTTGCACATTTGAAATATATATAATGTGATGTTTTTTTTTAATTTCAATGTAATATGATTTATTAGGCTATCGTTCGGTTCGTAACATTTTATGCAGTAAGAATTAAAAATGAGAACATAAAATATGTTTTATTCGCAACTCACAAATTTATCTTTTTTATTGCTGGGCATCTAAAAATTGTACAATACTTGTAATTATTGTCATAAAAATGCGTGGTTTTTTTTTCGTTATATAAAAAATATTGATAATCACTTGTGTACAATCAACTTAATTATTTTTTTTTAATAAAAATATTTGTACTATTTTTATTTGTCATTGATAAGCCCAATTAAATGAAATTTTCAAAACCTGTAGTTATTTTTATCCATGCTTAATGGTTTAAGTAACTTCATCTTTAGCTTCTTAATGAATGTACACCTTCTAACATTTATTCTGCAACTTTTTGGAAAAAAACTAAATAGGTTTTTAAAAAAGGTCTGAAAATTCTATACCGCCCAAAAAAATAATTCAAATATGGCTAACATCTTTAAATTTAAGATTTTATTAACGGTAGTACTCTACAACTTCGAAAATTTTTGATAAGCCTCCCTTCGCAATACAATTTGTCTACCAAGAGATTATCATTTATAATTATTAAAATTTTTCGTCTTTTATGCAATGAGGAAAGGATTTTTAGAATTAAAAGTATTGTTTCTATACAATTCATCTACTCAAGTTAAATTTCATTTCTTTTTTTCAATTCCTACTACTGTCAACTTAACGATTCCATTTAATACCTTTTTCGAAAAACACAGCAGATTAATGTGAATATAAATGAAAGGATTATATTGTTAAATACACGCCCGCATCACAAATAATTTGCATTAAGTAGAATTTCCTGAGGAAAACAAAAGAGAAGGCAACAAAACAAATAAGTACAATCAACGCACATACAGATAAAGCACTATCATAGACAGACATAAAATGCTAATTAAAGGATAAGAAGAAATTCACCTGCTTGATGATAAATCCTTTTCATTTCCTCTACTACTCCTTTTACACACAAAAAATACACATTTAGTCTTGTCTACGAAATAAGAAAAACTAGAGGCAGAATTGTTAAACCTAATTAAAACAAATTGCAATTAATTTAATCCCCATGAAAATGTGCCAGCATATACCCTCATTAGCATAAATATAGTTAAAGAAAATTTGAAAAAGCAGCACAATAACAACAAGAAAGTGAGAAAAATTTAAGCATTGTGCGAAATGTTCTATGTGTTAAATATTTCCGGTTCAAACCAAGTGTGTGTTAAAGTAAAGGGACATACCCAAATGTTTGGTGTCAATGCAGCATGTACGCTTTTGTTCAAAATGGCCACACATGAGATGAACTCAAACAATGATAATAGTTACCAAAATATCTTTTAAATAATTTTTAAAGGCTCAATAAAACAATTTTCTAAGTAACTATTAACAGAATTATCTCCTAGGTAGTTTTTGTGAAAGATGTGAGAAAATTCACGCTCTTGTCAATGGGCGAGCAAAATAAATTATATTAAAGCAAGACGCCTGTGCCACCAACAAAGGAAAACTACAAATCAAACGGAAATAAATTTTATAACAGATTTATTTTTTACTTTGAGCACCCTCAAAAACATAATGCCGCTCTCTTTGCAGGACTTTTTACACAACACACAATGACAAACAAATAGCAACATCCGGTTTATACTTTTAGGATTTTTCTTTAACATTAAGGTGTTTTCTAATATCATGTGGTGTCATTGTTCAAAGCACTGAAGACTTTGAGTTGATTCAGTTTCTTTAATTTGAAAAGAATTTGTATTTTTGTGCAGAAACTTATGTGATGTAACTAAATACATTTTTAATCAATTTTAACAATTTTATGACTTCAAACCTAGACTTCATTTTATTGTTATAGCCTATGCCCCACCTTATAAGTGTCTCATATTCTTCCTGTTGCTTCAATGCACCCAAACATACACGCTCCCCGAATAAAAGCAAGAAAACATTATGATTTATGAGTTGTGCAACTAAATAACGGCTTATCGCCACACAAACATAAAGACTCAATCCACCAACCATAAATTTAGGAGCTTTTCCACTCAGCCATTTGTTTCTATGCCTCAAGTTTTTAAGAAAAATCTTGATAGTATTTGTATTTTGTAAATGCATACCACAATTAATACCAGCACGACTATTACCAACACAAACATGACAACAATAATGTTTCAACTTAAAAAAAACCCCAAAAAAAAATTGATACAATCACCCACAATTGCTACCATATATTGTCAAAGTGTAAAATGTGTCTTATCAGTGTCACCAATCAACCATAACAGCCATAAATTAAATATTTTGAAGTCATAAAACATTAGCCACTACAACTGACACCGTCGCAGTCACCTTAATATAAATATTCAATCTGATATACAGACAGACAACAGTAAAAAAATTAATATGAAAAAGGTATAAAGAAATATTGAGAGAACGATGACACTTTTCATCAAAACTCCATTGTGTCATATTTAAATTCCATAAATGCAATTAAAGAATATTCAAAAGTGTAGGTTCTCTTATTTTTTTATTTTTTTGTTTGGCTACAGTCGAGTAAAAAAATCAAATAAATGATTAAATGCCTTTTAAGTAAAACAAAGAAAATTCTATTAAATTCGTTTACACGAAATCTTAAATAACTCATGTTACACATAAGGAAGTACTACTCGTGTACATTAAAATAGTGTCATTTACATATAAAACTCTGCATTTCGTTAAAACGCCAGATGGATGCATGTGACACTTATTCGAAGCCTCATGGAGTACGAACGCATCCGGACAACTCTAAAACGTGCCTATTTGAGGGAAAAGTTTAAATTTTCCTCATTAAAAAATTGTCCTACAATATGTGTGAAGAAGAAAATAAAAAAGAATTCAATTAACCAAATAGTGATATCAATTAGTATTATTGTTAATTTTTCACCAGTAAACCAGTTAATTATTTAAACTGAATTTTATATTTCAATTAACAATAATAATTATTCAAAGTTTAATATAAATATTTTTCGGCTTCCAATTAAACATTTATTTGTTTTTATTAGTAAGTTAACCAAAAAATTTATATATATAATTAATTACTTAATTGCATCGATTTGCGAATTGCAGTATGCATTTAATGAAAAGAAAATCAAACGCTTTTTTATTATGGCAATAAAATTGTTAATAAATAAAGTTTAAGCCCCGTAATTCAAACTTTATGAAATATGATTTATTTGTTGCGACTTAAATTAGACTGCATGGTACATTGGATTATGCAATCTCATCACTAAACCTTCCTTATACAAAAACTCTAAACTCTAACAAATTAAAGCAACAATAACATTAACAAACAACTTAAATAAATTTTTTCTATATACTTTAGCGCTTATGCTGCTTTACATCGGTGAGCGTGTTCTTTAAAAGCATTAAAATTGTGTGTACGTCTTAAATTTATTTATATTTCTTAATTACCCCTGTTGTGGACAATTTTGGCTTTACATGTGAAGGATTATTTTGTTTTTTAGGACCAGTACTTAGGGGATGATCCCTGCATGTGCTGGAACCAGAAAAACATAATATGGAAAGGAGAAAAGAGGCAATTGTGTTTGTAAATTTGAATTTTCTACCGTTAAAGTACCAGAAAGCCCTTTCCTGGGAGCTTATTACACATACGATCTGGGCGACTAAGTAACGAATTATCTATGTAATATGTAATGTGATTCACTGGCCAACCAACCGCAAACGAAAGAGAGTGGTATGCATATGAAAATTACATATTGTGTAAACATGACTTCATTAGGTTCAGAAGTTCATGTGCAAAAAACCTATTTAGCTCTTCAGCAAAGTATGTATGTAAGTACAAACAGAGCATATATGTATCTACAATATGCAAGTAACATTTTTATATAAACATACTTAATGTAGTACTTTCAGAACTAAACATAAAATTGGCTACGCACCTCTGGCAACATAAACAATTAGAATTCATAACTCATAAAATTGTTGCTGACGCACTGCATGTTGTGTGCAAACCAAACAAAAAGTTCTACAGACACATCTGTTGTCGTTAAACTTTTACGAGCGATTTGCTTTTCGTGATGAGCATAATTGACTTTTATGATTGTTCAAGTTAATTGTCAATCTGTATGATGAGTTTATTTTGTGCATGTTGCTAGTTGTAGCTGTTTTTGCTTGTTAAAAATTTACCACGCCTTGTGGGCAACACCACGCCAGATGCAATTATTCAATCATAATTTTTTTTATGGCCTCAACATTTTTCCTATCTGACGCTATGCAAAATATAATATAAAATTTATTTTTAGATATTTAATTTGTTTGGAAAACAAAACTATTGCTGCTGTAGTTTTTGTTTGTTTTTTATTGTCAACATTGAATTTTTATATTTGTGGCGCTCTAATGTATGATGTTAATGCAAATGATCCAAATAATTTTTAATGTTTGTTGTACAAACTCGTTTATACTTAAACGAATATTTTGGCAGTGGAAATATGTAGTAATAATTTTTTTTATTTAATAACTACACTTTTGGAACAACATTTTTATTGTTTTAGCACAACCATTGTAGTGAACGACATTATTTAATCCTGTAGTTATTTCTTATGTATTGTAATAAAAACGTTCTCCGTATTCTTTAAACTGAGTGCTTTCATATTCTGCGGTTTTCCAGAATAACAAATTGTTTTCTATTACTCGCACAATAAGTATATTCGAAGCATAATAATAAAATTCGAAGAAAACATGTAGGAATATTTTTTATAATGCTTTCGTGAAAGTTAAGTAACTAAAAATCACATGACTTAAAGGGTGAGCCCTGCTTAAGCCAGAAGCTCAGATATTGTAATATCCTGAATCCGTTTTGAAGTACTGGGTGCAAGATATTGATTCTAATCGTACAATTTAAGGAGTAGCTCATGCATTGTGGCGTGGAATGTGTATGACATGTTCTGTCTTAAAATGCACATTTAATCCAACGAAATGATAGTTATATACTACATACATTCAGTGTCGGTATTAATAATCGTTTTATGTTCATTTGTTAAGTTTTTTGTTGGTATTATCTAAAAATAAAAATGACATTTTTTACAGAGGAATTATCAAGTTTAGACAGTGTTTTCCCATGTAATTGTATTGAAAGTCAGTATATGTAGCAGAAACTACTTTTGTTCAATTGAAATGTTTGTTCCTTTCTTGTTATGTGCCACAGGTGCAATTTCTTTTCTAAACAAAATTCCAACGCTTTTATGTTTTTCTGTAGTGCATTTTATCGCACATACAGATACTTTTTTTGTAATTTCTTCGGTTTATAAAATTAATTTTTATTCAAATTTTCTAAAGTAGTTTGAATGCTTTATTTTTTTTAAATAAAATTAATTGATAAAAAAAATTGGCTGTCATATGAACGTGTGTCTGTCTGTCCGTGTATTTGACTGCATGAATGGTAACAATTATTTTATTGAAAATAAAATCTGTTGTTGTCCATTTTATAAATGGATTGTCAGTGCTTAAGATAAACAGATTAAAATCGCTGTTTAACCCTTTGAGAACCAACTCTTAATGAATTAAATTTTCAAAAAAAGCTCTAGTTAATTCCCAAACACTCAATTTCTAAACGCCACAAAATCTTGTCTTACTTATATATGTTGCAGAGATCTGCAGGATTACGAATCAAATGGCATAATTTTCATTTTCTAAAACTAATAAGTGCTTGCATTTAACATTAAAAAAATTAAAAATGCTAATTAATGCATGATTCATATCAACAAGACTGTTGTTAATAAGTGCGTATGTCACTGCTTGCAATTTCAATTTATTCACATGATTCACAAAAGCAATTAATCAGTATAATTATTTTGAAAATTATGGGATAGGATATTATTAAGGGAGCCTAGCTGTTTTATTTTACAATTTATTTTAACATGAAAAAAATGATTAATTAGTACAAAATGAAGAGATAGATTTTTTAATTTTATTATTATTTATATTTTGGAAAATATAATAGGCACTTAAAAAACAAGAGTAAGTTAATGACAGTTAGTTGTTAGAGAGTTAACACTACAACCAATATCATTAGTACATATTGATGTAAAAATCGAAACAAAAACATTACAAATGTAAGCAAAAGTGAATCAGCTCATGCAGTTCCCTGATTGGTACCCATAATAACAAAAAGCACGTTTGGGCTAGTGATGGGATCGCGATTATTTTTTTACTCACGCCTATGTAGGGTTTTCGTTTACTGTCTACCCTTATCTGGAAGTCAATTTAAAAAAATCTGCAGTGAATTTACTGACAAACGCCTTTGTTACAAAATTTTTATTTCCAAATTATTTTAAAAAAAATGTTAAGCATCTGCAGGTCGTCAAAGGGTTATTATTTTTTTTACAAAAACAGAAAGCATTAAAGCAACAAACCTCAGCTACTGGGTATTGAAAATATTGTTTTACAATAAAATTGTGGTGTGTTGTGACATTTATTTTTTAATTCATACTTAAGAAAAATAAAAAAAATATTATTTTTGTAAATGGGCTTTTTTGTATTCTGAATGGAAAAATTAAAAAAAAAATATAAAACATATTCTTAATTTGATTTTATGAAAAAAAAAGTATCTCGCTCTCCTACAAAAACTAATAAAGAAAAAAATTAATCAATTCAATACCGGATTAAATATTTGCTGCTGTCGGTTTTATTGTCACACGAACATGTAGCAGATGACTATTGTTAATTCCATTCCC
Organism: Gymnocheta viridis; assembly: GCA_956483585.1. Lineage (NCBI taxonomy): Eukaryota > Metazoa > Arthropoda > Insecta > Diptera > Tachinidae > Gymnocheta > Gymnocheta viridis. The sequence continues at coordinate 19,939,970 of OY101441.1, read as the reverse complement.
TCCTTTTGCTTCTGATGTTACAATATTGTCGTAAAAGATAAATTTTAAGTTGTCTTCACATTAAACATTTTTCTTTAACTGTGAACTATTTTTTTTTATTGAATTGTTTGTTGGTGGGCTTGCTTTTTCATCATCATATTATGGCTTTTCTAAAGCTTTGCTTAGTGAAATGGAAATTCCTTTTTATAAAAGCCCAGACTATCTTTTTTCCTTACAGCAGCTACTGGTAGAGCAACAGACTCGAATTGTGGCTTTGGTTATTTTTCATCATCATTTTCATGCAAGTTGTCGTGTTTGGTTATTTTTTTATCCAGTTTTTATTATTAATATTTATTGATTCTTTATTCTTGTTCATTAGTTTTTGTGGGTAAGTGGAGCACTACCCCGGCTAAGCATGTTAGTTGACATATTTGTAACATTGAAAAATAGTGCGAGATGTGGCAATAAATGACCATGCATTGTGATCTATTGTTAATGAATTTTGCATTTTTTTATTGCTAAGATAAAACTTCAACGTTTATTTTGTGAAATGATGTCCTTACGAACTACACAAAATAAAGTAAGGCTATGAAAAATTGCTTTTAAATAAAAGTATCGTCCAAACTGGAACTTTTGAGAAGTAACTTTAACAAAAATATCTTTAAAAAAAGGAATTTTTGTAGGCTACCATTTACAAAAAGAAGTCTTTAGAGCAAATAGGTTCGAAAATTCTCGTTCAAAAATGAAATGAAAAATGTAACTACCGCAGAAAAGCCTTTTCAGAAAGTACCCTAAAAAACCTAATCTTTTATAAAGTATCTCTTGCAAACAGTCCACGTTAAAACAATCAAATTTATCTTTGGCAAAGCACTTTAACCGAATAATTAAAACGCTTATTATTCGTTCGTGTTTCTCAAAGGAATATAAAATATATTCATTATTTCATAATTAAATAGCCATTGTATTCGTTATTTAGAGATCCATGCAGAAAGCTACTAAAAGAATTAAATTGTTTCTCAATTGTTTCGTATTAATCAATAACTTTAATTAAAATAGTTTTTCAAACAGATATTTGTCATGCAAATTTGTTTATTAAATACATTTATTGAATTCTTCCTTCAGTTATGAGCGGCAGGCAACCTTCTCAAAATGTATATGCAGCATTTTAAATGTTAATTTCTCAAGCTAATCATTTTTATTTTTATTGCTACAAATTTAAGGTGTATTATGGTCGTTATTCATTTAGTTACGTTCTTTATATTACTCTTGTCTATTGTTAAATGTTAATTCTTTTAATATTTGTCAATTTTGTCAATATTAAAAGACATATTAAAAATGCCATAATAAAGAAAACTATAAAAATAAAAGAAACACCACGCAACAAAGACATTGTGAAAATAAACTGAAGGAAACAAGTAAAAAATTTTAATTTTAGTGCTTCCAATATTTTTGTTTTAAAAGTTTTTTTTGAAGTTAAAAACAAATTCAAACGACTTATTACAGATTATCTTTCATCATTCCAATGAACCCGTGTCAGGTTGTTTTGGTTTCATTTTATGCTTTATGCTAGAAAGACTCTGAACGATGCCCACCATTCCTCGAATAAGTTTTATTATCTTTAGCTGCTACCAGTGCCACAAATACACACACCCATCATCCATCCATTGGTCCCATTATTAGTTTAATGAGATTAAGTGTGTGGCGAATTGTGGCAAAAGAATAATGGTGGCATTGTATTTATTTTATGTTTTGTCAAGCTACTAGTGACTGGTGGACAGCCAAGCTGTTGGTGGACCTGAGCAAAATAATTCAGGGAAAATACTCACCTCATTTTTTCAGATTATTATTAATTTTTTCTTTTAAAGGGACTTCACAGCGACTTATAACACAAATGGTGGTCGTTATTAATGTTCATATGATGACTGTTGCTGGTTTTAGAGTAAAAAACTATCAGATTATTTATGAACAAAAAAATGAATTTCCTCGAGGCGTAATTTTATTTTGTTTTTTATTTTGTTTTTTTTTAAGCCGATCAATTGAGAGCACTATAACAAGTTTGTTAATACCAATATTGCTTTTAAATTTGATTTTTGTATGAACAAAAACTGTCAGTAAATATTATAAACGCCAATTGGATATTTCATTGGATCTGTCAAATGTTTTACAACCAAAAAGAAAAAAAGATTTAGCTATCAGTGCGAATAGTTTCATTTTATGAATGACATGTTTAATTTAGAGACATTGAGTGCGGTTCACCGTTTCGAAGTGAACGGAATACGAGCTGTCTGTATTATTGAAAGGATTTGTCAAGAAATTTCTTTTGAAGTTGTTGTGAAAGAAAATAGTTTATAATATTCGAAAGCAAATTCGAAAATAAAAAAAAAAAATTTTAAAACCAAAATTTCTGAAAAGTTCCTTTTTTAAAATGAGAATTTTTTAAAAGAAATATTTCCAAATGCTTTGACTGCTTCTATGATAAAATCGTTCTATCTGAAAATATCTCTTTCCAAAATTATTAAAAAACTTAATTTTTATGTATTTCTCAAAGTAATTATTTTTTGTAATGTACTTTTTATATAAAAATATTTATGTAAATATAAAAAATAAAATTAAAGAACTGAAAGCATACAAAAGATTAATAAAATGTATTTCTACTCGTTGCCTACGATAAGTTGGTAACAAATTGTGTCTATATAATATAAGCACATTATCTACAGGTAAAATTGTGTTCTGCGTACAAGCATATTGTTGAGATTTAAAAACAAACATTTATCGTAAGAGAAGAAATAGACTTTGCGCACCATATCATTGGCTCCAGTCACCCACTGTTCATAATGATAGGGGTTCATTTGAAGACATATCAAAAACCGCATTTGTATCATTAAATACACTTGTATCTTAAGAGCAATCTTCGGGATAATTATCTAAGTACGAGTACAATAATTATACGAGTATTTCCTGCATAAAATACCTGTGTTGCATTTACTTTTCATTAAATATTAAAAAAAAATAGTTGACGAAAGACACTGACTGCACTTTAAAGCAACACATGGCTATGTATGTCGGACATGATGCTTCTGCTTTTAAGTCATGCTGTTTAATTATCAATTTCATAGTATTTACTTTCTAGAAGAGTGCTATTAAATATACTGGTACAGGACATGGATCCTTTGATATAGCTAAATTTCTTATCGCTTAGCCTAGCCAAAAACAAACAGCTGCCTGTGAAAAATAAACAACATACTAGAAAGAAAAACTAATAAACACAGCACTTGTCCAGCAATTAAAGTATTTATTTATTTTAAAATCCCTATTTCTAAATTGTTACAAAGATATGATGTATTTAAGACTAGCATCAATACGTGTGCTTCTGAAGTCTTGCAATCACAGTTAGTTGTTTTTTTTTTTGTTTGCTACACCCAGGACTATTTTTAATAGTTGCAACACGTTTTTGTTGTGCATTTATTTTCCATTTGTAAGATAAGCTTATTATTTATTTTATCTGCATGTATGTGCATGACTCACTTTGCACATGTTTTGTGATAAGATTTGTTTTTTATTTTTAATTTTCTGCCCATTTCTCTGTGACCTTATTTTTTACTAGTTGTTCTGCAATGACCACAATGTAAATATAATGTCCATCTGGTACAAATGTTTGAACAAAAAATTTTTAGTTTGGTATGCAAACTCACGCATAATACTTTTTTATATTTGCAATATGTTCGTTTGTATTAAAAGAATTTTGTGTTTTATTTTAAATGCAAGAAGCAAGTGATTCATGTTTGTAATTCAAATATTATTACTCTTTTATTTATTCAAAGTTATTTCACAATTAAATAATTCTCCTTATCTTAAAATTAAATCTAAAATCTAAAAATGTTATGCTTGAAGAGATATTTAATTTTAAGTCAAATTAATCTTCGTTTGAATGTGGGTGTTTTTTATGCCTGTGTCAATACAAAACTATTTAGTGCAGCTTCTCAATGCTGTCGAGCCATGCGGAGTTCTTTACAAGTATTTGTGCAAAGCCAGTTTAAGACATATCCTGAAATATAAAGATCCTTAGTTTAGAGAAGCCTACTTTAGATATTTTTGAGCGATCCAAAATGCGATCGAAAACTTAAATAGTTTAAGTAATGTTGGCTTCAAATAGCGCAATCCTATTGTTCTCGCAACGTATGTGTTGTAAAAAATCAAGTCACTTTTAAATTCATTTGCTAAACTATTTTCCAGTGATTCTTCAGAACAGTTTCCCTTTCGTCGCTTTTAAAACCTTGATAAACGGATAAAACTGAAAACAAAGAGGTGTTTTTATAATAAAAAATAAAAATCATAAACAACAGAATTTAATTTGTATTTTATTTATTTATTTGTTTTATATATGTGTATGTATTTGCCCCGTTGCTGTTTGTGTTGGTTGAAAAAACACATTCATATTTTTGTATTTTATTTGTATGCTTTGAAGGACAAATGCACAATAAATAAACTTTAAACATACAAACAGAAAAAAAACAACAACTGCTACAACACAAAGAATTTAAATGCCATGAAGTGAAAAAAGGATGTAAACACGCGAATGCAATAATAAATGCGTTTGTATTTGTAGATAAATGAAAAAATATTTTTTACACGTGGCACCTATCAAACACATACATACATAATACATACTTATTCCCATGTACCAGCAGTAAATAAATACAAACAAATGTTTGTTGAGGAAAAAAGTGGAAATATAGCATTTGTACGTGAAAATTTTATGATTAATGTGTGAGTTAGTTGTTTGTATATGTGTACATTGGTGGTGTTCTTATTTTGAAATATCGTATTTTTATAAACCGCCGGGCAGATTTTTGTACCTTTCTAGTAGAAAAGTAAGTATGTAAAATTTGTACCGAATCCGATAACGTTTTATGGACCCGGAAACAACATCAAATATTCAACAAGTGAATATGGGCAAAACATCAATTTTTATACTTATGTCACCTTTTAATCCCGTCTACTCATTTTTTTAATGCTTAAAGAAAAAAATTTAATTTAATTCTTCTTCCTTACATTATTTGTTAAATTATATATCCGTTTTATTTTATATAAATATTTATTAAGCAAAGTTCTGATAGAGAGTGGAAAAGTAATAGAAAATATTAATATACATTTGAAGTATTTTATAAAAGGTAAATTGATTAAAAAGTTTAGAGTACATAAATACAAAGTAATATTTAAGTTGTAGATATAATATTATATAATTCAACATTATTCAATATTGTATATGGAAGAGTGGGATAAAGTGGGACATGGGGCGAAGTGGGACATCACAATTTTTGACCATGTTTTTACATTTGTATGAAAAAAAGCGCGTGATTAATATATCGGCTGTACGATATTTTCCGTATATTTTTTTGGAGTTGCAATAAAGGTAAAACTTGAAAAGTTCAAAATTAATAGTTTAGAACACTTTACTCTTTGTGTGAACTATTCCTTAGCGATAGTCGCTGCTGATAACGATAAAATTTTGCAAACATTGTTATCTAAGTATTAATCTAAGTGAAGTGAGTTAATAACAGTATAATTAAATAATTTTTCATTGAAGTGTTCCAAAGTTATATAACAATTCAGATTGAAATTTCAAAAATATTATCGAAGTCGACAACGGAAGAAGCACCAAGCACTGAAATCGTTAAAACACGTACAGCCAACGAAAATTTAAACAAAATTGATTAAGTTGGGAATGTTTCTTGCCAAATTACTGGTGCAAAACATCCGTCAAATCGTCAGGTCTTGCAAGTCCTATTTTACAATATATGCTTTGTAAAGCTTTTAGTAAAGCAAAGCGCGAAATTGGGAATTGATTCCCTTGAAATATTTGGCATCAAGCACGTATACCGATTCGAGAACAGAATAATAGTGTTGACAAATTATCAAAATTATATGAAAAGTGGGAAAATTTTCAAAAAACCGTTCTTGAAAAAAGATCAAATGCCCAAAAGCAAGCTGCTGAAACATTTCTTGAAAATCTGGACGAGTTATTTGATATTGTCACCATCGATGCGGTAGACAAAATTCGGATTGTAGAAGATAGACTGTTTCTAGAATTGCGAAGACAAAAAGGACGTCCTGGTTGCATGGCTGTGGTCGATATGGCTTACTCGAATCGAGAAAAAAAGCGCAGGAACGAAAATATAAAGAAGCTGCACGTAAAAGGATGCACGAAAAGGAAAAGTCGATCCAATCAGTAAGTTTTGTATATGAATAAATTTAAGTTCTATTCAGTTTTCGATTATCTATAGATGTTCGTCCACTTAGGGAGCAGGCTGATAAAGATAGTTTTATCGAGTTACCAATTAACAACACGACTATCGAGAAAGAAAACTCAGGCTCACACTCTGTTTCAGGTCAAAAACGAGTTTGCAAAAGTTTTATTACAACTCGGTTAGCAGCAGCTAAGAATTTCTTCCGTAGGTTTAAATTATCCTTGGAATTCCTAGATTTTGATCCTTCAACTTGGGAAACATCATTAGAATTTGAGGAAGGTTGGACATTCTGTAAGGACATATTTGTTGTTAATGATACTGCTGAGAGAGGCGTTAAATTTATACAAGACTTTAAAATATTTTTAACTAATGATGAAGAAGAAAAGCAATTGTTGCTTCAGGTTGTTGATGGTTATCGATAGAAATATCTCTCGTATAAAAAATCTGATCTAATATTAAATCCTTAATTTTAAGAAATAAAAATCCAAAAACCTATCAATTCTCTTTTCCAATTTTATTGTTGTTATCTCAAATCAATAATCTATGAATTTGTATAGAGGTATATTGAAGTCGTTTCTGGGTCCACTAGACGTTATAGGTCGCTCCAAATATTACTCATTTACTTTTTGATGGCGCTACATGTCACATTTGAAATTCTACACAAAAGGTTGTATATAATTAATTACAAATTTCATGTGAAGATCTTATTAAAAACCCGTTTGTATATTTTACTATCCTGTGTATTCCCCGTGTATGCCATATTCCGTACAGAAGTGTGTGCTTTTTATACCCACATGAACCAGACACCTAGTCTTTTTTATTATTTTTTTATAATTTTAGTTATTATTTATATTTCAGTAAAAACAAAGATTTATTGTTTGTATTGTCATTTATCTAAAATTTTAAAAAATAAATCTTTAAAAAGGAGAAAAGAATATGTGTGTTGTTTGTTCTGAATTTTCTAAGCAGGCATAACAAACAACCTGTTAGGTTAGGAAGAGGAACTTGGAACAACAACTACTGCACGTTTGATCCTCTTACGAATGCCACACAACTATTTACGCTGACACTAACTGACAGGACCCCACATTGTGTGCGTGAGTGTAGGAATGTTTTTATTTTTCACAATGTGTCAGTCAGCCAGTTAAACTCGTACACAAATATATCCGTATATGAGTATTTGTTGCTGCTGCATTTGATTTTGATGCCGTTTGTAATGACTTAGCGAACGTTAGCGTTTAATATTAGGGCTTTGTACGTGATTTTCTTAAAACCAAAATGATTTATTACAATTTTATTGTTATTTACAACTACCAATGTACGTATATTTAGATTTCCCCTTGATATGAAAGGTATGTCTCTATTTTTTTATAACTATGTATTTATACAACTGCATAATTTTATAAGTACAACAAATGATTTTTATCTCTGCCATATTTAGAGATGAGCGAGTGAGCATTTAATATTAAAATTATTATTTATAATATTATTTTTATGAAGCTAAACATTACTTTAGAACAAAATTCTTTTTTATCACTGACTGTATTTTTTATTAGCTTAGTTTATATTGCCTTTTTCTTGGCTCCACAAAGGACTCCAGAAATGTCAATAGTAATAAATTCCAATTTTCATTAAAGAAAACTCAAGCCCGGCGAAATAAATCTAAATCAAGAATTTTCTTTTTCATATAAAATTTTATTAAAGTACACTTATTCAGTGATTAATTTTGAATTTAATCATAATCACGCTTATTTGCGCGTGAAGGCATGACACTTGCTCAACTTTAGTCATACCATCTTAATATTTCTCTTCTTTGCTAAATTTACATTTATTTGTTTATTTGATCCTAAGATAATATTGTATAAAGTACTAGAGGTGTAAAATACAAATATTTAGTGATTTAAGAGATTGAAATAAAAAGTGTTGTATTTAAACAATTATTTCATGGTAAAAACACTTTGTTTCGGTGCCGTGGAAAGGTGTGAAATGTAAATATTTTCATAGAGTAAAATCTTGATAATTAGATTTTTCTTTTCAGTGTTTTGGGTTTCAAAATGGAAAAAAGCTAAACAAAAAATAAAAAAAAATATTTTTTCTTTACGATTTCATATAACAAAAGTGCTCAACATTATTTGATGCAGCATATTTTTACCGACCGACATTGTATATACATATGTAGATATGTATATTAGAGCGAGTCATCTTATAAAAACGTGTGCTTGTTATCGCTCTCAAATTAAATATCAGTACGTCTTTTGAGGAATCTTGCAATTATGAGGCTTCCAGGGATGACAGGTTGTAAGTTCGGTTCGTGAGTTCACCCAATACAAAATATAGAAAAAAGTGTGTGTTTCATTTTGTATAAGTTGTCTTGAAATAAAAGCTCAGGGAGTTGTAATAAAAAATTTATAAAATGAACGGTTAAAATCTAATTTATCGGTGATATGGCGATACAAAAAAATGCTTTTGAAAATTAAAGCTGTTTAACAGAAATTCATATATGTATATATGAATAAAATTTTGATTGAATTAATTACAAACATATGTATGTTCATACATATGTATATTAAACTTCTAAAATTAATAATTTCAATTATTTTTTACACTTAAAATTTTACAGTAAAATCAAAAAAAAAATTTATTTAAATAAATTTTATAGCGCTTCCTTCCTATTAAATTTTTTTTCCAAAAAATATACTTATTTTATTGATTTTGAATTAATTTTTGTTATTGATTAGTTTAAAATTCTAAACATAATTTGCCGTGTTCATAAAAAAATATTTTTAGTTTGAAATCTATTTTAAGGAAAATTTATATAAAAAATTTGTCTCAAAGAACGTTTCAATTACAGCTTATTTTTTATGAATGTATATGACATAAAAACTCATTGTTTCATTTTATTCTAAGGCCGCATAAATTGCACTTGTTGTAATACAATACTTTTAAAAAATACTCATGCATTAATTTATTCATTCATTCGTTCATTTCAAGCAGAGTTTGTAAAAGTCTATAAAAGGAAAATACTAAAGCAGACAATAATCGAAATACTATAAACTAGCAAATGAAATCGCCGGCAAGTAGTAAAGATTGTTTTATTGCTCAATACACCTTCCAAATATAGAAAAATATTTATATCCAAATACAAAGGGACAATTTAAAAGCTATAAATTATCAAGATACTCATATCATGAAATAAAATGAAAATAAATAACTGTATAAAAAATACAAATTCAATCATAAACATATATGTATGTATGTTTAATGTATTACATACATTTTATGTTTAAAAAATATTTATATTATTATTGTTTTAGGTTTATAGAGAAAGAAAGAAAACAAAATATTAAAAATAAAAAAATATATGTATATAAAAATATTTTATTTTATTTAAACAATGAGAATTCAGTCAGTATTCTACGATGTCACCACATTTGCTTGCCAGTCAATATTTATGACCCCACCGAGGTAATAAATTTTTAACGATTTTTTACCCAATTCAAATGGAAAGCAATAAAAATCTTTAAATTTAAATGTAATAAAATGAAATCAAATGCCAAACAAATGTCATGTTGGTTTATGGAAAGTGAAATCATTTAACTAAAGTATCCTTTTTACAATAATAGCTAGAATCGTTTAAAATTTTAATAATAAAACAAAACAATGCAGTCGAAAAAATAAAATAATTTTAAAAATCTATTTTTTTTTATTTCTATTCTATTGTGAAATTTTATGAGTTTGGATTTGAAAGAAAATTTTATTACTTTACAAAATCTTTATAATTTTAAAACTTGTTTAAATGCAAAACAGTTGTACAAAACGGTAGCGTCTTATTTTGGTAATTCTTTTGGAAGAATTTTTTCATTAAATTTAGAGTAAAAGCTAATATATTTCTCTTAGTTCCAGAAAGTATGAACCACAGAGATTTTACCAAACTTTTACACAGTAATCATCTATAAAGAGTATTACGAGAATCTGCCAAAAATATCATTTTTATGAAATATTTTCTCAGAATGCTGTTACAGCAAACATTAAAAACTTACTAATCTAAAAATAAACGTGATGATAATGGGAGATCCAATAAAGTTGTATATATACTTTGATATATATATGAACCAAAAAGAACAAATTAAAAACTATATCAGCTGAATACAGGTCTGATCAAAAATACAAACACATATCTTCTCCAAAAACTGCATTAACATCAAATTGGTCCAAATTATTTAAAAAATGCATCAGTTTTAAACACAAAAACAAATTAGAAACTGTGTTTCATGTTTGAAATGATACAGGTTATTAGTATACCAATAGGAAAAACAAATAACTTTAAAACGGGTACTGATAATGTAGCTCAAAACTTTAGCCACTTAATTTATTAGAGCTAAATAGGAAATGAAATAAATTTAAAATATCGTAATAGATTAAAATAATTTTTAATTTTTATGATTATTTTTGGGATAAGTGTTCTATTATTATCTAAAAAATGTATAAACTAATTTTTATATATATTAATATTCCTCAAGAATCAATCCTTTGAGATGGCGAAATATTGGATTAAATAAAGCTTTTTTACTTAAAAATTTGACTCAAAACTTGAAGAATTTTTCTATTAATGTTAAGTAGTTACCTTTACATTTTTTTTCTTAATTCGGTAACAAACATATATTTTATTTAAAATATATCCTTTCTGCTGTCATTTCTTACACATAATTTAAACTCTTAAATTTAAGATAATTGCTTAGCACTTTGTATTTTAGTAAAAATGTTTGTTAATAAATAGCCAACACAACAAGAAAACAAATATGTGGTCTAACTAGTGGGAAGTTTGTTATGACAGCAATTTAGCATAAATGTGATGATAAATAATAAAAACAACCAGTTTTTAAAAATTACTTACAGATAGTTAGACAGACGGACAAAGTTGCTTGTGAAGCCAAATGGGAGGAAGTGATGTTTAAACATTCAATTTGAATATTTACAAAAAGGAATACTTGTTGAATTCTTGTGCACCACAACCACGCTTTTTTTAAGCATCGACACAAAACGTTAAGAAGAAAAAACCCGAAAAAAGTATTACTAACGCCCATTTCTACCACATTGTAAATTAATTTATCTTCTTTGTATTGATGCTACGCTGCTCTACTCCATTCCATATCATACTACACCCAATCACAACTTAACAGTTAAATAAATGAATGAACAGACAGACAATATTCGAATGAACGAATAAATATAAATGAGTGATTGACGTCGCACAGTGTTTTTCTCCCACTTAAGGATGAAACGAAAATGGGGTATTTTATACACGAATGGAAAGTTTTCTCAAAGTTTTTTCGGAACGTTATGAAAGAACAACAGATAGTAAAGATCTATTGTTTGATCTCAGCGCACTACAAATGAAGTTGATATTAATAACTTCCTTGAAACTAAGCTCGAACGCACGTTCTTAATCAATATTTGCTTTATACTCCACGAGTTAAACACTTAAGCGAACAGTGGCCCGGTTTGTTGTTGTAACTCCTTCTTTTAAACGCGCATCCAGAAAGGATGACTTTCGTTCGCAATATTCCACTAGAGTGCTTTCAACAAATAACTTTGCTTCATTCAAAGATTAATTAACTTTGCTTCATTTATACCTTAAAAATTTTCACATTTTACAAAAAGGACTCCCGAAATAAAATAACTGAATTAATAAGAATTAACTGAAGGAAAGAAAAATAATTTTGAATTACACAAATTAAACTTTATTTTGCTCGAATAAAAATATGAGTTGAATATAAGGAATTGTTTATATAATTACCTTTCTCTATTAGATGAGGCACTGTGCAACGATTTGTGCTTTATTTTGAGTACACACATAGTATTTGTTGTATGAGCACATTGGTGTGATCACAACTGTGTATGTGTGTTAACGAATTTATCTGAAATTGTTAAATTAGGCAAAAGTTCCACACTAATCAATTAATCAAAATACAAATAATTTGAGAAAACAATCAAATAAAAGCACAAATAATTAAACCTAAAAAAAAGTACATACAAAATGGAAATGAGGAAACTGATAGACTGGCAGACAGACAGACCAATTAATTTACAAACAACCAGTTTTTTTATTCACTTTCATTGTTTCAATACTTGTTCTTTTTTTATTTGTTTATTTGATTTTTTAATAAAATTAAATTTAAAATCATGTTTTCATTTGTTGGATGTGCAAGAGATGCCGAACATTATATTATTAAAGTTTGCTTTAAAAGCCAGTCTATCGGTGAGTCCCACGCATATCTGCCATACATCACCACATTAACAAAGATGGAACGTTAGGTCATTCATGGAGGTCAGTTATTGTTACTCGTACATACTTTGCTACAAGGGAAAAAGAGAGAGTGTTTCGTGTTCAATAAATGACTAACTAAAACAACATATATAAAATGTTTATAATAAATTATGAAACTTATTTAGTTTCACAAAAAGCTTTTATCAAATCAAGCTGAAAGGTTTAACAAATTATTGGATGTCAGTATTTCCGTTGTTTAAATATTTGGAATTAGAATTGTTTTTAGTTCGTAATAAAGAAAATACTTCCTTTCGTTTATTTATTTTTACATAAAATCTTTTAAACGGGACCGCATTGAATAATTTCTACAGTCCCGGAACAATTGTTAGTGAGAAGGCCTATTTGAGTGAGATTTAGCAAATAGTACAACTTAATTTGTTTATAGCAGATATTTTTGTTTAACTTGACTTTGTTGTTACAATGTATTTGTAACATTGACTTAAAAACCCCATATAAATTTTATTCAAAATATTGTTATTCGGACTTATTCATCTTTTGTTTCTTTTAGGATATAAAATATTTTTTCCTTGCTTTATATTGTTGAACAACTTTATTTAAATACCTTAGACACATTAAGCAATTTTATGTGAAAGGCTTTTTAGTTTTATTTTTTGATCCCACAAAAGTAATATTTACACAATTTAATAGTATCACATATTATTTAGAGTACAATTCCACAAAAAAGATACCATAAGTTAGCATCCTCCCTTAAAATGTCAATTCAACAATATGAACAATGACCATTATTCTCCTTAAAATGCTTGTAAACTTTTCGTAAATGGAAACCTTAATTTACTAAAATCCAACAATTAAAGCCTTTACAAAATCCTCAAACAATGTAAAATGGTTTTCAGCACAATATAAGACCACTTAAACCTGTGTGTACGTAGTTACACCTTTCTTAGGATGGATTAAGATATGTTAACATAAATCACCTTAAAACTTCAATTAAATTTAAGCCTGGCCACCCGTACTCACATAAATACACATGTGTTTGTGTTAAAATAGATGTGTGATTGTTGCTATTTATTCTCACATTATAATTTGGTCTATGTATCTTTCATATATTTGCTTTGTTTTAAGCTTTACAGCAATCAACTTATAAAAAATTACAGTTCTTTCAGTATTATTGTTGCAGTAGTTCTGCCAAACATATCTATGTATGTAGGTTTAGTTTGTACATACATAAATAAGTATGTATGTATGTATCAGGGATGCAAAATGAAATTTTCAAATTGTACTAAGTTTTAAGAATTTGTGTACTTTTTCAGTTTGATTGTTCTTTTTATTTATCAATTAACTAAAAGCGTACATAAAAATTCATTTGTACATACATATGTTTGTATATCATAGAAATTCATTTGTACTTAGCACTTACATATTATGTAGACAAAGGTAACAATTAAATTTAATGCTTAATTCCAAAAGGTACACAAAAGACTATCAGCTGTTGAGATCTGAATATAAAATTATACTTTATGATATACTTCTTGCTAACAAACTCTTAGTCAAATCTAAACTGTAGCAGAACGAATTAGGTGACTTCAGCAAATCCTTCCTTTGGATTAGATAAAGACAGTCGAAACAAGCAACCTGTTCCTCTCTTTTACTTTTATTAAATTTTGAAACGAAAATAAATCTTGCCACATTTGCAGAAAAATGTGTCATAGATAATATTCCTCCAGCAATTCTTGAAACATAACATCGGTTCATTTAGTTCATTTTTCATATCTGTTAGCTTCGTCTAAAACAAAGCGTATTTAAACAGCTGTTCTACATTTTTCCACAAATAAGAGGCTCGTATATCAAAATTTGTATATGTTAACATAGTGGTTGAGATGTCAGTTGTTATTGTAATGCTGTACCTGTTGTAGAATCACCACCATCTGTATAATTCCGCCCTAGGCATAAAACAATTCACAACGAATGGTTAACATGGAGTTGCCATATAAAAATGGAATAATGATTTATAATACTTTCATGCAATAAAATAAAACTAGTCAAATTATGAAATAGTGCTAAATTAGACATGGGGGTGCTATTGTACATTTTACTTTTAAATAGTGCAAAAAGTACAATTGTAGCAACTTTTGCATCCCTGGTATGTATGTTATTGAAATTGTATTCATGTGTTAAGAAATCTCTACTTTCTAAGAACAACCTTTTCCCTTTTTCGAATGATCCTGTTTAGCACAAAAGAAGAAAAATCCTTTGAGCATCAGGCCTTAAGAACAAAGATTTTGTTGTAAAGAAACGCCTTTTACTTTTGGTTACCCTTGATATTATGAGAACAAATTTACGAATAAAAAAATAGAAAGTAAAACAGTATCGCAATGCATTTGAAAAATGTTACTAAGCCTTACAAAACGAAATTATTTTTATATAAAAGGTGATTATTGAGTGAATAACAAAATATTTTCTTAACTTGTAACAGCACGAGCTTATTATAACAAAACCTCAATGTTTCATGAATTTCTTTTTAAATAAAAAATAGTTTCATCCAGCTAAAATTTTTTATGAGTTCAACACCATCTGCATTACTTTACAGTAGTTACATAACTACTCACTAGTAAGTGAACAAGTAAATTGTTCTATCAGTAGAGCAATAGTAGAACGTGCCCATTTTATGCAGATGATCAGCCCCAAGCGAAGAAATGTGTTTTTTAAAAATGCAATAGACCACACCACAGCAGAATTTTAATTATTATCGAATCGTATTTAAAAGTCTTCTTTCGCTTTTAAAATTTTTTCCATTTTATCATAATTTTTCCCCAAAACATTTTGATCCGAGTGCTGCTCTTTTTTAGGTTTGAGAATCTTGAAATATTTTACAAAACATATCTGTTGGATTATTCATAATACTTTTGGGATTGATATAACTCAAAAAACAAACAAAGTTTATTATAAACTGGAACTTTGATTCACAAAAACCTAAAAAAATTTACTGACAAAAGTCTTCTAAAGATCTGTTTACTAATAAAAAACCTTTGTTCGGATATTAAAAGTTATTACTTTTTAACATATTGACTTTGGCTACAGGGACATTTATAATTGCCTGTAATCGTCTGGACATGGAAATAACTAAATGGTCGAGTTCTGCGGACGTAATGTTTTGCAATTCCTCTTAAAGCTTCTCTCTCAATATTGGAACTCTAATAATTTGATATATTTGGACTTTTTGTTGTAACATCTGCCGCACTTTCTTAATAACATTTAAGTGGGAATTTGTGTGTGTACAGCTTTTGAGGGGCCTGATAGAGCAGCCAATCTCTGACAATTCGAGCCGAAAGCTTCGGATTGTTATTTTTCTTAAAAATCGAACTTTGACCAAGATTTAACAAATCAACCAATGGTTTAACATTTATTTCCCAAACCCCTAAACCCAACCTTTCCTACTCCAAACAGTACCAGTAGCGACCAAGTTCTTCGTTTCTAGTACTATATTTTTCATTCGTCATCACTTACAATACATTTTCACTTGCCAGTAATGAAAGCTCTCTACCAGAAGTCCATGTTCTTTTCAGTATGCTTTCGGACGAATTCTAAACTATATTTGCGATTTTTTCGTTCTACTGTGGCATTCACTAATTTTTAAATGGCTTTTTATAGATCGTATGTCTTCAATTAATTCCGATATCTTCGACCAATATTGTGGCATTTCTTTTTGGGCCTTTATCCACTTCTTTTAAAACGAAACTAACGTTTCTACGAAAAGTTTTATTGTACGATCACTACGTGGTTTGTTTTCAACTGTGCCAGTGTTTTCAAAATTATCGAATATTGTTTGAACAGTAGACTTATTTCAATTGAAATTTCAGAAAAAGATTTTTCTTTTAATTTCTACAGTTTACAACCAAATTTTGAACATCAACTGATATTTTTTTAAGAGAGGCCACGACTACAATTAAATATATGTATATTAAATTTAGCTAAACTTCTACTGAATAGTATTTAAAACCTTTAACACAACCACAAAAGTAAAACTAAATAACGGCACATTTCCATTAGTACTCAATAACAAAAGTTAGTGCCCGCTCTTCGCATGTAGACATTTGTCATTTCTTTTTAAATGTTTCCTTGAATGATTTTTAAAGTTTGTATATCAATAAACGTTTTGTTTGGAATATCAATAAAAATAGATTTCATGCAGGACTGCAACATTATTATAATTTTTTTATTTAATTATTTTGTTGTCATAAAATTCCCAAAATAGTGGGCGTACGTAGACTTTTGTCGGCCTCTGTATAGTTTCATTAATTTTCTACCAATTTCTTAATCTTTTGTTTCGAATTTTCATAATTTTTGAAGCTTCATTTGTGATTAACCTATAAGAATTATGTAAGAAAAAAAGATAGTGTTACTTCGCAAAATCTATTTCAACGGCCTATTACGATTTACGTACGAGTACAAGATAATTATTTATGGAGTAGCAAATCAGTATTGGAGAAATTACAAACGCAATGAAAAACTGATATACGGGCCCTTTTCCACCTGTAGTGAAAGGTATGACAAATAAATTCGAATTAAAAAATTTTAAAGGAATGATTTTATAATACACAATCGTAGCACACAAATACGGAAAAAAGTCCCATTTACTTGCTTTGTTTTGTTTAGCTTAAAAATTGATGTCAACATTGATAATACAGCTGAAGATTAATCGCAGGGCTGGTATTTTTTGGCATTTTAATAGGATATCGCTTATTGCAGGCGTTAACATTACTGTCACACCCAAAAACAACAACTACAAGAATAACAATTGTATACATATAATGATATACATACATTTATGTACTTATGTATTTGAATGTTTTAAAAATCCATGTAAACGAAAAGTTTTGTTCGACTAACTGACGTCTTTTTATACATACATATATACATACATATTTACACAGACTTCCTAAATCAAACGTATTATACAAATACATTGATATATGAAGAACTGAACTGTTTATGTTTCTTAATCTATAGCAGGACATCGACATTTATCCAGGCATAACGACTGAAACAAAAGTAGAATCAACAACACAATATCAGGGAATACAAACGAAGAGTAAAGAAATTTTTTGATAAAAATCTTTGCCAGTCAATAATCGTATCGTAATGTATTTTTTCATGATTTATTTTACAGTGGGATTGAAAGAACTTTTTCATATTTGAATTGGATATTCTTTTTGAAAATCTATTACCAAATGTTAAATTTATGCTGAAAGAAATTTAAAATGTTACTTCCAGTGTATTTATATAATTTTACATGTCGTCGCACGAGTACACTAAATCACAAAGCTTATTATTATTTTTCCTCTTTTTCCTCAATGAAACACCTGCATAATTCAAGGACTTAACTGTTAAAACCAATATTTGGCACAATCCTGCAATAATTGTTTCTCACATTTTTTCAAAAAGTTTTCTCTGAACAACAATTGCAAATTAACAATGTTTTCTATGGTCTTCTTATAAATATTATAAAAAATTTGTATTTATGTCATAAACATAAACATTCAGTTTTTCTGTATGTAATCATCGAAAAGTTTAGACGTTCTAACTCAATACCAAACGATTCTGTTGATAAAAAATAATGGTAGGGTAGTAGATAAGATATTCAAATTATTAATTAATTTAACTCCACAATACCGTAGTCCCACTGTGTATCATCAGTTTTACCATCGGAACATATATCAGGAAAACACAAGGGATTGTCTCTGCCGTAAGTTGACTTTTGTGCCAGACGACCGTTCATCGTTCATTGGTTTCTCATTGTAATTTTTTAGCGTTTCGACTTATTATTTTGCTGACCTTTGCTGCTTTTGTTTCTTTGTCGTTTTTGGGTGTCTTTCATAGATGAGAAAATAACAATTGTATTAAGAAAAAAAAATAACAATTGAAATTCAAAAATAAGGTTGACACATATTGCCACCAAGTTAATGTGACACTTTTGTTTTCGCAAATTTCTCTTCACCATCAACAAAGTGAAAGTAGCAGTAATAAATTTTGCAAAAACTTAGTAACTGAAAACAGAAAAGTTGAATTTGACATACAGGAATAAAAGGACATTTTTTAAAAGTTTAATTCAAATGTACACATTTACAAAAACAAAGAGTACTTGTTAGCAAACACCTAAAGCCATTAATAAGCCCCACTACAAAATTTATAACTCGAAATATTTTCTTTTTCTTCTCTTTTTCAGTGACAATTTGATATGTCACATCAGAAAGAAGGAAATAAATATTATAATCCGTCCGTCTGTTTGCCTTTCTGTCTGTTTAAATTACATTACAGGAAAACCCTTCTCAATGTAATAAGTGTCAATACAGTTTCTTTGTGTTTTTTCTCATTTTAGTTTTTAATTTGTCTCGCATGTTTTCAGATCATAAACTGATTAAAAGTTACAAAATAAAATACTACAACAACAAATCCAAAAAACAGAAAAATTCGTAACTTGTTGTGTGTTTCTTAGAAAATTTCAAAATTAATTAACACTCCTTTATTATGGTATCGTGTAGTTCTTTGGAATTAAACATCATACATGAGTCAAGATCGATACTGATTTTTTACATTTGACTTTCCTTCATCTTCTTCATCTTATTTTATTTTTTTTTACTGATGGGTTGTTACAGATATCGATTGTATATGGTCCATTATAGTTAAGTTGACGATTATCACTGATAAGATTTTTTTTCCCCTTTTCCCTTATTTTACTGCTAACTCTTGTACCAAAAAAAACAAAATGTTATTTATATGTTAATCTCATTGTCCGTCTCTTGCTTAACGTAAAACATTTTATATTAAAAAAGAAGTTTAAGTTTCTTCATTTAACATTAAGAATGTTTTTAGAAGTTTTTTTTTTTAAATTAACATTTTCGTTTAATTGTATGAATTTCTTTTAATAAAAGAATTAGATATAATAGAAATTTAATAAACTAAACTGCGTTGATGTAAATAAGAACATTATCTACATATTTTATAATGTCAGGCTAAAACTGTTCTATGACTTTGTCGAATTCTCGCTAATTAAGGTAAATATTTAAATAATTTGTAAACCTGCTTATTGATGTCAAAAGAATATTTTCGTTCGCAATCTGAGCAAAAGAAAACTCATTTGGGTTTATTTAACTACTCTTCTCCGAGCATTAAATCGAATGAAAATGTATGCATTTTCGTACTAAATTCCGCAAAAAGAGCATTTGCCTTTAACCGATAAACACAAAATAATTTAAATTCTAACAATTGTTTTTTGTTTCGCTGAGGGTTTCTTTCGATATCGATAAACAGGCTCTGTTTCTGTGGTTTTGTATGACTTAAAACCACTTCTCTCACGAAAGCGGATATGCATTATATTCGTTTTTCACTATTTATTAGTGAAACTACATTCTAATTTAAAAATTTTTCATTGAATTAATAAAAAAATATAATAAAATCGTTTGATTAGATTTCTAAAGCAAAATTATTTCTATATATAAGCTCCGTTGAATATCCTTACTAACACACAGCTTCTCTTTCAATATTTATTTTTTATATCTACGAAAACTACACAAAAAATAGTGTCTAGATATTTATTTTAATTGTCATGTCATCGTCAATGAACATTGAGTGAACAATGCATCGACAAGATTGCTAAAACCAACCAGAGAGACTCAGCACCATTGCAACAGGTCAAAGTTGAAAACATTTTAACGATATGGCGTAATCATTGCAGTCAGACGGCGAACATTGTAAAGCAACAACTACAAAAAAAGTTTGCTTTAAAATTATCTTAGCTTCACTTACGATTATTTTGTAGATATTTAACGCACTCAACGTTTTCAATTCATACTTTTGAGACAGCGTAGTAGACAAAGTACGAATATTAAATTCAATAAAAACTGTTTTTGTGTTTTAATTTTGTTCAAATTTTATTTTTATGAAGTAACAATTCTCATTGTTATTTGAATTGGCATTTTTTGTTTGTTAATGTTTTAGTTGTTGGCATTGTTGTTTTTGTTGTACATATTGTGGGTTATAACGACCCACGCACCACAGGAGGTGCCAAACAACCACGCTTCGCTTCTTTTTTCTTATATATATTCAGAGTCTGGCCAATGTCTGTTTGTCCGTCTGACTGTATGTCGAACAAAAAACAATAACTGTTTTGTTTTGTTCTGATTCTTTTTTTTCATTTAGTTATGGGAAGGCATAAATCGTATTGTTAAGCCAGCGCCTCGTTTGACACAGTTGGAGTTCATGAATTGTTTAAATAAAAATCAAGGCATGATCGCATGCGTACCGCTTGCCTCCCTCACTTTGTATTTTAAATTTTGTAAATTTTTCTGCTGCGAAGGCCGATTACTTTTTACATTAACTTTGTAACAATTATCAAAATTTTTCATTTTGATTAGTTTTGTTTATAAAAGTTTCCTTTACACTCAGCAAAATTTAAAACTTTTTATTTTTCTTCCGAGTGTTGCAAATAAGATTAAGGAGTAATGCTGAAAATGAACGCAATGTGAGAAAAATGAAAAACTTCATAAATGAAATGGAATATAACTTACGCCATTGATAAAATTACACTGTAACATACCAATATCTTTTCTATTTCGCAACTAGCCTCTCCATCAACTTGTTCGAAGGACATATTTATTTATCAGGAGAAGTTTATTCCATAGCTGCTATTTCGCTCACCTTATAAATTAAAAACGTCATGGCTTTTAGTTTGCACTACCTTTGCGCACTGTATACCAAAGTAAGGTAAAATGTGAAAAATCGTGCTTTTTATCGCCTTGGAAGAGCTTCTACACGAGAAATCGCATACAAGAATCGTGTAAAGTTTCTCTCTCTGATAAAGCTGCTGGGACGGGAAGTAAATTCGTTGACGATATAAAAGAATATAAAATTGATGTTCCTCTTTCTCACTACAAAATCACTCTTGCGGCAGAAATATGTACTTATCTAGGGTGAATTTAGTCTGAGTAAGATTAGTTCAGCATCAAATGTTTTTTGAGTGTATTTAACTATCTTAAAGAAACTCTTAAATATTTCCTTAATGGTTAAACATCTTCTAGCTTAATTATTTTATCAGTCACTCATGTTTATTTAGATTATCTCAGTTCTTTTTTATTTTATTTAAGCTCAGTCACCGTGCTCATATTTTTTACGCAAACTTTTACACAATTTTTTGTTGAACTATTCATTATATCTAAATAGTGTATCTAAATCATGTAGGTAAGTTTGATATTTTCTTTTTTTATTAATCATTGAAGACCTCGTTTCTTGTTCATGTACAATTTAATTTTTTATTATTATTTTTGTTTTACATATTTCTTTTTGTTATTCATTTCCTTAAGTTTTATCAAATTAATCATAAATCGTTATGCGGCGCGTGATCTTGTCTGTCAGAGTGTTTCGAATTAAGTTGTGCGTTCTTTGCCTTAAACAAAGATACAAAAAACTACACCCAGCAGTAGGTCAATCAAATAACAAACCCCATCTAACAAACATTCAAATTAAATAATACAAATAAAAAATAAATGAAGATTTCATACGCCTCCTTATAATCAAACAAGGTGCTGACCCAAACTACTGACTTAACGGGAAAAATACACATCAACCAAGATCATTCACTCAATCATTCGTCTTTGTTAAATTTCTCATCTTATCCGCCCTCCACCCTCTATTTTAAAATTATTTATAACAAATATAATAATAAATAATTTACAATAAAGCTCAAATCATTACGTTAATAAGATCTAGTTCATCTTAAGCCTACAGAATCTAATAAAAGGTTATATCCTCAAAAATAAATCTACAGTTATGCTACGAGAATTGAGTGAGTGCATTTGTTACTTGTGGCGTTCATCAACTGTCAATCATCTATTGATTCAATTATATTTTATAAGAATCTCGCATAATGAATACATTTTCTTTTTTCTTTGGTTTTTCTTTGTCAATTTCGTCATTGTTTATGAACCAGCGTCCCTAAATTATGTACTGTGTGATTGTTCAGAACTATATGTATGTATGTATTTCCAAATTCAAATGTGCGGTTAAACGTTTAAGAAAACCACAAATTCATCATTTTAATACGTTCATTCGTTCCTCTGTTTGTTAGTTCTTTTCTGCTGTACGAGTGAATTTATTTATTGTGGTTGATTTAAAACTTCATATATTTTTCGTTAACAACTGGGCGCGGCAGAAAATCAGTTAATGGATGTCTACTCAACTCGTACAATATTAATCAATTGATCCAGCTTCAGTAACCCAGTGAACAAATTCATTGAATATTTTATATTTTTAAATTTGTTAAATTATTAACATTGGCTCAACTCACAAGCCACCATAGTTTCGACTATCATGTATGGAAATAAATACACTTTCGTTATTAGGTGTGTTTCAGATAGATATTAAAGTCGCTCAAACTTGCACAAAGTTACACAAACATGTACAAAATACGTTCCAGATGACAAAAATTGTGCAATTAGAACGCTAATGAGAAAGTAATTTCATTTTATTTCACACCAACTTTTTCTTTGAGTAAGTTTGTGCAAAAATAAAATGATCAGCTGTTTTGTGTTTACATAAATTTTGCAAAAAAAATAAATAAAACTATACTTTGTGATTAAACAGTGTACATTGCAAGAGAATTACTTTTAAACTATAAAATGGAAAATATTTCGAACAATAAAAAAGTGGAAGAATTGAAAATATTTATTTTTTGTTTGTTAGTTTTTATTTACTTTGATTTACTTTCCAGTGATACACACAATTCGTTCGCACTAAGAATACATTGTCTTACAACATTTGAGAAACTAAAATCGCAAGCTTAAAATTAAATAAAAATTATATATTTTGGCTTGGTGGTTTTTCGCTTTCCAGATTTTTTTTGTTAACTTTTAGAATTTGAGAGAGTAAATGTTGACTTTACTCTCATTAGTAAAAACTTGCCCAAAATTACCTGGAACACACCTATTATTTGTAAACTTAATTTTGACCGTATTGTTAAAAGCATGTACGGATGAATTTGAAAACTTCAAACTAACATTATACTCACATACTCAGATCCATAAAACCAGGCTTGCTTACTTTTCTTTGTCAAAGCAATATTTGCATTTAATTTCTATTTTAATGTTTTATATTTCCTGAGAGAGAGGATCTATCACTAATTTTTTTTAACATTTGAAATTACATTTTTCCAGCTCATACCAAATAGAGAAGATTGGGAAGAAAATTTTATAAATGAAAAAAAGTATATCTTCAGTCTATTTATAAGCAACTCCAAAACGCTGGTCTGACCTAGATTTCTCGATATCTTCGCCTTGGTCTAATCAGGCCATGGCCAAAGCTGCGAAAATAATTATTTAGATAGTCCCCTATCATTTCCCTTGATTCGAAGGTGTTGAAGGCTAACTATGTCCTCCCTCACAAGTGATCAGTTGGTTAGGTTTTAGACAAACCAAATCTATCTAAAACATATTATTTCTGATAAGGCTGCTCTTCACATAGTCCCTCTATGATCTTAACACCGGGTGGAAATAAATCGTACGATGCGGTGACTGTTTGTCTTCGTTCGGGCATCACGGTACCAACTTCTGTAGAAATGGAAGGACCGTGCAAAGATTTTTTTATAAAGTACTGGATCTTTCTAGGAAGGCTTAACTGATCAACGCTCTTCTTTTTAATATGCCACCAACTAACTATCACTATCAAGGCGGTTCATTCGAGCAGTAACAGAACTTATAAGAATATATTGTTATCTCTTGGAGTCCGGACTGGGCCGGACTTGCAGAGCAGCAGTCCTTCAACAAACTTTAAGATACCTCTTTCTAGGAATTTCTGTAGAATCCACAGTCACCAAGTATACATGCAAAGGAGAACTTAACGACTTCCAGGTCAGAGGCCTACTAGTTCTCCTGATCTGGCAGCAGACTCATAAAATTGATATATTTTTCCGTTGTTGTCGTATGACAAGACAGCACTGAAGAAGCTAACGCTTAGAAGGTCTTACTTAACCATTTGTAGAACGTTGAATTCTTCGGGGACTTTTTTTAGCATATTTTTTAAATCAAGTTTTGTCTTTAAATTAGGATGTGTTTGTTTCTTTCGAGATTTTGGTAATCTCTGCAGTTTCAGGGACTTTTGTTTTGTTGATTGTTTCGCATACAGCAACTTTTTGTGAGTTTTTGGGATAGAAGTGATTTTTTACTCCTTAGGCTGTGTTTAGACAGTGAAACATTTGGAAGGGAATATCATTTAGATTGATAACATATTACGGGTGGGGAAGAGATCATAAATTTTGTGTTCGGTACTCCGCGACACGCTTTGTTCAAATTTTCTTTCTTGACATTTAT
Source organism: Gymnocheta viridis (assembly GCA_956483585.1). Taxonomy (NCBI): domain Eukaryota; kingdom Metazoa; phylum Arthropoda; class Insecta; order Diptera; family Tachinidae; genus Gymnocheta; species Gymnocheta viridis. Next base: position 19,915,098 of record OY101441.1, on the reverse strand, counting down.
TTTGCATTTTGCAAATAATAATGGAATGTTGCCGAAACAGGTTCGTCTGTGTGAACGCGAAAGAAACAAAAAAGAGAATTCCAGATGTTTTCCTTCCAAATGTTCGCATGTCTAAACTCTGACATACAGTTTTGTAGATTTTCAGTCACTTTCGTCTTTGAGATTTTAGCAATTTTTTACAATTTTTGTAATTCAGCAATTTTTTTCCAAATTTATTTCATCCACTAAAATTTTAAAACTTGTTTTCGATATTGCAATTTTTCGCGAATTGTGTAATTTTCGCGATTTTCAAGTTTTCATTTGACTTACAGTTTTAGCGATTTTTAATCAATATTTGCGCTTTATCCAATTATCCGAAATTCCCGCCAGTTTCACAAAAGTAGTGATTTTTTTAATTTTTATCGCTTTTAGCGATTTTTGTAGGTTTAAAAAATTTTACTTTGTTTTCAGTCTTTAAAAATTTTCGAAATTTTTGCAATGTACAATACATGCATACGCTTGTGTGTATAATTGTGTAACAAAAAGTATTTTATAATTCAAAAATACAAAATACATAATATATATGTATGTATGTATATGAAAGTTTTCAAATAAAAACTATAATAACTATTGAAGAAAGTATTTCAAATAGAAAACAGAAATATATATTTTGTATTTGTATTTTAAATAAATGTACATATGTCAAATAAATCACGTCTCTGTATTTCAGAAACATACTTTATTTTAAATTCCTAGTGACACTTATATTAAATTGACTTCCCCTTCTAGTATTTGTGGGCTTAAATAATTTGTTTACATTATTAAATTTATAGCACAGCGATATAAAAGATAATCGAGAGAAATTAATACTTTGGAAAATGTTATTTATGAGTTATTAAAAGAAGGCATTCAACACTTTTGTAAAATTGAATGTTTTCAACTTTATCATTTAATAAAATTCATATTCAGATTTTATGTGATTAATTAAAAAAAAGTATCGTTTTCGAAATTCATTTCCGAAATTCCATTGAACTCTTAACTTAGTTTCTCCAAAAACTTTATCGTTACGTATTTGTATACTGGGAATTTCAGAAAAAAACTTAATTTCTAAAACTCCAGAATCTAGCTTGTTCAATGGACCTGATAGCAATGTTATATTGCAGATGTCTGCTACGTGCTAACGTCGATAAATACAATAACAATAACAATAGTTTTTATCGCTGCCTGTTATTGGTATTTTAAAAATTTTTATTTATAAAATTCATAATATCTATTGTATACGAAAGAATAACTTTAAATTTTTGTTAACTCAAATTTTGTTATTTTGCGGTTTTTATGCATTTTTTTATTGGTGCACAATGCACATGAACTAAAACCTTTTAGAAAAACTAACAAAACATATTAACAAATATGCATACAATTACTAACAAAATGCATAGTAATAAAAATTACAAATGAATTACTATTAAATAGGAAAAACACAAAAGTAGTTAAAATGCAGCAGCAAGAAAATTCTACAAAAATTAAATTCCCATGCCCGTAAAAAAGAAATATATAATTTAATTTAAACAATTTTGTATCTGCTTAAGTTCATTGGTTCGACAAATGTAAAATGAGAAACGGAATGTGGTGCCATTTATGGTTTTTTCAACGATATGAAAATAAAAATATTACAAACCACAATTGCGTAGCAACAATTTAAACCTAAAAATTTTGTCATTTGATATTTAAACAAATTAAAAAATTTACAAACCTTTGGAGAAGTAAAATACTGGTAGGTGATCAAACACTCATGTCGATCATGACACATTGCACAATTCTACAACATTTATACATGACCAGTATTTGTTTCGTAAATACATTATTTACATGTCGTTACAATTTGCATGTTACAGAAGTTGAATTCTTTGTAACCAAATTTTAATAATATTTGCGTGTGAATTCTCAGATTTTATTTTCAATTAAAACTCGGACCAACATATTTTTATGTTGAAATTTTTTACATTCTACTTATTTATGCAGTTCATAAATATTCGATTCGTACAGGCAGCTTTCAAATGATTTATGATCTACATACAATATTGGAATATTTGAGTGTCTCTATTTTTTTTTTCTATTAGACCAGCAGCTACAGATTTGTTTTAATGAAAATACTATTTGCAGAACCTGTTACAAAGTGTATGAATACTTAAGTTTGTCTGCAGAAACAAAATTATAAAACAAAACAAAAAACTTAGACTTAAGCTAAAACTGAACACTTGCAGTGGTTTTGTATAAACATTGATTTTAACAAAGTTGATCATTAATTTAAGCCACAGAGGAAAATAGCTAAAAACAAATTTAAATCATTTTAATGAAGTGAACTCAATTTATCACTTCAGGCATTTAATTTTGTTTTTGTTACCAAAAATGTAACTTGTTAAATGTATTAATACAATCAACATTAATTTTCGCTTTAAATGGTGGCAATAATGAATAAGATTTTATTTATTTATGTATTTACAGTAAATTTAATAAATTAAAAAGTCAAATATATCACAAGTAATTTATTACATTTCTGATTAGATCTGTACATAAAAATTTGCCAAAATTGATACAGGTAGAGGAAACACTCACTCATGCAGCAAAACACCCTGTGCTTTTTGTAACCCTTATCATGTTTTAAATTTTCCAATTAAGTAGGCGAAATTTTTGAAACTTCTAAAAGCATGCAAACTTTCAATAAAATACAGTGAACAAAAAAACTAGTTCGTATACTTTACTGTAATAATATATCTGGTTAAACGAATATAAAATTAGCGCTGATTTATTACACTTTGGATCAATTAAAAACTGAAAAAATTTACGCTCACGCTTCGTAATCAGTTTTTTTTGTAATCATGTCTGTCGTCTTTTATGAAGTATATGAAGTATTTATTTATTTACATTTACTAGTAGTGAGTTACAAAATTTATTTATGTTTTTTAGAGAGTTTGAATTCTCCACGTGGTCTTAATATTCTTAATATTTCCAAATTCTCAGTTTTATCCAAAAATCAAAAAGAAAACATATTCATTATTTTTTTTATTAAATAAAATTCAAGTTTTGGTATTAGACAAAATTTTTAATATAATATAATTTTTCCACCTTTTCTTAATATTATTTATATTATTCTTCCAATTAAGCTTAAGGTCACTTTTTTATAGAAAATAACATAAAAATTTATTCTTTCACATCATCAGGAGGAAAGAAATCGTTAAACAATTTAAGTAACAAAAAAAAAATTAAAAAATTATAAATCAACAATAAATTTAAATGTTTTTCAATTGGAAGAATAATATAAACATACTTTTAATTGTAGTTTTGTGAACCCAGATTCAAAATATAGCAATTAATTAAATATTGTGGACCATGTCACTATTTGATAGTGTAACTGTAAGTGTTCCTTCTGGAGTAAGCCTTTAATATATAAATAGGCTCTTCCTATTTTCATAAATAAAATTTTAATGGACTTGGAATCTATGCTCTTGCAGGGGAGTGTTACGGTTTTCCCTTTAAGCTTTTAGCACAATACCTTTATCGTTTACACAAAAATACATTTCAATTGATTATAAAAAACGGGTGTATCAGGATGCATATACATATCGTCGGTCACAGGTTGACAACTCTTAACTCGCAAAAAAATCGAATCAGGGTTTTGGTGCCAAAAGACTCTGTTTTTCCTTCTGCATGTTAGTACGTTTCATTTGTATTTTTTAAAATTTCCTTTCCTACTTCTCCTACTAATTTTGGTTCTTTTATTTACTTCCAACATGGTTTAGTAACGGAGCAATAACGTTTTTTTTTTGTCCCCTGAAAAGTACAAAAAACAAGTTACGAGTTTTCAACCTGTGACGATATGTTCTTTTGGTTGAATGTTGAAACTGATTGCTTTTGGTTTCATCGGTATAAGATCAACTGATGCTAAATAAATTTAAAATTTTCTTAGATCCACTATAAAAACATAAGTTATATTAACATTAAAGCCATTTGTAAATAAGAATTAGAAAATCGCTTAAATTGCTTTTGTTTTTTTTATTATTAAAAATAATTGAACTTTTCAAATACAGTCCTTGATTTCGAGCCAGCTTAGTAACCTTCAGTTAAGAGTAAAAAATAATACATGTTAAAAGAAATATTTGTGTTAACTACTCAGAAATATTTTTTAAATGGTCCCACATCATTATAGAAATGATAGCATTTAATTAATAAGTGTAATTATTAAAACAAACCGGAATGCTGCGGAAATGTACATTTTGAACGCCACCACGCATGTGTTTAGTACCCACGTCTATCCTTTTTTATTTTTTTCTAGCATCTTAAACTGCAGCTTATTATTTGCATTTTGCACTTTACTAAAAAATGTTTATAATAACTCTTGTAAGTACATAATTAGGAGTTTTTTTAATCTACTACATTTTAGTCAATTCTATGCGATGGCCATTTAAATGACACATACTTGTTTACTTTAATTTTGAAATGCAAGTATTGTCAAACGTTTTAATTGACAGTTGACCAGACTGGCTATTAGCTGGGCAACTGCGACAGCTATGGCAGCATAAATAACAAAAAAAATTAAAAAAAACTTACATACACACATATGTACGAGTATGTGTGTATATTTCAAAGAAACATCAAATATACATATTGACTTACATACATACGTACAGATGCATATAAAATTTTAAACTTTGTTGTGTCAAACAATTGCCAATTATGTATCCAATAGGCTGTGGTGTATGCCTTGATATTTAATGCGAATGTTGAGAGAACCAATGGACAGTGGCATATAGAACTACTTGTCTACAATTGATCACTTAAATGTTTTAGCGTGACGTACAGTTTTTTGCAAAAAATGTCATTTTATTGTTTCTTCGGCTGTAAGATTTTCCTCCTTTAAGCCAAAAACAGCCACAACGTTGACTGATTTTGTTATATTAAAAAAATATTAGCAAAAAATATTTTGTCTTCAACTTGCATATGCGACGCTGCAACAATCGAACAGTTGCTGCTGCAACGCTGTCTATTTTCAACAACATTTTGTTGCAAAATCCATTGACAGTCAATTAATAAATGTTGGCAAAGGTAAACTTAATAAATTTTGCAATTGTATTCGCGTATGAATGACAAGAAATGTCACAAATCTAGCCAAACAACTCCCTAAAATTGTGTGTTTTAAATGTGATTGAACAACAATGTAAATACCGCATGACATACACAATGTAGCGTTAATTAAAGATCACATGTCAGTTCAAAATATAAAGCCCAGCATATAAAAAAAATGATATTAATCTAAATAAGTATTTCTATATCGTCGTAAATACTCGTAGACTCAAAAACTATTTGTGGTTAACTGGAAAAAAATGTTGAATAAATACGTTTTAAAGAAAATAACTGATCCATTGATAGTATTGTTATAGTGGTGTTTAAGCCGTTGTTCTTTCGTTTAAGCCAGCTCTCCTTTAGGTTTACAAACTGCATGGTGTCTTACCAACCGGCAAATAAAACACTGCAAGCCTGCAATTATAAGTTACCCACAATGTGTTATAAACGATATCGAGACCAAATTGCTTGCGACGCAAATTAAAATTGAAATGGCATATAAATTGCCAACATTATTATTAACAACGACAGCCCAAATGACAACTTGTATAAAGAATGCAAAAATACAAAATCAGAAAAAAATAGCAATAATATCAACCAAATTGTATTATATGCACTCGTTTATAATAATTAGTTGGGGGTAGAAATGTTTTCGTATTGCTTTGATATGATAGCCGGCTTGAAAACGTTATTCGAAGCTAAAGTCAGGGTTTAAATATTCCGTACTAGCACAACCTTTCTTACCTTACGTCTTTGCCACTGTTCTGCAACTACAAAAATATGTTTTCCTATTAAAATTGCAACTCGAGCAATAGTACATTCACAAAGTTTTTGTTGAACTAATACCACAATACCGCACACAGGTATATATTTTAATACTTTGTGTCGTAGCAGAAAATACGGACTACGGATATTTTCTAGAAGCAATTTTAATTGTTTTGTTTGTGCTACCAGCAGGAGCAAAATTAGTCTTAATTATTGCAATATTGATAATGATATTCGTTTAATAAAAATATTTTTAAAGGCATAGGACGAGCTCCCAAATCCAGTAAGCTTCTACAAATAGGAAAAAAAATTTTTCTGTATTTGCAGATATGTGCGGCATCGGTGTCAGTCGTTTGCATAACAACATTTTTCACGAAAGGTGCTGTCAAATGGTACTTTTCGAAAGCAAAGCTTTAAATATTGCGCAATTACTGTGTTTAACTAAAAAAACTAAATGACTTTGCGTAATATGTTTTAAGAATTAACTTTATCCTAACTTAGAACCCATGCTTTTTCTCGCATCCAATTTGGCTAATTTCAACGTAGCAACTCCAACATACCTTTAACTGCATCCAAAACGAATGTCTTGAATAAAAATAAAGTATATTTAATATATGCAACATTTTTGCTGCCTTGGTGTTGGGACTAGTGATTGGCGGCAATCGCCAATAACAACAATCAACTGCTGAGATGATCATTTGTATAATATTTTTTATTTCTTTTTGCGTTCTTTATGTCATGAATGTTACCTATGACTCGTGAAATGTGATATGTGTATAAGACAAGTATGGCTCCTGCCCACTGGACCACTATTTGTTTTTTTTTTATTTGTTTGGTTCTTTTTTCAACATAATTTCCATCTTCTGCTGCTTGCAGTTGTTTCAATCTCAGTCGCACAGCATATTGGTGTCTATAAAATATATAGTGGCTGTTCATTCGTTCGTTCGTTCATTTTGTTAGTTGGCATCTAACATTGCCAAGCAATTGTCCACCTACACAACAGCCACAACATCAAAACGTTCGCTGTAAACAACATTATGGATGTTTGCCATAGTCAGATGAAACAAAAAATTGTACAGCAAACATTTGGCAGATCATGGAGACTCATATTGATGTTGTATTGTGGTTTGCTTAACAATATTATGCTCTTTCCCTTACCACGCTGTCAATCAATGCTACTTAGAGACATTTATTATGTCCGGTGAGAATCAAAACTTTGTGTTATGCAAATTTAAAAAAAAAAAGTTATTTTTTTAATGAGATTTAATGTTGGTGATAAATTAAAAAGTAGAAAAATGTTACAATTTTGATTTAGACTAGGCCCTACGAAGAGAGTATGCTATGAAGGAATATGAAACGTTTTGTTTTAGTTTCCTTCAGGTGTTGCTTGATTTTCTTCTTGGCGAACATACTTTTGCCATAACGATGAATAGTGATTTATTTGTTTTTATATTTGGCAATGACTCCTGCAGCTTTTAGCAGTTTTTATAATTTTTCTTAAGCAAAAATATATTAAAATTGGTGAATTTCCAATAAAGAGAAATCAATGTTGGGAGCATTGGCGTAAAAGTTAGGAAACATCAGGGAAAAAACCCTGATTCGTGTAAGCGAGGGAGGGGAGCTCCCTTTAATAAAAAATACTGTACTAGGCTATTAGTCTGGGGATCGCAAGATCGATCGGCCCTTGGGGGGCTACTCTCTATTGCAATGCGAGAGAAAAATGGTACAAAATAAAACCATTTTTACACTGAAATTGCTTTCGCATCGCAACAGAGAGTAACCCCCTGGTCGTTTCTGCAGACAGGTAAAGATGTCTTTGTTTGAAAAAAGAGAACAAAATACAATTTTTTCAAATATATTTTTTCGAAATGAAATTAAAAAAATGTTTAGAGGTGAAAATGTAGCTTGCGATGGGTAGTAGTTCATTAATCTGTGTTACATGAGTGATTTTTTTAGGTTATCTCGTGCTCATTGCTTTTGGTTAATAAGCTCACATTCCATAATTGCTTTATTTAAGATATTCATTACATTTTTAAATGAAATCTTTCAGTGGAGTTATTGCCTTCATAGTTATAGTTGCAAATCAGTCAAAGAAGAAAAGGTTAAAGCTCAAATTTCGTAAAGCTTTTGTTTGATTAATACAGTTCATTAATGATTTCGGTAAGCGTGAAAGTGTTACATTTTACTTTTACAAAAGTTAAAGAAAAAGTAAATTAATGATCAATTATTGTCTTACCACATCCACATCTACTCGCAATAAATAAAAAAGTATATTCTTTCAAATTTTTTTTTCATTTATTATATTAAGACACGATTTAAAGAGTAAAGTTTGAACAAAAATAAAATTAACAATAATCTTCACACTTTTCTTCGCAACGTTAAAATTTTTAAGTGCAATGGCTACTGTTATGGGTATTTCTTTTATTAAAAACTAAAAATAAAAGCAGTAAGAAATTTTGATTGCTTTAACAAAAATAAACAACAATCACATACAATTTAGTTTAACATCATCAGATTTTCTGTTTGATTATTTTTTTAAGCTTTCGTTAAAATGTTGATTCAACATTTCTTTGGGGTTTGTTACTGTTGAATTTATTTCTTAAAGTAGAGCCATCATTATCATCATCACCTGTCTTGAAAATGTTACGAGAGCAAGACCTGTGTGTAGTATGGATTTTGACAACAACTGTTTAAAAAAATATTTTGGCTTAAATGAAAAGGCTATCAGCATCTTAAGAGCATAACAACAGTAACAGAATACTTACAAACTTGCATTTTATAGTGCACTGAGAGAAAACTGCACTTAAGATGATAGAATTTCGTGAAAAATTATCTTTTGGAAAGTAGTATTAAAGCTTTTCTTAGAAAGCTTTTCAAAAAAAACTTGTTAAAAACTCATCATAGTTTTTTTTTTATAAGACACCACTAAAAATACATTTGTAAAACATACGCAGAAGCAGTTTTTGCTTAAACATTTGGCAACCATGCATGTTACATTGTTGGTTGCGTAGCGTGTAGTCGTGTTCATTGTTTTTACTGGCTTATTTTATTGAAAACCAGCAAGGTCTGCATATGTTTCTTTTTTTGTCAACCATGGAAAAAATAAATGAGGTTTTTAATTTTGTGTTTTATCATGTCTAATAATTTTAAATTTTTTCGCCTATTCGCACATAATTTTTATGATCGTTTGACTCATTTTCTTTTAACTCTTTTAACAGTCTTTCACTTGAAAGCTCACCCTTTTTTAAAAACCAATTTTTGCCAAATCGTTTTTTCTTTTGCTGTACCTCATTTTCTTCCTTTTTATAAAACAATTCATCTGTAACAATAATTGCTGCTATTGCACTTAGTAGCTCGCGGCTAATATTTACCACTACGAGTGTGTTTCTTTCTTGATGTTCCATACGAATACAAAATGCAGAAATGATGTCGCATTTATGGTTTCATTCTTGGTTGCAGTGCGTATGAAAATAGGAAACATGAATGATAAACGTGTTGCATAAACACGCTGCAAAGTGTGTAGCCACCATTAAGGAAGCTGGTCCAAAAGATTTCTAAAGAAACACGTTTTGTATATTTTAAAATGTAGACTAGCAAAAAATATTTGCATATCTGCAAGCGTTTTCTATAAAAGAATACTAAAGTATATATTCCATAAAAAATAATAGTAAACTTTTTATTGAAGAACTGATCTTGAATTTATAATTCATCTTAAAATTATTTTTTGTAAAAAAATCATAGAAACGGTTTTCAAACGATTCATTGCAGATTTCCAAAGAAAGACAGCCAAAAAGATTCTTATGGAAAACTTATCATAAAGCTGTTGGGTAATTCCATCAAATTTCTACATGATCAAATCTTCTGATTTCAATGAAAATCCGCACATTTATAGAAAATATACACAGTTTGAGGTTTTTCAAAATTCGATACAGCTGGACAATATTCGGTTGAGAAAGTTCCCCTTTTTTAGCAAAATATTTGAAATAGCTTTTATTTTAATTAATATAAGTTTAAAATCTACAATTCGATTTGGAATATCTTATGGCTTTGGTTGTTACGAACTTTTATGAAGGTATTCAGTGGCTTATAGCAATTTTGGAAAAATACAAAATTATGACTTATTTGCAGATATTAAAAAACTACACAACAAATTAGATGGCTAAAATTCTTTTCATGTGACATACCAATCTGCATAACATATCCCAAATTTAAATTGAAATCCCTACTATTCTTGGGGAGCTGCACTAAGGATAGCGTACTAATCTATTAGTCTGGTGGTCGTTGGTTCGTTTCCTGCCTAGAATCTGAGTGTTTCTGCAGAAATTCCAAACTCATCACTGTTTGTTTTTGTTTAAAAAAATATAACTATTTTACTTACAGGGTCTTGTGCTAAATTGCCGATACAATTTTTTTGGGAATGTTGTAAACAACAGTTTTTCTCTGGAAATCCCCAACAATAAACTTTCCTATACAATTTTAATTTTCAGCTTGTATATGGTTCCTAAATAAAAGGTTATTTAAATACTTCTTCAGTATTGTCCTGTGGTACACAGCTTACAGTTGAACTATCTGATTGCTCTTACAAAGTAATCCTTGCTTATTCTCTGAAAGAATACTTTTTTATTTATTCAGACACATATTTTTTTAAGTTTAATAATTAAAGTTAAAAACTTTAATAATTACTTTCTAAACTTAAAGACTACTTCTTAAATCTTGCTTTGCTCTCATTTCTCTATGTGTAAGAAATGCCACTGGTTAACGAAGCTAAAAACATTGAATGGGTGTTTTTAATACTGTTTTTTTTATTCTCCTGTTCATCTAAAATCAACAACAATCGTGTTGTGCTGATTAGGAAACAAACAATGATGGCGACTTAGCAAATTGCGTTTGTTATTCATCTTAACAAAAATAGTGACTTTCAAAACAACAAAAATCAAGTGGATTACTAAATGACATGACAAAAAATACTAAAGCGCTACAAACGTTCCAAGCCAGGCTGGCATAGACAAAGAAGAAAAACAAAGAATCACTTTTGTTATTGATTCTAATTTGCAGGTTGTCAAGTGTCTTTTGGTTGCGTCAATGGAAATGGCTCTAGTGCTTCAACAATAGTTGCTGTCGAAATTGTCTCTAACTGCAGTGCTGGTGCTTTTGTGCGGGTAAACAGTAGCAATGTGTGCATTTCCCTGTCATTTTTTCATATGATTTGCGTGTTCTTTTTATTGCTCTGTTACAATTCATGTCTGAATTTTTCGTATGATCATGTTTAGTGGTACTGTCAATATTGACATTAACACTTTGATGATTTCATTGTCTACGCCGTTTGAACACCTTTTTTAGCCATCCACTCACGTTTGAATGTCATTGAATTCAAATACAATGCATCATACAAGTGAAAAGAGACGAAGACCCGACAAAAATTATAAAAAATCCATAAAATAAGTCAACATACATGTGTGCATTCCCGCATGCCTTCCATAACTGCAACAACTGTCATCATTTCATAAGTGTATTAAAATTGTAAGTATGCAAGAGAAACAAACAAATCGTGAACTCTTGTCTCGAGGAATATTTATCACCTTGTTTAAGAAAAACAAATATTTTATTGAAAGACTATTTTGTTTGATTTTAGTTTGTGTTCATTACAGTTAAAAAGATTTTTTAAATTTTGAATATTTGAAAGCCAAGATATTTAAACAAATTGTAGTCGGTATATTTGCCTGTATTCTTGCCTGTGTGTGACGGCAGTTACGCCTTGGGCCCTAGCAGAATAGAGTATATTTTTTATGCTGCATCACACTACACTACAGCATTAAGAATGGCGTGTGTAAATATAGTGACCGGCTTCTAGTGGTGCAATTTTGAGGAGTCCAGTTATCAACACGAGCCACCTGGGACATTTTCGAAAGTGTAGTATCGTCAACAATATGGTTTTATTTTCTAAGTCCGTCGTTTTCTACTTCCTTATCGAACACCGATAGCCGAATTTTTAAATAATTTAGTTTAATTAGTAGCAGTCCTTGAAGCATTTGTAATCATCAACTGACTTCTTAATTACGAATTTGATCGAGTTATCGGATCAGGTATCAATTTTATCGTTGTGTAGTCCTAGTTAATTCGATAAATTAAAATTCAATAAAATGCAGTACAAGTGTTAGAGAACAACCTTAATATTAATTTTTTACCTTACAGCTATTGAATGCCCCTAATATTTATTGTTTTTTATACAATTTTGTGATTTTGCTACGATTTACTGTGATTTTGGTTTAAACAAAGTTGTACATTTAATATGGTGGGCGTCAATGAATGATATTTGTTCGTTGTAAATATACACTTTACTGCCAACAAGTGGAAGTTGTGCCTTATTATTGTATTTCATGATATTGCTGTTTTTGCTGTTGTAGTTTTTGTTTCCTCTTCCTTCCTTGGAGTTGAGGATGATCATGACTTTGCTACAATTTCATATGAAAATAATAATAATAAAGAAAACAAGTCTTCATATTATGGTTGTCATTATTCTGCGATAAGAAATGGTTTTGTGGATTCTTTTAAACAGCAAAAGCATCATCCTCATCGTCATCAGCATCGCCATTCAACAGCAGGAGCAGCAGAAGCAAGTGTTTTGCAAAACCATTTGTGGTTTTCATTTCATTTTAGTTTTGTTTCTTGTTTCTTAATGCACATTTGGTGCTTTGCTTGCCATAAAATTTGCAGCTTCTGTGGTATTTAAATATTTTAATTTTCTTTTAAAATACATTTGTCATTCTTTCGCTTATCTTAAAAATGCCAAAATTATCAAAAGAACAATTTTAAATTACGCAAAAGCTGTCGATTAAAAGAATTCAATTGGCCAGCAATAACACCATCATCAGGCAACCTGTCGGCCAGCAGCAGCACAGCCTAAGCAACAATCCAGCAAAACGTTAAAGATGAGAAATAAAATAAGTTATTAAGTACTCGTACAGGAATTGCTGGTTTTTTTTCTTGTATAACTGTGGGGCTGTAGCGTAAATGAAATAAAGTTGGTAGGAAATTATAAAAGAATTTTTTAAATATCTTCATTTCTAATTTCCCTTGTTGAGGTGTATGCCAAACAACTACTGCCATCAAGATTGACTTACTGGGCAGAGAAACGCAAATGCGTTGCACAATCAAAAATATGTGGCGTTAATTAGCAAAATATAAAATAATACTCTACCCAGCACTGGACACCTGAATACTGCTGGTACTTAGTATTTTTTGTTGTTGTTGTTGTTCTTGTTGTGGTGTTATTTGTTTTACTTGTGACTACAAAAAACTTGATTATTTTTTTGTTCTCTTTGCCATTTTTTATTTAGCTCTACAATTTTAGTATTATTTTAATTAAGTAAGTGCAGGCACTGCAAAGATCTTGATTTGTTTCTTAATGCATCTTCTCACACAGAATGCTTTGTTAAGTGAACTCTACATAGATTTGCGAGAGTATATTGAGTTTGGCTTGATATTGGTAACAAAAATGTTCATGGACTTTAAAGTTTAATAAAGGCAAGAAGTTACAAATATTTACAGATATTGCTAAAATAGTTTTCAAGGGCAAATTATACTTTAATAAATGTTTCTGAATATGGACCATTTCGTTTATAATAATGTAGGTATATCAGAAAAAAACTTACAAGTTCTGTCTGTTTGCTGAATAAATATAATAAATTAAATATAAAATAAATTAAAAAATTTTTTTACTAAAATAAGTAAAACTCTTAAAAAAATCAAATGAAATTTTTGTTAAATGCGTCCGCAATGAAAAAAGCAGACAACTTACTCATTTGAATGAAAAACTGAGTTTTAACGATAAAGACCACAAACGGAAATGTTTACAGAATCGAATAACCTTTACGGAAATATAAGTTGATTTCAAACAGTGTTGTCAATCTAGCTATTTTGTGGCTTATATGTGCAATTTTTCATTTTCTCAAGAAAGTTAAACGAAGTAGAATCAAAAATACAATATTTAACATAAAATATGAAATTACACAACCGATAATTTTTTTGTTATTAGAAATTATATTTCAGTTGGTGGAAATAAAATAGTTTAAGATATTTTAGATTTTATATCAAAGCTGCTTTATCAGTCAGACATGCCCAAATGCTGCTGCAGAGTGGTTTCGTATAATTTATAAAACAAAGCAGTACAAACTCCGTATATCTACATAAAATAATTTATCTACCACCTAGCATAAGCTTTAGGAATTTTAGTAAAAAGGGTTACACAAAAATCTCAATATATGACAAGTTGTAAAAAATAATTGGTAATGAATAAAATAAATATTTACTTGTCTCATTATCTGAAAATAGTTATTTATTTTTATTAATAAAATAAAAAAACAAGATATTTTGTGTTAAGATGTGCTTATGTGATGTAAGTGTTTAATATAATAAATCGGCGATGGTTCGCTGAATAGAGCACTTGTCTTCAAATCTAAAAGAGAATTGGTTCGCACGTCGGCTAAAGCATGAAAAAATTAAATAAAAACTTAACAATTTTATTAGAAAAACATAAAGTTGAACTTTAAATTGTTTAACTTTTATTTTTTAGTTTATTTTCTAACTTACGAGTATTAGCTGTAAGTATGTGGAATAATTTACTGTGAAAATTTAAGTGTTTTCAAAAAAAAATTGAAGAAGTTACGTTTAAAATTACAATAGTAAGCAAAATGTTTGCTGTGATCTTCTTTGGTTAAAAAAATTATTAAAATTAATTGTTTTCTTTATTTTTGTTAAATACTCATTTATTTATCACTCAAGGGCATTTTAAAGCATATTTCATTATATATGTATATATAAAGAATTTTTTATTTTGGATTTTTGACAGCACAAATTTCAAACAAAAATTGGCTTAAAAAAAGTTTCTTGCTGTGTTATTTCGGATATGCCATTAGAATTGGACAGTGATGTTTACCTATTAAGAAGACGCTATGGAATGTACTCGTAGAGTAGATTAAAAAAAACAAAACGTGAAGTGTTTTAAGCTTTCGGATAGATTTTGCTTTTACAAATATCTTCAAGGTTTTTTTCGTTAGTAATTTCTTTATTTACTTAAGCTTTTCTTCCTGAGCTATTTGGCGCTATGTCATTCATCCACGGCCTGCGAAATGCCGCGATAAGGCTTTGATTTTCCTCC
Source organism: Gymnocheta viridis (assembly GCA_956483585.1). Lineage (NCBI taxonomy): Eukaryota > Metazoa > Arthropoda > Insecta > Diptera > Tachinidae > Gymnocheta > Gymnocheta viridis. Next base: position 19,900,076 of record OY101441.1, on the reverse strand, counting down.
AAAATGTCTGCTATGTAAATTGTGCGAACCGAGTAATCAAAGTCATGCATTTTACTTACGATAAGCTTAAGTTAAATGCGCAGCATCTTGGGGATTGTTTTTCTTTTTACATTTACTGAATTTTTTCTTTGTTGTTTTTTTACTCTTGTGACTTTTAGTGCGATGCATAAGCATTTTGTAGAGTTTGTTTGGTGTGTCGTCTTTGGCATTGGTTTTGCGTGCCATTTGCGATATAAAGCTGTCAAGGCGCGCATTTAAATTTCAAGTAACTTTGATAGAGTTTTACTCAAAATGCTTTATGGTCTTATCATTTGCTGTCTCAATTTTAGCCATGAAATGTAAGCAAAACAGAGTCTGATTTATACACACTTTTAATATTTACTTTTTTAGTCATTCCGTGTTATTTCCTTTTAACTGTTTTATCACATTCACGAAATTACGTTTTTCGTTTTTCGTTTTTAATGTATAGAAAGGTAGTTCTTGTGGACACAACAAATTGAAAATGTTCGCCAAATAAATGCACATGTATACATCGTTTTTAATTAAGTGGTTTTTGTGATGCTTCTTTTTTTTTTGCTTGGAATCCTTTAAGCTATTTGAGCATGTGTGAGTAATAAATAGCATGTTGATTTCATATGAAATTAAAATTGTTTCATATAAATAGTAAATTTAGAAAACGTGTTTATTTTCTCAGGACACTTAATTATTTTAAATTTTTTTTTCCAAGTATAAATTTATTACCATAGAACACCAGTGATTGGTGGACAAAAAAATAAACTGGAGGAGTGAATATCAGCACTCAGATAGGGTTTTCAGTTACTAAACTTTAATTCAAAATTAATAAAACAGAAGTGTTCAGCATTCTAATAAAATTTTTAGTCAAATGATTTAATGCAATAAAAAACGTGTTTTTTTCTACATATATATTTATAATCTATAACATCTATAATCGTGCAAGTAAACAATAATTGGAGATCGTGTAAAAACTTTTTTTGTATATATGTATGTATATTGAAAACGAATATTTTTTTTAAATTTGTTTTATTAAGTCTATGAACTAACAATTCTAACAATTTATACATATAGCTCTTTTATTGCAATGTAGTCATATTTAAAAAAACTCGTGCTTCAGAAAACGAGTGTAAAGTTTTTTAATTACTCACACCTCAATGGAAAAATAAAAATATATTCTCCCCTAAAGAGGTGAATAAGCAAGATATTTGTATAAATTTTTCACTCAATTTCTTAACACAAAAATTACGTTTTTTGAGACAGGACTACGTTGTAATAAAGCAGTGATATGTATATTCAAAAGTAATTAGTTCTTAATATTGAAAAGCATTCACTTATTTAAAGAATAGAAAATATTACGCTTTTTTTATTTATAACAGCACTTTTTCCAAAAATTAACATTTCAAATATTCAGTAAAATATCAATTGTTTTATTGAAAATACATTGAAATTGATTACACTGATTGACAAAAATCAACTTTTAATTTGTCACATGAACTTTTTTGGTCTTTTTTACTTTATTTCGACTTCCTAAGGTCGAAAACGGAGGTAGAAAAAATTTGACACCCATAGTTTTTTAACAGGAATTTTAAATTTCATAAAAAATACTGATACTTTACATACTATTATACTTGATAATATATATTTTAAAACTAAAAGCTTTGGTTTTCTGCTGCATTTGACTTGACGCTGGTCTCCTGCAAGTGTCCAATTACAATCTGCCAACATTCGAGGACTCCATTTGCCCTGGTCGTTTTTCCATGCTGAAAATATCCTGATGGAACCTTTCCTCGTGTTCTTCGCCAACGGCTCGTAGGTTCTCGGGAAAGAAATCGAGGTGGGAGTATAGAAAGTGCATTTTGAGTGACATATTACAACCGAATGTTTCGTACGTCGAAAGTAGTTTTCCTATCAGATCTTTGGAGTTACTTTCTTTGTGATTGCCCAAAAAATTTTGTGCGACATTATTAAAATTTTTCCAAGCAGATTTCTCTCACAAACCTAGCTTTTCTTCGAATATGTTATCCTTTAACAATTCGTTGATCTGAGGTTCGACGAAAATTCTTTAGGAAACTTTTCTCTCAAGTGCGTAACTGAGCCGTTGCCATCCATAGCTTTGATAAATTGTTTTATCAAACCTAGTTTAATATGCTGTAGTGTTAAGGTGGAGGATGTAAAACATTTTTTTCCCCAGGAGTGAGGCCCTCCCACTTTCTTAAATGAAAACTTGATGCAATTAAACCGTACTTACAGTAGCATTAACGGAAAATAAGGTAAAATCATAAGTGGGTGTCACAACGAATCTGTGCGTGACAGAAACAAATTAGTTTGTGTTTTGCAATGAGGGTATATAGTAAAGTAGTAATTAGCATACATAAACCGTGTGGCAAAAACCTTATTGATCAGTGTTATTGACTACAATTAGAGTTGCAAAAAGTACTGCTACTGTCCAATTAAGAAAATAGCAATACTTGATTGATTATTGAATTCTTGTTTCATCTAACTCTATTGTCTAAACTTGTCATGTATTCTAATGATAGTTTATTACAATATCTGAAGTTGTCCTAAGAAATATTTGGGCTTCAATGATATTCTGCAACAATTAAATGCGCATAGGAGAAAGCTATATCCCTACAATTAATATTTTGCAGTGTACAAAAAAGTGCGATTCCCAAAGAAGTAGTAATTACAAATTATTACATTTTATCACGTTATTATTTACGAGAAATCAACATAACAATAAAGTTTTCAACAAACTTATCCTTTCTTATAAAAAAAGAGGTCAGAACAAAAAGATGAATAATAAGATACAAAATCCGATCAGATGCTACCAATAAGGATGGTAATTTATTAGGTTCAGGTTAGAGGATTCCATTGCAATCTGCGAAATCAAAGTATTAAAAACAATTTATTATAACGATTCATTGTGAATATGAATTTAAACCAGGACGAACAAGTGATGTAAAAAATTGCATAGGCATAAATTCACAGTCTTTAGTTAACTATTTATAGGGGTTTAACTAATGATATATATATGAAAAGTATTTGGTTAAACCAACTTCATTAGTTAACTAAAGACTGTAAATACAGGCCTTAGTAATATAAAGATCTTCGAGCTCCAAGGTCTAAGCCAAACCAATAACGAATAAAATTAAGTTTAAAATCAATTGAAAAAACAAAATCTGTGGAAGTTTATTAATTAATTAATTTGAAATTTCAGGACAGGTACAATTAATGTACTTTATAAAGAGAACATAAATGTAAAATCATACTAACAATTTTCGACCTTAAAAAAATTTATACGATAATTTAAAAAAATACTTTTTAAGCGGAGCTCATTTAAATAATTTTCTTGAGAAATTTGTTGGAGATATGGCATAGAAATTATTTTTAAAATCAGAAAATATAACAATATCCATGCAAGATTATGCTTGATTGATATGTGAAATGAATAATGAACTCCGGTTTTAATTGGCTTACGACATATTTCGTTGAAATCATATTTTCTGCGGAAGTTTTGAAACGATGAGTTTATTTTATTGATTGCGAAATTTATCTTAAAAATTCATTCGAATTGCTGTTGAAATTATCAAAAGTTTTCATAAAGTAAGAAAAAGTAGCGATGACGATTCATCAAGTATGTATCTTTATTTAAAAAAAATACTAATTATTTTAAGCTCATTTAGTTAAAATAATTGTTTTAATAAATTACGGTGAAATTCGGGAGATTGTGAACTTGTGTCTTATTTCCCAGGAATAGAAGAAAGCTGAGAATTATAAACCAAAATATAAAATTGAATTGCGTTTATGTAAATATATGAATTGCAGAAGATTTTCGATTTTTATTTTAATCAATAAAAATTACTTTTAAACAATTTTGTTATTTATTTCGTTTTAGATTTCAAACCGTCGGAATCTGTCAAACTTAACACAGGGTAAGTGATGACTGATATACTCCTTAAAAATATACAACATCTAATTTTTTTAGTAAATTATTCTAGTCCTGTTCACTTATTTTAATTTTAATGTTAAAAAACAAACCCACAAAATCCAATACATTAACAAACGCGCAGTACTTACAGATAAACACAAATATTTTCTTTATTCAAATAATCATCTTTCAACGCGTGTCCTAAATTTTGTGTGTAAACATCCGCTCAATATCCGTGTTCGTTGTCAATATGATTTAATTTTCGTTCTGTGTACATAACATTTTTTTACATACTATCATCCTGTGGCAATGTTGCTTCTTGCTGAAATCTTTATGTTTATGCAACATATTTATGTATGCCACAATTGCTGTTACTGACACTATAGCCACACCCTTAATGAAATACGATACATTGCTCAGGCTGGCAAAATTATAAAAAAAAACAATTAAAGAGAGCAAAAAAGCATGTTGACATAATCTTCTCAAATAAAGTACTTAACGCACTTCAATTGACCAAATATACCTTGGGCACACATGTTCAAATTTAAATACGAAAGCGGTCACATTAAGTAGTTTTTTATTCAGATTTCATCTTTCAAAATAAAAAGCCTTTAAGTATGAGTGTTTTCTTAAAAACATACTAAAACACCATTCAGACGAACAACGACAAGAGCTGAAGGAATTTGATACTGTTAATGTTTTAATGTTGATTTTGGTTCTTCAAAAATGTATCGTGAATTGCCGTTCGAAGCATGTTTAATTTTATTATGCCCATCAGTTGCGTTTTCACTTCTGAGAGCAAAAACGATTTGTAATCAACCTGAATATATTTTGCAGATGTCTGCAAATTAGACAAATGCTCATGAATTCTTAAGTTTGTATTCGGAGTTAATAATAATTTTGTGGCTTTTGTTTCGTATTTTTCTTTTAATTCGCCCAACATTAATGGATTTATAATTATACTGTGAGAATTTTACGCAATTTCTCATCATCATTACATTTAATACATTTTTAAAATTGTACACCAGTCAGACATATATTTACAGACACAATGATAGATAAATGACCGAAGCCCTGCAGCAAAACGGAAGTTAAAGATGAAAAGACTACTCGTACAACCCAAAGAAAATAATTAATAAATAAAAAAAACTTTAAAATATACAAGTACATAGAAATTGATGCAATAGTTGGAAATCGTAATTATTAAAACCCTTCGAACTACAGCAATGTTATGCTAGAAATTATCTTTTTTTTACCACTGTGCCTTCAGTATGTTAATATACTTTTCTATTTTTATTTCCAACAATGTTTTTGTTGCTGTTGTTGCTTATACTATAAAATGACATCCGTTAATGCTTTCACATCATTATCATAGTGTTAATTATACAAAGTTAACTAGGCCAACAAGCATTTCATTCAGCTAAAACAGTAGTGCACTCATTAATAAGTGCCCCAATATGTCACTAATATTTTTTTAAGAAATGTGAATGTTGTGAAACACAAGAAAAGGACAATTTAATGCATCAGTTAATCTAACAAACATTTTAAAAACATGACTGACAACAAGATCAAATTAATGAGCCAACTGTCGTTTGGACATTTGTCTAGTGCTGCTATGAAAAATAATAAAATATACATGACGTTCCTATTAGTTTTGTCCTCCATCCGCTTATTTAAGAAATTCAAAGAAGAAATTTTTTTTCCAAATATAATCTACAATGAAAATATCTATGCACGAATCTTATGTACTAGTGGCAAGTGTGTTAGACTATTAGAATATGGGTAGTAGGTTCTATTCCTGTTAAGGACCGGAGTATTTTTAAATAAAAGCCAAGAAGACTTTGCAGTTTATGCTTTATTTATTTATTTATTTATTTATTTATTTATTTATTTATTTATTTATTTATTTATTTATTTATTTATTTATTTATTTATTTATTTATTTATTTATTTATTTATTTATTTATTTATTTATTTAGTTATTTATTTATTTATTTATTTATTTATTTATTTATTTATTTATTTATTTATTTATTTATTTATTTATTTATTTATTTATTTATTTATTTATTTATTTATTTATTTATTTATTTATTTATTTATTTATTTATTTATTTATTTATTTATTTATTTATTTATTTATTTTTTTTTTTATTTATTTATTTATTTATTTATTTATTTATTTATTTATTTATTTATTTATTTATTTATTCATTTATTCATTTATTTATTTATTTATTTATTTATTTATTTATTTATTTATTTATTTTAAAATTAAAATAAATTTGTATCTTTTAATATTTATACGTAATTTCTTTGAAGAGCTTATAATTAATTTGAAAGGATTTGTTTAGCTGGAGTTCAAAACATGACCTTACAAATTTAATGTTTTATGAAGAGTTTTTGATAATATCAAAACATTTAATCAGCGGAACAGCACTGATTTCTAGGTCGCGATGCGTTCTTTTTGCAATATTACCACTTGTCATTTATTTAACCGAATTATTTAAAAAAAACTATAATACAAGCAACAATTTAACAATTTAAATTTGCTTCGAAATTTTTATTTCTGAATATTATTTATTCCACATTTCTGTAAAATGTTTTTACTTGTAAAATATACTCAATAACTCGTACATATGTTGCATGAAGTTTTTCATTGTTGATATACATATATACAGTTGAACTTCCATAATTTGAATCAACATTATCCAGAAAACAAACTGCAATTCAGGGAGACTTCAAGTTATGGAATAAGTTTTCGGGACTTTATCCAACTACATATACAAATAAATCATATTGGCACCGAGGCGAATACACCTTGATTGCCATATACATAAATTGATGACAGTGTTGTTAATTGAGCTATGTATTTCCAAAATTAAACTAGCTTTTAGAAAGCAAATTAAAAAAACATGCATTGACTCTTGGCGGCAGATCTGGAAATTTTCGTTTAACGAAAAATTAATGTCAGAACAAAAATTCAATATATAGAAACGTTGCAAAGCCCTGTACCATTATTTTTCTTCAAGTTAAAGAAATTTAACTTATGTAAGTTCAAGTTGTAGAAACAAAATCTAAAGGAATTTACCTACTTGCCGCGATTTGCTTAAATTTATAGAAACTTCAAGTTATAGAAGTTCAGATTGAATTTTTAATAGCATCGTCCTTTAAATGTGTACAAGCCTTTAATTTATTTGACGCACTTGCCAATTCATACCTTAGGACTATACCCTTTCCCGGCTCAACGCGTCACTCGGTCAACAACACTTCACGATTATTGCAGCTCATACATTGTTTGCATCCACGAATCAATTAACTTAAGTTTTCTTAATGAAAACACAGTTATCGCAATTTTGCTCGCAAAGATTTATCTTTTCGTAGATTTTTTTATTTTTGAATTTCAAAATATTTATTTATTATGTTCGTTTATTTATTTATTAAATTTATAAATTTATTAAATTTTTAATATAATTTAACTTTAAAAAGAAAAAGCCTCATATCTTACATGTCCACCTGCAAAGGAGAAACTTTCTTCAGAACTTCCAGTACAAGAAATTAGTTCAGAAATCACCAACCGACTAGCTAAAGTGCTTCAGGTAGTTTTGGGTTAAAATATATCGACTTAAAAGAAAAAATTAAAACTAAAAGTATATTTCTGGAAAGACTTATTGTCTACCTCTTGTATTCCGGTCAGGTTGTGCTGTACATTAATGTTTTATTTATCGTTCTCAAATTAATATTGTTCAGGTTCGATATGGGTGTTTTCGATATGGGTGTTTGTGTAATTTGCCTACACTTTTTTTTAACTTTTCATAATATTTTGAAGCTCTCTATGATTTCTGAAATATATTAATTTATAATTAATGTTTCAATATAAATATGTATATCATTAACTTGTTTAATTTTTGTGATTTTCATTTGATGCATAATATATTGATTAAGCACGTATAGAATCCCTTTTCACTTTAACACAGTGAGGTTATCAATTAGTAGTCCTCATAGGCAAAACAATTAATGTGAAGGAAAACACAGGATACATTTTACTACTTAATGTTAATTCCCATCAATACTGAGTTAAAATTACTAGCCCAGAAATAAATAATTTTCTTATATCAATTTGTCGGAAATAATTATAATTTTAAGAAAGAAAGATAAACAAAAGAAAAAGGATCTTCTGAAAACTAGCACAGGCGCATAAAACAAACCGCCTGTGTAAAAGGCTTCTGTTCAAGTAAACTACTGGTGTCTCTACCGCATTTTCAATAAATGCGGTTAAAAACTACACATATGTTAAAAATGTTTTTAGGGCGTGTTGCACGCGGTAACAACCATTCGTTTTCCATCTGTGTACGTCTACTCGATTCTATTTATGTATCAAAACTAGAGTTCTTGTTTAATGGTACTACACTTAAAGTAGCATTACATTGTCGAAAACGGTTAGTTTTCAGACAAAACTCTGCAGTTTACAAAACATTTAATCGCATATACCAGTGATGGCGTCAATTTTTGTTTCACTTTTTTTTAATGGTGAATACAATAGTTTTAAATTTGTTGTCTTCTTATTTGGTGTCGTCATTAAGTGCACATCATTGGCACTTTTAGAACTTCACCGCCGCGCCGCCATCACTTTTAATGAAGAAAAAAGGAAAACGCAAAATGTATATAATACTGTTACCACCATATTCTTCCATTCATTGACAATACATGATGGAAGAAGTACAAAAAGTATTAAACACTTGTTCACAGACACAACTCTCTGAATGACCATTTGGTGGATGATAGTTTTTGTCTATTTTGTAACTTCTACTGAATACTTATATTACATACGAGTAGAGTAGTTTGTTCATAAAGCATAGAAACAAAACAATACTCGTAAATATTGTTTACTAACATTTTTATTTAGCAAAAAAATAGTAGTATTTATTTACATATTTTTTCCTTCAACCATTATTATTTCTCTTGACAATAGTTTAACAATATTTTCTTCTATTGAGAAATATATTTCTTTAAATTTATTTTTTTTGTCTGTATATATTTATTTTAACACTATCGATCTATCAATTTTGTCAAACACATGTTGCGTTTTTGTTTAGTCGTGTATTTATTTTGCCTTGTGTCAGTTTTTTTAGTTTTATCTTGCCTCTTTTTCACTTTGAACTGTCAAATTAAAACGATCGTAGTTGTAGGATTTCGACTCTACGTTATTGTCTTCTTTGCTTGTTTGCCGCCTGCAAATAAATTATTGTGTAGATTATCAGATATGGTAGGCGTATAAGATCAGGTGTTTCAAGAGCATAAAATGTTTGGGCTTGTAAAAAAGAGAAATTGCTATCATTAGTTTTAAGCAAAATTTTATGTCTAAATCATATTTAAAATTATTTGCGCAACAATATTTAAACAAGTTTTATATAAAAAATGAGCTGCGCAAGCGTAATCGACACCTCTCATATCAAAACTTGTACTTCTAATACGAAATGCTTTTAAATTAAAAAAATAAACGTTCCATAGAACCATAGAATATTGGAATTAAACTAAAGTAAAAACAATTTGAATAAAATAGAATTGTAATGTACTGAAATATGATTTTTTCTTCGATGTGGCTGTTTTATGCGATGAAAGAAATATATGCACATGCGCCCACAAAAATTTACTGATTACATGAAATTGATTAATGGTCACATTTAAATTTTTAACTATTTTTTATTGAAAATATCTTAAATTCTAAAATATGTTGATCATAAAAATTTTTAATGATTTATTAAAAATCTTTAAATACAAATTATTCTTAACGAGTAATAAAACTGAAACCTATTAAGCATTCTAATTCGAAATTTTATATGTATCTTGTTATTCAGTAGCCAGCCATGTATGAGAATCTCTTGCTTCCATAAGTGCAACTCATAACCAGTCTTTAAGGTCCAGCTTAAATTTCAGAGTTTACCGACAAACACTACGGTTTTATATAAAAAATACTATTGATTTTATTTATGTTTGAAAATAAAAAATAACAAAAAAATTGTTCTTATTCCTTTTAATCACCCATAACATTTTATATCTTTATTTGAAATCTTTATTATAGTACTTGTTTAATTTAATTATTTTCTTTAGATGATATAAACTTTTAATTTTCAAACGAAAATTTCTGTTTATTTGTAAACGCCACCCAACATTTGTGTTTTTAATGAAACTTGCCGACACGAAACTACTTACAACATTTCTCCCCGTTATCTACAACACACAACAATGAAACAATTAACGAATTAATGAGTTTTTCAAAGTTTGAAAATGAGTTTATCTATTAGTTTGTGGTAGAAACTGCAAATAAAAAATCACTCAAACTCATTAAGTTTGAGAATCAATTTAAAATGTACATATTTGTAACAAAAAACAAACATACTTACATTTTTTTATGTGTGTAATAAATAGTTGTTTCAATTTAAATATTTTCAATGTGTCAACAAAAGAACAAAAGTTGTTCGTAAAAAGACAAATAAAAATTGTTCAATAAATAATACATATGAATCTAGGTTGAAGTGTTGAATAAGGTCATTTACTATAATTTATAAATACAAAATGCTGTTAAAAAGTAGCTCTGTTGCATTAAAAATATTCAAATAATGATAATAAATATAATAATATATTAAGAATATTAATAATAAGAATATTTAGAATTATTTTATTGTTTCTCAGAAACCTTTTATTGACAAAAATCTCAAAATAATCTTTTGAAGTTTTAAAAATCTCTTACTTTTGTTTTGAATCGAGTGGCAAAACTTTGCATGCCAGTAGCGTTACAAGATTCACTCTTTCGAGGCTAGAATTACCACGGAAATTTAAGGTTTAGGTGCGTTGGCCTTTTCTTCTTCTTCATTTTGCATTTTGCTTCAAAAATGTGTGAAAAAATATTTTCAAAAATCAATGTGTTTAATGTTTTAGGATTAAATGCTAGTATTTCAGCGATATTGAATATTTGTTTTAAATGAAAGTTATACTATTTACGTACTTTTAACTGATTACTTGACTCTTCAAATCGAAAAAAAGATATACAATTTTAAATAGAGAAATTGTTGTACCCAGCAGAAAGAACATTTTGTGTACATTTAAGTTATTTTAAAATTTTACTTATCACAAAGAAACCGAAAATTTAAATATTAGTAGTTCTTTATCTCTTTTCTGTCAGGTTTGGTCCACCAAACTGTACTACAAAGTTCTGCAAAAAGTGAAATATTTTACCGCACATCTGATAATAAAATCATAAATTAAATTTTATTATAAATTTTTTAACTTTTTTTTATAGAGCATTTTCTGGGTTTCATTAACCTATAAATATGTATATTTTTTAGAAAATATGATAATAACTCAACGCCATCCGTATTGATTTTCTAAGTTTTAAACAAATTTTGTCAGCAGCTTGTTTTGCTATAACACTTATCTGAGTAGTGATTTTTTTTATCAAACTTAATATAAAATAAACTTTTTGTATGTTTATATAATGTTATAAAAGGGCTGTTTGCAAATTAATTAAATTATTTAGGTGGGGCGGAGGTTGGAAATTTGTTACGGAATTAAGAATTCATAACGAACATTTTTTTAAATATGTACGTTACGAATGCTGGTAGGGAATTTAAAATAGGCAAAATGGCGGTACGTAAGATGTACTGCCCATTTCAATTAAGATGGTATAAATTGTATTGCAGGCAGGGTACTAAAACCGCATAAAACAATGTCATATTTTTTAAAATTATGTAGTTCTTCGTTTTCATTTTTTTTTCAATTTTATTGCTATTTACTTTTTTATACCTTTATCACATTTCAATTTAATGAGACTTTTTAATGTCTTTGTTGTTTCTTTATAATACGTTGTAAAGCACTAAAATGTGTAACAAGTAAAAGTAATTAAAAATATAATTGTCGTTGTTAAAAATTCACTACGGAACGCAAACCCTTGAGGGAATTGAAAAATGGTAATAAGAAACTTAAATATGATTTTATGTTGCCTAATTTAGCGCCACAAAAATGTAATTGAATGAAACAACACCTTTGTGAATGAGGGGCTTTCAGAATGGAAAACACAACAGAAGAAAAACTCTTAAAAGAAAAATTAAATAAAACAACTGAAAATTGAAACTTACATTGTAACATGAAGCTCATTTTTCTTACAAAAAATTTTTATATTTAGAACTATCCCGAGAAATTTGTCATTTCCGTACTTTTCCATTTCCTTGGTTTATTTTAAGTGTTATGCATAATTAACTGTTGTTGAATAATTTTGTTCAAGTAGTGGCGACTAACAAAAAGAAACTCTCACATTACCCACAATAATCATAATTAAAATGAATGATAATAAGATGATATGTAAAAATCTACCAAGGAAATTTTAAAGTTAATATTATATTTTTGTTTCCAGCCAATTGGATTGTCGTTTTTTCTTGTAATATTTTTTTTTAAATAAATAGTAAGTTCATGTAGTTTTCTTTAGTCTTATTGTAAAAACAACAATGCACTTTTGTTGTCAAAAGAAGTCAGTAAGAATGTGTTGTTAAAAGTACTTTTGTCAAAAAATACTTGAAATAATACACGAAAATTGCTAGACCAAAACCAAACTAAACAATGGTTTCATTCACACCATCATCCTGTTTGTTTTATTTTTATTCTCAATTTTTTCTGATTGTTTTTGATTTTTTATTAAAAAACTTAGTAAACGAAAAAGTAACATTGCATACTTGCATTTAACCGAAAATTTTCAAAAATTTATTTATGTTGTGTACCCTACACTATTTATTAGAGTTATGGCGAATGCGAATTTACAGGTCCATCCTCTTAAAATTGTTAAGGCTGTCTTTTAAGAGTGAATGGTAAACTTATTTCGATTTTAGTTTATAATAAATTTTCAACGGCAAAATAACCATTATTTGATGGTAGATTATGTTTAGATTGAAGAATGCTTTACTAAATATATATCGGAAATGTAAAATGACATATGTGGAAAGAACCGCAGTAATTTAAAAGATTTATAGCATCGTAAGAAAATAACAAGATCTTTTATTGAAAACATACATATTTCATATTCAAAAGTGCGACAGTAAGTAAAATCTTATGGGAGAGTCTTTTGTGAGTCGCACACCGGCTTAATGCCGCCCTCATTTTGACAATAGAATAAAGCTGCATTAGACTATATAAATCTGAAAACGAAAAAAAAAATAAAAACATGAAGGGAAATCTAATTTTTGATGAATCTTGCCTTAGGACATTATAGTTCTAGCTGTCACGAATGTACACCATTTTTTGCACATTGTTTCAATTCCCTTTTAAAATTGCGATTACGTAACAAAATTCAAAATAATATTAAAAAGGATTTTTCATTGTTTCAATCGTTTTATATGTTATTTTAAATTAAGACCGACAATACAAAGAACACTAAAAATAAAAATCCAAAGCAAGGAGCACTGACTCACAAATGTTCGCGAGGAAAATTTAAAAAAATGCTAAAACCACTGAGCTGACAACGCTGCCCATTACCATTCAAAAAACAACGACACGAAGTTAATACTTCATAAAATTCATTTGTGAGTAGCTGAGACATGTGCACTGCTTATCTATTGAACTATTTATAATCATTCTTCTAATCTATGAATAAATAATGGCTACGCGGTGCGTAACTAGGAAAAAAACTTAGATCATTCAACAAAGTTGTACTTAATGAAAAAACTCAAGAAAAACCAATAGGTCACAATTAAATTTACATTTTTATCTTGATTCCATTGCAAAGTTTTCTATGTGGATATATTTCTGTTCCTAATTTCTTTGGAAATATTTTTTAATAAAAACCTTTGAGCTAAATTTATTTATGTGAAAAACATAATTGGCTCTCATTAAAGCAGGCTTGTTGCATCGGCAATGGCTATAAAAGTATTATGAATAAACTTCAACCTAACGAGTGTACAAACTTAATATGTATTTTAATTATCCACCGGATAAGTTCAGTAAACAGACATTTCATTATAAATACGGAAACCAAAGATATGAACTATAAAAGCATGAATAAGCAGTTCCTTAACAATTACTTCCATCCTTTTCACTGAGACACTTTGGAAATGGCGCAGTTTTGGAGTTGGCGCATAATTTGTTTTATTCAAATTGGTTTTAAATTTCAAACTATGTATCTACTATAATTGTCCTTCCGTTAATTAAAGCCTTCGATCTTAAATGAAAATATTGTGTGCATACCATACATAAACCTTTGGTCAAAATCGACGTATATATTAAATTATATTTCTAGAGCAAAGCAATTAAATATAAATAAAAAGTGTTAAGGCGTAATGTTGCACAAACATAACCTTTTTACCCCTTTCAAGGTTGAAGGGTATGCTAATACCGACTTTAATCAAATAAAATAAAATGTTTTATTTTATTGTTAGTTCCTTTACTCTTACAAATGTCTGTCTATCTACATATCTATTCTTTTAGTGGGTTGCAATGCTCAACCTCATGTGACATTAATGCATAAACAAACATGATACAGAGCATTGAATTTAAAAAAAAAACTGCAAAAGCAAAAACATAAAAAAAAATTTGGGCATGTAAATGCTCAAGAAAAAAAATCGAGAAAACCTAAATGTCTTTGTATGTTTGTACATTGTTTTCACATTTATATAAAACGTTACCCATAGTGATGTTGTTTCTTACGAGGTTCTACTAACAAAAAGTTTACGTATTGAACTTTTTAGTTTTAATATTGTCTCTTTAACAGTTCAAACATTTACGACAATGTTATTGTAATGTTTGTTCCTTGTTATTTCTGTTGGTGTGTTTGTTCTTGTTTTATTTTGAATTTAATAACGTCTGAGCGTGATATACGCCACTTAGTTAAATATTCGTTGAACCGTAGTAAAACAATTTTTTTATTTCTTGCTTATTTGATTTTTCGAAATCGAGTAGAGTTAGCACCTGCCTGTAGCACCTCAACATAACATGAGTTGTTGTATTATTGGGATGTTGTATTAACCCAAAAAGAAATATCAACTGCAGTAGTTATTGATAACAAACAGTAGTTTTAAGGAACAACTTGTTGGCTCTTCATTTTAACCATGATGGTAATTTTGTTTGAAAATACTATTAATTAAAAAAAAGAGATTCTATAAATACTGCTTCGAATATCTAAAAACGTTTATGAAGTTTCAAAAGTTAACTGGTTTCAAAAGGCGGTGACTGTAATTCACCTCTGTGGACATTGATTTGATGTTATATTCTTCAATATCTGCTTTTTTGGTTTTTCACATTCATGTTTCATAAGTTTTTCTTACAAAATTTAATTTCGAATGATAAACATGTAATTAAAAAGTTTATACTCCTTTATATTTCTGTTTCAGTTTAATTCCACAATTTAAATGTCTGCCTTTGCTTAAGCAACTTCTTTACTATTTCTCTTGACTCAACTACTCTGCATGAAAATCAATTTGCAAACAGCTCAACCATGAAATTTTATGACAATTGTGATTTTGCTTCTTGCCGTCTTACCCCAATCTAAAATTCTTGCTTAGTTTAATAAAAACAAAATATAAAAAAAACTCGAACAATTCGATATTAAATGACAATTGTCATGAAATACAAATAGAAGTAACAATTTGGTTGACTTAAATTGAAATTCATTCATAATTTAAATATGCTCTAGTTAAGCTAGAAGAAATACAATAATGACGACCGGCTACTAGAATAAACGAAAATCCGAATAGACATTATTATTAGTTAGACGTTTGTCGCTGGTAGTCATAATTGCAGTTCCCGGTAGTAGCTCATTGCCTGGCACGGCTTCAGCAAACGACAAATGGTAACTTTTGTAATATTAATAAATGACTTTTTAAATACAAACATATATAAAAGATCTATAAAAACCAAACCAAAAACTTATAGACGTTACGGTAAAGTTAGTACCAAGGCAAATCCTTGCACAATATATTACATGTTTTGTCGTATACACTTTACGAAAAGGCTGCCTTGACAAACAAAAAAAAATCAAGAATAACTAAGCTAACAAGGAGTAACAAATAACTTCCTGTGCAAATAATTTACACGAAAACAAAGGCATAAATAAAATTATATAATATTGTTCTACAAAAATTTATTGATATTGTGTCTTAAATATTCGTATACGAGTATGCATAGAGGTCTATCTTCCGGAGCTTTTTGTAAGAAAATAAAGTAAATGATCATTTATTTCTTTTTCACAATTCTACCTACTCGGTATTTGTACATAGAACAATGTTACATATCTGACATCCTTCGAAATAACACACAAATCGTATAATTCAAATAAAATGTCATTGTTACAGAAATATCACTAGCATTTGAAGCAACTGTCTGTTTGAATTTGTGTTAGATGTCTTTGCAATAATGATGACTGCATCAGATAATTTTGGTGTTTTTCTTATCCTTCGAACGTGGGAATCATCGCTGGGTTTTACCTTTTATAAAGAAATGATACAATTTCCATAATATACTTACGTTGAACATTTGCACCTGTGCTTGTTTCACAATGAAATCCTTTTTTTTTATTTTATTTTGTTATTTTTATATAATCCTTCAGGTTTTGATTTTCACTGTCATTGATAAGAATCAAAAGTATTATGAATATTGATTGGAAAACATTTTTCCTTTTTCTATTGAAAGCAAATGTTTAGTTAGTTATTTTCTACTTCATTGCGGGGTTTGATTAATTTAAAATGATAGAGGATTTCATGATGTTATAAATCAAAAAAGGTTTTAAAATATTCGTTATAGAAAAGTAACAATAAAAGTAGTTTGAGACATAAAATAACTTCTATATTCTTTCGAATAATTTCCCAGTAAACATTTACATTGGGTTTTTCGGAATAGGTAACAAGTCTTTAAGGAAGCTTTTTGTATAAACATTAGCACATACAATCCATACAACTGCCTGCACACCCTTGTAAATTCCAGTATATATTTTTTAAAACATTGTGGTACATTTCTTTGAAGTTGTATTAGTAGTTTTTTGTATCTTTTAAACATTGTATGCTTTTCTTTTTTAATAAAAATCTCAAGAATTTCTCTCTAATATTTCTTAACACATGATTAACTTTTTTCTTCCCCATTCAGTTAAAGTTTTTCATTTTCCGTTTTCCGTTTTTCAATACAATGTTGGTATTGGTTTTGTATAAAATGTATTTTTCTTATTTTGTTGCTTTTATTAAAGAGTGCGCGTCAGTAAAGTTTTTAATTAAATTTTTCCAAAAAAACATTTGAAGGATGCAATAGTATGTACGTACAAGAAATTTCAAGTGCTTGCCAGCACAGCATACGAGGGCTATTCAACAAAAATTAAATATAAATGTGTTTTATGTAGCCAGAAAGTACCGAATTTAAAATTTTTTAGAGGAAATTCGGCGTAACAGATTTAAATTTCTCCATATTTCTAACCGAACGGCCTTGTATATTTCAAGCCATAGTAAAAGAGATATGAGCCTTAGATTTACTGCTGGCTACATTGTCAACGGCACTTCTTTAATGATTGCTGCAAAATGTTTAAAGTTTTATTGATGAACTCTCGTATTTCCTACTCTTTACGAGTATAACCAAACAAACCTAATTTAAGTGAAAAGTTTCCTTACCCGTTGGCTTTATCAAGAGTTTGAATCTTATGTTTCTTGGAATGGTTATTCTGTTTATACATTCATACTAACTTTAGTTATTATAAATTCTTTATAGCAGCACAATTAATGTTATTGTAAATTTATATCATGCCACATGCGATATAGTAAATCAAAGGTCCATCAGAGAAAAACACAATTTACGCACTGATTCATTGTTGAAGTTGGTCAAATGTACTCGTACATACTACGTATGGGTTAAACATGTTAAGTTTATCGTTATAGTTTGAATTTGTATTATGGTATATTTACGATACTTTTTCCCCATAAAAATTTAAGTTTCAAATTGTTATTGCAACAAGAAACTACTACAATTAAATCCTTTATTAGTGATAGTTCAACTGATACATGGAAATACATACAAACTTCAATCATGTTGGTAATTTCCATCCATAAATATGTTCCTAACAAAATTTTTATATAAGAATTTTCAACAATTAGTAGACAACATACAATTCATATTGTAGATTTCGAATTGACGAATAATATATCTTGAGAATCCGTGTGATAGATACACAATCCTTAAGCCTAGAAAATTAACCTTAGATTTTAGTGAATTTTAATTAATTTTTGTTATCTGCTTATACATTTTTCTAAAGCAAAAACATTTATAAAGTACTCTCAAGTCTACCTTTACTGATTAGAAAATATTCCCAATTTGTTACTTCTTTTTATTTGTTTAAAGATTGTAAGAGTATTGAAACAGGTCACTTCTAGTCGTTTCTATCTATCAATGGCTCGCAATAATATCAATACATATTGCATTAAAAATTACAAAAAAAGAGCAATTTAATAGTTAGTGTCACTTCACTCACTAATGTCAACATGCAGCTTATTAGATTTTTGTCATGTTTTAATAACACTTTAAATTGTATGATGATGTACATGGTACATTGAGATATTTATGATCAGGGACACCGGAAATATGCATTAGACGCATTGAATATGCAATGAAAAAGTTCAAATATGCTCTAAAAATTTCCAAAAAAAAGTTAATCTTAAAAGAAAACAAAACTGGTTTGTTTGAAAATAATATATATTTTTATTAAAAAATTAATAACTATTGCATTTGATATTGGATATTAATAAATTAAGCTGTACAAGAAATAAATAAATAGCGTCGTCTATTGTTTCTTAATAAACTTTAATAGATTGAAAGTGTGCCTTCACTTCCTTAACATCATGTTCTAGAACAGCATTTCTAGACTGGAAATGTAATGTAGGTGGCAAAAATGTTGCAAGAAGTTATATCTGATATACAAAATATAAAAGATATCTGTTGAGCAGACTTGAAAACCCGATTTTTTGCTGCGAAAAACTTTTTAAACATAATAAAAATAACAATAAAATGCTCTTACGATTGATATATGCAAATATATCTGTAAGGGATAAAATATGCAAAAATATGAAATGAATAAATAGTTATTCCGCCTCCTAAGATTGCACAAGAAAATGCAAGCAATTCCATATTTGCGGTTTCTCTGGTTATGATTTAGCTGAAGATATTTCTTTCTTCGTCGTCATTGCCAAAAACATAAATATTAAATATTGATTATTTTACTCAGTTTGGTTTGAGTTACTTATTATGACAGTAAATAATAGGATTTGTTTGCATTTGCCAGCAGATTTTATTTACTAATAGTTTATTAAATATTGTTTACTAAATTGGGGTAAATAGAGACTTATATTAAGTCCACATTTATGCGATGCAATTTTTTGGGGCGTCTATACTTTTAATTCCATTTTGATGGTGTTACATTAATTATCTTCTGTTTACACGTACAAGTTTGAGAACCACTTTGCAGACAATAGTTGAAGCAAAATTGTAAGTAATTGAAAATCTTCTGAAAATATAAGTCATGTTACTCTTACGGACAGTGATTTGCTCCATAAGAAAAAATGAGAGTGCATTATATATTTTTTAAAGGTCTATAATCTTGCTAATTGAACGCTAAATAAAATTTAAATTTATTACATTTGAAACCAAAACTCTTAAAATTTAAAATATTAGAAAAATTAGTAATTTTTACGATTTGAAAGAAAAGCCTTTGGAATTAAAAAATAATAACATTTATTTATTAAAAGAAACAGCGAGACAGGCAAACATAAGTGTAGGCTTAGGAACTCAAATTTTAAAAATGGGACAAATCAGGAAATTCGTTAAACGAGAAAGATGGACATCAAATTGAAAAAAATAAACAAAGGTCCAATATTATAGTATATCCTTTCAAATAAAAAATCTTAGATAACAAACATTAAATAAAATAGCCACAAATTCATAACATTATCCTGGCTTGAATTCGATTGAAAATAAGAAACCGCAAAGACTAATACTTCAAATAGTTTCTGAAAATTTTCCTATATCCTGCAACATTTTAATGTAAAGTTTCGAATACCTAAGGAATCAATAAACTTTCGTTGCCATTTTTGGTTTAACAATTTTCAAGATATATTTTCTTCTGAGATATTTTTCTTTGCTAAAACAAACAGAGTAAAGTTATAAATTTGTCTCCGTCATATTAATTATACCACAAATTTAACCCATTCTGCTAAAAAAAATAAATAATTTAAAAATTTTGCAAAGCCAAAAAGGCTTCGCAAATTGTGTTAAAAAAAGAACTTATGCAAATGTAAACAAAATTTGAAGGGCTTAAAACTATAGTAGCTTTTTCGTAAAATCTGAAATTTTTTGAACTCCTGAAATCGTGAACTCCCGAATAAGATTTACAATTTACTGTTTATGTGTGTTAAAAGAGCAAAAAGAATAGTTGAGTTTTTGTTCCTGTCTTTGAAGAACCCCACATTTTTTTGTGTGAAAGCCATAGGTGACATGATGAAGCTCTGCATCTGATGAAAATGATGTGTTAACTACTTTCTGTCCCTCAAAATAGTATCAGTCCCAGCTTTTAATAATTTAAATATAAAATTAAGTTTACAAGGATGTTAAAAGTTAAAATTAAAACTACTACAGAAGAAAAAAATTAAAACAGTTACTTCTTTAAGTAGTCAGTTTTAAGCTGTAGAATTTTTCAAAGAAAAATAAACAAGAAATACACGTAGAGAGATATAATAAAGGAAAATGCTGCAAGAAACATCGCCGATAAAAAATTTGCAATATAAATGTTATTCCATAATAAATGCTCATGTCCCAACAGCAAATACGCATAAATAAAATAATATACAAAATAATAAAAGTTTTTATGGTTTGTTTTAGTGCAAAGACACATACCAATCCGATCAGCAGACATTTACGTAAGAACCCCCATGTTAAGACAATTTTATAATTGGCTCTGAGTGTCTGGTAAAGAAAATAAGAGTATGAAAATAAAAATAGGAGGTGCCTTATTTGCCACACTACCAACAAACAAAAACATAAATATTTTAAGTACGTTCTTCCAGCAAGTTGGTGCCTAATAAACTTACACACTCGTAAATACAAGTAACATGAACACAAGTATATTTGTGTATAAAATAATAAAAACCCCATATTTATAAGGAGGACTATGTTGTAGTTGACAATGCTCATTAAATATATTCTGGCATTTTAATCAGAATACAAAATATAAATGTGAATACGAATACGAATATAAAATTGTAAATTGTTCATTTTCATTAACATTATCATAAACATATGGCAAATATCAGTTTACACTATAACAGTCAGCCATTTTTATTATTACGAGCATTTTAATTTTGCTGTTCTTACTCTTACACCCTGTTGGTTTTACTGTTCAGGTGTGTGGCTCTGTAATGTTTGTGAAGCTTTATTTCCCTTTGTTATAAAATATACTTACTTGTACTTTGCAAAAAATAATAAACAGAATCGTTTGTTAGTTTGTTGTAATAAACGGAGAGAGATGTTGGTGGTAACGAATAGAGATAAGCAATGCTCACGTGATTGGCGTGAGCCATGTAAGGTCATGTATAGATTTATTCCCTAATCACATTCTTATTTACTTTATAAAAATTTTTTCAAGAGCCTGATTGCTTTGATATTATTTATTAGAAATCGAAATATATTAAGTTTCTCCTATAATTATAAATAAAGAGTAATTTTTAAATGTAGTTTTACATTTTTTAAAACAATTTCAAGGGAAACTCAAGACTTTCCAAGAAACACAGAAAACCGTATTTTAAACGGATTTAAGGCCGTCTACAAAGCGAGATTTTAAAAGGTCTCACCAAATAAGCTTTTCCTATAGAGTGGACTTCCAAATTCGACTAGAATCTTTTTTCGACTATTAATTTCTATACATTTCGAAGCACTAAAAAGTAGCTTGAAAATAAAATTTGTGAATAAGGTGCTGCAACAACTCGTACTTTAATTCGTATATTTTGGACATCGAAAATGCGCAAGTGTGTTCCCGAGCATTAGCGTGATCGAAAATTACTTGTGTTTGAATTATTATTAAATGGTTTATTAATGTTCTAAAGTTTTATACATTTATGGTTTATCATCTTTTATGCAGATAAAAGATACATTATGCAATGAGCTACCAAAAAAAAAGAATGTGGCCATAACCTTTCAGTAATAGTGTGTATTGGTGACACAGCTTAACAGGATCGCGACGTAAAAGGTGTTAATCTTCCACAATAGTGTACTAACTCTCAATTCTGAGCACAAGCGGCACCCATCTTACCTATAGGTTTTTATTTTCCAATATATGTGAAAATTGT
Organism: Gymnocheta viridis; assembly: GCA_956483585.1. NCBI lineage: Eukaryota > Metazoa > Arthropoda > Insecta > Diptera > Tachinidae > Gymnocheta > Gymnocheta viridis. The sequence continues at coordinate 19,877,786 of OY101441.1, read as the reverse complement.
AAACCATTTAAGTAACACTGGTTCTCATAGGTGTTTCATAATTCACGGATGTGGATGACCACATTTAAAGAAATCGCAAGAATTGTAAATTGCTTAAACGCTGACTTGGACTTCATTTAACTAAGATAACCTTAGCAGTTTTATTTTTCATATAGAAATATTTGTAATCATTTTTTATCTATATTATTAATAGGCAAACAATATTTTTAGATCACTTTTACGGCCGTAATACTGAATCGATTTTGGAAAGATTTTTTCCTTTATGTACATTGTAATAAGAGAGTTTTAAGTTGTTTATTTACAATGTTTTTTGTTTTTGTATTTTATCGTATATATTTATGTAAAAGATTAATATTTAATTACTAGAATGCGGTCGATTCACCGTTTCTGGATACACTAGTATATTTTTAAAGTACAAAACGCCAGAACTTGTTTAACCGACTGTTAGAAATAACGAATGACAGATGTGTCGCAAATTTTAGCAGTCATTGGCCTAGGCTCATATTATTTGGCCCAGGTTTATTGACTGCCCCTTATACAAATGAAAATTTTGTCTACAAAACATGTAACTAATTTATTTTAGTGAACTTTAGTGATTTTCACTGTTTTTTTTTTTATACTGATGTGAGCGAGAGCAGCAGAACTCAAAAAGTAAGGTCGTGATTGATAAATTTTTTTGGAGCTTGCATGATCGTGAGTAAACAGTAATCCCGATCACATCTCTACAAGTTAACCTGCATTAGTTTTGTGCGCTGTGATGGTATGGATTTCATTTAAAATGCTTTTATTTGAAAATGGCAAATTTTATTAGTCATTAGGTGGTTAAAACGAATGCAGCTATAAAAATGTTTCAAAAGTTTTATAACATTACTTCTACAAGTAGTTTATATACCCTTCACTGCATATAATAGTTAGTTAACTTGTTTATAAGAAAAAGTATCTGTTACGAAAATGAAGTGATTTCATTTAACAACATTTTTTTAAATTAAACATTTCTGAGTAAAAATTCGAAACTTAAATTAGTTTATCTAATTTAATCAGGCTCGAACCTTGAACTTGTAAATAGAAATGATTAATTTTTTTAAATTATTTTAATAAGAAAAGAAATTTTCTTAATAAAATAATAATTTTTTTAATAAAATTTAAAATATTTGTATAAGTATAAAAAGTTTTTATTTTTAATCAGTCAATTCTTCAAAATATTTAGAAAATGGTATCCAATCAAGTTATACTATTACGGTGATGATTTTTTATTAAGTTGTTCTGAATTCGTTTAACAGGTGTGTCCAAGTTCAAAAACAATTCATATGATGTGGGTAGTAATAAATAATTATGTACTTAATAAACCAAAGCAAAATATTCGATAAGAAACTTTACGCCACCATCTCTTTCATTTTTATTTGTTGTTTAGTGCTTTAACTTTATTATTTTGGTCAAAACAATAAAGTTCTTAGATTATAAGTGGTTACATGACAAACACCAGTAATGTTAACTAAAGTTTTGTATAACGATTTCTTTGCAAAAGAATAATTAATATCTATAAGTAAGAAGAAACGACTTTTAGACAAGATAAAACTTTCAACTTGGGGGGGGGAAAAATATAAATATATTATCTAGGGCAATGGGTCAATTTTTGTAGGGTTCCATGGAATATATTTTTGCCGTTTCATGTAGGGTGTGTCTGCAGTTCATTGAAAAATTTATTTAAGTTTAATACTCTATATGACTAAATAAATCGATTCAAGCGTAACATGCACAAATTCGAGTTGTATGTATTATGTATTTCTTTGTTTTATTTTATATTCTTTTTAACATTAAAGCGGAAATGAGTTTGCAAATATACACATTTCTGGTTTTCTCTTTTTTATGAACAATTTCATTGCGACATGCTATTTAATAACTTTAGAATGCAAAATACTTTTGGAAAATAAAAAAGGGAAGGTACCTAACCACGCCTCTCAACTACTTACGAATTAAAATTGCACATTTCTGTAGACCTCTTTACATACATATATATAATTTTATTCATACATACAAATAAATCAATCAGTAAAAAATAATGTTCTTTAAAACAACCGCACCAATCCATAAGTAGGGAGTTTCAAATTTCATAAATATGAAAAAGGTACCAAACAAAGAGAACGTAATAAAAGAGTTACGGCTTTTGATAAGTTGTTTGTAATTCAAGGAAAATATATCCCTACCACAATGTCTTCTGTCATAATTTGCCCTTATTAATGTCACAAGAACCTTATTTGTACCATTTGTATTATTTTATTACACACAAAAAAATGCACACATTTAATAAAAAAATATCTACACCATGCGACATACTGTTTAAGTATAAAAGTTGTTTTTATTTAGCTTTATTTCTTTTTGGTATTTTTGCGCAAGAGCTATTGAAAGTGCCAAAGGAAGTTAATGTAAGTAAACAGCCATATTTAAGGGTTCAATTAAAATGGCAGAATACTAATAAATAACAAGACAAAGACAAATATCGAAGTCACAAACAAATCAAACAATAAGAGGAAATAATTTATTGGTTTGTTAATTTAAAAAAATATTAATACGTTCTCTTACCCATTTAAAAATCCGACGGCGAACATACTTTCAATCTAAAGTGCGTGAGAAATACGAGGCAATGCGAGTTATATTTAGGATTTTTGAAATTAAAATTCTATGATCCTTATTATGAACAATCTTAAATTTGTTCTATTTGTCAAATTATGTGTGAATTAAAAAAAAAACACTCAAAAATGGGTTGGGGCGACTATAAACTTTCTATACTAATTAAAATATGTTTTTTTAAATTTATAATTTTGAGGCTTTCAATTTTTTCAGGAAAACCAAAATACATTGTAAAGGGTGTCTATTTTTAATTCACATCTTTGAGTTGACAACACGTTTTTGATTGTAACAGCTGACAGTTGTTTTGCGGTGGGCTTGGACTACCATTTTATAATGAATAGACTCATGCCAGAGCAACTTTGCAAATTATGGGAACTAAATTAAAAATGATTTACTTTACTCAAACAAACATTTGATGGCGAACAATTTTACGTAATGGTCATGTTGATTGGCTACCAAGATCATGGAATCTAGCCCCATTAAATTAATTTCTTTGGAACATAAATCGCGTTGATTTGTATTGAAATACCGCGTGGCCCCTCAGGAAGAAAAAAAAATTCTAAATTCTATAAAATTCTTTTGGTGATTCCTACCCAGGTGCTGATACTTTCAATGTGTACAGACAAATATCAATATTATTCCGGTTATTCGAGTTGTATAGACGCGATCTTATCAAATGAGCTCAAATCCCCTTTTGTTGTATTAACTTAACTTATCTTTTAAGTTTCCATAATTTTTCATATGTGCATAAATACCTTTCAGATAAATATATATTTATTATATGGTCCCAAACATTTTTTTTAAAGGGAAAACAATTGTAGTGTTTTTTAAGGCAAAATGTTCAAAAACTAAACATTTTACAATGTTCATATTTAAAATTTAATGTTTTTTTCCAATTTAGCAGAATACTTCCATTAATCTTTTTTAACTGTGTTAAATTGCGAAAATCGGTTGATAGTTAAGCAGTACATCCGAACTTTTTTTTTCTATGTGTTAATAAGGGCTGCAAGGATATACACAAATTATATCAAAAAGGATGAGAAACGAAATGGAAAGAGTTAAAAAAATGTATATGCCCTAAGTTGCCCTAAGCCCTCTTTTATCCTCATTGTACAAAGCAATTTAATTTTTTAATTGAACATTGTATGCAGACTAAACACCATATACTTTCACTTTCGAAATAATTGAAATCGCCTATATACAGTCGAACCTTTTTTAAATATTATTATTGAACTCTAACATACGAGTATTTAGTTTTAAAAATACATTACGTTTGTCTGGAGTTTTATTTAACAGTCGGCGTTTTATCCGCCTGAAAATTAACATAAACAAATTTAGTAAATGAAATACATATTTTTATCGAATATTGATTATATGATAACGCGTGTAAACTTTGTCCTTATTTTCGTAATCAATTTTGGCTAGACAAAATAAACTTTGGTTGGCAAAAATGTTCATCATAATATTTACTTTAATTTCGTTAAAAAATATAAAACGCTTTGACCGCAACTACATAACATTAAAAACGCCTACACAAAAAATGACCATCTTCACACATGCTTACGTATCTATAGCTACAAATTTAATTAACCTGATCAGAATCCTGTGAAATAAACACAGTGTTTTATTTATTTAGCATTTACCCAGGTGTGTTAATGGATGGCATTTTTAAATAAAGCAATTACATTTATCTTCATACATATGGATACTCATTTATTAATGCATATAGAAAAAATGTATAAGTAAAAACTTTTATTTGTAAGTACGCACGTTTGTATGTATAATTTTTTTTTCGTTTTTGCAAAAAAAAAAAATACAATTAATTAAACGTATAAATCTGCTTATTATCCATTTTACTAACAAACATAATTATGCTCAATAAACTATTGTATAATTATACTCTCGTACAAATACACACATGTATTTGTTCTGCATGTGGAAAGATGCATCTGTATGAGTGTATAAAATAATGCTTATAGCATTTTAATATCTCACAAATCATAATTAATTAATAAGTTTGCAAAAAAAAACAAATGAACAAAAAATTATTTATGAATGTACGAAAGTTTATTTATACGATTGTAAATATTCCGTGTTTAACAGCATTTAGACATTGAAGTTTAATTGCATTAAACAAAAACAGAAAAAAATATCAACCAAAACCAACTGCTTGCAAAAAAATACAAGCAGATCAATAATGATTAATGTTTAAATTAATGCGACCAGAGTTCCAATTATTAGCACGTTTTATAAAAAGCTAATAATTATATAAAAATTAATTCATATTGTAATTGAAATTTCTCTAATTTCCAAAACTATTGTTTTAACCAGCCTCAAGTCTACAACCCAAAGAATTCTCGGGCTAAAAGACGGACTCGAATGACCCAATTTGTATTTTTTCGTTTTTCGAAGGCCATCATCAAGTTTTAAAGTTTTAAATAAATAGGGAAATCAGACCAAAGGAAGGTAGAGAATCATTTATCTGCAGGCATGATATTTTCAAAAAAAGGCAAAACAATCAATATATATTTTTTTAAAAACTGTAACCATTTGTTGGTGGAAAGAGTATTGTTTTATCTATATGATGTACCAGTCCAAACTTTCAATATTGCAAAAGCCAAATTTATTACTTTAAAATAAAATTTTTGGAACCATTTTGTTAATTAAGTATATTAATAACCATTCTTGCAGTTTAATTAAAAAGTGTTCCATTTGTTTGATACTTTTTAAGAATATGGTTTAACGTCTGCTGATTCTACTAATAAAATTCAACTTCTTAAAATTAAATTTGTTCACCAACCCCTTCATTTCACAGTATTCATTAGATTGGAGATCATCTGACAATGTTTTATTTACCGGTCGATGAATGTTGTAAATAGTTTAATCCGACTCAATATAAAAACGTGCTGAAAATTGCGATAGTGCACAACAAGTCAAAGTACTGAATTTAATATTCCAAAAATTTTGTTTGTCAGAACATTTAAATCGAGGCACATTTTAATTATATACCTTTCAGATCTTTGGATAACTTCCGTCCTATGACAACTACATGTTAAGTTCATTGCTGTTTCTTCAGAAATAGAAGCAGACTTACTTTGATGATTTTTTGCTGGTTTTAAATAAATATAGTGCCAAAATATTGGAAATATTTATTAATAATGCATCCTGGAAACGAGAAATATATGCAGTGAAAGCAAACATAACTTCTAAAGCTTTTAGGTGGACTTCAAACAAAACTCAGTAGTTCTTTATTTTTTCTAAATTGTATATATTGAAACGATTAATTTGGCTGAAGTTCAAACCCGAGTTTACCCATTTATTTATTCTAATTTTTTTTTTAATTTTTATTAGAAAATTTTTTGGATAAATTCATTATTTTTATTAAGAGAGTACTATATATAGAACAATTCTTATTATTCATCATACTAGCAGAACGGATCAGTACTGATTTCGAAGTCGCTACACCATCTCATCATCGTTCTTTGTTTAATTTTACCACTTTTGACGGTGGATACTAGTGATTAGGAATATCACCTATTTAATCGTATTATTTAACAAATTAGAATACAAAAAGTACAAACTTATTCATTTCCACATGTCAAATCAATTTTTTCTAAATCGAAAGTTTATAAATTGAGTTGTTGGCAAGCAGCTCAATAGCGAAACCTTTGTTTATCATTAATTTTTGTGCTTAAAAATTGTGTAGGCGCTCTTGTATATAATTATAGAATAAATAATTTTGGTCGACGTTCTTGGGATAACTTACATTAATAGTTCTAAGAAATGACTAAGTACACAAACTATTAGAAGTTGCTGTACTTTGAGCTGTAATAGACTAAATGCAAGAAGAAAAAATGAAAATCAAAATATTTTTTCTGGATTTTTAATACAATAAATCTCAGGTAGTTGGTTACATCTATCCCTTTCCGCTTAATAGAAAATTTACAAATTATTCCTTTTTGCCGCGTATTGAAGAATACGAGTATTTGATAATGCTGTAAATGTTGTGATTTTTAATGTTCTGTTGGTATTTAAGCAGGGATATAAATTTCCAGTTAATAGGATTTCAAGCATAAAGTGTAGTGTGTGGTAATGTTTACTTGTGGTATGTTTTTAATTACCGATATTGGCTAAAAATACAAAAACAACACAAAAAATATATATTTTTAACAATAAAATACAGTTATGAAAGACTGTGCAGCACAGAAAGTAACATCACAAAAAGCCAAACAGAAAAACAGGAAAAAAAGTTAAATATCAAATCCCTCTACTGTGGTCATATATTAATAAATTTATGCCGAGTGGAATCAACTTTAAATCATTTTGCTGTAGTTGTTGGTGCTATTGATGCTGCTATTGTTCTAGTGATTGTATTTGTTGCTGTTAAATATGTACATATATGTATGGGGAATACAGATTAATCTTGCCACCTAGAGTGAGAAATATTGCTTACAATAGCACAATCATAATGGAAGCTCAACATAGTGCCTCTACCACTGACAGGTACAAACATATGTACATATTTATAGTATGTAGATGCGACTATATAATACTAACTGCACTATCAGCACCACTTGGCTTGGCTTGCAGTTCGACAGTTGGTTGGACAGCATTATATTTATTTTGTTACCTTTGCTGATGTGTTTGTATTATAAGTTATAATACACATTATAAACTTAATTCTGCTTCATGATCCATTCGAATTAATGGAAAAAAATTAATCCCAATTTAATAAATTGCCTCTACAAATGAAAATATCAACAATCAGCAAAGATTCGGCTGTTCGTACTGTTTGGAAGATATTTAAATAAAAATTTAAATAATTATTTTAAACTTAAATTTATGACTTTTTATTTCCCTTTAAAATTTAATTTTTATATAAACAAGAAATAATCTAAGGGCTTATAAATAAAATGCATTGCTTAAAATCAATTTAAAGCGCCTGTATAAGATATCACAAAAATGCTCTTTCTAATACAATCAGGAATTAAAATCCTAGTTTGCTGCAGTGAAGACCTTAGCTGGATATGCCATACCAGTCGTCATATACAACCTAAACGGCATCCAGATTTACATGCAGACATCCAGGCAGTTCAATTGAAGACGGACTGACTGCACACGTATAAAATTCGTTACACATATCAGAACATTCATTTAAATAAATCTTTGTGCGTACGTTTCTAACTTAAACCGTTTACATTTGTTACGGACGTACAGCAAGCAAGCGTGCTTTATTTTACACTCATCTTTTCATTTTTGTACCCTAGTAAAAATTTTTAAATGATTTTTTTCGACATCTCTTTCATTTTTACATTTTCCTGTGAATATTAATCTTACAAAATATTAGCTGTAATTTACTCCAACAATTTACCTTCTAAACATTCACATTATTAGAAATATAATTTAAATTTGTCACAGCACATACTTCGAAAAATTTGGAGAATATTCAAGCGACAAAAGCGTTAGGCAAACATTTCTATTTTGCAAACAACGCAGACTATGAAAGTATAGAAAGTTGTTGTTAGCAGTGTTGGAAAACTTGTCTAATCCATTCGTTACGCTGCAAATGTGATAAAAAATACAAAATAAATAAGAAAGGAAATTTGGAATTACGCTAAATAGATTTGTTGTTATGGGAGGTTATTTTAGTGTATGACTAATAAGTAATTTTTTTTAGAAAAAGAGCTAATTATTAAATTAAAAAAAATAATTATTGGGGGTTCGCTTAATAAATCTTTAAGCATCACTAGTTTTTGTAGCATCTCTAGTATTAAAAATAGAGTTAAAAATGTGTTATTTTGAATAACAACAAAACTAGTCAAATCATGAAAATGACATATGCGGAAAATTCTATGCTATGTTAAGAAATCTCCGGGTGACGCAGTGTTTTACACCACTTAATATTCGTATGCTGCTTGCTAAAACATATTTATTACCCTCTCTACTGTATGGGTGTGAACTTTTTTCTTGTTGTGATTCGATAAGCAAGAACAAGCTCAATGTTACATTCAACAACATTGCAAGATATAACTACGGACTTCCGAGATTTAGCAGAATATCTGATTTTTCTTATCAAATCTACAACGTATCATTTGGAAATGCCGCACCGTTCTCTATTTACACAAAGTTATTTATACTAAACAGTCAGATTATCTTTACAGGAGGATTCAATTTTCAATATCGAACAGAGGTTATAAAATAAATAATATTCTGGTTCGCAAACTCATATCTGAACGACACTTTTATGTGAATGCTATTCGTCTCTGGAACAAACTCCCACCCAATATTCAGCTACTAAGCAATGCAAAGCACTTCAACTCTGCAATTTTAACATACTACAGATAACTAAAATTGCACTTGAAATTGTTTCCATGTGGTTTTTGTATTTTTTTTTTGTTGGTTATGTTTTTTATGTTTTTTTATTTTTTAACCATGATATAGTAAAATTATGATTTTAGTCATTTCCTAATTGCAATTTTGTAAACTACTTTTATGTTTTTTTCCTTTTTCTTTTCAAAATTTTATAATTATATGATTATGAGAATTAACCTAAAATTGTGCCTTTATATAAACTTTATATAAACTTTATATAAATGAATGAATGAATATATGCTTAATTCATAGTGTTTGTTTTTCATATTTGCTAATTATTTCTGGAATTGCACTCCAAATCATGGAATAATAGTTTATGAAATACTAAAATAAATAAAATTATCTTGCTGTGTGTTTCAGGATATCTAACTGGTATTGCAAAGATGTGTGACATATTACGATATTTAACATTGTTTTTAAAGAAAACTGAAGATCCTCTAAAAGTGTTCTTAAATTCTGTTTATGTTTATGATCATTGTGTTCATTTTAAAACTTAGCTTTGTCAAAACCCAATGTGGTTGGTTGTAAAATATTACCAAAAGTATTTTTTTTTTATTTTTTAATCGAGATTGCCTCGATATCTTCTTTCAAAGATTTTCAAAAACTTTTGTTTGCATATAGACTAGCTAAAAAACCCTCAACAAACAAATGTTTTTGAAAATTTTTTATTAGCAAAAGTTTTAGAGAACGTCTAATATATGCGCTTTTCTACAAACGAATATTATTAAAAAATGTAACTCTTCAGCACGATTACGCGTGAAATTGTTTTCTTTTCTGCTCACGGTCGTGCATTCTCATCTAAGTAAAAATATATTATATGTGTTATTTAAACTATAAAATTGATTAAGATCGTTTATCATAATGACAAAGAGGAGGTACTACAGCATTTCCTATGTCTCAAAAATTTTTCTCATTCTCTATCTGTATCAACAATATGTCGTGCAGAATATTCTATGGGTGCGCATAATTTCTTCGAGTGAATTTATGCTCCCGTGCAATAAAAGGCAGTAAAGTAAAATTAGAGTAAACTGAAATGTAAGAATCAAAAAACAGTAACTAAGTTTTACGACATTCTTTCTAAGTGCATCAGTATGGTTTCTTTCCAAAATTTTTTTAGAACTCTTCTTAGATTTCATTTTAATACAATTTGATTTCATTAGATCTAGCCTAGTGTAAATACTTACATATGTACATATGTATATTAATTAAGTTATTAAAAATATGTGTAGCACAAAATACCTTTTCCAAACCATTATGTTGCTTTTGTATACTAAGTAAAAAAACCCAAACCATATTCCTGTGAAAATTATATTACATCAAATTACAATTTCATACAAATAAAATTGCAAAATAAAAAGAAAAAAGAATTTACGTAAAAAACATTAAAAAATTCTTTGAATTTAAATGTCAATGGATTCTACAATAAAACAAATGCGACATAATGAGTATCTTTTTACTGTCTTTCTGAGCAAGAAATTCGTCTATTCAAACAGGCAGGTAGTTTAGTTAAGATTTTTATTTTTTGGGAAGTGCCTTATTGAGGTCTTTTTACCATATTTAGTGAGTTTTTGTGTCTGTCAGTTTCAATTTTCAGTTGATGAATTTGAGAAACACAGGTATAGAAACCGCCTTGTTTGGCTTTATTGTCTTCAAAGAAAAAACAATTGCACAAAATATATGTATGTATTTTTTTTTTTGTTATTGTTTTTACAACTGTTAGAGACGCCAAAAATAGTAAAAAAAACAGAAAATTTGTCTAACATATGTGCATGTTTTTCTATTTTTCTTCCTTGATGTCATTCTGTGTGTTTCAAATAGATATCTAGCGTTTTTAGAAGAGATAAAGTTGAATATTGTAGACGTTTTTAAATGATAAAATTTTTGGCAGACATGTTTTTAGATTAGTACGTTGCTTATTTAAAATAGCATGTATTTTTTCATACAAGTGTAAAGTGAAGAAAGGTAAAGAAAAATATTGGCAATTTTTTGCTGATTTTAATGACCTTCAAACCATATTAAAACAAAAGGTGTTGGAATGTAAGACCAACATGTTTGAAAATATTAAAGATGTTCGTCATCAACCAAATTGTATGAAAGCATTTCGAAATTAGATTTCCCCTTTTCTAGTTCATATTTTGAACTCGCAACCACAGTTGTTCTGGCACCAAGTGTTGCCGTTTCTAAAAAGTGTCATAAAAAGGGTATTTAAGAAAGAAAGGGTCAAAAACGGTTAATTAAAGTAAAATAGGGTATAGATTTAACAATTAATTAAACATATTAGACTAAAATAAAAGTAATTACACATACTTGAATTATAGCACAACGTTAAAACTAAGTAATTCACTTCACAGGTGCATTCCAATATTAGTCGTATTATCAAAAAAAAAAGCTACTAACTACAACAAAATTTTGATAATGTTTATCACTTTCTAGAAATACTTATTATATATATCGTAATTAATTCTTCACTTGGAGTCCATTCTTCCAGCTCCGATTCGAGCAAATTGAGAGAGCATGGACTCACAAGTTTCCATTTTAAGTTTGTTTGTAAGTTTATTTTTAATCAGTGATTGTTTTGAAGAAATTCGTTTAACGGAAGCACTACTATGAGGAAAAGTAAATATATATGTAGCGAATTCATATAAATTTGAAGATATATTTTCATCAAATCTGGTAAAATGATACAAAGGGATACATTAAAAAAAGGGTCATAAAAAGTGTCATTGACACGAAGTAGTGTCAAAAGTGATACTCTAGTGCCACAAGGGCAACTCTGCTGGTACCATGTTGATTAGAGTTTATACTTTTAAATATGTAGTTTTCTAAAGTATCCGTTCAGTTTCTGTTAAATACATTTAACCAGCGTTGCCGTTTTTACTATTTTTGGGTAAGTTTTATTTATTAATTTTGTAGCTTTAGTATGTGAAGTTTTAAAATAATATTATTTTAGTGAACCATAACATTAAATTTTTTATGGTGTAGATAATTTTATTCAAACTGACTTCAGTTGTGTTCGTGTATAAAATCCGGTGGTTTTGGCTAAGCTAATAAGTGTTAAAACGTGTTCAGATATAACAAAATATCTCTGCTTTTGCCCGTTTGAGCTCAATAAAAGGACGTTTAAAACAAACCAATTTGGAATAAAAAACTGAAAACATACACAAATTGTTTTAAGAAACCAACAAAACTTGGCTAAAACTTTTTGGGAATCATAAATTATTTGTATGTACCTAACATGTACAAATTAATCCAATACCAAAACTTTTCATTAAAAATAAGAAAAACAACCGTAAGGTTGTCTTATATTCTTAAGTAACAACAACGTTTTAAGAGGAAAATTTAGAAACAATATACATATATTAAATAATATACACCCATATCATAATACTAAGCAAAATTCTGAAAAAATACTGATGCATTCAAATCGCTTTTGAAGATTGATTAAACTTTGCAAAAAGTCACCGGCTCGTTAAACAAAATATATAGATTAGATCTAAAAAAATATAGAAAAGTAAAAAAAGAATCAAGACGAAAAAATACTTAAATCAAAAAAATCATTCAACAGGAAAAATCTTCAATATCTCATAAGCTTGATGTTACTATTGATAATAACTTTTATCACTAAAATTTTAACTATAATTTTCAAAACATTTGAATTGCATACTAAGATTTGTCTTATTTGATCTTCATGTGGTTTCTTTTTTAATGACCACATGAAAAATATATGGATATGGAAAATAATTTTAATTTTAATAAACGAATTCTAACTCTGGCAACACTGCGTACAACCTGTGTGCGTTGGGTCTGAATTCATATGAAAAGTATCTTCAGGTCTGTGCTGCAAGCGAAATGTGTAAATTATATATGGCTCTCTGTGTGTACATATGTTGCATGTAATATGTATGTACATGCCGTATATGCTATCTGTATCTGTTGGATTATTTGGCTGCAAAGCATATTTCTCTTGTTGTTTGCCATCTGTTTGAAATACAAACTTTGAATGCTCTCTGATATTAAAAGGTTCGCTTACAACTTTTTGCTGCTTTGCAGATTGTTTTACACATTTAGTATTGTTTAGGAAGATAAATTTTCAAGATACTTTGGCTTTGAGTAAGTTTCATGTTGCTTAGCAGACTTGTTTTGTGTTTACATATTTCTTTTTTGAGTTTTGTTGTTTTATTTAACATTTTAGGTGCTTCTAATTACTTCCATCTTAAAAGTTGTTCTATTTACATTTTTTAACGCTTGCGTATTACTTAAAATTCATCTACAATTACACGTGCTTTATTTTTTATTTTGTTATTATGTATTAAAAAAAAGCTTAAAGCAACCCCAAATGCAACATGTTACAACTGTAAATTTAAAAAATTCACAATTTAAGTAAAATTACTGCAAAACTGAAAAATATCAGGACTGCATTCACAACTTGAGCGAATAAGATGGGTATTCAAGAGGTTTACAATTTTTAAGCTTTTTAATTAGAATGATTTCTATTTTAGGTTTAAAAAATTATGGTTAAGTTAGTTATGTGTATGTATTTTTTTCTGACGAATTCGGAAAGTTACAGTAATTGTTTTGAATAACAAGTGGAGCGATTGAATATTATTTTAGGATATGTTTATTAAATTTTTTCAGATATTTACTTCATGATACTTTGATTAAAATAGAAATATCAGAATTAATATATGTACATATGTATATTTAAACAAAATTAAATAAAAAATATCGTTGCAATTTTTTTTTACTAATGAAAACAAGAATGGCTTTTAAAAAAATTTTATAAAGTCAATTTACCATTTTGATTCAAAAAGATCAGAATGTTAACTAATTCTTTAACAAACAATTCAATATTTTTTTCCATTAAATATGTATTTGTTCTGTATTACATGTTATTAAGTTAATACATTTTTAAACTAACAATGCATTAACTTCATTTCATTTTCCTTTTCAAACTTAAACGTTTACTTCACCAAGTTTCATTTCATTGTGTGTTACTTTTTCTATTTTCTTAATTTCCGAACACTTCAAACTCATTGCGTTACATGTTTGAACGAACAGCTAGCTACCTCTTTTCTTCTCTTTTTGCTACATAAAATCAGTTAAATAAATTGTTTTCTTTCTTTATGGCTTTTTAAGATGGCCATAATAGTTTGTTTCTTTGTCGCAATGCAACATAATCCATTTCCCTGCAACAAACTCGTTTGCAACTATTTTGTATCTCATACAATTTTAGGTTCGACCATATTGCATATCTTTGTTGATTTCCTCAAATTACTGTACTTCTGCTGAGCAATCGAAGAAAATTTCGTTTGAGTTAGTTTAGGTCGTAGATAGTTTGATGTTGTGTGTATCTTTTAGTTAAAGAGGTTCGATGTTGGATCTAAAAAGTTGCTAAAGTAAATTAAAGAAAAACAAATTCAACATAATGTTAAAACGTTTTGTCTTAACGTTACAAAAATTTAGTATTCAATAAGGCTTTGTGGATAAATGTCGTGTGAGCGGTGGAATATTTTTTTGCTCGATTGTCAGAAAACGAAATTTAAATTAAATATTTGTGCCAGCAAAAGTAAATGTTTGCGTGCCTGAAACTAGCAACAAATTTTAAAATTGATTGAATATACATATAAAATAATTAATACAAAAAATTGAAAAAAAAACTTATGAAAATAAGAAGTTTTACTAATTTCCAATTGAAAAATAATTAAAGATATAAAAAATTAGTGTTAAAGTAGTAATTATTTTTATTATACATATATAATAAAAAATTTACAAAACTAAAAAAATATAAACAAAATGTTGTGTAGTAAAAATATCAATACCCATCTTATGGCTTTTACCGCCATTACTTTGTTTGGATTTATATCTGCTCAGGCAGTTGGATCGAAGGATCTATTTAGATGCCGCCAAAGTTGCTATCAAAAGGTACGTTTTTCAAAACTAACTCTATGACTATGCACACAAGTATAGCAGCATAACGCTTGGTAGACAAAAGACTTTGACATATGAATAGAAGGATTAAAATGTCTTCCATTTGTTGCAAGTATTAACGAGTTGAGACCGAAAATTATGAAAAATACATTTTTAAAGAGGTTTTCTGTTTTAAGAAAAAATAAATAAAAGTAAAACTGAATCTGGAGGGCATAGAATGTTTCAAATTAACAAGCATTTGTAGAGGACAGACAGATATACACATACATACTTAGATATGTATGTATGCTAGTACAAAATGAAAACATATATGTACATATTTATGAAGCTCGTATGCAGTAGGAACATGTAAAAGATTATGATCTGCACGTGACTTTAGCATCATTTCGGAGTTATAACTACCATCATAAAAATCGACATAAGAATAACTAAAAAAATACTTATAAAAACGACAAAGTTTTACATGTTTTAAAAACGATATGACAGACAGACTTTAAGCGAAAGCTGTATATATTCAGAAGACGATGCCAACACTTTTTCTTAGGTTGCTTCAACATCTTATTTCATGGTAGAACTACAATTTTAGATCAAATGATGCCAACATTGTTATGTGTAATTACATTTGTGAACTCAACTGCTCATTTACTTCTTTGTTAATCAAATTGACTATTACAAGTGTACTAACAGAGTTCAAAATATTCTTGTGACAATTGATTTTTGTAAGCTGTTAGTAAACATTTTTAATTATATTTAAATTTTGTAACAGTTTCTAATGCTGTTTATGTGGCTGTAATTACAACTAAAATGTCATTAATCATAAATAAAAATTTTAATTGTCACAATTTAGTTGTCTTTCTTTTGGCAAGAATTTAGTTGTTACAAAAACAACAAAAAATAAATCTGAGCTTGTTCATCTACATACATATATACACATGTACAATGTATACACCGGTGCAGACTAGTAGTGTATTAGACTATAATGGAGGTTAAAGGTTGGAATCCTGTCATAGACTAGCAGTGTAACAAATTGTTTCCAGTTTTTGTTTATTAAGTTGTCACAATCGAATTTGTTGTGCATTTAAATCGTCGGCTATAATGATTATGTACCGCCAAAAACTCAACAAAGAAACTCAAGAAGTTGTCTTGTTAAAATTTTGTATTTATCTCAGAATTGTTTGTTAACGGAATTCACTAGGGTGGACTAACTGCCTGTTTTTGGAAAATGGAAACAAAAAACAAATTTTCGTATTTTATTGTTGTTTTCAATATTAATTCTCACTAATAATTTTGTTTGCATTTTCTAAAAACTGGCAGTAAGTATTCTAAGCGTTATATGTGTTAAGCTAATAATTTTTTTTTCATTTTTCGTTTAATTTTCGTCATGGAGAATTTCAACAACTACTTGGTAAGCACCTACAAACGATACAACACTTAGTACAAATCAGTTACTTGTGAACAAATAAGTTTATTATAATAAAATAATTTCCTCAGAGTATGCTCACATGTGCAGAATAGTACGACTGAAAAAGAACATTATGTGATGTAATATGACTACGACTATAAAATTCGCAAAATTCACAATAATTATTGTTATTATTGTTTTAATTATTGTTTTACACTTTCGGTTTCATTTTGTGGTATTATATCAAATAAACAAATTAAATTAAATTCTAGAAAATAAATACCTTGACTCAGGGGTTGTATGACAGTTGAAACAAAAAATAATGTGTAATAATAAAACAAAAAGTATAAGAACATATTTCCACTAAACTTGTAAATATGAGAACTGTGATAACCTTTTTTTTTAATATAAACCACATTAAATGTTGACAAAATATACAAACTTTTTTTTTCTAATTATATGAGAAGCCATAAAATTTTATGTTTATGCCTTTAGTGGAGTCATAAATAATCGTCATAGAAATGAACACCCTAAAGCAAGTTAAAAAATAACAACTTCCATAATTTACGATAATTTTCATTGATTATAAGGAAAGAAGATATACATATATACATATTTATCTTGTGCTTATATTATGATTTTTAATGCTCTTTAAATGTTCAATTATAATTTGTCTGTAATTTATAATTTGTTTAGTGTTCGTCAGCTCCTGCTGATGTTATCTCTTCTTTGTAACTAAAAAGAAAAACGAAAATATCATTTGTATATTTATTTAGGTTGATTTCAATCAAACAAATATTTACCACCAGAAATATAAATAAAACGAACCAAAATTTCAAATCAACTCTTTTTTTGCTGGATTTTTATATTGATGTTGTCATAAAATATAGGACTATTTATTTATTTTAGCCAGCAGTTTTGCCGATAACTACATACAAATATGAATGAGGAAAGTAGCTATAAAACCAGTCAAATATATCAATCATAAAACGAATATGAGTTTCAGTAGTTTATAATCGTTTATTGTTGCTAAATAAATATTGGATTGAGTTTTTAGTTTTTGGTCATTTATTTAATATTTTTCATTGTGTTATTTCAATCTGGAAAAATTTAAATTCAAATTACTTTCATACTGCTAACAGAAAAAAAGCACTTAACTAGTGGTCAAATAAATAATCGCTAAAGTCAATATATATTTGTTTAGTTAAAAATTATAATAGCTTAGCACTATTGTTTTTTTTATATGTTTACAATTTTTAATTACTAATTTCAATATTTGTTTAAGTCTAAATAGAATAAAAATTATTATTTCTGTCAACAATTTTGTTTGACTACAATTTTTTTAATGAGTATAGTTAGGTAAAATGAAATTACCCAGCAAAAAATTAGCATACTACCAATCATTATTAAAATCACCGATAAACATCACTGAGTTTAACACGAAGTTGCCATAGGACGGAAGTGGTCCAACCCAGTGAAAGGCGTAGGATTAAAAGATTGTTTATACTCGTATTAAATGTTGGTGGCTAACAACATGCTATTCGATTTTGTATTTATTATTATTATTTTTTTGCTGGGTATTAAATAAAAAATTAGCTTATATAAGTTAATTTAAATAATTAATTTTTCTAATTAATTGAATGACAAAAATGTTGCTGTAAAAAAGGAAAAAATGACAAATTCCTTCTTATAACACAATATTAATTTTGTGGAAACATACAAAATTAAAATTTAACAAACAGATAAAAACAATAAAAAATTAAAATCTATAAATTCAAATAAAATTATAAAATGTTTTGACATAAATGAAAAAACAGAACATTACTGTAACGTTATTTTAATACATATTGATATTTAATTACGTCTAGTGTAGTTGTTTTAAAATGGAATTTATGTTATTTTGTGACCGTATATCATGACGCTTTTATTTTAACTTTATTTTACTTTTATTTATTTAAAAATTTCAAAATTTTTTGTAAACAAAACTAAGGCGAATACATTTTATGTGATGTTGAAAACACAGCTAAATAGTTTGCCTTAGTGGTTGTATACTTCAGAATTTTTTGCTTAGGTTTTCTGCAGTTTTTAAAAAATTGTACACTAAAGACTATAATATGTTGCTCTAATGTTATAACACGCGGTGTTTGCTATAATATTAACACCAGCTGTAGAATGAATTAGGTTTGAGCAAAACTTTATGGTTTGAGTGATGCGAAATAAAAGTAAAAGGAAAGACCAATAAGATAAAAACTAACCTGTAATAATGGGTTAATTTAACGTTAATTAGTGTTGGTAAAATTTGAATATTGTTCGTGGTGAAGTTGTGTTTGCTGTACAAACAACTAATAATACCTTCCTTAATAAAAATAACTCTCTTATCCTTTTTCGAGTCATTATTTGTATTAATACAAATTTGAAATCATATTCAACCGAGCCACCTAAACAGTGGCGGATACATGGACACACATGAACACTGATGAAAACAACGTTGTTTCTGTTCTGCCGTGTAAGTTGAAATTAATTGATGTTAAAATTTTTCCTTGTTCCTTTGGAATGTTGTCATATCCAATTCTTTCTGACTAAAAATTTTACGCACTTTAGCCAAAATAATAATTACTTTGGATTAAAAACTACTAAAAACTAATAATTATTTTTTTTTAATTTTAAAGAACAAAAAAACGTTTTAACTTGTCTGCAGAAACATCCAGGTTATTGGCAGGAATCGAACCTGCGACACTACTCAGACTGATAGGCTGGCGTACTATCCATCCTATAAAATTTTTCGTTACTGCCGTCGTTTGTATTGAGGACTTTGGTTCCCTCAGAGTGATTTTCGGTTTATGTTAGAAACTTGTTCGATTTCAACATTAACCTGGTACACTAACCCTATAGCAAATATGTATTCATTAAATTCGGGTTTAGTCTAAAACGGGAATTAGGTAAACCTCGCCAATATTCCAAGAAAAAAATTTATATAAAATAATATTACTTCGCGAAGAAATGTCAAGATAATTATAACTTGTAATATAACCACCCGACATGCACTTTTGCAAATGCAATACCGATACTTAAACAAATCTATCAGCCATACCGATTAGCTCAGTGACTTCAAATTGAAGTTAAAATAAATAAAACAATCATTATTAATATATTATAAAAAATATAGCCAAAGAGAAGAGATTTTTAGTTTTAAAAAATAATATTAATAAATTTTAACTTGATTTATGTACGTAAATAAAACAAAAATATGATAAATTTTTAAAATATTAGTAAAATTCTCCCTAAAATATATATATTTTTTAATTTCTTGAATATTTGCTTATCGAAAATTTTGTGTTTTGTGTCATCTGGTATTCTCACGAACGTACGCTATTCAATTATAAAAAAATCGTTTGGCTACTGGAACACAGCTGCTATCCACAATGAAAAAAATGCTGAAATAAAACCCGATAACTGGCACAACTAGTATGAAATGTCCTTGCGCGAGAAGATAAGCAGGTCTACGTCTCTCCACTTTTTGCATAAAAGAAAAATTACGACTTAGAATAGACAGGGGCTGCTCACCTTTCTCGGACTCTATAATGCTACTTCACTACTCGTACGGTTTTAAGTACTTATGCAAGGTGTACAGTTTGTATAGTTGTATCGATAATCCAAATATCCTCTAAATCAATGTAGCGGCAAACACGAAGTATCACCGATATATTGCTATCGGCATCGGATGCATCTTTCTTTATAACCGCATACGTTGTAATAAATTGTCAGTACCAAATATAGTACCACATTCTTTGCGTTCTTTCGGAGTAGTAACCGTGACTGAATCCGTTGTTCAAACGATTCGAAAGTTAATTCCTGTTATGCCAACATACCAACATAATTATAGCTTTTTCCAATTTAGTTGCCAATTTCTCAAAATAAGTTAGTAGTGGTTCAAAGGTATTACGAAATTTACAATCAAAAAATCTTGTCCGACTGCATTTATTATTTTTATCATTATTTTTCTTTAATGACTTCATATTATTTTTTTTACATTTGTATGTTTTTATTTAGTATCTTCATACTCTTTAGAATTGAAGTATTTAACAATACAAGTATTTATTATTTAACCGTGTATTTGCTGCTTTAAAAAATAATAAACGTTCTAAAACTTGCATTCCTTTACATCTCATTTTATTATTTGCTTTTAGTTCTAATATTTTCTTATAAATTAAAATTCCTAATAAGTCGTTTATTTACGATCAATAATTTTTCATATGGTTTATTTTGTTGCAATTTTTTTTACTTTAAAAATTATGATTGACATTTCCTTTCTTTTTATTTTTTTAATTTGTGCCAGAGAAAATAAAGAGACCTAAGCATTCTCATGAGATTATTGTGCTGATCGTACATAAAATTTACATTGCCAACAAGAAGTCCAAGCCATAACGAATCATTATTATCATGCCCCAATCCTTACGCGTTTTGCATATTTAATAATCTAAAAAAGCCACAAGACTTCTGAGCACAAATTAAAATTAATTTAACTGCAAATAATAAAGTATTTTATACTAGGAAATTTCCAACCATGACTTTGTATGAGATCTTATAATTTAATGTCATTTTTTAATACAACGTCATTTCAAACTTGAACATGTGTAAAGTTGAACTGAATATCAACTTAAAAAATTTAAATGATCCACCATTTCAGCACTGTGGGAGTCTGAAGATCTAGTTTATCAAAATGCAAAACAGATAATTATTTTTATTTCAGTGTTTTTTTCCTTTTCTTTCAATTTGAAATTATTATAACTGCCAGCTTTTATTTTAAGGCTGCCATGTTAAAACAAGCATATAAATTAAAAAACAAAAATGCGTGCAATTATTAGTTTAGAAATAAAAAAGGTAAAATTGAAATTAAATTGCTTTTCGTTTTAGCATTGAAATTTTAAAATCTATTGGCTTCAAGCGGCATTTCGGTGTACTATTGGCTTACAAGTATAGGAAATTCATCAACATTTGCCAGAAACATGCGTGCCGTTTGTTAGTAATGAAAACACAAGTCACTTGATTTTATATAAGAAAACCTCTATATGTAGTGTAGAGAGTTAAATTTAATAGTAGACCGAAAAAAACAGCTCACGAATGCAATTTTCCTCTCCACTGGTGATCACTTTATTCAGGTTTTTTCTTGTAGTTGTTTGTTTTTTATATCTTGACTGTGTTGTTTCTATAGCTGTATTTTTAAGGCTTTTTCTGTTCTTTCCAGCTTAAACAAATACTTCGACTTGATCTTTTATACATTTTTTCTAGCCTAAAGTTTTTCATTGTTAAGACAGGTGACGGCCAATTAAAAGAAGACTAAATAAATAATTTAAATGGCAGTTTTTACAAACTCTGGCGTTGCTTTGTTTTATTTTTATAAACTAAAGATGGCCTCCCATTTCGTTTAAAAACAGTTATATTCTTCATTCAAGAAATAAATAAGACTGTTTGATGGGAATCGATCCCGCAACTCCTAGACTGATACCTAATCGTCCAGAGGGGTTTTAGTTTACAAAAGTCGAAAAAGCTTTTTATTTGCTTAACCGCTAAAAACTACCATATGTTCCAATACGCATAACAGAGGACTTATTTTACTCATAATTAGGGAAAGTATGCCTCCGCAGCTCTGGTTTTTGGTCATTAGCCATTTTGTGGTGTTAGTTGCTTTAATTTAGCGTAGTTCAAGACTGAAAGACAACGAAACAACGCCTCTCATTATTTGTAAATGTTTTTTTTTTTGTGAAGTAGTGGAGGACATGTTTTTAATTTAGAAATTCAGTCTATCATCAGGAGCTTAGTAACGAGTTTAATTTAATTGATGTTTCTTTCTTCTTCTCTAGAAAAATTTATGAAAAATCAATGTCTTGAGTTATCGCTTGGTCCGCACAACTTTTTGTTGCTTGCACTGTAATTTTCGTTTTCTGAAAATAAGTGCTTAAAGGCAGAATAAATTTTTGCTGATAAGTCTTTGGGATCAGCTTAAATGCTTTTCTAAAAAAAATTAATATCTATTAATGCTGGAAATGATTTTTGTTGCATATAAATTTGTTGATTTTACGAAAGAAAATTAAAAAAGGTATATAGTTTCAAGTCCTCAACTTGTGTTAAAATACCCATTTTTTCTTATTTATTTATATTTGTTTTATTCCTTATGTCCCTTTCAATCTGTTTCACCCCTTTAATAACACTTTACAAACTTCAACAACATCAGAAAATGTTATGGGTTTGAAGTTACTTGATTATAGTCTGTTGGTTTACATAAAAAGAACAATTCCAACAAAATGAGAGTAAGATGCAGATACGAAACAAAAAATGTATAACATTTATTTAATTGATTTGTCAGTATCTATTTTACCTTAGTTTTAGCTTAAAGCAACAACCATAATAATTTATAAGTAATTTAAACTCCTTTTTTGTATTTGGCTGGTTGGTTTTGATGGTTGGTTGAATAGTTGGTTAGTAGGTTGGTGTACCCATATGTTAATCTAGTTAAAATTGTTAACAGATAATGGTCATTTTGCGTTTTTCTAAACAATAAATAATTTGTTGCTTGATTGAATTTTAATAATTTTTTGTGTCTGAACACAGCATTGAATTAAAAACAGAAGAAGAAAAAATTCAGATCACTTGTTCGTTTTTTCTAAAAAAAAACATGTTTCTAATAATAACAACTTAATTAAAATTATGTAAATTTTTGTTTTATATAATGATCGAAACCATTTTGCATATGGAAAATTTTTTTGCTTTTGTTATTCTGTCATTCGCTATCGAGTAAATAGCAGCTGTTTGTATGACTCTGAAAACTAAAAGCAGGTGGAGATGGTTCAGTTATCCAAGCTACCGGAAGATGCAATAACGCTCACTTTGTACACTTGAGGGTGTGAACTCTTTTAAAAATCTGGAGAAAATCTCTTTCAGCCCACATAACTTTCAGAAGTCTATTTTGAAAAGTCCTGCCACTAAAGTAATGATACTGTCCAGCAATTTCTTTCTTATAATTTTGGTAACGAGTAACAGATTTGTGTGAATATTTAAACGTTTCTTTGAGCTCGTATCGTATCCTAGCTGAACCAAGCATTTTATTTTTTTTTTACACAGCAACACAATATATTTTAGATGTAAGCAAATAGCTATAGCTAGATAATTGTTGATCTGTTAATAAAAGTACAGGGTTTATTAAGGTGTCTATTAATTTTTGAAGATCTTACAGAAAAATAACTAGTTTTGAATTAAAATAGTAAGTAGATACGACTTAGCTGCTAGTTTACTCTCTAGAAGTCACAGCTGTTAGGAGATGTTTGGATAAATTTTACACTAGATAGCTGAGAACTATGGGGCATTAAAAAGTGCATATCGTTGCGCAAGTATTTTATTAAAATGCGCAGTTGTTTTATTTAATATTAATTTTAAAATATTTTTTTTTTAATGAGAGACAGTAAGTGTCGTTTTTAATGCCACAAATTTTTGTTTTAAGGTAACCTAAATATTTGCCGGTTGAAAAATGAAATTTTCTTTGCACATTTTTTTTGCTTTGTTTTCTGTTCTTTATGCATTTTGTATTAATTTTATTGCTGCATGCAGTCGTACATTTGAACGTGAGTGCCAAAAATAAAAAGCAAAATGTTTAATACCAACAAAAGAAAATTAGTTTTTCCACTAACAATAAGGTAAATTCCAAAGAACTATATATTCTTACACACAAAAATATATGCATGTACATAAATGTGTATGAATGTACTTTTAACATTGCAATTCACAATTTAAATAATAACATTAAACACATACATTCGTATGTAATGGAAGTGTGTTCACACGACGAGTATTTTTCATGTGAATGAAGCTCACAGCTCTCAGATTATATATATATATATGTAAATTGTATTGTTCCAATCAGAAAGTACTTCTTAATTTATAAGCAAATGAGTTCTCGGATGATTCGTACACACTCCAATTAAAATAATATCATATGTATACTATATTGCATTCATGTAAAATACACTTGTGATGTTTTCCAGTTGTTAAAGTGACATTTCGATTGCCAAATACCCATCGTATGGACCCACTTTATGTAAAGCGCTTAAAAATCTTATTAAGTTTTCTCTTTTTGGCTGCAAAAACAAGAAAAATATACAAATGGAAAAATTAAGGCAACACGAGTATTAAAAAACTATTTGGCATATACGAGTACCTACCATGGATGAATGCTGACTCTTTGGTTGGCTGACTGTGAGGTTGGTAGGTTTTATGGTTTGTTGAGCTGTTGGGCTGTTATTTGCTTTTGTTTTCCTAGCAATAACAATAAACAACATAAAATGAAGAAGAGCTTTTTTGGACCCTTAACTCTTAACTCTTCCAGAGGTTGGCTTCAATATTTTTTCTTTTTTAAAGCCTAATATTTGTATTACAAAAGTGGTGTATTTTATGTTTTTGTTTAGTTTTATATGTCATTCTATTGTTGGGAGATGAATGCCATATGGGCTCTTTATTTCTAGTTTTATCTCGTGGCAAACTATTTAGGTTTTAATTTAAGTACAAACACTAAAAAATTACCTCTAAATGTGGTTGGTTTATTTGGTTTAGTTTTAAAACTTATGTTTATAGGTGGATATTCCATACCATTCTCATGTGTGCAAAAATATATATATTTTCATTCAAATACAGTTGTTAAATGTTTATTTGTTGCTTTTGTCCCAAACGATTTGATTTGTTTGCTTTTGTTACTGCTTTATTGAAAATTAAATTAGTTTGATAATTAAAACAATTACTTGTTGCAGCTATTTAAATTTGCTTGAAGCGAAATGTTTTGGGCATTAATTTTTGAGTACCAAAGGACTGGATGAAGTTGTAATGATATCATTATCACCTCAAGGCTGCTACTGTTCCGTTCATTCAAAGAAGTGCTAAAATTGGCGTGATCGGACTGTATTTATATGTCGCTATAGATTGTTACTTTTATATGAAAATTATGCTTATGATCAACCGTCAACCGTCTGCTTTTTTAATATGGTATTCACGGAAAATGATCATATTATAGCGACGCGATTCATCCGAATTTTTCAATATCAATTTGGCTACTCTTTGCCGAAAGGAATACGGTCAACATTGAACATACGGTCAACTTTTTGAATGAAAAATGTTCACTTAATATTGAATACTAAATAAAAAATCGAACATTAGAAAATTCTAAATAATTAAATTTAATATTAAGTGCGTATAATAACTCTTTTCGTTAATTTTATGAAAACCCGGCGGAGCCTTAAAAAAGTGGTTGAGAGTAGCTGTGACTTTAAACGCTTGACTGAATTTTTTAACTCAATAGGTATAATATAAAGACCCTTGTATTACATTTGTAATAACAATTAGTTTTAACATTTCTTTTCTTTAGCTGTAAATCAAATCCTTTGCGTAGTCTTTATGTAAACGATACTCGTTACCTATTTTGTTTTGTTGTCTTTTAAGATCTTCAATGTCTTATGCACACAAACAGTTTTCAAAACTTCAAATATAAAAAAATTAAAATGAGTTTAAAATTGTTTCTCATGCTTTAGTTGTATAATTGTAAACCCTTTTTCTTTTAATTGCTAATGTCAAATATTTAAATTCCTGTTTTCCATATATAAAGAAATAAAAATTAAAAAGAACTGAAAAGAAAAGAAATCATGTTACGCTTTTCTTTCTTTATGTATAAGATATGTTATGATACCTTTAAGGTGGTACACACATTTCTTTATATTTATGTATATTTCTTTACAATAAATGTGATGCTTTCATATAAATAATTACTCCACCATATGCATCCAGACATTAACCCCAAACAAATTGCATTCGTTATGCTCTTCTGTTTAAGTTATGGAAAACAAAATTTAAGAAATTTAAATTTAAGAATTTCAACAGCCAAAAGGTGAAATCACGAGTATATAAAAATTGTTGTACCAAACACGAACAAAATCACCCCAATATGAGGCAGCATAATGCAACCAAATATGTTGAAGATCTTCTTATTAACGAACGTATACATTCTGTATTGTATAAAAGGAAAGATTGTTTCATTAGTTATGCAAATCTTTAAATATAACACACCGAAAGTTTTTTCTTTTAAAATTTATTTCTTATATACGAGAATTCTTCAACAAATTGCTTAACGAATTTGCATTTAATTTCAGTATTTTAGTTTTCCTAAATTAAATTGTTGAAATTCCTTTTTATTTCTTTTTATTTCTAAAATAAAAATCAGGGATGGTTTCTTTAAGGGATGTTGGATAAATTTTCACACAAAAATATATAATTGTGGTAGTTTTAACGGCGGCATTTAAGCTGCTTATTTGTTCCTATTTTGTGTATTGAGTTCATCATGCTGATTCGAACTTTTAAGCCGTAAATTTTGTCAGAGGATTTCTTTTTTATAGTAGTGAATGTTTTTTTTTTTCTTCTTATTTTATTAATTTTCATATCATAGCATTTATTTGCAAACAAAGTGTGTTGAAATAAACAAAAATCTAAATAATAAAAAAATTAAAATTGAAAAGAAAAAAGTCAGTTTAATAGGCGGTGCTTGACTTCCTGTGTTTGTATGCAAACAACGGAAATGAGGGAAATTTTAATGCTACAAAACTTATTTATAATAAAAATAGAAAAAACTATACTATTACTACTTTATAATACACTCGTTTCTATAATAATGGGTTGCACATTACAAAACGTGCTGTTTTTTATTATACTCGTACTAATATGCAAGTGCTTTTAGAAAGCGAGTTTATTTCGAACTTATTGCTATGTATGTATGTGTGCTTTTTGCACAAACTAACATATCCCTTAGAAATTACATATAGAATATATACGGAAGGGGTTATAAAGGGTGTTGCAAATATAACACAACAGCGTGCAAAAGAGTGTTAACAATAATAATTACTGCTGTAATGTGCTTACTGTTTATGCAGAATTTAATATATGTATATACATACGTACATACTTTCAGCATGAACAATATAATGAAATAAATATTGGGTGGGGGAAAAAATAATATAAAAAATTGACTTTTTTCAAAACGTCATAAAGTTGTAATTATATGTGATTGTACTCTCCATATTCGTGCCTACAGTACAGATTCGATGTTAAAAAAATAATTAAAACATGTTAGCTCATGAGCAAAAATATATCAATATAGCTGACGATATATTACGAAAAAATTATTAAAACTAAAAATTAAGTTTTGAACATTTTATAGTTTGAGAATGTTAAAAAGGTTATTTATTATACTGCAGAAAACACTACACCTTTTCCACCATATTAGTCCGTCTACTAACAACTGCAACTTCTTATAGACAAAGTTAAATATCATGCTTTGGTGAAAGTAAAACTGTTTAGCTAACACTCACTCTTTCACTTATCTAACATAATTTAAAATCTAATAAAAACAAATTATTTGTATTCATATTTGTTAATATATCATGACATTATAATTCTAAGCACGTACTGTTCAAAAGATATAAAAACAATACCATTATTATTTTTTATGCTTATACTGTTTTTCTATAAAAAGAAAGCAACAAGAACAAAATATGAGTATTATAGTATTTAATCATGCTTATAGAAAGTTTGTATTGAGCTAAGTGCCTATCTATCCAATCTATTTATGAGTCTAGCAATTATGTTACATGTATGCTTCTTCATTAGAGCGGCCCTCTAAAAAAATGTCTCCGAATTCTCGATTTTATCCCTTAGACTCTGGTAATAGTCTGGTAACATATATATACAACTTTTGGGAACGATATAAAAAATTTAGAGGTGGGCTATGGAGAAGTCTTAAAATATTGTATCTAACTGATTTTGGTTTTTGCAATATTAATACTTAATTAGAGACTTAATTCAGTAAAACTATACAATTATTACCTTTCCAAATCTCAATTAGTGAAAAGTTTCATATATTCCTCTTCATTTGGCTGGCCCTATAAAAGAAAGGCTTCCAATTATCGGCTTCATTCCCCATAAATTGCGTTGTAACGAATATGTAAACACTTTTTGACTGATATGTAAAATATGAGTCGTGACATATAATGACTTTTTAACCTGTTTTAATATCCCTTAGAGAATAATTATTTATTTAAGATTTACTTCAGTAAAATTCTACACTTTTCCAAAATGCCAAAAAAATCTGCGACATCTGTTGTAAAAATATCATAAAGTCGAAGGACACTGCACGTCAACTAAAGAATTGAAATTTTTAACACAGTTTAGTATAGTTTGAATAATGCTCGTTAAAAATTCGATTTTTGGTTTAAGCTACTTTAATTTTTTTTCAATCTGTCTTTCAATTGCTATAATTATTTTTTTTCGAAGACTATTCGCAAATACATACCGAGAGGTCAAAGATTTTTACTATTTTTTTTTCTTGCGTCATACAATATTGGGGCACCCTAATCTGCATATTTATGAGCATATTCCATAGATATCTGGTTAAATAAACAAATAATATCACTGTTATTATTATCTATCAAAGTATTATTATATTGACTTTACTTGTATTTGTTTAAGTCTATATACGAGTATATCTCTTGTCAAAGGTAATTCAAAATGACAAGAATAAAATAAAAATAAAAAACCTCTTTTCCAATTAAATATTTCATTGTTTACTATGACATCGTTTCTATTTAATGTTTGAAAAACAACATGTTTTTAAGCACAGCCTAATGCTTATTATTGCTCGCACAAGTAAAATATTAATAAAATTTCAAGAGACTTTAAAAAGAAAAATGTTTGAATACTGTCAAGTTTGATCATTGATAAAAAAATGTCATTTAAGAAACGCAGCGACATCAGAAAAAAGTTTAGTGATTCTATTAAAATCATTAGTTCTACAAAACACATACTAATAATAGGTGCCATGTTTATAACTATTAGAAACTCTGTTAGTTTTATTGGGGGAACTAGGACAATTCGTACCAAGGTACTTTTCCATATATATATGACATTCTTCTCCAATTTCTTTTCGCTCATATTGACCCATATCGGGTCGACCCCTTGAAATTCTAGGGATTAAAATGCAATTTTTCTTTTTTATCTTGTCTAATTTAGTTGCCAAATGTTAATTCCTTTGAACTTATTTTTTATCATCATCATAATTATTATTATTAATATGATGGCATTTAACATGTTGTGAATTATTACTACATATTTTTTACATATAATTCGTTTGTGTTTTTCATCTAGTTTGTTCAAATATGTTAAGTAGACACGTTCTAAGCAAAAGATACATATACAATTTACGGCCGCAAAATTTACGATTACTAATTAGCAGATAAAAAACAAAAATTTACAAAAAAAAAAACTAAAAGTAAAAAATCAAAAAAAATATTCTTTGTGCTTTTAACAAATCAAGCATAATAAAAAATAAATTATTTATCCGTTAAATAGCCATAGTGCATAAGTTTGTATCTGTGTCTAGATAAACTGTTTACATTTTTTTTGGCCAAGAGATCATTAAAACTAAAGCTCTCACATAAACGAACTGACCTTATAGATTTTTCTCATAACATAAATTTTATTAGTTGTTAGAAAAAAGAAAAGATAAGAAAAGAAAAAGTTTTGAACGTCATATTTTGTTGACTATAGAAAAGTTTAGCGTTTGAAATAGACGCAGCTGTGTGTCATAAAATTCAAATTATAGAATAGAATGGACACATTTATATTTAGAATATTCACGAGTGTTCTTTTTTATGTTCAAAAATTTTTATTTGATGTAAGCAGCTTATTACAGTTTAGTTTATAATACAAATTTTCAAATTTACGCCTACTGTAAAATAAATTCTGTTAACCTTTTTATGGCTTTGAAGAAATATACAAATTATTATTGTTTATTGAATAATCGAATTTGATTTAACATTGAATTAGATATAATTCCTCATTTTTATGGTTGACAAAAACCTATTTTTTCCTGGGGGTAAATATAATCGCCAAAAAATTGTTTTTCCTTGCATAAAATAACACGATGCGTTAGTACGTTTTTGCATGTGAGCGTGTATGTTCGCGAGCTAAATCGTAATCATAAATAATCTTAGTCAGACCAACTATCTTTGTCTGAGTTCTATAAAAAAAATTAACTTTAAAAACTTTTTTCTGAGTTTTAATTTTTTTGTTTGAAAAAAAAAAAACAGTTTTGTCTTAAGTTTTATTTTTTGCTTGAGAAATTTATGTACGTTGGTTTTGTTTTATTTAGGCCCTTATTCACAGTCTTTAGTTAACTAGTGATTACGGTTTTGTCAATGACATTTACATATATGAAAAGCCCCAAAAATAACGTTAGCTGATCAAATTTATCTACATACGAGTATATAACCCGTACACAAAATTATATTTAATAAATTAAATAAAAAAATAATTTTTTATATATTGAAACGATTAATTTTGGCTCAAGTTCAAAAAAAATAATTTTTATTTTCAATTAACTTTTATTTTCTAAGCAAAAAAATCAACTTTACAAACAACTCTTATTTTTCAATCATAAAATAAAACTTGAAAAAATAATAATTGACAACCGAAACGAACAGCGATATCAGTACAGACTTTTTATCTCGGTGTTGGTATCGGTATTTTAACTATATCGGTATTGCAATTTAGTATATAAAACCAAAGAAAATGTTTTTTTAATAAAAATAATTAACAAATTAAATTGAAATGCACAATTTTCAATAGATTTATATATATTTGGACATTCAAATTTGAAGTTTCTAAAATATCAGAGACTTAAAGTATACGCTATTTATTATTTTATGCTATTTAACGTTCATAGTTATCTTCTTCATTCGCTTACGAAACATCGAATTGTTTCGAAAATAAAAATATAAATAAAAATTTTATAAAAAATAAATTTCGAAGCAGACTAGTACCAGTTCCCTTTCAATTTCGTCACTTTCGTTGTTGACGGTTTAGTCAGCCTATCAAGATGACTTATAATTCAATCACTGAACCACGCGTTAGTACCAGCGATTGTTCTAGACTTTATGATTTTTGGAAGTCTACTTTCATTCACACAGTCCTTACTAATCAATAGCATCGGTATTAAACTGAGTTCTCCGACCGCCATAGATAGCAAAGAAAATTTATTGAAATATTTTATTTTCTTAATTCTTATAAATTTTGTTTATATTGAAACGTTGATACCGGTATCGGAGAAAACACTATTTCAATATCGGTATTTGGCAACAGAAACGAACTACGATATCGGTATAGATTATATTTAAACAGCTTTTAAACGGTATCGGAATTATTTTTTTAATAAAACTTATATTAGTTACGGTCCCTGCATATAAAATTTTTTTAATAGAATTTCTTAAACCATAAACAAAATGTCAAATAAATTTCAATACTTACCCTTGTCCTAATTGGCAGGCAATTAACATAAAATAGAGTAATAAAAATCATTTAAGATTTTTTTCTTTCTAGTTAACTGCAATAAATGATATGGATTTTTAATAAAATTTCCGAGAACAAGACAAAAAATATATATCATTGATATTTTATTAGTTAAGCATCAATTGAATCTAGTAAAAAACGAAACAAAAAAACAATTGATGGTAATAATTTTTAATTTATGAACATACAGCAAATTAATGTTGATTGGCTCTACACAAAAATGGTTCAAGTAGAGAGAAAACAACATTAAATTTTTGTAGAAAATTGTATTTATAACTTAAAGAGGAAAGGGAAAACTTATAAGTAAGTAACATTACATGATTTTACATACAAAATACCAGACGTGTCTTGTAAAGTTGTATGACGTTCAGCACTCTCATGTGTTATTAATTGTTATATTGCTGCATCTTGTACAGCAACGATGTCAACGTTTATGTACAATTATAATTTTAAACATGTTTGACCACTTGAATATTATAATAAGTAAAAGAATTGTCATAAAAACTACTCAATACTTTTTTATGTGAGCAATGTAGTATATACTACGAATGCATATGCAAAGCACTGTGGCAGGGATCGTTTTACTTGATGACCATAAAAAACTGCTTCAAACCATTAAACGAGTTTACAATAAAAATTTAGCAGAACTGAACTACATACATACATCTACATGTATTATTCAGAAGAATATGATTAATTTGTTAAAAAAGAAAAATGTATTTTACATTGTTGTACACTATTGATATCTCAACAAATTTGTTTTTGTTTAAAAAAAAGTATGTTTTTTTTGGTCTTTAAATGAGGATGGTTATTTGTCAATATGCTTTGTTATTCTGTTTTTTTTGACAATTTACCATAATAAGCCTCTGGTTATTGTTTTTAATATCTATTAAGAATAATATACCAAACACAAGTTCATATAAAAAATTTATAATAAAACAAGGAAATATAAAAAGTATAACAAAAAATTTAATCATTAAGACTTATCAAGCCATTAATTAAAGAGGCATATTTTTATAAAGAAGAACATTAAAAAATATTTTTTGTTGACTTTGTGAAATGGGAAATAAAAAGACAAATGAGACTACATAAAATGACTACCATGACATAACAAATGAATCATTTTATGTGCGAAATAAAGAAAATTTTATATATAAAAATTTTCCTTTTTGGGGTTGCCTGGCTATTGTATTTGTTTTGTGTAGCAAACATTTAAAACTGGTATTAAATTTTCATGTGCATCCATCCCTTCATTTACGTTTAAAATCTATGCTAAGTAAATTTATACTATACTGCATCATTAATTTAATTTCAAGTAATTAAGACAACATTTTGCCATTTATTTGTTGAGATAATGTCATCATTTTGCAATTTTTAATTCTGAAACCATAATTTCTAGCTTTTCATTTATCAAAATCTAAAACATCAAGCTTGGCAAATATTCGATGAAATATGTTAAAATTATATATTTGGAATTGCTTATTCGATCTTGCATGACATTTAAATATTCATTTTATTATAATTACATGCATGTCATTAAGTATATTTTTCAGTTAAATTTATATGTTATAGTAGTTGGTATTTCTTCCACTTTTAATTATAATTGTACTTAAAATTATAGAATTTAATTGAAGCTGTTTACACTTATTTCATCAAATATTTACCCAATCTGGCTAAAACTTAAGAAATTAAGAAGACAGTTTAATTGAACTGCTCTCGATTTATATAACAAGCTACTGAATAGGTTTTTGTTGCAATTGTTCGTTCAGCCAGCGCTTCATACTTTTATTTATTTCTCCCTTCATTCATGCCACAGTGTATTCATACAAGCATGAATTTAGTAAATGGTAGTTTACACAACTACTGCAGTTGCTTGCAGTACAACTTTTCACTGCTGAAATGAAAACAAGGCAATAGTGTCCTTTTGTTTAAGAAAAATATGACATGCTATGTAAGTTTCTTATATAAAAGAGTTTGTGCCTAAGTGTGTGTTTGTGTGTTACTGTGTGTCATCCGAGCGAGCATTGTTAAACATTATAATAAATTCAATTGATTGTGAAGTATACCTAACAGTATTAAACGGAGCGGAATCGCATAACAATAAATTATTAATACACAAAAACAAATCAACTTTAAAAATTGCTTAGAACACAAAACGTCACCAGTTTTTCCTAAATGCCGCAACCTACCGCATATAATCCACAGTTTTTTGTCTAGAGTTCTTTTTATTTAATCTTTTGTTCAATGAAAAGTCACTTCTTGGTAAAAGATTTAATGAAATTCAGGTTTCTTTTACATATTATAAAAAAAAGTTGTACATGATTTTCACATTTTTACTTTTGTTAAAAATTTTTATTTCAAAAACAATAGAAATACCCATCAAAGTGTCATGTTGCTTACAACCCTTCTTAAATCAACAGCTGTGTAATTGCTGTAATATATGTACATATGTACATTGTATGTGTGTAAATAATTTTTGTCTATCAACTTTTTTACAATGACAGAGTTTCGCATTTTTAATTTTTTTTCAAAACTTATGATAATTTTAGAGTTCTAAGGTTAAATAAATTCAAGCAGTTACAAGATATTATTCCAAAAAAAAATGTTTTTTATACTTTTTTAGTGAATATATATAATAATTTCAATGATTCCATGAAATCCCATTTTAATTTTCAATACAATTTAATAAAAAAGTACAAGAGAGCAACAATCGGCAATCATAGATACCGGCTTTTTACATATTATTTGTGTGGATATAATTTTTTGCATTTCCAACAAAACGACGAGTTTTTTTATTCCATGAGATACCATTCAAGCGACCTCATGTAGATGAAAATATTAAACTTTCAAAGAATTTATATTATTTCAAATATTTCAAAGATATCGATGAGTTTCGTAACTAAAACACTTTTAAGGTCCCTGCGTAACAGTCAGTTAGTCCGTTATCATGTATGCCATACTTGTTCTCAATGGTCAACTTCTTATAGCTTCTGGAAGGCGGAAACAGGAATCACCAATTTGCAATATACATATGTACATAATACCAGTTCTTTAACACATAAAAAATGTGGATCTGGAGAGTTTTAAAGCGCATTAAAAATTATATGTATTTCTTATAATATTCTTATTATCATCATGATTTAATTACATTTCAACTAAGTAGAATGGACAGAAATTTTGTTTTTCTATTTTTTCGGAAACATTTACAAAATTAAGATATAAATATTCTTGTTTATTTGTTTTTTACTTAGTCTTGAATCTTCTTCTACTGAAATATAAAAAAATAAAAATCTTACGAAGTGAAATTAAATCCTCTTAATTTTTTCTGCTTGTTTTTGTAGCATTAAATTTTTTATGTTTCCCTAACTTTTGCTTGTAATAAATAATGTCAACTGGTGATGATGATGTTGAAGCTGCTGTTAATGACGATGATATTTGCTGGTCTTAACTAAATGAAGGTGGTTTTAGCATTTGTACTTTGTATTTAACACCCATCAACTGCATAATACCCCATTATTACAAAAACTAGCTAAATCATACAAAACATAAAAATGTATAAAAAAAAGAACAAATTGTAGGCACTTAAAACATTTGGAGCATGCATTTTTGCTATGTGAGTATACAAAATTCAGGGTGGCATTATCAACGCTGAAATAAAAACGTTGTTGCTCTCAACCAATTAAAAGGCTAAATAATCACCACATTAACTTAGCCATAAAAACATAAAAAACAACTTTAAATATAAATAAAATGTTATGGATTCATTTCAAATACAAAACTTATATATCAAACATTCATTCATTTATATTTTTGTTTCAAATTAAAGCACATACAAGAGGGAGCAGCAGCATACAGTAGTATCACATGGTGAAAATATTTCAGATGCAAGCACACACACACGCTCCCATATGAAAATACGTATTTCGAAACAGAAAAATATATGGCTTTTAATAACAAATATATTATGATGATCTAATTTTTTTCTCCACTCTTTCTAAAATTATAAAACCAAAAAAAGGGGAATACAAAAAATGTTGTGAAAATTATAAAAATACTATTCTCACTTTAAATGTAAATGTAATGATTTATATTTTAATATTTATAATTTGATGTGTAGTAAACTGAAGAAGAGTCTCTTTTTTCCATTTTTTTTGGAAAAGTAGTCCTGCAGTAATTTATTAAAAAAATCCGCATTAATTGTAGTTTATAGTTGCTGCTTTTCGGCCCGATTTTGTAAAATTTGGTTCTTCAGTTAATGTTTAATTATTTCAAATTAGTTATTTAATGTAAAATGTTGAAAATAAATTAATCATTTTGATAATGAACAACTCAGTTTAAACATTTATATATTTAAAAATAAATTATAATTACAACAATTCATTTATATGGAATTGAAAGAAAATTATCTAGATAATAATTGAAATTAATTGCCATGATGGCTTTTATAATAACTAATTTACCATTAGTTTAACTTGAATAGAAAAATTAAATATTTAATTAAATTACTGTATTAGTACAAAAATAAATATCACAATTAGGGTTTTTTAAAACGCGAATTCCCACGCGAGAACTCCCAGGAGTAGACACACTCACGATTCCCGGTAAAAGTGGTAATTAAAAGTATACACATAAACTCAAATTAAAATGAAGTTTTACCAGACAATAATGGAAGTGAATATGCTGCTAGTGACAGCGAAATAATTGCTGATTCACGTGAAATAGTATAAAATATATCGAGTTTAAGGTATTTCAAAATTGTATTCAACTGTACAAGAAAACTTTAATGTATATTTAAGAGGAATCTCCTCAAAATTTCTTGATCTAAAAATACCTGGAAGAGAAATTTGATAGATATCTTTTCAGATATCAGAACAAGCTGTACTACATTTGTGATATCAAAGTTCTTTAATCGCTTCTTAAAACAAAACACCTAATCAGAACAACTTGGTAAAGCTTAGTAGAAGCTTTAGTTCCCATTGAAGATGCTGTAGAGGCTTTGACTCAAATTTTTTAATTATAGCACCAATGAAATTTGGACAAACTTCAAAGCTTTCTTAGCGATAAAATTTACTTACTGCACTCAGTGGAAGATTAATTTTTTTCAAATGCTGTAATTTTGGCAACAAAAATAAGACACTGTTAAACCATTTTATTTTCAAATGAAAACTATGTTGTGGGAGTAGGAGATAGCAGAGCACAGATATTTTGAAGAAGTGCCCCTGCTGTGCCAGATCGGGGGTGCCTTGGGCTGCTGTCGAATGGCCCACTAGGGAAATACGAAATTCTTGAAGCAATTATTGATCGTTCCATGATATGTTGTAAGTCGTAGTTACCATATTATTATTTAAATCAGAGTTTGATGCCAACATTTAAGCCCGTAATTTGGCTTATTATATACTCTATTACGGGAGAAATAGAAAACCAGTAGAAGTGCGCTTTTGTCGACTTTTGTGTATTGTTCCACAGTGCCCTGTGGTTCTATTTGTTTTACTCTTATTCTGTGGTCTTAAATATTTTACAGTTTTTGCTACCTGAATTTTCTCTTATTTAAATATTATATTTTAAATAATTTTTTTTTTTCTTCTTTTGTTTGCAGTTCGTTCAAGATTGGCATCACTGTATGGACTTTGAGGATTGTAAAAATGTAAGTATTTTATTCTTTTTAAATAATGTTTAATATGGTTTATTTATTTTTATGCATTTAATGTTTCATAAGTATTTTTCCAATGCATTATTAAAGTAAAATATGTTCCCTTAATATTAGCATGACACATTATATCTTTAATGTTCAATGTCAAACATATTCCTCCAAAACTCCTTAAAGCACAAAATGTTGGCCCGGTTGAAAACAAAATTTTAACTATTGCAAAACATATAAAATAAAATTTATAACAAATAGATGTTGGAATTTTTAGTTTTGAATTACTTATGTTCGTAACCCAAATTAAAAAGAGTAACTCATGTTCATAAGTTAATAAAGGAAGTTTTTTCAGTATCGCTCTTATTCGAATTATTCAGTAAAATACTTTGTGATGGTGTTTTTTTTAATTTAAAACTTCTCAAAACTATTAAACATTTTTAATGTTTGTTAAAAAAAATTGGCATTTTTTATTATTTGTAAACTTTTGCCCTTATTTTTTTCCACACTTTCACATACCTATAAATTTATTGATAAAACGACATCCGCGCTAAAAACATACAAACTTGGGAAATTATAAATCCCCTTATAACAATTGCATGCCCAACAAAAAATTCAAATTCTTTGAAACACATTTCCTTTTCTTAAAAAATAAAAAATAGCGTTGAAACAAAATCCATTTATAAATGATCAAACAAGACCACCGACTAGATACAATAAATATATTCGCAACTGAACTCATTCTATTTCCTTTTTCTTCATTTGTTGCAACAATAATAAACTAAAGATTTTTCCTTTAGCGAGTATCAGTGAGACCGAATGTGTTTAAATGAAATGTATGAATCCATTTGACGTTAAAGTCATTGTCTTTTATTCTATAATACTTCTTTCATATGGATATTGAAATGCAATAATAAAAAAGTGTATCTACAATCGTGTTACCAAAATGCCACTCATTGAAATTGCCATTGCAATATTTGTTGAAGTCGCAATAAAAAATATAGTTTCGTTACAAAACTATAATAAGAAAGCAAGCAAAAAAAATCTATGTGCTTTTTTAGAAAATAATAAAAATATACATACAAATATGTATGGATGTGTGCTTGTATTGTGCCATTGTAGAATTGGGTCAATTGAAAATTTATCGATAAAACCGAAAAAAACAAACAATCAAACGTAGGACATTTCAGCCTGAAAATTTTACATGCAAACTTAGCAAAAATCCAAATAAAAAGAAAAAAGCAATAATTCGAGATGACTTTACCATGCACAAAAGCATAACAGGAAGGCCTTTTGCTCTGGCTCATAAAAAGGAAGCTATAAAATACAAAATATTTTTGTCAGTTGTTTTTTCTTCGAGTAATATGCTCCGTTTGCTATCTAGAGCAAACGAAAAAGACAAAAAAGTGAAAAACAAGGTTAAACTATCAAATTCAACACAGTAACAAGAAATTATTATTCCTATAGTTTGTTACTGCGACAAAAGGACTCTTATCAGAACAAAAATAGAAAGACAAACTCAAGTGAATATGTTGTTTTAAACCAGATATTTTATCAAGATTATTTTCTTTGTTTCACAACATAATAAAATTGAAATTACATTTATTAAAATGTGGTGAACCTAGTTTGTCTTTAAACAAAAGTATATATATATTTTAAAGGAACGAAAAGTAGGGAAAAGGTAAAAATAGAAGTAAAGTATTAAACATTTGATGCAAAAAATGTTATTAAAATAGTACGTAGACTATTTTTATCTAACAACGTCATAACTCATAAATTTCCTTATATCACAATGGGAAAACAAAAACATATTCTTCGCCCGAAAATAAAGTAAACAAAATATTTTTATTAATATTTTAATGAATAACAATACAACAAACAATTATGCATTTTAAATTTAAAAAAAATTTTGGGAGTCATGATAATGTTTGAGTAAATGACCGATGTGTATTTCTTGTGAAATTAACATTTTAGAATCATTATTTTAAGGAATCGATCAAAAAATTAGTTTGAATAAATACAACTAACTATGTCTTTTCTAAGCTACTGATCGGGTTACAAAATGATGGACGAAAAAGTCATAGATGACGATTTAGTCTTTCATAAAATAAAATTTTTGACTTGTTCTTTTATTTTGAAACTCTTCCACTCACCAAAAAGGAACCATATTTGCATGAAATCATAAAAACAGTAAATTTAAAATACAATTAATTCAATAAATCTAATGAGATATTTGTTGTTACTAAGATCGTTTATTCTGTGCGATTTGTTTCCCTCAGAATGATTTTCAGTCGATATTACAGTCATGTTTTGTGTGATCATTAAAACAGATTCATAACGAATATAATTTTTTGTGTTTTTGAAGACTACCATGCCTGTGCATTTGTAGTTTTTATAATTCTCATTTAATTTTTGAAAATTATTGTATAAGGTTAAAAAAATGTTTGGCAGTTTCCAAGGATATGGTTTAAGGTCTACTGATTATTTTCGCATAATCATCATTGAAGTGTATGCATAGACTCAACCCACAACCGACAGCACACAAAAATGTTTAGAAAATATCAACTAACTTGTTTTAAAACTGAGCTGATACTAATAATTATATTAAAATTACTCGAGATTCAAATAACCATCCCTTTAGCTTTTAGATACGAATAAATAAATAGAAAACATTAAATTTCCAAATAATCTACATCAAACATGTGTCAGATTTTAATCATCAGAAAGTCATATATATTTTACATTAAAAATCCAGCTCACACAGCCAGTTAGAGTTTGACAAACGATTCCTTAAAGAAAAAAAATCAGCTTTAGAACATAGAACAATGTCGTTGTCTATTTTATTCTAATCTTTATCAATATTTTTGTTTATTTTTCTTTTTCATTTATCAATAATACTGACACGTGACTTTTTATACATAAAATTGATTTTAATTCAAATACAATTCTTGTTATCATTTTTATCAGTTAAATCGTTTTGTTTGTTTTTTTTTTATATGAAAAAGGTTTACAACTGAAGAAGGCTTAAATTACTACAATTTTCATCACATTTAGCAAATATTTATTTTAAATTTAACCAATAAAAACTTCCTTTATTTTCCTTGAACATTAAAAATGTGCACTTGCATGTTGCATTTTTTTCTACCTGTTCTGCCTGTATAAATTGTCCATTTAATGATAGTTTTATATAATAAAAAATGAGGGAATATAGTGATGAGGAAAATTCAAATTGAAGAACCGATTATTTTTAAGTGGACAGAAGGATTGAAGTTAACAAAAAAAATTATAATTTATTGTACATTATCATACGTTACATAGTAATGGGTAATGTAATATCTGACTTTTTCGATTGTGCAATACTATTAAGTTTTTTCAATAAGTTATTCTTTTAGATCTTCCTTTTTTATATCGAAAAGCAAAAAATTATACATATTTATTTATTGAAAAATAGACGGATTATGAAATTTTCAATCACAAAGAAGCTGAAATACGAAGAATTCTCAATAAATCTTTGTGAGATCGCCGTTTAAAGTCTGCGGTGGCCACATGAAAAGTTACAGGATTAACAACACCTTCATGTAAGAAATGAACAATGAAAATTCCCAGAAATTAGACATTGATTAGATACTAATATCATTATGGTCTTGGCATATACCCGCATTCGCTCTATATCCGCAAAATCATGGAACTTGTTCCTGAAACCCTCTAATTTTTACGAATAACATTTTCTTCGTTAAGAGCGCATCCATTTGTGGTTAATATGCCAGTGGATCGCACTACGCCTTACAGAGAAAATCGTTCTTAACCGAACAGTTCGTATGTGGAATAAACTTCCTGCAGAGTTCTTTCCGGTTAATTTTATTGTGGGAAGGTTCAAATTGAACGTCCACAAACACTACTTCCCATAACCAATTTTCCTAGTTCCCGCAAAATGCATATATATAGGGGTCATCTCCTGAAAGCTGGTCCAAGTTAAAAGAAGAAAAAAGTCAATACAATCCGGTTCATCACTTAAATTCAGACGAATCTATGCGGCAGTTATTGAAAAATTTCACTTTTCGGATCCGTGTTACCGCACAAAGCCGCTAGGTGGTATAAGCGATATTTTATTCCATATCAATGACATACATAAAGTAGATAATTTGTTTTATTGCGTTTTAATATCGATCCAGCCTTATTGGAAGCACCCCATTTGAAGATATAATTTTAATACAGTCGTACGCTAAATTTCTGGTTCTATAACTACTGTCCAAATACTAGATACAAATGAGGGGTAGTTATGTGAGCAATTGGTTATTTTCAGTATCCGTTTCTTATCATCACTGGCGCACACACTTCCTCTTCCAAACCACACAATACTCGCAATACTGTATGTGTGATCACGTTTATTACTTTCACAATATTTCAAATATTTCCTATAAAAATTGTAAGTATGCTTTTTGTACATACACATATATATTCCTAGTAATATGTATTTACTTAATTTAAACAATTGTTTTTGATACGCATTCATTTATGTGTGTGGTATTAAATAAACACTTCAATACTGTATGTATGACAGGAATAAATATTTTTCTTTGGGAATAAAAGAAATGAAAGTATTAACTAAAGTACACAAAAACTTTTTCATTTCTATGAGTATTTTTAACTGACAAAATATCATGTCAATATTTGCACTCGATGTCTGATGATATGAGTGAATGCTAAAAGCCCTTTTTTGTAATAGAAAACTTGAATTGTTTTTAGTTTTTTGATAGCCCAACAAATCCATCATCACTGTGATAATTATGAAAGCCTATAAAATTTTCACACTTGAAAAACAATTAAATGATCGTCTAAACAATATCAGAAAACAGCATGGAAATTGTTAAACAAGTATTGAGTAAACAAAATCTTTTTGAGATTTAAAATTGTTTTGATTTCTTTTCTCACTGAAATTAAATAATTACTCCAGCTAAGAATTGTTATAAATATTTGAATACTTTTCCAAATTACTTGTGCGAGTGTTGATTGAGAAATATATTAAAATCTTTAGTAATATAATCGTATTTCGTGTCACAAATATTAAAATGGGGGAACATATTGAAATAGTTTTCTAGGAATTTTCAATGTCTTGTTGGAAACTCTTTTTTTAAATAAAATATTATATTCAATTGTTAGATGCTTACAGAAATAAGTGTAGGGGTCCCTTTTTTTCTAATTGCTTGTATTCGAAAAGAATGTTTGTAAAATTTATGGATCCTGTAGACAAGGGGTAAATTATTTAAACATTCGTGGCAGAAAGATTTGTGCATTGTACTCATTAAATAATTTAAAACTCCATGGAGATTTGAAGTCAATGTAATGTTGCAAGTATTGAAAAATACAAATTTTACATACTTCCATATGTATGTATGTATGCAATACATATGTATGTGAATATATTAATCAATAAATTTGTATATTTGGCTTACAAAGAAAAATTTTAAATCTTAATGAGCTTTTAAATGCTATTCGGTTTTTTTGGTTTAATATGAAGACGTCTGTCAGTTTTGACTTATAATTAAGTGAACTTATTAACCTTAGACAACAGTGATATGAAACAGATAACCCAACATGTCTATCAAGTGTCTATATTGCTTTCTCATTTCATTTTTTATTTTTTGAACAACAAAATCTGTATATGTATTGATGTATAACAGCAAAAAGAAAAACAAATTGTAACATGTGGTTTCCCTTTTCTTAAAATAAGTAATGTTTTCTTGTTTTTACATTAGGATCCTGAAATTTTTTTGGTAAACATAATTAAATTTTCATGTTTTCATTTCGCCACTATCAGTATATACTTGTATTTCCTGCATATTGGCATTGTCAGCAATTTGAAAATATAAAAAAATAGAACTTTCTACACACTCATATAAACAAAATGACAAATTGATTTGTATATGAAGACACTTGTGTTTCTTTGCTATATTCTTCTTGGTCATAAAACTATTACTTGGAATTATTTACAACAGTTTTTTTTCATATCTTAGTTTGACAAATTATTCTATGTGACTTTGGCTGCAACATGTGTAATATTTTTGCTTTGGTTTCTAGTTCCAAATTTTTAGAACTTTCTTTATTCAATATACAATAGTAATGGGCTGCATTGTGGCCAACAAACAAGTTTGATGTGTCTGAAAAGATTATGTGGTTTGTTGGTCACTTAGTGCAAAGTGATATATAAAATAAAATTAGTTAAACAGCATTAAATAGGCACAAGTTACATGGATAATTTAATTAGGCAGTTACATCAAATTAAAAACGCAGTTTATCTTTCATAAAATAAAAGCAAACATATGTATGTATGTGACAGCGCATAGAGAAAGGGACCTAAGGGTAAAAAAATCAATTTTCACTTTTTTTTGATGTGGACAACATCTGAGCATCGAATGAGACCGTTCCCATGCTCCAAAAGTGTTCCCTCCCAGAGATATGCGCG
The DNA here is from genome assembly GCA_956483585.1 of Gymnocheta viridis. Lineage (NCBI taxonomy): Eukaryota > Metazoa > Arthropoda > Insecta > Diptera > Tachinidae > Gymnocheta > Gymnocheta viridis. Next base: position 19,833,926 of record OY101441.1, on the reverse strand, counting down.
TTTTATGAAATTGATGGTACACCAAAGATACACGTATTTAAATCTTTAAAATGGCTCTCCTGAACAAAACAGGTTTTTACCCTTAGGTCCCTTTCTATTTTGCGCGTCACATATATGTATGTCTTTTAAAAAATGATTTTAAGTAAACGAGTTTTTTCGTCTATTTATATACAGCAGAGGAAATCCATAATTTTCAAACCAGGGGCCCCACGCCTTGTAACACTGGTGATTCGTGGTCAGAAAACCTGTCAACTAATTTGTCACTAAAGTTTTATAACGATATTTTAAAAATTGTACGATGAACATTATTATTGCTTAATAAATGAGTTCAACTTTAGCAGCCAATTATGATTGTTAGAATCAATTAATGCTTTATTTTAACAAATGGTAACGCAACCTTCCCATAAAAAATTCGGAAGTTGATCCAAAGGCATAGCATTTTCATTGTATATGAATATTCTAAAAAAAAAATTTTTGTCAGCAACTTTTAATGCAGACAACCATTTTTTAAATACCCCGTTCAGCACTTTGGATCAATTCGGTCGTATGACAATTATTTGTTGAATTTGCTGCTGTTTCACCAGAAAAGTAACTGCTTAGGCCCAAATTAACCAATTTCAATTGAATGAAAAGTCTTTCGATAACCTCATTCAATAGTTAACTAGGAACTTTATATAGAGGCCTTAGTGTCCAGTTCACCGAAGATTTTATTAATGATTGGTATGCTAATTTTTTGCATAGTTGTTTTGCTCTCCATAATCCAGAAAAATGTTCTTAATATATATTCGTCAATATACATATTAATCTATAAAAATCAATTGTGCCTGTCTTCGTTTAGAGTAAAATGTCAAACCGTTCAAACGGTTTCAACAAAATTTTGTGAGAGTTGGTACTTTTCGAATCTAAACGTAACAAGTAGTGTTGTCAAAATATACATGCATACATATATATATAGTTTTAATAATTCACTGTATTTTAAACCGGTCCGTGTTTTCTGCTCATTACAAAAAGTTTAGAACAGATGACAATCGTTCTACACAATAGATGTACTTTATTAATGTATACTACTCCAGTTTATCTGTGATACTAACACAAACCGTTCATGAAGTTCTCTGAAACAAAGCAAGCAGTAGTGTATCATTTGAAACAAAATTTTTTAATAGCAACGTTATTACTTGAAAAAATCACAAAATTATGTAATGAATTTTTCAGATTAGTTTTCGATAAATTTTATTTAATTTTGAAAACACTAAATGGTTTCTATTTATTTATGCATACTTAGTTGGTTAATTAACCAATTAAATGGTGTAATAAGCAATATTTGTATTAATTATAAACACATGACCATATGCATACATGCATAGAAGCATTTATATACTGATGGGAGAAATAACAGAAACACGATCATTTCTAGCAGATTAAAAAAAACTTAGAAAATTGTCGAATTTTTTTGTGGATAGATTGCAATTCTGCCATGAGCTTTTCTACATCTATATTTAATTTTGTGGTCAAAGCTTTAATTGAACCTTCTACAAAAATTCTCTAGTTACTTCGATGACCATTGTAAAATCTTCACTCTGCTGTCATAGAACATCTTCTTCTCGATATAACGGTCGTTGGTATTTTTTGCATCAATTCCAATATTTTTCCAATCCAAATATCTTTTTGCTCGGTTAAACAACGATAAGCTGCGGTTGTGTTGAAAAATAGTGACATAAAAATAGCATAACAGTGATACCCATTCAAATAGACTTTTTGATTCTATAATTTTTTCCACCAATGTACGTATGATTGTGTACCACATTTGTATGTTAATATTATGCACTACATCTCTAATACCAACAACTGCAAAATCCATATGCCTGTTTATTTGAACAGCTGTAGAGTTGATGCTGTTTTAGTTGTTCCACAAAAAAATTATAATAAACTAATAAACAACTTTGTTAATTATTAGAAATGCAATCATCTCCCAATCAAATTTGCATAAATTATGAACTAAAACCAAATAACCGATATCACATATGCAACATAATCAAATATACCAGATATAATTTATTGAATATTTATTCTAAATTAAAATCGAAAACAAAATGATTTTGTTCACTGCTTGTTTTCCAACAATTTTAATTTTTTTCATAAGATATTTTGTAACTTACAAATCATCATCATCATCTTTCAAGTCAACTCCAATTAAATCATTCCATTCCCAAGATATGATATGTTCGAGTATTATTTCATGCAATTATATTTATATCAGTTTATTAATAACCTTGTAAATAAATAAAACTGAAACATGAATATTGCTAATCTATAAAATAATACAAAATTATAATTATAATACAAAATTATTTTTTTTAAATTTAAGAAGAAAAATTACTAAATCTTGAAGTATGTCATAATTTCTGAAATAAAGAACGTGAAGTAAAATATAATAGAATCAAGAGCCGCACAGCGGGGCTAAAAGCAAGAATGATTATAAGAAATATGTATATTCTAAGCTACTGATCTGACTTCTTAGCTACGTAAAGTGTAAATGTGATAGAGAAGGAACTAAGCTTTTTTTAAAGAGAAGTAACACTCAGGCAATTAGTATGCCTACCAACCAGTGGTTGTGCTACCTTCTTTGGTAAAGGGATAGTGAGAGAGGACAGGTGGTGAAAGTGAGAAAGCTTAATTTTTGCACCTCTGAGATTGCTCGTTGTGTTAGTTTTTAGATCACTTTTGCAGCGCCTCTGATGTCAAGTAGGCACATTAAATGTATTAAGCTGTGTAGCCATTTTTTATTAATTATTTTACTTCGCCGGCGATTTTGCTACAATACCGACGAAGGAGGGCGCTGTGATGTCCGCTAGCATGCACCAGTATCAATTGCTGTCGGTACTCTTCAGTGACCAGTGCTATGCCTTCGTCACTTAAACAGTCCAACAACAACAAATACAATGGCATAATAATGCACATCTGAAAAATACTGGATTGGATGTTCACAAAATAAGCCACCCTTTGAGATTGAAAAATGATCTACAGGGCATGATTGTCGAAATGCTTATAAGATGAAACAGCAGATTTTTCAATCGAAATGAGAAAATCGATACAATATGATTGATTATTGAAACTGTCTTAAACTTTGTTTTGTGAATGTTTCGCGCAATACTTTACTCAATATTTTATTCAATTGAATATAAGTTTGGTAAAAAGAACATTAAATTTTAAAATTAATTAAATACGAGTTTATTAAGAAACTTAACAAATTTAAGTAAACTACTATGTCCTATATTTTTTTTTTGTATTTCGAAAATTCTGTTTCTGGACTCGAGCTAACTTTGTTTTTCGCCAATATGTTTCGCTATAATTAAAAATAATTATTCGATAATTATGGGATTTTTGTTACATGTAAAGCCATTTTTCCAACTTTATTATGTTCAACGAATCAATATTAAAATTTTTTATAACATAAAATGTATGCTAATTATATAAAAATTGTTTCAGAATTCCTAAAACTATTTTATAGACACCCAAGAAATTTAGTCTAGACAACAAACATTCCCTTTTTTAAATTACTCACATTGTTTAGGTTTTTAATATTATTGCATGTATTTGTTTATCTTATAGTTTTTGTCGTTATAGTATTCATATTACATTTTAATTGCAATTCCCATTTATGTCCTGCACTCTAGCTACTTATTTCCTTTAGTTAATTATATGTTTATATTTATATTTTCAACTTTTTTGATTGCCATAACTTTTGCTGCTATTTTTTGTTCACATAAATCTTTTTTTATTATCATGAATATCATTATACATACATAATAATCTTTTGATGTGTTTTTATAAATTTAACTAATACAATAATATTAAATAAGCATTATTTCAATTCAAAGACAAAAAACATCTTCTTTTTTACGTTACAGATGTGCATCACGCCACCTAATATCAATAGTTATATCCCAGAAGCATTCAGTTTTCTGGTGAGTGCCAATAATAACCCAAAACAATAAAAGCTTTTAATTTGTATAATTCTTTGCAAAAAGAGATTATTATCAGTATCCGGCTTTTTGTTTTTTCTTAATCTTTTTTCTTGTTATTGTTCCTGATATCCCTCATATTCCTTATATCAGATCATCCTGTCATATGTAGCTAAACAACTGCTGCTTTTATTTTAATTTGTTTACTTAATTTTATATATTTCTTGATTTTTGGGTTGGTTCGTTTAAGTTTCAACTTTTTTGTTTTATTAAATTATCGAAATTTCTTGGAATATAAAAAATTTAAATACTAATACAACTTGATATTTTTTGAGGCAACTAACATCTAGGATTTTATTGCTTAAAATCAACATTGCTTAGCCACATATGCTCATTGCTAAAACAGATCATAGCATTTTTTTATATACTCAGCAAAAAAATGTTGGAAGTTGTTTCAAAGGCTTGGCGTACAAGTACGGAATTCAATATTCTAAAAATGTTGCTTATCAACAACATTTAATTCAGATAACCTTTTAATTTTATGCCATTCAGCTCCTTGGATCACTTCCGTCCTATGGGAAATAAAATGTTGAATTCATTGCTTTTTCACCAGAAGCGGAACTGCTTAGAGTTCAGTTAATCAATTATATTACTAGTGACTGTTGCTATGCTCATTTTTTGCTGGGATATAAATACATTTCCAAAACAAGTTTTTAAATTTATTACTTTTTTCGCAAAAATGTTTCTAAGCAACATATTTACCACTCCATTCAATACAAGAAAAGGCTTTGCTTTATTAATTTCTTTTAGCTTTTGCAAATTAATAATTTTCTTTTTTTTTACGACTAACAGACACAAAAACTCTTTTAGCATAAATTTAGTTTATACTTTTGTGTAGGAAATACTTTTTCTGAATTAACTTTCTACCGCAAATAGTCATGCCATATTGCTCTAACGACTAACATGTCTTAATTATATTTTTCAATTATTCCATTTTACATTTTTCCATATGACTTTAAATAAAAGAATCTCTGAAATACTTTTTGTTTTTATGGAATATGATAAATATTATAAAACATTTTTATAGCTGATGTTGCATACAAATTCTTTTAGTTTATTTATTTAAATGGAGTACTTGTATTCATATAAACATATTTCTGACATAAAAAATGCTTGCAATTGAATTTTAAAGTAATCACAATCCTAATGGTGTCATAAAAAGTAATGACTACGACGGATAAAAGATGCATACATTTCTGTCAAGTACAATATACTCGTACTTACAAGCTTAGAATTTTCTTTTGCTATTTTTAAAATGAAAACTACAACTCGTATGTTTATAACAAATAAATTTGTCTTTATCATTTCAGCAGGAAATGGCTCCATTTATGGATTTTTTTTACTTCACTAAAAACTTAATTTTGACTGAATTTCGCTTTAAGTCAGGGATGGGCAAGTTTTATTTAGCTTGAACTTAGAAGATGTACTTTAGCTTACTTAAGTGTATTTACACGGCATGAATTGTGACTTTTTAATATGAAATATTTATTTCATATTACAACATACTAGAAGTTTTTTGTGTGCATTGTTAAAAATTATAAGACTCTGATATGCTTTTTCACGGCTACAGCATAATTATATAAGTATTTTAGATCCTTGCACTAGATATATTAATAGCGGGATTTGTTTTCTTGCAATTACTTTCTCAACATTAATGTTGTAAAATGTTTGTTGTTCTTTTCGAATGGATGAGAAGCCTCCCCTTGTCCCACAAGTTCCATAAAAATGTATTTTCATTAGTATTTTCCAGTGTAACGACTCCTTAGCGGCAAATTATCGTAAGCGGCAGTTTTTCAAAACTTTAATTGTTATTGAAATTTTAATTATGTGGACTGCCTTTTTAAAAACTTAAATTTAAAAATTTTTAAATTTCAAATTATCAAAATTTTTAGTAACTTTTAAAATATGTTCGGAAAGAATTTATCTTAAGCCACAATTTCTGTATTTAAAACATGTTCAAACAATCAAAAAATACCTCTCCTGAAAATTATAAAGTATTCTGAAGTACAGAATGAAGTCTGTATCGGTATTAGTAAGGCGATTTCACACCGTGACCCAAGATAAGGCAACGATCATGTAGTTGGATTTAACGTCTTTCGATCTAAAATTAGATTATCGGTTTCTATTGGTAAACAGAAGATCAAACGGAAGTTCACGTGAATCAAGCAATCTAAAGGAAAGGGTTCAACAATTCAGTCTTCATACAAATTATTTCGAATGCTGCGGGGTTACTCTCTATTGCGATGCGAAAGAAAAATGGTACAAAATAAAACTATTTTTACACTGAAATAGCTTTCGCATCGCAATAGAGAATAAACCCTCTGGATAGTGTGCTAAATTATTAGCTCAGGTGTAGCAAGTTCGATCAAGCCTATGCGTATCCTGGTATTCTGTAGACATCAAAAAATACTTTGCATCTTATGTTTACCCACCCCTTCAATTAACACAGCTAAAAAAACAAAACTAAAGTAGTCCAACATTTTTTATGCAGCAAAAAAAATACTAGAAGTAGTGAACTTCTTTTTAACAATTTTGATTCAAATAACATAAAGAGTAACACATCCTTTTTATTTACTTTTTGTTTAAAGTGTTTGGCTCCCTTAAACAACTGTTGCATTTTTTTTTTTCGGAAAATATTCGTTAACACTTTGTCCATGTATAAATTTGTATTTCTGAAGTTGTATAAAAGAATAGGAAAATATTGCTTAAACAACTTTGGCATTTTTATGTTCTATGTTTAAACAAAAGTGTTCCCGGTTTTTTCTGTTTAATTTTTTGTTTTGTTTTTAGTTTTCATGGCATGGGGTTTCAAACCAGCCATTATATTTTCTGTATGTTGCAAAAACATACTTCATATACACATGTACAGATGTACACAGCATATATATTAATTTTAAGCAACATTTTCCTACACCAAACATTTTTTTTTAATTTTTTATGAAGATATTTTTGCGCACATTTGCAAACTCATGGAATATTAAATTTTTAATGCTACATGAGAACTTGGGCAAAAAATTTTATATACAATTGCTATATGTACATACTGTCAAGCCAAAAAATTAAAACTTAATCCTCTATTAGAAAATTAATGTTGAAGAGACCTTAAACCTGAAATAAAACTCATTTCAAACCAACATTTTCCCATATCAAGTGTTTTCATTTTCCCTTAAATTTCACCCAAACTTCATCACGAAAGATTATTTCAGATACAAAATTTTGTGTCAGTTTCTTTTTTTGCCGCCATAATATTTAACCGTATGTTTTTCCCATTTTCAAATTATGTGCATTTAAAATGATGACAGTTTCTTTTGTTCACATGTTTCCATGGCAAATAATTATATGAATATGTACTTGTATGTGTGCATGTGTCTAAGCGACAAATAAAACTTTGGAAAACATCGCCACCACAAAACTCTTGCAGACAAATTGTGTTAAAGCACAAAAACTATAGTTGTAAAGTGAGTTTTCCTCACAATCTACAGCAAAACAAAATAAATTTTATTTCTTTCGCTGATAATTATGGTTCAAAACCTAACTTTAGGTTGAACTTTTTGTCAGTTTGTAGAAAAGAAAAAAAGCAGAAAATTAAAATCAAAAGTTAATTATGTTTAAATTTCTCTTGCAACATATTTTTGCAATAATTAATTCATAGAAAAAAAAATTACCTTCTCTATTTTCGATATTACTTAAAGAATTTTGTGCAAAATCTTTTAAAGCAGTTGTGACTCCCTTTTAACTTCCTCTTATAAATTCATCTCTCATTTACATGTTTTATTTAATTTAACAATAATTCTATTTCCCGTTCAATTTTCTTTTCTAGTGTTGGAATAATTGTGATCAACAATTGGGTCCATTTCGCTTAAATATCAATTCAGCTTTGCGCCAGGGCTCTTTGGTGATAACAGACATTGCTTGGGATCAAGCCATCACGAATGCTTCAAAGCAATGTTTAGTTACTTGGGAGGTCTCTGGAGGCGGTCTAATGGGCAACCTATTGACTGATAGTTCTACTGTTGAATTATCCCTCTGGTCAGATACAGTTTATCACGTACAAGTTACGTGCAAGCATAAGGTAAGTTTCCAAAAAAAAAGTTTATTTTTGAATCGTCCCATCAACCGAACAGTAAAGGCAAATAAAAATCATACAAAATATGCGGGCAAGAATTAAAAGAAAAACCAAAACGATTTGTTTGCCACAAAATTGTTAGCCCGTACTGTATAAATGAGCAATAAGCTAAGCGCCATCATGATGGTTATGGCGATGATGCTGATGATAATCTAACCTTGGCCAGATCTTTAGTTTATTTGATGGTGGTTTTTGTTGATGGCAGCTTCATTAGTGTTAAACATCTTCTTTCTTTCATATATTTGTTGCTTATTTCTGTGAAGCTCTAAAAATATTATTTAGCAATCAGCTCGTCGTCCAGATTATAAGCCACATAGAAACAAGTTGTATAGAGTAATATCAAGCTAATATCAAAAGACATCTGTTAGTTTCTAAGCGCACAGTGAAGAAAATTTACAATACAATTATATTCTTACTCTTTTAGTTTATGAATTTCTTCATAAAAGACGATCGTGATCATCATAATTTTTCAACCAAAAAAAAAAAAGAGTTATTATTCGTAGCTCTCTGCCAAGAAATGATCATGTTGCAACATTAAACTTAGATGCTAAAAGAAAAAATCCTATTATTAAATTTTTATTTTTAATAAAACTTGCACGAGACCACCAATTGTTTGTTGTTTGTGATCATGTATGTATGTGTGTGTGTACGAAACTTAATTTTCATATTGACCATGTGCTGTTGGTGTTAAGCCTCCAACTCGAGAGCTTTTATGGGATGGTGTGAAAGCCATAGTAATTGGCTAATTACATCAATGTACTTCTAGCTGTTGACAATTTTGTTACAAACTTCAAACATGGCTTTTGCACCAACAATACTACATCACACACAAAAATAAAGATTTAAATTAAGCTCTTGCCATAAAATGTTGCATGATGTCTAAAGTCATTGTCGTCGTAGTCGTTACGTCCTCCTTATAGCGTGTTATGTTCCATGATGGCATGCAATCATATTGTATACCAAAATCAAACATTCAATATTATAGCACTCTCTTTATTTTTAATAGTTTCTTTTTTTACGTTCATTTGGATTTTAAATGCAATTTATTGTTGCTTTTATTTTTTAGTATTCCAGAGTAATTTTTTTATGTCTATATGTCTGTCTGTTTTACTGCATGTGTCTGTTTTTATCAATATTGTTAAACTTACGTAAATATGTACGTATGTACTCGTATGTATACATTTTGCGTGTCTAAGATTATTGGAGCCTACGTTTTTGACATTAACACGCAACAATTTATAAAATAATTTACTAACAGCAAGTGACGTTGGTTTGAAAGAAGCTCTTGAAATCCTTGTTATTAATGATATTTTTCATTATTTATTGTCTTCATATACAACTGCTTTGTGGTATTTAGTAGTTGCAAGTTAAAAAGGAAAATTTACTCCAGAAACATGAAGATTGCAGGTGGTTTGTTAAACTTGTATTCACATTGGATGATAATAACGAGAAACGATCAATTGATCTTGTTAGTTTCCAATTGATATGTTAGCAGTAGTAAGTGGACTTAGAATATTGAGATTAATGTACAGTGGGACTTCAATAAGTGCAAACAAAAATTTAAAATAGTTAAAAAAAATTGTTGTTGTGCTCCAAACAAAAAATTCATAAAATAATAAAACTTTTTGAACTGTGTTTATTGTTTTATTATATCCAAACAGTAGAAATTTGAGAAAATTGAGAAAGAAATTACATAGTGATTGTTCTTGTTCGTCATATTTTTTCGTTTTATTATTGTAAAACATATAATTTTATGACTACCATTTGAATCTCCCAAATAGTTAACAAAAATTCAATTTCGAATTTTATGTTAGTTATGTGAGTTTGGATCTTAAGGTACGGTCACACTTGGCAAACATTTGCCTAAAAAAACGAAAGCTCTACTTTGGCTTAGGGTTAGTGTGATCTAACTTGGTTTTTATATCACAAAATGAAGTCAATTATGCCGCAAAATGCAAATATTATTTTTAATAAAAGAAAATTCAAATTTATCTTGTCTGTTGTTTACGTTTTCTTCGGCAAATGTTTTTTCATGCTGCTGCATATTTAAAAGTATTAAAAATTTGCGCCGATAAAAAAATATAAGTTTTAAAATAATAAAAGTAGCCGTTTATTTTGAAAACTACTGCATGCTTCTTTCCAAAAAAAAATCAAGTAAGCCATTTAGTTTATTTGTTGAGTTTTCAAGTTGTGTTTTAATTTTGGAGTAAAATATATGGAAAATATTTTAATTTACTCATAAATATGCGCAATTTTCGAAATATCCGGTAATGATTTTTTTTTAATTATTGTTATTAAGAAAGGAAAGATTAGAAGCAGAACAGTAGTGCGGTGACGTTCGAAACGGTTCTGTCTGTTCTTTTTAGTTTCAAAATTACTAACTGAACTATTCAAGTTCTATTAAAATAAACGGCTCAAATATTTGTTTTAGTGCTTTACTGCCAAGAAGTATTCTTCCATTAATTGTTTAATTTTTAATTTCTTTTTATTAACAAATATTTTCTTTCATGTTTCATTGTAGGAAACCGGAGGCATGCGCAGATCTACCAAATTGATTGTGGATACGCATAAGGCAGGCGATAGTTCAGCTACTGGCATGCAAGCCATTGCTCTGGATTCAACATTTGGCAATAAAAATCTAGCCAATATTTACGGTGCCGAATCTATACCAACTTCATTAGGTGAATCTGACTCAAGAATGCGTATTTTAAAGGACAGTTCCAAAGATTTCCTATCACCTTACAATCCCAATGTAAATACCAAGCCTGTCTCCACCCAAACTAGCTCCAGTACGATTTCAACAAACAATATCAAATCGCGTAATGTAGCTGAGAATGAGATACTACCCAGCATAAATGTCAAACGAACACAGCTTGTTGGTCTGCCAGCAGTAGCTGAATCTACTAGTTTTCTAAACCAGACTATGATGTTTGCTATAGTAGGCTCAATAGTATTATTTTTGGGCATTATTGCGTTGTACCTTATTATGCGACCTGCACGTAAACAAATTTCAGTTATCGATAAGCAAGTGTTAATACAAACCGAAGTGCTGCCCAGCCAATTGCCCTTAAATCCTGCGTCTGTTCAGAGTTTATCGAAATCATCACCACTCAATGATCAACGTACAACATTACATGTGTAAATTTAGATGTGATTTCGAAAATCATCTGTATAAATGTAAAAATAACTTAGGGTTTTCTTCTCTCTCAATTTTTTTGAGTGTATGTGATCGTGTAAATACAGCATAGTAGAAAATAAAAAAAAAATAACTTTAGTTTTATCTCAAAGTGTAAATATTAATTTTGCTTAATTTTTACGTTTAAAAAGCCTAAGTTAAAGCCGTGTGAAAGTGCGTATGAAAGTATAAGTGTGTGTTAAACTATACAAAAAGTCTAAAGCTGAAGTTTTACATTCAAGTTAAAACAAACAGGAAAAAGCGATTTGGTCATCTTTACCTGACAGTGTTAATTTATTTGCTAATACTTGAAAAGCTTTTTGTTGATTTATTTTTTAAGATTTTTTAAGTATAAATACGTAAAGTTAAAAAGATTAAACAAGGTCAGATCGTCTCAATACTTAAACACAATACTTACACAAATAAACAGATAAAATTTAAATGTATTAAACGCTTCAGTTAACTGATGTTTAACAAAAATATATGTTTATATTTTTTTAAATTAGTTAACACACCACAATAAAACTAAAAAAAATAACTTAAAGTGAATGAGATTTGCAAAATGTGTTGAAAAACTAGCAAGTAAGATGTCTAGTCCTTTTTTTGTAAGTAATACAGATAGCGAACGTATGAGTGTATGAATGATTTTGTAATTTTAAATTTCATTAAATTTATTTAATTAATCATTAAACTTGATAAAGAAAAGATTAAAAATAAAAAATGATTTTCGTTTAGAAAGAAATTGTTCTGTTTTTTTTTCCTAAGACACGCTAACAAAAAAACTCCCAGTGTAATAGAAATTTATACTACGTTTCAATGCTTTGTTTCCCATAAAGAATTTTTATTTTAAGGAATTTATGAGTTTGTTTAATAAGTAGCTAAACGTTTTTTCTTCGTTTGTATTGTATAAATTTATCACGAAACCATGAAAAAAATCAAAAATATCTTCCAGTCAAAAGAAAATTGAAGAATATTGTAAAATAATCCAACTGTCTAGAGATATAAAATCAAAAAAATCAGATTAGTATAAAATTTATAGCAGTTTATATTAAAAAATATTTAATTTAATTTAATATAAAAGATAAGTATATTTAAATTTAGAACTTGTAAATATCAGCCATACAAAACAAACGGTAAAATGCAACTCTTTTGTAACAAAAAATACAAATTAGCATATAAAACTAAATTATGAATTAACAACAAACAAAGGAAAGCAAAGTTAAAAACGAAAAAAAAACATTAATTTAAATAATGTCTGCGTGTGTTTCAAACAAAGTCAAGCAATCATCAATATATAAAAAATAAACTTAAAATATAATAAAAACTTTAAAAATAAAACAAATGTAAAGGAAAGCAAACTTTAAGCTCTAAAACTTTAAATCTTTTATGTTCTCAACATTAATTCTGCTATATTTCCAAAAGGAGGCACACGTTTTAAGACTGATATCCTTAATAATTAATTTGTAAAACTTATTTTCCTCCGTAACCCTTTCATTTTTAAATTTTTTACTCAAAATTGTTTTTTCTTATCTAATATTTTTCATGAAAGAATTGTTATTGAATTTATGTTATTTTGCTGTCTTAATTTAATTACCTCTTCGGCAAAGGTAGGCTTAATTTATAAAAAAAAAATCACAATTTTATTATGAAATTTAAAGAAAAAATAACAAAATGAAACTTTAACATAAAAATCATTATTCATGTTTCATCAGAAAACAAAAAAAAATTGTAATTAGTAGTTATATTATAAATATAAAGAAAAAAAACAAAGCAACAAAAAATAAAACAAAGAAGAAAAATAAACCGAAATTTAAAAAATGTATTTATATATTTTTAATTAAAAAGGATCAAAAACACACAGCAAGGTGAGTGGGTAACAATGCTAATTAAATGCTTTTGCCAAGATCATTGTGAAAAGAGATGATCTAAAGGTAAGTATGATTTTCAACACCAGCATACTGAAATCTGCTGTTCAAACAAAGAATATGAAATCTTGTTTCCATTGGCTAAGCATGAATATTGCAGTGCATAAATATTATTTAAGGATGCCATATCAGCAAATGTTATTACCTTTCATACTTTCAAAAATTACTCAAATATCTGTTTAAATTAAGAATTTGAATCTATACACAGAAAAAATACGGACCATAAATAGTGTTAAAAGATTTTAAAAACTTTTTTAATTAACAATAGTACTTAATTCATACACAACATATTTTTATATTTATATTTATTAAATCAAAAAAGCAAAGATTATTTAATAATATTTAAAAAAATTGTATTTAAATGAAATTTGTATGGCTTGAGCTCAAAGCTGAGTTTACCCATCCATATCTTCTTAATTTAAGAAATTATTTTTTGATAAATTCATTATTTTATTAAGAGAGTACTTTTTATTTGCAACTATTTATTCATCAGACTAGCAGAACGGATCAGTTATAATTTCGATGTCTCTACACCATCTCATCAGCGTTTTTTGTTCGATTTTACCACTTTTGACGGTGGATGCTAGTGACTAGGAATATCAACTATTTAACCGTATTATTTAACGAATTATAATACGAAAAGTGCAACTTATTCATTTCTTACAAGTTAAATCAATTTCGGTTAGTACGAAATTCCATCTCTGATTTTTAATTATTCCAAATATCCCATACTCTCTCGCTTTTTCCTAAGCCATTGGCTTTAAGATCAAGCAGTTTTCCATATTTGTTTACTTTATTTTTGTCTTTTAGTTGACTGTCTTAGTATTCAAAGAATCAGTTATAAAATTTGAATTTTTTTAAATCTAATTAAAACAAAATTATCACACATAAAACCTTTATTTTAACAACGTTGTGCTTCTTCTAATTTAAAGGCTGGTTGGTTGCTTTACGTGGCTGCCCTCTACACGTAGGCATTCAAGTAGAATCTAGATAATTCCTTTTTGAAAGGACCATTGCACTCGTCGGCGTCAACCTATGTACAATCGTATCTAAGTACTCGGATACGGTGATTGGTACTAGATCCAACCCGTCGCAATGAGATATCTGATAAGATCACTCAGCCCTATCTCTGATAAATCTGAAAGGTCCTCTAGTACATGACTGTCTAAAAATTTTTGTCTCGAGAGATTCTAAGCTGGACATTCGCAAAGAAAGTGAAAGATTGTCTCTTCTTTGCTTTCTTCTCGACAACTACGGCAGCACTCGTTATAGGACAGGCCTATCCCACTAGCATGTCTGTCAACCGTCCAGTGCCCCGTCACGACTTCGACGAACCTTCAGATGTCCTTGCGGTTTCTACGTGTTAATTGTATTGTATTGTATTGAACGGTTATAATTATAGCAAGCCCACATTTTCCTTGTAATCTTGCACGTGTCTATATTGCGCCAATTGCATTCAGCCTTATAGAGATAATGCTTGGCTATGCATTTTCTAATAGCGCCAAGCGGCGTGGCTACCGTTTCAGCGTTGGAGGAATTCAGAGCAGAGCCAGCGTTAGCCAGCTCGTCCACCTGCACGTTGCCTGGAAAATTGCTGTGTGGTGGAACCCAGATGAGGGTGAGATCAGCCTGACCACCCAGTCTATATAGCACACTCCTACGCTGCCCAACTAGAGTAGATGAAGTGGTACGCGATCTTAGGAATACAAGTGCTGCTTAGCTGTCGACAAAGATGCTGACTTTACCACGTACCTTCCTGTCGACCAGCGTTCTGGCCGCTTCCCTTATATACAGAATTTCGGCCTGAAAAACAGTGGCTTCGTTAGGGAGACGGAAGGAACGTTCTATACCTAGATCATCTGAAAAGACTCCAGAACCGACACCGCAGACCATTCTTGATCCATTCTAATTTAATAATGTACAGTGTTTCATATTTGTGTATCTTCGAAGTAATAAAAAACATGTGCACAAAGTTAATGAAAAGATTTCATTGAAAATCTTCAAGCTTCAGGTCAACGATTAACAATGTAACAAAAACTTTATTTAATTTAATATTTCGATTGCTCTATGGAAAGCTTATTCAGGGTTATTTAAATAATATTACGCTAACAAATTTTTGTATCGTATTTTGTTAATATATTCTAAAAAATTTCTATATTTTCTAAGCATCATATGTTCCGGAACAATGGGATATGGCCGAAGTTCTTGAAAATTTTACAATACCTTTGACTTTTTAAACTTTTTTTTAATATTTTTAAAATATTTATCTGTCAGTTAAACTTTGCCAAAGTCAAAAGTGAATAAGAAATTGGTGTAAAAAATGTTATAAAGTTCGTATAATAATAAAATTTTCATTCATAAAATTTTTTAATTTCATGATATATGGGAAGGAATTGCGTGCCTGCTCCTGCATATTTCAAATTTAAAGTTCTTTATATTTAATAAATAAATTAAATTAGGGTGTAAAATTTTATCGTTCTGCAATTACATCTACATATTTATGGCCACTTGGTATACGTCTTGCAAAAGTACAAATGAAAAATATCATTGCTTTTGCTTTACGTTAAATAATAATTTTTGTGTAATTCAATTTCAAAATGAATCTTCGTTAATAACTTAAAATTGATACTCGTTACATCACTAACGCGTACATACATATGTATGTATATACATATGAATGTGTATACATAGTATTTGTATATGTATGTACATAGCAAAATATATAATGATTTTGTTACTAATTTTTACGTCGTAAAGGCATTAATTTTAAATTCAAATTTAATCCAACAAATGCTTTGTTTTAATAATATACCATTTTCGTTGCCTTCAGTCAACATTAATTTCTCTTTGTATATTCCCATAAGCAAATATGTAGAGAATTGCAACCGCCACTAACCAAGCAGATGTTGCCAATGAATCCTTTTGTCTCTATAGTCATATTGTTATGCAGCTTCGTTCGTTATTATGATGTTATTTGTTATAATCAAAATCGCAAAGTAGCGGAATCGCGACCATTAAAAACACTTCACAACGCAATAAAAAAAGCTTCTAAAAACAATTTACGCAATTGCATTAACAAATAAACGAAAAATAATAAGGAAAAAGCAACGTCAAAACAAAAAGTGGAAAAAACGTAATTTAATAAAATATAATTTTTGAAACGGACGAGCTTAATAATGCTAAGAGGATATTATTTTGCGCTATATTTAATATTTGCGTGTTTGTCATCGCAATTTGCTTTTATACAACTCCAATCTACAATATATGTATGTACATACATATGTATGTACACAGATGCTTGTACGCGAATGGTTCTGTAATACGGCTTGTTCGCATAGTTGTCGTCGACATTACCCAGGCTAATGTTTATATTATTGTGAGAAAACATTTTATTGTTGTTGATGCTTGCTGCTGATGATAATATTGCTGCTGTTGAAAATGCGTTGGAGTTTGAGGACTATTTTTCTTTAATTTAAATTTGTTTTTATTATTTTTTGCGAAACACTTCAACACTCCAACAGTCATTGTACCGTAAATGTTGTTTTTGTAAACCACCAAACCATCATCAACAATAGCGACAAACAAATAATTAAAAAAATGAATATACATAAATATATGTATGTATGTATGCATACTTTCACAAATTCGATGATGGCTCGGATTGTGTCAGGGGATTCATTCGTTCATTCATTCGTTTTTAGACGTGTATTTCAATACTAGCCCTTGAGGGATTTTCCAGGATTTTGCATTTGAATAAATCGACAAGGCACATCCGAAACAATAAAACAAATAGAATAGACATACATAAAAAGCACTAACGGAAAAAACTAGAACCGTAGCAGGAATTCTTTAGTGTGAGCACAGAAATAAAATTTGCAAATTGAAAAAAAAATCCTTAATTCCAACCGCAGCAACCTCAATCCAACGGAATCTGCTGTTGAGAATCTCCCCATCATTGCTGCTGTTATTCCACCAACCGAAAGCAGCTACAATTTTTTAAAAAAGATAACAAAAAGTTTTACGAAAAAAATGTAAAATAAATAAATGATGAAACGAAAACAATTTTCCCATTTCATGTGCCATTTGGGTAAATGAAAAAATAACAATTGTTTCCAGGTCCACTATTAGTCAACATATGAATACGAGCATAGAAAGCAAAAACTAAGTTCTCTGCTCTTGCACTCTCTAACACACACACACACTCACACAAGCACACATTTACAAACACTCATACGCAATTTAGGAAAACTAACAAAAATCACAATGGTAAAATCTAGCCTGTTGTCGGTTGATAAGAACCAAAAAAAAACTCCAAATATAACAACATCGTCGTGCAACGCGAAACAACAAATATGTATTGGAAATTCTATATGTAAAGTTGCTAATATGTGCGTTTTTAACGGCATAATAAAAATCTCAAAATTTTAAAATTCAGTTTTGTCAACCAACATGATGATGATGGTGTTCAACTTCCCAATAACTACCACAGATAGAGAAGATTATGTACACGCTTAAATCGGTGTAGCACGAGGATTGTTTGAGAAATCACTTTACATACATATGTATGTATGTATTTGGAAGGAATAAAAAATATATATGTATATAAATTGACGTACTAACGTATCAAGGAAAAGTTTTCTGTTTTGCCGAAAAAATATTGTATGTACATATATCTACAATAAGTCAAAGAATTTTCCAATTGCCTTCGTATGCATACAATTAAATTTTTTACTTGTTTTGTTAACTAATACAACTATAACAACATGCAAAAAACTTTTGCGAGCTCCAAAAACTTTCAAAGAATTGGTTTTTGTCAATCGCACAAAACTGGACAATTACAAATTGTATCTACTTCGATAAGAGTATTAATCGTAAATTCTAAAAAAATCAAAGTAGGAGCAGATAAAATAAATTAAAACAAAAAACAAATTTTAATTGAAGCAAACAATAACAGTTCTAAGTCTAATAAAAGGTAGAAAATAAAGGATAAACGGAAACTTAATTCAGAGAAATACAAAATAAAATCAAGAAAAAATATTAACTCTTGAATTTGATATTTAACCGTCCGTCCAAAACTATCAACTATGATTATACTATTATATCATGAGCCGATGGTAGTTTCAGACTTTCTCAATTTTTTTTGTAGTTTATTAGCAGCACAGGTATTTGTTGTAAGACATTGTGCATACATATATAATTTAGCTTGATACCATTGAAAACATTTCTCACGAAAATATGGTGCACAATGACATAAAGTTCAGAATATTTCATAAATAACGGCTAAATGGTGTTTATTATCATGATTTTGCCATTTTCATTTGAATATGATTTCATTGGCCGGTTCGGCTTTTCGATTTAAGTGAGTTTACTCATAATTTCGAAAAATACTACACAAACGTGATCTATGCCCTGCAGGTAAACCGGACTATGTCATTTTAATATACTTTTCAGTGTGCTAATTCTAATTTTATGAAACACAAGCAAATCTAGTGAAAATAGTGCTATATTTTCTCGGCTATCCTTAGTTGTATTTTCATTAATGTATGATAATGACTCGATGTGTTCATTTAAAAAATTTAACTTGTACAACAGAACACTATGACGACAGTATTGCAGTATACCTTTCCATTCGGAGTCACTATTTTTTAACTTGGATACAATTTTTGTTTAAGAAATCAGAATTGTCTTGAAGATCTTCACATGCTGATTTTAATATTTTGAGAAACCTTGTTTTTCAATATGTCCGAAGAAGTATTAAAAATTGTACGCAATAGCTCTTGAGGAAACTCGAAAAAGGCATCCTTGAAAAATCAAATAACATTAGAAATAAAATAAATAATATTGAAGAAATAGAATTTGGCGCAGTAGTTTGGGTGCTAAAATGGCACAAAGAAAGATATTGGGGAGTATAAAAATTACAAATCTATATTATTTTTTTCATTTTGGTTAGTAAACTTTGTACCTGTCGATATACGAGTAAACGGGTATGTGTACTTATTATAAATAGAAACAAAACATATACATATGTAGATATAATATATATGTGTATATGTTTGTGTATACATATGTATTTGCCGGTCTAACAAAACTTTTCCTTTATATTCACTATAATAAATTAATGTATAAATCACACTAATGATGTCTTTCATAAATTCTAGAGATCACACTATCCAATTAACTAAGCAAACATACTTGATAAATGACATCATTGCGACAATAAAAAAACTATTGTCAACATTAGGAACAAATAACACTGGCAATGATGTAATGAAAATATTAAGAAGCTGACTTTGCGTTTTTGAAACATAAATACTAAAAAACGCGTACTATAGACGTTTTAGGAAACAATAGAATGTTGAAAGGAAAGCAAAACATATAATAAATGTAACAATCCTTGTATTAAATTTTTCTCTTTATTAAAATTTTGGTAATGTTTTGCTTAGGTTTGTCGTAAGTGAAACAGTACAACTACCGACTTTCCTTCCTTCGATTTCATTGGTTGTAAATTGTCGTAAACTAAATTATGACAAATTGCTGTTTTAGTAGAAAGTATTTGGACAATGATATTTTGTGGTGCTTGTCCATCTGTCTTCAATATATATTTACTTATGTATGAATATTTGTGCAATACTTATTGTATGTTGTTTATTATGAGATTGCCCTGTCGACAATATTGGTCGGTTGGTCAGTAAATTCTAGAAAAGTCATGTTGGTTTTGTTGTGTTGTGTTGGCTAGAAAATGAACTTACCGTTTCCGGTTGATAAATGGAAATAGAATTATGTGCATCTTTTTTTAACTTCATTATAGTGATACAAAATGAAAGTCTCAACCATAAATATAAACAAAATTGTTAATGTTCTGGCTTGCTAAGGAAATTCAGAGACGTAGAAAGGACTAAAGAGGTTATATATTTAAAGAGGGATACATATTTAAAAAATGCATTTGAAAACCGTATTTTTTGTATGATTTAATATATTATTTTAAAGGTTATTCAATTAAATTGGATTCCCAAAGAGATTTAGTTAGTTAATTACATATTTAATGGTTAATCGACTAATTTAAATATACAT
Source organism: Gymnocheta viridis (assembly GCA_956483585.1). Taxonomy (NCBI): domain Eukaryota; kingdom Metazoa; phylum Arthropoda; class Insecta; order Diptera; family Tachinidae; genus Gymnocheta; species Gymnocheta viridis. The sequence continues at coordinate 19,813,607 of OY101441.1, read as the reverse complement.
TAAACTATTTAGCTCCTGAAAACTAAATAAAAAAAATTTATTTAGTATTTTAAAACTTTCTTGAAAATAGAACATTAAAACAAAAAACAACAATTAATAAACTAATTAAAACCGAAGATCTCATAACTCATACTTGGTCAAGAATTGATAATACGTAATTAAATTTATATATTGATTAAAAATTCGATATTGGTAAATGCATTTACACTAGATTTATGAGTCTTTTTATATCGAGATTAATAGTATTCAAAGGATATTCTAGTAACTTAACTTGAAAAATTATAAAAAAGATGCGTGTTGTCAACTGTTGACCAATAATAAGTATTGACAAAAATTTAGATCATTTAATTTTAATTATCTATAGTCTTCCCCCTGATGATATTTCTAACACAAATTTCCAACAAATTAAAGTAACAGGTGTTTATACTTAAACATTTAATCACAAAATTTTACCAATAAGTATTTACAATTCTTGCGAAACACATTTGTGGTAAGGACGAAATTAAATCTGGGATTTACCCAATAAGAACAGGCACCTGACATTCAAAGTGGCTTGTGTGCGAAAAGGGTCGCCAAAAATTTACAGCTACCTGTGAGCGTAGTTTGCTTTAGTATAAATAATTTGCAACTTGTCACAAGCAGCAATAGTTATAAACTGTGTCGCCAAAAGATAACGTCATTGCGAAAAATTAAAAGATTTATTCTAAACTCTAAATAAATAAAAATTTTATTGTACGAATAAACTCGAAAAATGGCTTCTAACAATCAATTATCGTCACCGAAAAAAGAATTGAATATAAGATCCGAGTTTTCGTCTTCAATTGAAACACCCACGATGTCCACTAAGGCGAAATCACTCAAGAGCTCTAAAGCTAAACAAATTATTTTCATGTGTAACTCCACGATATCACAAATTATCAAACGTGCCACACAATTTGTAAAAGAGACAACTAAAAAGATGACTAAATGCGGCTTAGCAGAAACCAGTAGCAACTCGATTATAAATATTGAAGAAGTTATTGTAGAGCAACAACCCAATTGCATCGAGGAAGAGTTCGTATTCACTGAAGGGAGCTTTAGTAATTCAACACCCATAAAAATAAGTGAACAAAATTCATTTGCAGCTGCAAGTTCCAGTAAACAACTATTTAGTTCCATCTCCAATCGCATCATATATCGTACATCTTTTTATAAAGTTGAAACACTACACGACTCTTTAGTTATGGAAGATATAGGAGATGATGAGCTCGAAGTCACCTACACAAGCTCGATCTACAGTGGAACTGAACAAGATTTCTTTGGCAATGCCCCCACTTTGGAAAACTCAAAACTGAGTGCTGGAAATAATTCATATATCTGGATGCGAAAGTTCAGCAAAAGCAAAATCTACAATCAATCAGAAGAAAATTTCTTTGACAATGAACCCACAATAATAATTTCCGAGGAAGCAACAGAGCAAAATGCGATGGGTTTGAATAATATGTATTGAGTTTTAAAATCACTTATGTTGACATGGCAAGACAGCGCTTGCTGCACAATATAGGCCCTTACATATGTTCAATATTTCAAATGGCATAAATCCTGCATTGTATTACGCTTTGATGAATGCTCCTATATTTTGGTAGCAACTGTCCAACTTTTCTGGTGCAAAGCTATGAAATATGAAAAATATGATTTCGAAGGACACAGGATGTAAGACTTCTTATAATTTTTTAACAATTGACTAGATTTTATAGTTATAAAAATCAATTTACTAATTCAATAGGAAAAAACTTTTAACGATTTTATGTACTTATTTAAAACATTAATGAAAAATAAAAACTATTTTCAAATCGAAAATCTTCGATAAATTTACGCAGTTCCATTTTTTCTGTCATATTTAAGGTGAGGTCTTAAATTTTCAGCAGATAGTTTTAAAAGTCAGACTGCTTTACGGGCACATTAAGCCATAAGTCCAGGTCTTGAAAACTTGAGCAATAATAAATGGATTGTTATTGTTCTATCTAAATCTACTACTTTTAAGATTTTTCTAGGAATACTCGCATACGCTTCTGCTTGCTATCTACATACCCTTTTAAAACTGTTTGTCCTAAAGAGCAGTAAAGGCAATCACAATCTTCTTAGATGTTGATATAAATTGTTGCTCGCTTTTAGAGGCCATTAACGCAAATGAATGAATATTTCAAATCCTTCCGATTTAGTTGAAATGTAATTTTTTACAAGATGAATCGTGAGGTTAACTAAATGTTGTTTTTAAAGTGACACAACCCCTTTTCATTTCATAATTTCATTTATAATAAATAAATTTACATATTTTACTATGATATGTTTATAATGCCACAAATGGTAATAAATTGCTGGATACAAATATGCATCTTTGTAGAAAAATAATGAAGAATTGAGGTTTATTTAAATGAAAAATATTAGTTTAAGTTCTTTCAAAAATATCTAAGAGTGAAATAATTTTTGGTCCGTAATAACTTTATACAATCTTGTGTCAGGTAAGCTATTAGAAACGGAAGGAAGTGCACCATTTCTGTTAGAAATGCTTGAAAATGTGTTACATTACATTTTTTATAATTGTAAACAGTCATAAGATTTTCGAAATGCGTTCGTCAATATAATTATTTTTTATGTCTGTATGGGAGCAAAGTAGTGAAAAAATGTTCGATAAAGTAAAAAATACTCGACTCATCGATCATTCGTTTTTAATTATCGAATAATTTTCCCCTGATTTTTATTACAAAACAATTCAATATTTGTAACACAAACTTCCAAGAAATTAAAACAAGAGGTATTTATACATTTTATCACTAAATTAAACTAACAGACTGTCTGGCTTTAGCCGTAATAAATCGGTATAGGAAAAGTTTTTAAAGTTCTTGCGAAACACATTTGTGGTAAGGACGAAATTAAATCTGAGATTTAATGTGCAGATACCTGACGTTCAAAGTGGCTTGTGAGCGAAAAGGGTCGTCAAAAATTTACAACTACCTGTGAGCGTAGTTTGCTTTAGTATAAATAATTTGCAACTTGTCACAAGCAGCAATAGTTCTTAACTGTGTCGCCGAAAGATAACGTTATTACGAGAAATCAAAAAATTTATTCTAAACTTTAAATAAATAAAAATTTTATTGTACGAATAAACTCAAAAAATGGCATCTAATAACAATCAAGTATCGTCACCGAAAAACCAAAGAAGTTCAAAAGAAATGAATGTAAGATACGAGTTTTCATCTTCAATTGAAACAACCGCGATGTCCTTTAAGCCGAAATCACTCAAGAGCTCTAAAACTAAACAAATTATTTCCATGTGTAACTCCACGATATCACAAATTATTAAACGTGCCACACAATTTGTAAAAGAGACAACTAAAAAGATGACTAAATGCGGCTTAGCAGAAACCAGTAGCAACTCGATTATAAATATTGAAGAAGTTATTGTAGAGCAACAACCCAATTGCATCGAGGAAGAGTTCGTATTCACTGAAGGGAGCTTTAGTAATTCAACACCCATAAAAATAAGTGAACAAAATTCATTTGCAGCTGCAAGTTCCAGTAAACAACTATTTAGTTCCATCTCCAATCGCATCATATATCGTACATCTTTTTATAAAGTTGAAACACTACACGACTCTTTAGTTATGGAAGATATAGGAGATGATGAGCTCGAAGTCACCTACACAAGCTCGATCTACAGTGGAACTGAACAAGATTTCTTTGGCAATGCCCCCACTTTGGAAAACTCAAAACTGAGTGCTGGAAATAATTCATATATCTGGATGCGAAAGTTCAGCAAAAGCAAAATCTACAATCAATCAGAAGAAAATTTCTTTGACAATGAACCCACAATAATAATTTCCGAGGAAGCAACAGAGCAAAATGCGATGGGTTTGAATAATATGTATTGAGTTTTAAAATCACTTATGTTGACATGGCAAGACAGCGCTTGCTGCACAATATAGGCCCTTACATATGTTCAATATTTCAAATGGCATTAATTCTGCATTGTATTACGCTTTGATGAATGCTCCTATATTTTGGTAGCAACTGTCCAACTTTTCTGGTGCAAAGCTATGAAATATGAAAAATATGATTTCGAAGGACAATTTTAATAATTGACTAGATTTTATAGTTATAAAAATCAATTTACTAATTCAATAGGATAAAAACTTTTAACGATTTTATGTACTTATTTAAAACATAAATGAAAAATAAAAACTATTTTAATATCGAAAATATTCAATAAATTTACGCAGTTCCATTTTTTCTGTCATATTTATGTTGAGGTCTTAAATTTTCAGCAGCTATTTTTAAAAATACTTATCGGGAAAGCGGTTGAAACAACCGACATTATTATAAAATTAAATGAAATAAAATAACATGCATATGTTTGCTAAATGAAAAATATTATTTAATTAATATATCAGTTTTAATTCGAAGGAGGATCCTCTTCTTTTAACCAAATTTGAAACATTTTGAATATCAGATACGTGTATCGATAAGTATTAAGAAAAAATTAAGATCATTTGTTTCCCGTCTGATGTTTATTATAAAACATGCAATATTTCTAACACAAATTTCGAATAAATTAAAGTAACAGGTGTTTATACTTAAACATTTAATCACAAAATTTTACCAATAAGTATTTACAATTCTTGCGAAACATTGAACATTGAGTTTTAAAATCACTTATGTTGACATGGCAAGACTGCGCTTGCTGCATGATATTTTTATTCAAACCAGCTATAGTAGAAAGGACCTCCATTTTGAATTTCCATGCATGACCCCTTTAAGATTTTAAGGTGAAAGTCATGGCTCAGAAGAACTAGATTTTACACCAAACAGTTGGCAAAATCAATTTACTTGTTCAATAAGAAAAAACTTTTAAAGATTTACTGCCTGTTTTAATAAAATGAAAATAAAATTGTGAGTGAGAATTAATATTGAAATCAACAATAAAATACCAAAAACATAATGACCGATCAAATGAAAAAGTTCCGGTTTCTTGTTAAGATTTATTCGATTAATTTAATTAATCGGAAAACTTGAGCAACTTGTTTTTTTATAATTTTTTTTGATACATTATACATTTATTATTATTATACAACTTAAATTTCTTGTGCAACGTCAATCATGTACAAATATATTTTATTTTGGTTTCACTGATCAGAATTATAATCCGAAATTCGGTTAAACTACTATCAACTTCTGTCAGCCACTTTAAAAAGTTTTAAATCACAAGAACGCTGATGGTGTAGCGACTGCCAAAACAGGGCTTTTATAATTAGATATTTGTTATGCCTTCTTCAATAACAAACAAATTTCAAAATTATCAGTTTGATTTAAAAATTCGAGTCTCCTCCAACTTGCTCAAAGTAAAAATTAAATAACTCAGATCAAAGTAATTCGTTAAATATCTAATTAAAAATTATAATCTTGGTTTGCAACAAGTCGAGTGCATATGAAACATTTTCAATCAACTCGAGTGAATCTAAATGATAAAGTATACTCGAAAAACTCGAATGAAATAAAATCATAGCTCGATTGTTCGAGTACTATAAAATCCCCAATTTCATTTTATTTTACACTCGTTTTTGTATATACAAATATTTAAGTGGTAATCAAAATTATATATGTAATTAGCATTTTGCATGAAGGCTTTTATTATTAAGATATTGTTCAAAGTTATGATTATTGGAAAATCGTTAAAGCCCAGAAAAGGACTGATCAGGAATAGGTTTTTGCATATCATCAGAGAACTACTTCTTTTAACGGTACGCCATATGAGATACACAGAAGAGGAACTGGAACAGAAAATTAAAAATAATCCATTGAATATTTCACGAACAAAAAACTTTTGTTGTTACTTTCTTCGTCCATATGTGTACGAATAAATGTTATGCTCGAATCCAATAACTTAATAACTGAAGTAACGAAAACCATTCCTAGTTTTCTTCTTTGTTAAATGTGCTTTGCTTTGATTATATTTTCTATTTAATCTAAAACTAAAACACTGGAAATGGTGTTTTTGTAAAGCTATTATTTACTTTTCAGATTTTACTACTATTTTTTCAAACTTTTTTTGAGATTCTTAACGTGTGTCGCTCATTTCCGTTGGCATTTTCATAACACAATCTTATGAATACAAAATTGCCTTAAAAATGTCCAAATTTTTTTTTATTCATTTTACAGAAAGAGAAAAATCATCATGTAAAGCGTTAAGGAATATGACCAAAAAAATTGCACAATAAACATAATCTTGACAATGTAATACCAACCAAGCAGCTTCGAAAGACCAAATATAAGCCACACGAACTATCAAGAAGCAAATGGGAAAAGATAAAAAGAGAACAACCGGAAACCAGTCATGTCTCCTTAATATATGCAACAAAATTTCTTCTTAGTATTCATACCGAAAAGCTAAAAACGAAAAATCAAAAGTTTCCACTATAAGAATATGAAAAAGTCTACGTGAAATGATAAATAGCCATACTTTGTTCATTCGCTTACAGTTCCCTCGTTCCCGACTATTCTATATGATAATAACGTAAAGGACATTAAAGCAACATACTTAGGATAATGTCAAAAAAGATTTTGATTTTGATTTTGTCTTTTTTTTTCTTTTTTAAAAACTTAACATAAGACTTTTAGTATAACAAAATAGATATCAACTTAAAAAAAAAGAATATGTATTTATTCTTGTCATTTTGGTACCACCAGCACTTGCTGTTTTACATGCATATATTGTATGTTTCTAAAATTTCGTAATTTTCTCTTTTTTAAAGCAACTAAAAGAAAAATATATAGATTTGACATGAAAAAGTCTTATCAAATTCTATAAGAATTACATTTTTTAAGGATTAGTAAGACAAAAAAAGTAAAATTGGTGAAAAATTATTTTGCATGCACAATGAAGCAACAGAAACGGCAACATTTTATTTCTGCAGGAAAAACGCTTTTCGTAAAATTCTGAACAATAGAGGTTTAATTTTAAGTAACATATTTGCAAGATATTTTCTTTAGGAGTGGAAGTAATTGCTTTAATCTTTACGTTGTCAAATTAGAAATAAGTTTGAAATAGCAAAACACAATTCCAGCATAAAAATACAAGTATTTTTAAAATGCTGATTGAAAACAGCATGTTGTCGTTATAAATAAATAGGAAAATTGCAAATAACTTCTAAGACCAGCACAATGGAAAGTAATACAAAATGCCTCTACAGGTAAATTAATCTATGTAAAACCGAGAAAAATATAATTTGCCATCAATTGCTCGATGGGTCAATAATTTATTGAGCCAGCTGTTAATAAGTTATATTTTTAACGTTAAAATCTGCGCGAATGTTTTGATTTGGTTATTCTTTAATTTAACGAACATTTATTTTGAGTTAGTTAATTTAGATTTTATCAAGTTGAACTGATTTAATGAATAAAGGAATTATTAGAAACTAATACTAATTAATATTCCCTTCTTCATAGAAATAATTTAATTAACACCACAACACTAAATTCCTTAGCACAACTAAGCCTCTCTAGTAAGATTCCACAACAGAATATGTGTTTTAGGGAACGAATAAAATTTTGCCTTTTTCAGATTTGGCGGAATCAATGTAAAGAAAATATATGAGAGCAATATTTTAATATCATTTTCCCCTTATGAGGTAGTAAAGTTCAACATTCTGGGTGAATGCACGAAGGCAGTAATTGGACAATATATAAAGGTAACAGTTCGAGAAGCACAACTTGGCAAAATTTTCTATTGTCGAAATTTTCTTTACTCAAACAATTGATAGCTCTTTCGTAAATTACATTTACTGAATTTATGAATGTACCCACTCATTAAGGTTATATTTAAATTTTAAATGCACATCTGGAACATAAAAATAATAACAATTAATTTATTCTCTTCATTTGAAAGTATTTATTTTAATTTATTAATCGCGATTGCCACTCGATATCTTTTTTCAAGGATTTTCAAAAACTTTTGTTTGTTGAGGGTTTTTTTTTAAATGCATTGTACATATATAAACTAGCTAAAAAACTCTCCACAAAAAAGTTTTTGTAAGTATTTATTTTTATTTTTTTAAAGAGTTTTTCAATAATAAAACATCTATTTCATTACGCAAAGAAAGTTCCCAAATTCAAAAGGAAATAACACCGCACTATTATCTTTAGTGAAATTGCGTCTTTAACCATTTTACAACAATTAAATCATTATAATTCTTAAAAAAAAAATTTTAATAATAATTTTAACGTACTGCTGTTTTGCGTAGCATGCACAGTATTTAGATAATACTATATTTGTACTAAAATATATTTAACTAAAAATTTTTGACAAAATAAATTATTTTTACTTCGTAAATTAAATTAATCAGCTGTATTGTCTTAAGGGATGGAGGTGAAAGCATAAAAGAACGAGACTGACTGCAAAATACAAAATATATTTTATTAAGCACGTTCGTTCCATATGGAATTAAGTTACTCTTTAATATTTTTTTGCATTTTACTCTCAACTAAAATTAATTCCCCAGCTGAATATATATTTTGATTTTGATTAAACATGTAGCCGTTCTACTCCCCTGATGGTGTTTGAGATCAAGTTTTTGTGCACAACAATTGAAGAGGGAGAATCAAAAAAAAATCCAAAAAATGTAATATACTTTTATTATCTATATATTATTGAATACTTCAGCAGCAGTTTATGAAATAGCATAAATAAAATACAAAATTATTTGTAAGTAAAACACTTTTAAGGTGGTTGATAGCCCACTAGAGTCTGGTTGACTTTTACCCACCAGAGCAACAATCTGAATTAAAGCCTTCGTTTTATTTTTTATATTTATTTCTTTCTTGGCTAATAAAATATTTCGAAACTTAATTTTTCCTCTTTCAAATAGAAACAACCCTATTCCAAAATCAAGTTTCATATTTTTTCTGTTCCTTGTGTTCCTAGAGATTTTGCTGATTTTATGTTTGGTGTTAATAATGCGAATTTTCACGTTTAAGTTCCTTCTGACATTTTGATTTATGATGCAGTAGCTTCATTATCTACTTCATAATAATTTTTGGATAATAAATATGTACGTATATATTTGTGTTCATATTTTACAGAGCCAATTATAAGTTTAAAGTAAATAATAGAAATCACAATAAGGTTTAGAAACCCCAAACAATTGCACAATGGGCTTGAAAACGCCAGTAATTGAAGCAGAAACTTTAACCGATGCTCTTTGTTTGGAAATCATTTTATTTATGATAAATTTTGGTTTTGCTTCTGAATTAAGTTCATTTGATGGCTAAAATTTTATTCATAAAGCTGAGAAATAAATAGCGGCCAAATGCCGCCGCCATACTTCATGGTCATTACGGGATGATAAGGTTTAGTGATTATGACCCGCGACTTGAAAAAAAACTTGTAAAAAGAAGGCTGGAACTGTTAAATTGTGTGATCTTTTCGGAAAGTGTACATCGACAAAACTAGAGATAAGGCAGCCTTACGAATTTTGGTTTAACTTTCAGCAGCTAAAAATGTATGCACTTTGTAAGGAAACATCTTCCAGTCGCTGGAATTTTAATTCCCTGTAAAGATCGCCGATTAATTTCTACAGTACAACGGGAAGCTGCGTCAAGACGGCGACTCTTCCATATGAGTCGCCGTCTTGACGCGCCTAAAAGAATCGTGTAAGACTCTTTTATTCTTACTTCAAACGACCCTTCAATAAACCGCCGTAATGAGTCTTCTACGATGCGCCTAAAATGATCGTGAACGACTCTTAAATAAAAAGTATAATATTTTTTGTTTTATATTTTTTAATAATAAATAATATCAATATTTTTTTTAAAAATTTTAATTAAAAAGCACTTCAATTAAAAAAAATTCAAATTAAAAGAAAACACTTTAATGTTCGTTAACACTTTTTATTAAAACTCTTCACGCTTAAATATCGCCAAAATTCATAAACGGCGATACTAAAGTAACATAAACAACAAAAATACTCGCAAAAACATTATTTACTAAAGTAATATACGATAACGGTGAAATAACGATCGTTCAATGGTCGTCAGAATACTTAAACGACGATTGTGGAATAACATAAAAAAACACTCATAAAAATGCGTAAACGACAATTACCTCATCCAACAATCGCCAGAATGACTCGTGAAATCATAATTTGGGAGAGTAAAAAGTAATTATACTTTAACAATCGTTTGGACGATTAAAACAAGTCGCGAAATGACCGCACTCGTCAAATAATCTTCCAAATGCTACCTGGGAAGGACCGGAATTATCTATACTCATAAATGTATGTGTTTTTAAAAATCAGACGATCTGCTTTGCTATTCGTAGCAGCAAGAATTTTGATGAAAAACCGAACGAAATTCATTAAATATTTGAAATTTGGTTTTATTTTTCACATAAATTGAGGCGTTGCGCTTTATAAAATTAGGCATTTTATTTGAGGAATCATGTATGAAATATACAATTTTTTGTGTTGTTACAGAATATTTTTAGACTCCTTGCAGGAAAGTAATTGACTGAATTATTGTTTAATCTACTTTTGCATTAAAGCATTACGAAAATACAATATAGCAAATATTTTATGGAACTGTAATCAAAGCGAATTAAAAAAACTTCTATAAAATGTTTTTGTGAAATAACTAATTTTTGATTGGATGTAGAGATAGAAAAATCACCGGAAAAGTTCATTTTAATTATGCTAAAAACATAGAAAATAAAAAATACCTCCAGAGGTATTAATATTTAGAAAATAGAATAGAACAGAATAGAAATTAGAATCTCGTTGACTAGTTTTGCAAACACAGCCACCCATAGTGCTGTGAAAATAAACAAAACACTACACTACATACATAAATTTATGCAAGCAGATGAGATGTATAAAGGGCCATTTTCTTTTTAGTTTTATTTATAAAATTATTTGCCTCCTTAAAGTTGAATGAAGCGTACCGCAGAGTCAATCTCTGTTTGTTGAAAACGTTTTTTTTTTGTTAACACAAACAAACTTGCCATTCTATGGCATTTAGGTATTTATAAATTTAGCATAAAAAGAGTTTTTTCTAAAGGAAGCATTACATGGACCCTTGCAAATCACACTCTAACTTTGCACCGACCACTAGCTCATATTGAATGAAAATGAAAAATATTTAATAAATGAAGTAGGTCCACAAACTAACTGACAAGTGTATTAAAAGGCACTTTTGGCAGTTAGTTAAGCATGTTTTTTTTAAATAATATTTTCTTTCAACATGATTAATTAACTCAACTCTTAAGAAAATAAACTCCAGCTCACGTTCATAATAATAATGACGAAAGAGGTGATGGTGTGAGAGCTGTTAAAAAATATTAGAAAAATCAGCACAAAACATTGGTGAGTGACGAAAGTATTTTGTCGTTAAGATTTTAAATTTTGATTTATGATCAGGAAGATATAAATGAAATATAATGTATTTAGTTGTTTGTAAAATTTAAACACAAACCAATCAAATGTTTTACTTTAAAGTTAATTTAATTGATTAGTTTTAAATCCGAAAACCCAATAGATAATTTGGTCAGCAAGTGGTAGTTCTTTGTTATAGCAGAAATATATTTTACTTAATTCGACGTCATATTTACTTCATTCAAAAGTAAAAAAAAATATTTAAATTTTTAGGCAATTAGACATAGAAGAATAGATGACTGTAGTGCTTAGATGTTTTATGGAACTTGTTTTCAATATTTGTCTCAGGCCAAGGCCACGCAAAGAGCGACAAAGCGGAGAGCGGCAGAAACGTGAGCGGTAAAAAATTAAAACATATGAAACACTACTGAAGTGGTCACGCAATGAGCGGCATGTGAGCGGTATTTTTGAGCGTCTAAGCGGCTCCGCTCAGGATAAAAACTTGTTCTAATTTTTGGTTGATTTCCAACTTGAATAAAAACTTCTTAATTTTAAGGATAAATCAAGCCTTTGCTATACATAAATAGCATTATTTCGGTTTGAACGTTTTGCAATAGCAAATCAAAGACATACAGTAGTATTACCTAAATCCGGAAATTTGCGTAGATTTGTATATAAATGGTAAATTCACCGTAGTGTCGTCGCTTTGCTTGATTTATATGATGAATAGCAAATCTTCTTTTTTTCTTAAACGCATTAAATTCTTAGAAATATAAAACAAACCTCACTTGACAATGTCATTTTAACAACTAACTGCCCAGAATGACGCTCAGTAATAAGCCACTTGCCGCTCAAACTCGCCGATTTACCGCTCACCGCTTGTGGCCTTTGCCACAGAGTTATACCCATTCAAATAGAGTCGACATCTCGGTCATTTGCGACAAATATTTAAGAAGTCAAGAAAACGTTTAAGCGCCCCAATAACAACTGCAAGCGGCAAACTTCTGGGTCAATTTCGGTATTTGACACATCTTCCCTTCAAATAATTCAAAGTGGAGATAAAATTACAACTTTTTCATTCAAGAGAAACATAAATTTTATTTATAAACATTATCCATTGGGGTTCTACAAAACCTCGAAGCCTTTAACGCATAATTTTAAAATTGATTATTTATTTATAGTAATATTTGTAATTGATGCTTATTTCATTGGAATGAGTACAAAATATTTGTCTCATGGAATGTGTAAAGGAGAAAAATCCTATCATGGTTACGGTCAACTCCTTCCTTTCTTTCAACTACTGTAAATTATTGCCATAGTTAAGGCTTAAGATTTGCCTCCTTCTTTGTATGGTTGTATAAACATGTTTTGTGGCTTAATAAGTTGTGGTTTTATCGGTTAGGATTATAGATAATATGTCGTGCGGTTTCTTGTGAACATTGAATGTTATGGGACGAATAACTAAACTGGTGACGATAAAATGCACTTGTGCAACGCATCGAACTGCACTCTATTCCAAGGAAATTTTTGTACATGCTACATAGTCCACTTGCATTTATAATTTTCTTATTCCCTGGAGGAACAAATTTAATTGACTTATGAATAAGCAATATTGTCCAATTTAACATTTAATTTCATGTTTTGGCAGGGCATTGCAATAAATAGAGTAGAACAGCATGGAATGCAGTATAGAAGATTACTTAGTAAAGGTTTCTGTTTAATTATACAAATTAATCAATATCAAAGTTAGAAACCAAAATTATAAATCTCCAGATACAAACACAATTGTGCGTATAACAATTGTACTTGAAATAAAATATAGGAGAATACATTTTTGCCTTTCAACTGTAGCAACCAACAACCATTTGCATTGCATTAACATAAATGTACAAAAAAGATAGAATTGTAGGAATATGGTGTTAAAGTGTGTGTATTGTACTTGTATTTTTGTTTTTATATTTATGATTGTATGGTTTTAAATGGCCAAAATGCGATGTGCAATGAATACAAGTACAATGCCAAACAAGTCATTGGTAGCCGGAGCTTATGTGTAAAATGTAAGTTTATGGCATTGTTAACTAGTTTGTTTTATAAAAGGCCTAAAGGTTAAAAAGCGCAAATTGCAATTTGTTACCAAAAAGTATTTCTATTCAAGATTGAAACACTTGTGTATTAGTATGTATGTACAAAGTATAATAAATTATTATGCCTCATTTTAATATAAATACTTACATATGCCAATGTGTTTGTATGGGCATAAGGATAAATAGTTTCAAAAATATATTTATAATCTTAAATTTACGAGTCATAAGTAGTTCACTTGGTTTACAAATGTTTGAGTGTAGAAGTGCATATACGAAAATATGTACTTGTGTGGATTAATCAGGAGGCCCCAATGGTTTAATTTCCATAAAGCAAATTTTGCCTTAATATATTTTTTAATTTTAAAAAGAAAATTCATGTATTAGTATGTAGAGTAATTTCATAATTAATACAAAAGTATGTTACAGTGGTCAATATTGATAACAGAACTAAGAAGGTAACCAACGCACAGTTGGGTCAATTGCAAAAATAATCACGCAAACCACAGGGAACCTATGATTTTAGACCTCAATACATGACTATAATGTATAATATAATATATAATGTATATAATAACATTTCAGAGCTCCCAAGTTTTGTAAATATATATTTTGTCAGTTTAATTTTTTTAAGCAAATAATTTATCGCTTATAGTGTAACAGAACATGAAGAGAGTAAAACAAATTTTAGTGCTTTTTGAGTTATAACATCTAAAAGTAGAACGTCAACTATTCGCATTTATTTGAAAAGAGTATGTTAACTTTTAATCAAAGTGTATAATATTTTTCGCTCTTTCCCGCAAATTCCAATATACCTGCTGTAAAATATTCGCATTGCTTTAATTTTTTTTTATATTTTGGTAATGAAACGAATGATTGAAAGTATGTATATGTTTTATATATTTATCTTCGATGTAAAATAAAAAAATTGTTGTGCTTCTACTGAAAATTTATTTAAATTTTCTAATAATAGAGCATTGTTAAACAAGTATGATTTGTTTAATTTAGATTAGAAATATTTGAAATCTAGATTTCAGACTTCCCTAAATTTACTTTTTTTCTTAAATCGAAGGTTTTTGTCTTAAAAGAGCCATTGAAACACTTCGATCCACTTTCCCCAGCATCATTGGCTTAAGATATAATATGTTCGTGACAGAGTTCGCTGAAAACTATTTGAATAATTATGACATTTACTTTATTTTTGCGAACATTTGTAGACCCGTTCAAATACCATTCACAATAAATAATAAAAACACAACTTATTCTGAAAGGCAAATGTATCCGCAAGCGGCAACGGGCCGTGACTGAATTGTCGGTAAATAAAAGTTAAATTTGTTTATACAATTTTTCACACAAAATTTCTGAAACATCACAATCACTTTAGGTCGGCAATACTTAGAGAAGTAACCGCGTGACAAATATGCATTTTGTGCTGCTGTTAATAAAATAATAATATACTAAATTGAGAACATTTTACTTTATAAAATAAAAAATTCTTTTCATTTCAAAATTAATATTTTTTCCTCATAAAAATTTTTATTTTTTAATTAGCAATTTTGTTGATTTTTTTAAAAAAATTTTATTTATGTATTCATCATAAAAGTAATTCAGTTTCACATTTCATTTACCTACTAATGCAATTGCAGCGTACGTTAACTCATCGCCATCAAAGTCTAAAAAGCTTTACACATACATCAAAATAATTTTATTTATATTTCAAATCAGACCTAATAAAAATGTTAGCTCTAAATTTTTGTTACCGCAACCATATTATTTCTTTGAAGCATAGTCTTACTATTCAGAAAAATTAAGACTTCAAACTTTTTAATATTTGGGTACGTATTTTTTTTTACTTATATTTTTTTCAAATCCCCTCTGTATTTTTATATGTTGTTTAAGCCTTTACTATAACTTAAAACTTGGTTTTCTATATCAAAGTCTTTGATATATCTGAAATAAGCTCCAGTTTATGCACCCACTACATTCTGAACCAAATCAGATAAGCACCGCATACCACAGACTACATTTTAAACAAACTTTCAAATTAAATTGAATGTTAATCAATATACTCGACCGACTATAAATGTGTATAAATGTATACAGATTTATTATGACTATATAAACAAATGCTGTATGCATCTATAATACATGAAAGTGTATATAAATATATTAAAATTTTACAAACATATACAACCACGAAATAAGTTTATGCCTTAAAGCATCCTTTTTTAAAACGCATACAAATGAGTCTCCTAGGCAATGGCAAAAATATTAGATCGTACATTTATATTCGTATGTATACTTATTCAAACAAATCGTATAAATTACACATTCTTATTTAGATGTATAAATGTTCAGGCGTGTATGTACGAGTACTTTCCAAATATCAAAATTTACATAATCACAGGTGCAATGTAAAGCTTACGCTCTTGGCTATTTTATGCGACCATTCAGTAACATGTGTTGGGGCAACATCAGTAAGTCTACGAGTATAAGAGTGAGTGTTAATAGTGTTTAGTTGCATAAGTTATTGTAACGATTAGTTTATGAATTAATGGTTATTTTAACACACACAAACATAAACACTATAAGGACCTTATCAGGATATTGTTGTTAAGTCGTTATGGCTCAGACATTTGGCACTTTTATTGCTGCAATGATTAAATGCCTAATATTATAAAAGAAAGAGAGTTGCTTTTATTAAAATGGCAAAATTTATTGGGTTACAACTGTTTATAGAAGGATATGTAATGCAAAGTGCAGCAGGCTTTAAAACGGTGAAAAGTTTTTAAGTTAAAACAAAATATATTAAATATGTTCGCTTATAAGTTGGATTTTGGTAGTTTTCCACGGTCTCATTATTCTACTTATACTTAGAGCTTATTACAAAGAAACATCCTTCTTAAATTTTCTGTCCTCAATAAACGAAAGAACGATTTTCTCTTGGAAAACGATATTATAAGGAAAAGTGTGTGTTTGTACGGAAACACGTTCATTTATGATCCGAAAACAATTATCACTTATAATACTTTTTATCATCTAGATAATGTTGTTTCGATATCGTTTGGTTTATTGGGTGATGCAAATTTTTGTGTATTGTTCTGTATAATTATTCATATTCGAATACTAGTAACACGTTTCAGAATTTCAAAATAAACATACATACACTCAAAATATTCTGTACGTAAAATTAACTGAAATTGTAATTTAAAATAAATGAAAGTTCACTTAAAAACTGGTTTACTCATTTTTCATTTAAATTGAACCAAAAGTTCATTTAATTTTTAATTTTAAAAAATTAATTGACTTAAGCCCGTAAAAATAAAAGATTTTTCTTTTGTTTGTGTAGAAGAGGTAATCTCAAACAAATCAAATAAAGCAAGCAAAGAAAAAAAACCGAACTTGAAAACAACGGACAATATTGAATGTAACCGTATTAATATGTCCTTAGTTTTTTGAATGAATGTTAGAATCAGTTAAAAATAAAATTGCCTACAATTTTAAATGTTTATTCTTATAAAAATGACTGAACGGATTACTTCTTGAGTAACGTACAGTCCGTTACTGTAATAATATTGTGAGTGTACATACAACTCAGGTAATTCCTTTTCATGAAGAATTTGGAATGTGAATTGCGAATGAGAGAGTCGGTGGTGGAAGCATGCAATAAAATTGTAAATTCAATAAATTTTTATAAACAAAATTGTATGTGTATTTTTTTACAATATTTTATTTTTGTTCTAATAATTTTTTAAAAAGTTGTGTTATTTACAAATATAACATCCAAATCAACACAACGCTGGCTGATTTAATTTGTTTTTTCGAAAATTACGGTTTCTGAAAATTTACTTTCTTATGTGTAGAAATCGCTTTCCACAGATTTTTTAATTTTAAATTTTTTTAAACTACTTTTTATTACCAGGACAATATATAATTTATAAGATGGTGTAGAATATTGAGACAAAAATTGCACATTTCCAATACACATGTCTTCTTCTTTCAAATAAAAAATAACATTTTTATTTAATTTATATATAAACCAAAATTGAAATAACTCTACTCTAACTGCAAAAAAATCTTTTTAACATTATGTGTTTTAAACTTTCATGATTACACAAAGTACATCAAATTAAAACAGTTTATTTTCCTTTCCTTGCCCAAGCCAGATTAAAAAGAATATTTCTTTCAATTTAACCACCAAAAAAGAATACCTCAAAATCCTAAGAGAAAAATCTAGAAAGAGCAAACATTTGAGATTGTACGTACCAACCAGCAACAGCCATCAAATATGCAACCGAGCAAACAACCAACCAAAGAACCGCTCTTGTTGACTTTTATTTGACAAAATGTGATTACATTAAAAATTCAACAGAGAAATTGCGACTCCTTATGTTTTCAATTTTTAACTCATTTTCTACCAAAAAATGAAGAAAAAACCAAACTCTTTTACTTTAGACGACCCCAAAACTCAACCCTCACACTAAATAAAGTTCACCTCAAGGAAAATCTTTAACTTTCTATGCCTGCAACAATGTTGCAAGCCCAAAAGACAACACAACATTATCTACACTACAAGTAACATGAGAAATAAAGGATATGAATACTTTTCACCGCACAAACATACTTTTATATTGGGCGGGCGCTCTTTCATAAATGCAATTTGTGTTGTATGCCGTAAGTACTTATGTGTCTTAGACGATTTTTCTTTTTTTTTAATACTGAAAGCGCAAAAGTTTTACCTTTTGGGATATATACTTACGTAGTAGGTGTATTACTGTGGCACAAAAGATTCAGAATTCTTTGGGCAGTCGAAGTTTGGCACAACGAATATGAACGAATTGTATCTTCAAATTCAAACCTTGTTATTATCAAACCGATAACGTGGTATGAATCATAATAATAATAAAAGTGTGCCATATAATATTATGATAAAATGTAAGCATAATATAGTAATGTGATAATAAAACATTGTAAGAATATGGACTATATCACAAAATTCTTGAAGAGCCAGTGTATCAAGCTTTAGTGAACTATGGGTATCTCAGATATGCTTATATTATCTTTAAGATTACACAAATTCCCAATGTACATGAGATTATTATGGTATGAGTTAGTATGCATGGTAAATAACAATCTGCATGATTTTTAAACATAATGCAAATGCTATGAATGATAATTATAAAAAGATAAAAGTTTTGTTTAAGATATGAAAAGCAATAATAGATTGTTTGCTCCAGCCATATGGTGCTTGCTACAATCATAATAAATGTTATACCAGCCATGTCCAACCATATCTTTTCTATGAGCGTTCAAATATGAATGCGTAAAGGTAGGTTGTTTTAGCATGAGAAAAAATGTATCGTACTCCTGAAAATAAAGTATGAATATTTACGAAACAATTCCTGTTTTGCAATGACGTTTAGTGAGCTGGACATTTTTAAACAATGTATGCTTTTAAGTATTTTTAGAATATTTTTCCTTCCCAGAAACTGTACACAAAAGGGTTACCAAGTGAAAAATCTTTTGAAGACACATCTAAAAATATACAAATCATGAAAAAACATCTCGCAGATCCTGTGAATCATTAAAAATATCCCTTCGCTCAAAACGGCTTAGCACACTAACTGTTGCTGCAAGAAATTAAATATTTTGGGGATCCTCAAAAAAAAGTCAAACTACAATTTCAGGAGGCCACGAAAACATAAATTGATATCGGCCCACATCAAGGTACGTATGTATATATTTAATCTATTAAAAGTGCTGCTACATATTTCCGCAACTATAGGAGCATTTTATCCGCTGTTGCAACAGTTTACAGATGGTCTGCACATTTACAATTGTACTCCATATCTATTTTGGCGTGTCAAAAGTTTGACGCTTTTAGTTGTTGTTGATGTTAATTTTGTTTTTCTTGATTTTTATGACAGTGGAACAAAATTTTCAAAATTTGAAACATAACTTAAACCATACAAATAATCTATAGTTTTTTCAACCCAAAGATACAAATTAAAATATTTAAATTATATTTATTTCAATGCAATTGGTGTTATATTCAACTCCTATTTGCTCATCACCTGATGCCAGTTTTGTGATTTTATAATTTCGGATTCTTTATTTTTAAATAAATATATTTAAATGTGAAACTTGAATTTTATAAAGTATAACCTCTTCAAGGTTTTTATTATTTGCTAAAAGACTGCTTATAACGTAATAAAATCTTGTAATGTATCCGAAGTCGTTCAGGATCACAATATATCTTTAGGTGGCATATGGTTAAAGTATGTTCTTTTGTGGGATCTCGTAGTCTGAGTTCATGTAAAAGTATTTCTCAACATAATATTTTTCTACAGACATCAATGGCTACTTTAACTGACCAATTTTGTGACTCATGTGTGGAAACGAGAAATAATCTCATCCTCAGACAACCTAATAATTAGAACTTTGCGCTCTACCAAACTCAGCTGTTTAGGTCGATTGAATTGTCATGTTGGAGCACGAATTGATATTTTTATTATATAGAAGTTTGAGTATAAGTTTTTCAATTGTAGAAACGAAGCAAACGTTTTGTTAATCATATCATATTTTGTTTTCTTTAGTCAATGGATGAAGGATTTTTTTTAATTTCTTTAAAAAAAATTCTACGTTATATTACGTGCCTTTAACGAAATCAAGGCTTTATAGTCTTAATGTTATTACTTCATAGTAAAAAGATGAGAAGTTCTACAATACAAGCTCTTTTTGTGTTCCAAGCCCTGTTCTATCTCCCCGAAAATTGTTTCTTTTCCCTAAAAATAAAATTTTTGTATTATATGCATCCTTGAAAATGAAATTCTTTTATTTTCATATAAAGAGCCGTAAGCAAATATTGCATTATGCAGGAACATTTTTTCTTTTATTTTATTTCGTATTCATTTTATGCGTTTTTTTCTTCTTCTTTTACTAAAAGAATGTAGTAAGTGAATAAATAAGTAAGCGTAAGTGTATGTCTGCTTAAGTAAATTTGTATATAAAAAAAAATGTTATCCATTATAAGCATAAACTTAGTGTATAAAAGATTTTTTGTTATACAAAAAATAAAATTAATGAAAAAAAAATATACAAAATACGCTATTTGCTCCCCTAAAGTCAAAATTTTGCACACAGCGAAAATAATTGTATATATCTGATCAAGAAATCCTTGGAATACAATAATAACAACAATCCTTGTGGTTTACACATTTTATGAAAAATCATTCTTCATGAGGCCAGACACCAATCTTCTACTTATTATTACAAACCAAGTTTAGTCCTACATATATAATTTTTTTTTACTACGAGCTCTACACCTGTGGTAATGAAATTTTCAACGAAAACATGATCAATCTTTATAGATTATATCAAATATTTTTCTTAGTGTATTTAAAGATTTTCTTTTCATCGTTTAGTTCCAAAGAAAATTATTTAAAAAAACGAGTGAGCTTAACATTTTTAACTATTTGAAAAGAGAGGAAAAGAAGTGAACGAGATTCAAACAAACATAATGTATTAAAACTTTATGAGATTTTCGTCGTCATATCGAACGAAGAAAAGTTTGCATGCTTTAGCTCTAACTATGTATGTATGTAGTGTTGTTTTTTTTTTGCCAAATTTTGTATATAAAGTTTTGTTCGGTTTTTATTTTGCTGATAATAATGCTCAAAATTGTTGCTGACTTTTTGGCTTAAGTGTATGATTGTGTGTATAAATTGAAGATGCATCCGCTGGGTGTCAATATGTTGTGTTGCACCATTAATTCTTACCCCATATGAGTCAAATAAGATTTTGTGTGTGTGTGTGTGTTTCAAATTTGTTTGTTTATCCATACATTAAACCAAAACTAAAAATATTATTAAAACGAAGTATGCGATTATTAAATTTTACATAAGCATAAGAAACTGCTCCTAAAAGTTTGTGTTAATATCAGGGATTTGATGGACTGCATTAAAAGTAATATTGCGACTAAAACATATCCATACATACCTTAAATGACAATTTTTATACATATGTATATGTAACTTTATTATATGTTTTTCTAATCCTGGACCACCCTAAACTAGTCGAGCAGTAACAATTTTACAGTATAAGTTAATAAATTGTTCTTGTGGCGTCAACAGGATACAAAAATTGTTTACATGTCTATTATTGATTTCATGTGAAGTTTGTTTTGTATATTTTAGTAGAAAACATTTATCAATAATGTTTTGTTTGCACAATAAATAATTTTTTTAATCTAATAAAGTTTTTTTGCCGATAAAGTAAATTTTACTTGTGTACGAAAACATTAATGTATCAGTATTAAAAAATTAAATTTTCACATGAATCAATTATTTATAAAACCATATTTTTATACTACAATATTTGTTTTATTGAACGTAAATAAATTTAAAATTCAACTGTGAAGAAAACCTTTCAAATTTAGTTTTATATTTTCCATAATTTCAGATAGCGAAATGTTTGAAAATAATTTATAAATAAATATAAACGATTTAACATAATGACAACATGACTCGTGTTATACTGGATTTGTAGAGAGCTAAAAAACAATATTCTCCCCTTTCTTGCACTTTTAAGTGTACTTTGCATAAACATTTTATGTAAAAGCTTCAAAATATCATTTCGTATAATTATGCTTTATCCTAAAAAGTATAAATGTTTTCTAACGATAAAAAACTTTTTGACAACAAGAGGGAGTTTGTTACAACGAAAAAAAACAACTTTCAAACATTTCATCTTTCAGAAGAGATTAAGTACTAGTAACCCTACATATTTTATAACGTAAATAAATTGTAAGAAACTTTTTTGTATTTTTTCTTATAACAAGAATTTAAGAAACTCATATGTTTATTTATTTTGAGCATTTTTTTATTTAGCACGAAATAAATCAAAGTTTGCTTAATGCAGGTTATATATATTAATTTATTTTTACATAACGTTACCTTCAGTTGAAAAGTAGCTAAGATACGCTTTTTTAAAATATAGTTTTTGAGAGAGTTATATAGAATAAGTAAGAGTGTATTATTTATAAAAATAAAAAAATGTCTATTGTTGCGAAATATTATATAAAAGTGTTAAATCCAACTTAAGCTACTACAGAAAAAGTCCTAAGTCCCACTAAAATTTCAAAGTGGCTTAGTCCATTTTCAACTGTAGCGATATACTTTTATTTGTTATTCTTTCATACATGCGAGCATTTTAAAATTTTATTATTAAAGTTGAAATATTTGAATAAAAAGCATGTAAACATTAGCATCTAAAAGAAAAAGAAAAAGTCCTAAGTCCCACTAAAATTTCAAAGTGGCTTAGTCCATTTTTAACTGTAGCGATATACTTTTATTTGTTATTCTTTCATACATGCGAGCATTTTAAAATTTTATTATTAAAGTTGAAATATTTGAATAAAAAGCATGTAAACATTAGCATCTAAAACAAAAATCGACTTAAAATGTTCGAACAAATTCAAGCATTTTAGTTTCCATTTACAAAATTTAATATGTTTGGAAACAACTAGAAAACTTAATTTCCATTCAATTGATGGAGAAAAAAATGACATATCAACACCATTAAAATCGACTCTAATATCCGGAGAGCTTTTAGAACTTGCGCTCTGGCAATATAAGTGCCGGAGATAGCAGTATTGTCAGCAGCACGAAGAAGAAAGTATACATCAATGCATATGTATATAGCTATCCCGGCTCACCGTGCCAACGAATAATTACAATGGGTTCTCCTGTGATCCCTTTTTGTAGAGAATTTATTGAAAATTTCAAGCGTAGGGCAAAAAGGACAGATTTTTTATTTTGGGGAAAATGTAGACAATTTTAAAACTTTACAATTGGGGCCTAATTGGGTAAAACACAACATAAAAGTTAAAAAAAACACATAATATAAAAAATTTGCTATTGTTCTTAATAAAAATTCTGACATTATTTTATTTTGATAAAGTACTGCGGGAGATAATAAATACTCTCAAAAACACCCTTGGTCAATAATACGAAAATAAAAAAATGTTAGATTTTTTATGTGCTTGCTATGTAATAGAATTTGTATGGAAAACAAAAACAACTTGTCCTGCCAGGCCCACGATGTCACACGTATTCGTTCTTTCGTACAATTTACATTTAAAACCTGGCCTGGCAGCTAAAGTTTTTGAAATTTCATTATTGCTTTCCATATAAATTAGCAATTCTTAATAATATATCGACGGCGTTTATCCAAATCAACTTTTTGGTCCCTGTGATACACTTTCTCTATGGTATGAATTTCTGATAAAAATGTTGATTTATTTGCGACTTATTGGCATTTTTTGTTTGGTTTATTTATATACACATTTTTTTAAAGTTTACCTACAATGTATTTTCGAGATTTTCATAGCAATTGTATACTATAAATCTGTAAGAACGTAATTATTTGAAAACGAATTCAACTTTTCTGATGAATATTAATACGCTGATTTGAAATATGTTTCAAAATGTTTCTATCTTCACACAGTTTAACGGGGAAGAAGTTTGATGATTGGGATGGGAGTTTATTACTTTACCCAAAAATATTATAAGTCGACTCTTGCTATCCCTTTTTCAACGATTAGACGTTGGATAATGATTAACAAGTTCGATACGAAATCTGATTGGCGACGCCAATCTCATGTAAATATACTCCTCAAAGAATTTACTGACAATTTTGAAGAAATGGAGAGTCACTACTGTCGAAGAAGCACCTCCAAGACTTTCGTAGCTTCTGCAAGTGCAACTGGTTTCAATGATGAGTACAAAGATCTTCCAATTCGAATGAAAAAATAACCAGGATATATGAGACCACAATCACTTCATCAAGAATATCTTCCAATATCCACCGGTAAATGCAAACATCTACAGGAATTGGAATCTGGGATACCTAATGAATATAATTTTTTCTATGATAATCTTCATACAAAATAAACGTAATTTATTTAAAAAATAATAATAAAAATCCTAACATTAACCATGCAGATAATTATTATTTGGACCTGACGTAATTATCATCTTCTATTTATCTTAATCTTAAAATTATTTAAAAGTGATAAACAACAGTATTTAAACTTAATATTTTACTTCATGCTATTTAAATTTTTTTTTAAACAAAATGGTTTATCTACTCATTTTAATATTTACATCGAAGACAAAATGGTTTATCTACCATAAAAATGCGAATAAGGGGTTTTTTTATAATTTATATTTTAGGAATTTAATAGAAGCCTATTAATCATATTGTAGAAAATTGATTTTTTAAATACTCACTAGTTAAGGTCTTAAACATTTTTTTGCTTCTCCTGAACAATCAGGGTTTTGCAGATATATTAAAATATTTTAATTAATTAAATGTGCTCTTTCGAGCTAAAAGGCTCTTGGTCAATTCTTTCAATATTGATTTGACTGTAAAATTTTCATCCGTACTTATTTATTTATTTTCTAGAGCATCCGACGACCGACGCTACTTATACAAAAGTAAATAATTTCCAAATAGACAACTTTCAACAGTTGAACTTCTTTTTTTTTGTTACATCTTTCCTGCTATTTGAAAAATTCAAAGCAGAGATTTTTCTGTTTATTGCTCACAAAAAGAAATTGCACCTATAACACGTGTATATTTATTAGTAACAAAAGCTTATAAAATACTCTTAACCGATATTAATTAAATATAGATTGTGCTCATCTTCCAGCAAATAAATATCTTTAAAGTGGTATAATCTTTATCCAAATCAGCTGCTCAATGTGAGCACAAAACGGATACCAGCAAAATCGTCTTGCCTATTAATGATATAGATTTAATTTCTTTTGATTTCCACTTATTGTTGTGCGGACTCACTACACATGTCGTTAAAACTGCGTTAAAGCGATTTTCTATACCAAAATCTTACATGTCGTACTACTTGTGTGATAGTGTAAGCGACCCTCAATTGTTATACCGAAGCAGTTTTGCTCCTGTTTTTCATTATTTATTTCTCTATGCGTATTTGTTGGCAGCCAAAGGTTTCAGCTCAGAAGAGTTATTCCTGTATACACTTTGTTTGATCACCGTGATTTCGTTTACTATTTTTCACTTTTATTTACATAGTTTGGTTTTGTTGTTTTTTAATTTTGTTAGAAAAAAATATATGATGACTACCAAAGGATATAGCAAATATACACACATTTATTTTTATGTAGAAATATTAAGCAGAAAGCATGTGAACGATGAATTGATGGTAAGAAAATAACCATTTATTTTCAATTTTATTTAGATTGAAGCAAAAAATTTAGTCGTTAAAGTACAAGTGCTGCATAGAACAGTTTAAGAAAAAATTGTTTAGTAAAACAATTTTTAAGTCAACATAAAGGTGAAGGAAAACAAATATTAAATGAGAGAAAGTTTACAATTTATTTGTATTTGTACTGTATTGCTACTTACAAAAAAAATACTAGAAAAAGTTAAGTTACATAGATATGTATTTCAACAGGAAAATATAGTTAAAATATTCATGAGAAATAAACCGAAGTTCATTGTACCAGTTGTAATAAATAATTAAGAATGTTGTAACTGTTGTATCTGCTGCGGAATTGTTACAAAAGCAATAAAATTCTTGATTGCATTGCCCATAAGAAGAAACTCTGTTATAAAATATGAACTTACTTATGCCATACAACAATTAGTATACTCTTGTGAATACCTTGAATTTTTTGCAATCATAATACGTAAATATTCATAATGTATGTATATATGTGTGTATATGTACTGTATTGGTATATAATATTGTTAATGGATTTCAAATAAATATCATATAAATTTAGTTTATGTTTTTTTTCGTGCGAAGTTTTGGATTTTATCATAATAAAAATTTTGCTTTCTAACAATATTTTTAATTTAAAAACTAAAAAAATGGAAAAAACTTCTCATAATGAGCTTAGATTTAAGACAAAGCTACGGAAGTTATAGGTTGAATGGTTATGATCTTAAGCTATTTTTGTTATTTCTCTAAATTTTTATTAAAAACTACAAAAAAAAAACAGTTCCACAAAGAAAAACTAGTGACTATAAATATTATTACAAGATGTAGTCTGAAAGCTGAATTATTTATTAGTTTTAAAATTATTATTTATGTAACTCACGAACTATTGAGTTATAAATTTATACAAAAAAAATGAATGAAACGAAACTGTAAACCTTAAAATAAAAATATAAATAATTTTCATAACTACCGCAAGCAAAATTTAAAAAAATCTCTCTTAAAGGTCTCCCATACCAATTCAATTGACATTTAAATGTTTCTTTAAGTAAAACTTTAAAAACATTTAAATAAGTTTTCTCACCATAAATAAACATCCGCAATATTTATGCCAGTGTGCGTAAGTATGTATGTAATTTTCAGTTTGACTGTGTTTGTAGAAATTAAATTTATTTATATTAAAACAACCGCCTACCAACTTTCACACTATGGGTGTCACAATTTAGTGAATATTTTACAAGAACATTACGTGGGTGTTTAACATTGAGCATGCGTGTCTAACTTCAAAAAGGAAAGAAAAATTATTCTTATTCGCATACAACGTGCAAACATACAACACAAAGTTAACTCTCATACAATTGATTGTAATTTGGTCTGTTCAACAAATGTTAAGAAAGAAAAATAGAATTGTATTAAATTTGTGAAAACTAAACAAAAAAAGTAAAAACTGTGTATGAGTCTGTGAAAAGAAACATACAGCATTCAAACACAAATATGTGCGTGAATATGTATGTTGCAAGCAATTTCACAGAACAACAATTGTTAGCAACTCAAATATAGGCTTTAATGAAAACTTTTGCCTTGTTTTTGTAATAGAACAATTTGCAGAATAGGAAAAGAAAAAACCGTATAAATAAAGTTGTTATTTAGCGATTCCACTTTTCTGTTGTTACTTCTGTTGTTGTGGCATCTACACAATACCGTACAATTTACAATAAAAATAAGCACTTCGCAAGTATGGGTTACAATTTAAATGTATATTATTGTGTCCCAGAACTATAAGATTAAGTTGTTGTTATATTTGCGATTTTTTTAATAGTCACAAGCAAGACTCTTTATTTTGTGCGCTACATCGCGCTAGGTGTGTAGTTCATTGCAAAAGTAAGTGAATGGTCACGAGACCTTTAGGCGTCCCCCTTTGCCCCTTTGCGAATCTTAAGCAGTTGCGAGAAGAATAAATCAATTGGTAGTACAGTTTGCAAGCTCCCGACTAGTGTAATGTTTGGCAGCGATTGCCTCATTTTTGTCAATGCCACAGACTTTATTAATCGTCATTCTTCAGAAATATATATACATACATAAATCTGCATTCATTAATAAGCAATATAAACTTGAATTTTAATTTGTACTATATACAAAAAAGTTATACAGTAGTTTTCCGATTTAACGAACAATCGATTTAATGAACATCACATTTAACGAACACGCAAATTTTTATTTCAATTAAGTAAGTACCCTATATTACGAACAAAAATATTTTTTTGTACTCGTTTTAACGAACAAATATTTAACAAAACGAAAATGATGAACAGCTTTAATACTTTTGATAGAGCTTCAAGAAGATGCCATTAAAAAAAGTTATCCCTGCCAAAAAAACAGACTGTGCTCAAAAAATTGTTTTTATATATTTTTTAAATTACTATAATTTTAATTTATAGCCTATTTCTGATTTAAGAAAAAACACCTTCATTCGCATTCTATGAGAAAGAACATTGATTTCGATTTCTCTACATTATTTCTAAACGAAAAGTGACTGGAAAGACAACTCGAATGAAAACGTAAATGTTTTCATATAAAATCCGATTTCTGTGCTACGAATGTGTCGTTAAGATTGAGAATGAAATATTAAAATCAGTCACTTGTGGTTTTGCTTTCGTAACAAAATTTTAGGAATTAATAAAAATAAATATAAGTTAAAAATTAGCTGGAAAAAGCTAATTGGGCTTCCCTCCCATACTATTTTTGCTGGTTTCTAGATCTGAGAATATTAATAAATCATAATTCGGTAAATAGTTTTAAATTTAGAAGTTTATTACTGAACCACATTGACAAAAATGTGGAATAGGCCATTGAAAATCCTCATGAAGTACTCTAAGCAGTTAAGCTTAGTTGCAATCCCATTTTAATTATAGAAACAAATTTGAGACAGTATTTTAACTACTGATTAAAAATCACCATCGGCCACGCACGCTAATGTACCACATTAACAGAACAAAGTATTACCCGCCAATTTTTTCAATGGCTGGCTTATGGGTTTTTTCACTTTCTCTCAAATGTCTCTGAAACTTGGGCGCCAAAGACTCTTTCACTTTAATGAATGCAAACTTAAGATCTGTAGCAGAATACCAGCTGAGATCTGTTCTATTCGAATTAAGCTTAAAACCATTATAATCAAATTAATAATAGGTATACCACATTACCCGAACTTACTCTAGACCTGGGCAGATTTAAAGTCACGGGCTAAAAAAATAGGGAAAACCAAAAGAACCTTAGAGAAACGGGCTTATACAAGCCGCTATTTCTATCGTCAGTTCTAGCACCCGGGATGGTTGGTGTAAAGCCTTAATCAATTGATGATTGTTTTTTTGCACTGGTGGAGTCACCAGCTAGGTGCATTAAAGCTGTTACAGTGGTTACACCAAATACAAAGCCGGAAACATCCCGGCACCAAAATAAACTACATTGTATGTTATAATGAATGCTTTTCAGTTACAGAAAAAGCTAATTCTTTAAAAAAAAGGCTGATGGTGTTGAGATACGAACTGAATCAGCAAAGAGGATGGCTAAAGCCGCTGAAACAACACCAGCAGGTTTAAATGTATTAGTTAAATCCACAATAAGGAAGAAAATATTTAAAAAATGTTATTAATTTTTTTTATTATTTTATTTATTATTTTATTGACAATGCGAATGAAAGTGAGTGCCAATGAGAAATCCAAATTGGTTCGAATTCGATCGAGTGCCTTTGATTCGCTTAGTTTACATTCTTAAATCAGAAATTATACTTATGAATAAAATAGACGACGCGACGTTAGTAATTTTTAATTTAGTACTGGATATAACGAACAATTCGCTTTAACGAAAAGGCCTGACAACAATAAAGTTCGTTAAATCGAAAGATCTAATCCACTTATGGATTAATCTGACATGCGGTTTTTATGTATGTGAGCTAAATTTACAAAAAGTTTATCAAAAGGTGCGCCTAATTTTTGGCAATTGTTGAATAAATTGTTCGTAAAATGTAAACTGCAAGCTTAATTTTATTTTAAAAATGTCGTATTCTACACATTTTACTTTTTTATTTTTATTATTTACAGTGGTATGCCTGTAACCAACACATAGAAAACAACTTTTTAAAGAATGTTCTAATTTGGGTAATACGACTATTGATCATTGTCTGACTCTGTTACGTTTTTATGACGCCAACAAATTTATGGCAGATTTTAGGAAAACCTTTTTTTTATTTATTTTTTTTTTACTTTTTAAGAAAGTTTCTTTTTAGATCGATACTCAAACATTTTTCAGCTCGGAGTTCTTTTATTTGCGATCATGAAATATTCAATGCTAAATAAATTGTCAGTCGTCTTGCGAAACCTCAAATTTTTAAGAAAACTACTTTGTTTTGTATTGACGTCAATAACTACATCACGAACTACAGATTTTTTCATAATATTTCAAATTACTTTAGAATATGGGAACAATTTCATTGAAAGTGTAGCATGCAAACTGTTTGCAATCGCACTAACTAACAAATTTTTTTGATATACAATTTATATTCCTGAAGCTGCCATTGCTGTGCAAATTAAAGGAGTATATTTTTCACATCTCCAGACATTTAAATATCTCTACCAAATGCTATTGTTGCCAATACAGAGAAATCGACATCATGAAACACACATGAGAAAATCGCAACACGAAAAGTACAATAAAATAATTCATAGAGAATTGTTGCAAATGTATTAGTATTTTAGCAATTTGCATATTTACAATATTTTAATTCCCCTGTGAGACCTTTTGTTAGGAAATTATTATAAAATATACAAAATTTAACGGTTGCCACAAAATAATGTTGCCAAAGTAAAAAACAGAAGAAAAGAACAGTCAAAGTCAGTTTAGCATTGTTGCGAAAGGAATCAGCTGAAATGAAATAAAGAAAATAAAAAATAAATAAATTTCTTTATTTGAACTCCTATTGTTGGCGTATTTCTTTTTTTCTTCGTGCCTAAGCTGAGACTTTTCTTTAATATACTCATATGGGTTATTTAGTTTAGTTGTAGATACTTTGTTGTTATAAAATTGCTATTGTTGCTGGCCTTTAGCTACCTACGATCGTAAAACACAACTCCCTCGAAACATAAGGCAACAACAAGAATCGCAGCAGGAAGAGCAACAGCCACAGCAGTATTTTTTCAAAGCCTTTTGACATTAGCTTTGGCAACAGCCTAAAAACAAAAGCGTAGTACCTTCATTCTACACACATTCGCTCGTTAGTCAGTCAGCCAGTCTTTGTCCCAGTGATGCAATAAATTTTTACTTAATGCGATTGTTCCATAAAATATAAAAACAAAACAAAAATTCCATCAGCATAAATATTGGCTGTGCACTTTTTTTAAGCAACTTTTGCATTATGAATCCTCCCCCACAAAAAAGGGAAATTTTCTCATTTTCTTTTTTAGTTTAATAAATTTTATATACGTACACATATAATATGTTTAAAATAAAAATATTCCGCAGATATTATTAAAATTAAGTAAAAATACTTGTTTTTATACTAAAAAAGCCATCAGAAAAAATTGAACTGATAATGATATTTTTGTTTGAGTGAAGTTTCCCATTCAGTAAAAGGCTGAAAAAGGATAATTCGTTTGGTTTGCACAAGCATTTCAGTGGTCAAGCAATAAAAATGCAAATTTCAATAAATGTTCATTTTTTGTATAACAATAAATATTTGAAAAATATTTTATGCCCGAAAAAATAGTATGGAATTAAGAATAATTTAATACATTTTTTGTTTTGGGAAATAAAATTTTATTATTGCAATAATATTGCAAAGGGCGAAATAATAGCAAAAAAAGATACAAATACAAAACAATCAGCCACAAAAAAAGTGTGAATAATTAAAATGTTAAAACAATATTCAAAGATAGTATAACTTGAAAAAATATACATGAAGTTAATTTAATGTATAAGTTCAGGCATGGAACTGCGTAATAAAATGATAATTCTCGTTATATTGTTTGTCTATTGTACTATTGTACTATAATAGAGTTTTGCCACTTTACATACATACAAGTATATATTACGTGATACAACTTTTTAAAGTCCAGCCCTTGTGAGCGTGCTATAATTTCTAACATCTCTTTACCCGTTTTGTTTATTCTTCTTGTTAATGTTAAACCTAAATATGTATTTATACGCACTCATGTAATGTTTATACATAAAAACATATTTTATTTAAATAAATGCATGGACGTGTGTATGTAACTTTCAGTATTATTGTCCTTTGGCCTGTTTAAATGATGTTTGTTTGAACAAAAAGCACAATAAATATTCTAATCTCATGCAGGATCCTTTCAGGATAATATCTTATTGTTGGATTACGCATGAAGATAAACATAAATAGTCTTTTAGATGTTTTAAAAATTGATATCCTTTTAATGTAAATGCGCTCAAGATGCTAAAAAATATTGTTATTAGGGACAAGCCCATAAAAAAATAGACAAAATAAAATAATGGAATTATTCAATTACACCAGCAAAAGGTCTTCTAATAATTTACTTTTACTTTATGAATATTTCTAAAGAGGACGAATTGGTTTTATGACAGATAATTAACATAAAATGTATTCCCTTGAGAGGGCTAACTATTATGGTTTTTATAATATTTCAGAAGATTTTTTTAAATTCATTCTTCATATAAAGTTTATTGTTCCAGTAATTAAATTCCCCTATGAGACATTTATAAATAAGTATTTGAAACATTGGGTGCATATAAATAAGCATCCCTAAATTACCTTAAAAAATTTTTCTTCATTTCTGACCTAATTAACAAGCTTTGTAAGACACGATTACTTGCAAACAAAATTCAATTTATGTATCATATGATAGAGTCATGATTGTACTTGTGTGTTTGAACTCATTTCACTGTTTTAAACGTTACAAATAGTGTTGATATCTTCTACTTTTTGATTTCCTCACATTTACTAAATAGCACATAACACTTTTTGTAGACGCTTTTAATATACATATCTCAAAATATTCCAAATTAACTTTAACTAAAAATACTATTACGTTTTAGCAATCATACACTGAAAATAAGTTTTTATCACGTCTCTTGCAACAACTGACTAACAAACTTAATGAATCCTTTAACTTGAAGTTTTCTACACATTTTTCAATAAGAAAAACTACTCAAAGCAAACTAACAGCAGTCTTCCTTCGATGCATCAGAAGTTGAAATTGGTTCGAAGAAATGTATTGATGTGAAAAATTGGAATAAATGTGTATAAATTGGAGAAAACTTTAAGAAGAAATATAAAAGCAGTAAATATATACATACTTACATATATACTACTGATGTAACGAATATTTGTACTCGAATATTTTGATATTCGTATTTGTGTTAAAATTTTTGAAAATATTTTTTTAGGATAACAAAATTATTATATATATTGCAGAAGCGGAATTCAGGGTTTCATGCGAAAGATCTTCCAAAGGTGTCATTGCAAAATAGATTAGATTTTTCTTTGCAATTTTACAATATACACCAATAAGCTCCCGCCATATTTTTGCGGCTTTGCTATAATTGTATTTTGTATTGCGATCTCGCAAAATAAAAAATTAAATAAAAACTATAAAAACAACAAAAAAATTTATTCAATAAATATAAAAAAACACCAAAAAAGTTCGTCGAGAAAATTAAATGAGTATGTGCAAATTTTTGCTGTGTACTGCAACTATACATTGCTCCTTAATTGCAACTTAGTTTTATGTGAAAAAACGTGATGTTAAGTTATTCGTCGTATCGTTGTTCAGCTTTTGTAAAAAATGCATTTAAATATCTTTCTCTCTTCTTGAAGGGAGATTATTTTTTATTTTTCAACTGAGGTGTGATTAAATTTTCGTTTTTCAAAATAATGCAATATTTATTGCCATTTTTAATTAAAAGATACAACATGTTTCTTTTTTATTAGTAATTTTCGTATAATACTTCACGAGGCAAAATTTTTTATAAAAAAGTTAGAAAAATTTAATTTTGTTTATAAAAAAAAACGGGGTATACTCGTAAAATAATTAAAACAGCCAACGCGATTTTTGGTGTTCGAACCAGTTATCGAAAACAAACACTTACGAGTATGTAAACTTTTTCTTGCTTTTTGTACTTACGCCTCTTACTTTCTAGAAGCACGTTGTATTTTAAAGACGTTCAAATCAGTTATAATTACATTTTAAGCCAGAATAGTTACATTTTTTAGGGTTAAAAACTTTACAGTTCGACTAAAATTCATAGTTTTATTTTACTTATCTACACAAAATGATTAGTCGTTTTGGAATAATCATGCTGGTGTTAGAAGGATATTTAATTAATTAATTTGGCGGGTTACATTTGATATATTTCATTAATTTTAATTATTACCTTATTAGGGAAAAATATCGGTTTTATCACACTAGTAATACATATTAGCGAATATCTGCTGCAGATATTCGTATTCGTGTTCGTATTTGCGAATATTAAAAATTTATATTCCTTACATCACTAATATGCGCATGCATATATGTTTTTCATTTATATAAAAGTAGAAGTCGAATACAGTTTAACAAAATTTTTTCGTTCAGTATCAAAATGCTTGCCAGGATATTTTGTAAAATGCTTTGTAGTTTAAAAAATCAAGTAAAATAAATCCTAACATTTTAGCTTTTATATTTAAGTTTTTTATTTAGGTGCTGCTGTCGCTGCTTTTAGCGATAAGCCATTTTACTGGCCATGTCCTTGTCAGCTCAAGGAATTGCAATATTGTAGCTTCTACCTTTTTCAATATATTGTGTACAACACTTTGCTTAACAAGCTTCTCCTTGCCAGCCCGTTGAGTTGTTAAACAAGTGACACGTGGCCGAAATGTTCATCTAGCAAAAAGGAGGAGAAAAAAAACCAGAACGTACAACATCCTAAAGAACGTGTCAAAGAACTTTCGTGCAATACAAAAGTAAAATAAAATCAAGGAGAAGAATTTACGTACCTTTTTATATTGTTCTTGGCAAAACATGTTCGAAAATGTTTAAGATTAATGCAAAATACAGATAAGTCACGTGGCTACATGTATCGACAATTTCGTTAATTTTTGGGTTAAGCAATAAGACTAAAGCAAATACTATAGAGACCGGTAAAGTGGTGCGTAGCAAAAGAAATAAGTTTGCACAACAAATGATCAAAAAAGCAGAGGCTTCTAATTGTTAGTAAAAGTTCATTAGAGTTAATTAATGACTATTGGACTTTTTCTTCTAAAAACATTTTTAACAAATGATGTTAATTATAGTTTTTTTTTTTACTTTATGCTTAGTGTACAAAAGGATAAATATATGAACAACAAATACAGTCTGTATAGCAATCATTAATAAAACAAGCGCTTTACTAAAATTCCTTCATGGCAAACCAACATGAAAAAGCGAATGGAAATTACGCTAGCAAGTGCTAAAAAAAAGTATCTCAGTAAAAGGTAAAAATATCAATGCTGAAAAATGGTAATGTTTTGCAATTCTTTTTTTGTCGAAATTCAAAAGTATACTTTAAATGATTTTTAAGCATTTAATTCCCTATTCTCTGTATTACCCATTTCATAAGGATTTCTTTAAAACTCATTTGTACTGTCTTCTCAACTTTATTTTCTCCGTCTGTTGCCTACTCTAAAACAAAAACTCATCCTTTTATATAATTAATTATGGCAGGGAACGTTATGAACTCTATATGCCAATAGTAAACTCAAGTGAATAGAATAAAGTTGTTAGGAATTTTATTAATTCATTTCATTAATATTACATCGGTTCATTTTTATATTTTTGACCTCACCTTTTATCAAAATGTGTGTATGTACATACATGTGTATATATTCGTATATGCGTTAGCAGTAAGATGTAACTTCAAGAACAAGTTAGTTCAATAAAAAGAATTTAACTTTGAGTCGTGCATTGAGCCGGCAGCAGCATTTATCATATAGTGGCGTTAGCAGCAGCTTGAATGTTAAATAATTTGTGTTCAAGCAACAGCAGCAACACCAACGAAATAGAAGAAAGTAAAGGTCTAATTAAAGTTACCCTCACTTAGTCAACTTTGTGGCTATATAACCTTTTCATTCTTGAAATTCATTGTAAATTATGAGTCACAACTCAAAAGCATTCAACCTTTTATAAGCCATCATTTTCCTTTTTTCGAAACATTTTTGTTCCTAATTTCTCTTCTTCGGTTTTGTTTTAAATTTTAAAGTTTCTAATAAATATTATCGGCATGATGAAAGGTGTTTTTGGTTTATTCCTTCTTATATTCTTTGTACTTTTAAAAATTTTAGCCTTTCCAAATAATAATTCGCCTTATCACTATATTTGTCATTCAT
This sequence comes from Gymnocheta viridis, assembly GCA_956483585.1. NCBI lineage: Eukaryota > Metazoa > Arthropoda > Insecta > Diptera > Tachinidae > Gymnocheta > Gymnocheta viridis. Next base: position 19,777,487 of record OY101441.1, on the reverse strand, counting down.
GGTTAAACCTGAATTTTGTTTGTTTTAATTTTATTTTACCGCCACCTCAAAAGCAGATAAAAACATTTTAAGACAACTTTTTTAAGTACCTTTGTATGTATTCGTATTTCTTTGAATGGGATCTGTAGGGAAGCAAAATACAGAAGTAAAAAGAAATGTAGAGCTAAATTTTATGGAGGGAAGGGAAGTAATCTCAAGTGATAAAAGTTTTATTTGGCGATTATATTATTGTTAATTATGGTTAGTAAACAAGCACCCGCGTGTTTTTCATATTGTTTTATTTTGTATTTTTTAATATATTAAGATGATAATTTTTAATTGCCTTATATTATCTTACTGTTTTAGGTACAAAAATTTTATATTCATTAGAAAATCTACAAGAAAAAGTAATTTAGTCCCTGCAAGATCATATAAGAAATGGTAAGAGTTTAATGTGCTGTTCGTAGAATAAACTGAGTGAACAATTTGAATAAAAACCACTCAGTTATTCGAGTGGTTTCCATACATATTTTCTATTCAATATTGGATTCTATGAACAGCACATAAAAAAAAGTTTTTCGAACACTTCAAGCAGCAAAACATGATTTAAAAATTTTTAGGAGCAAAAAGTTTTTCGTATTGCCTTTCACAAAAAAATTGTATTTGAAAACCAGAACACATAAGCAACTCAAAGAGTTAAAGAAAATAGATGGGAAATCTGCACTAGCATTTAGGACTATCTTCATTTTTTGTAAATGAATATAAACGTAACCGTTAGGACCACCAGCCATGGCGACCAGTTCAGACAGTTTTTGGGAAATCGCCAAGAAAAGCCACGTTACACCTTTAAGTAACCGACAATTAAAATTTAGGTCCAATTAGTATTACTTAAATCATTCAAATAATACAAACAAATTTGAGTCCTCAAAGCATTAGAATTTTTTTAATCTTCTCGGAGTACAATATATCGTATTCTTCCATTTTCCGTGGATCAGTAACTGCAATCATAGGAAAGATTATTATTTTATAGTTTAATGCTGCAGTCCTTAAATTGGGCTATTTTAAAAACTGCTCATAACAAAGTGTACATTTTTCCTCACTTTTGGGGTGAGAACCTGTTTCCAGGTCCCTTTTTCCAACGAAGTACACGCAAACATTTATTTAAATAAACTATATTAAGACCATGAAGGAAGTAAAAATTATTTTATGAATTTTTTAAACAAACCATAACAAAACACGCAGGAAATGAATTTAATGATTGTATGAGTAAAGTGTGACTTTCATTTGGCAGTTCAAGGTTGACTGTGGAATAGAGAGATGTTGATACTTCGACAAGTCTTTGTTCACACATTCAAGACACAAGCACACACCTTCAATGTTAAACTGTGAATAATATGTTTAGGAATTTGATTATTTTCGATTCAATTTTTCTTTGTCAGTGCTGTTTTTTTTTTCTTCCGTAACATTTTTTATAAAATTTTTTTGCTTTTCCTTTACTTTTATCCACTTGGTGTTACCATCCGGGATGTGGGTGATATATTTCACAAGCCACACCAACTGCTGCTTTCTGCTATTTCTGGGTGTAGAAATATTTTTTAAAGCTGTAAAATTGCTAGAAACGACATAAGAAGCGTAAAATTGTTTTATATTTTGCTGGCAATTCAGCAGACAATTTGATGCTTGATCGAAATTAATGTAATTTTTCATAATGCCTTGTTCGTTTTCAAAATGATGTTTTCACTATTTTCGTATCAAGTGTTCCAGAACAACATAGTACTCGTATTATTTATAAAAAGTACTTAAATGTACTTTTAAGCATAAAGAACACTTTCTCTTACAGCCAGGATCTTAAACATTTTCGTTTGCAGGTCTTATAAATTACAAACAGTTAATTAGCATTCTACTAATACGTTTCAGTTCAGAAAATAATTTTTGTGAGGAAGGACAATATATTCAAAATAAAAATGTAGAGGCTTCCAATAACGAATAACAATGGCTAGAAAATTAATCGAAATACAGAAATTGCAGAAAAAATATTTTATATGCACATTTTTCCCCAATTTTTTACTATCAAATATTTAGATACATCAACAATATTTTTCTAATTGTGCACCCTTTCTTTGAGTTATTAGTCAGGAATGAAAGTAACTCTATCGAAGTCACCAGAAAACTGTGTATCAATTAAAAATTATTTATAGTTTTAACAAATTTAAAATTTCTGTAATTTATATAAATATTTAACTATTTTGTGGAAAAAATTGCCGAAAAAAAAATTTTCAATAATCAATCAATGATTATTAATTGATTCATTTTGTTCTTGATTGTGAAATAATATTAAAGAATCTATCATAATATTGAGCTCCACCAAAACCTTCCAAGGAAAAACTGGGTAATGACTTATATTGCAAACATCAAAATTTTCCACACAATCTACATACCGCCTGCAATACTTTACAGTAGTTCTAGATATATTTACTATTAAATAAATAGGCACGTTATTATCTAAGAGTTAAAATTTTCAAATCGTTATTTGTAAGCAAAGTGGTAAGCTAAAATAGAAGCAGGGAAAACTATTTACTTGGCAGTTTTATAAGTCATTATTTTGCCATCAAAGTTGTTGCAGGGTTTTTATATTACATCCCTTTTTGTTAGAAAAAATTTATTGAAGGTTTTGCTCATCTCTGATAGGTAGTTGTTATTGATATTATTTTATAAAAAATATAATACTACAACAAAAATGGCAACAACAATTTATTGTCTTAAGACAGGAGTTATAAAAGTAAAATTACATTTATAAAAGAAGAAAAAAAATCATTTATATTTTTCATTGTAAGTAAAATAGTGAATGAATGTGTATCCGTCCTTCGTGTGATGTTAAACATAAAAGAGGGGTGTGATACTATCAAGTAAATACACATATTCGCATGCTATCATGACTGCAGTTGTAATAAATTACCGGCTTTTAATACTAAAGAAGGTACCGAGACTAAGCTAAATAAAATGAACCATACTGACTGAACTTAACTGATGGAATTGACTGTTTATGTACTTTGTGAGCAAATTTGTGTGCAGGCATGGTACTTGTAAAAGGTTTATATATATAACTGCTAACTTTAAGCATTTAGAAAGCTTCATAGATTTAGGAGAAATAAGCTATTATACTTTTCCGCCCCTTCAACAATTCATTATTTCGTCCAATATTCCTCTATCTCTTTCATCCAATTTATTTACCGTGTGTTTTAATAAGAATTTCGCGATAAGACAATGAATAAAGTAACTTTGATGTTGTTTTCCTATATAGATTTTGTACGTACTTTTGTTGGAAGACAAATTGTATTTTTCGTTTAAATTAGCTTCAATTATTTAATGTCTTTGTTGTTATTTTGGCCTTATTTGCACTTAAGCTCGCTTGAGAAATGTTAGCAATTTATAATTAAATTGTATAATTTGTTTGCTAGTTGGAATAAAATTAAAATTTAAAAATAAAGTTTTGCATTTGACTGAAAAGGCCTATTAAGTCAACAAAAGAAGGGGAAGTTGATATAAGAATGCACGTAGCAGATTTCAAAGGCAAAGGTATGTATATGCCTTTACTTTGGTGTAAACTAATTAAAAGTTAAAAGCATAAAAAGTTATAAGTGAAATATTTGATGGAACCAAAAGAAACCGTAAGAAAATTACTATTCATTATCTTTGGCGCTACAAATTTTTGGGTTTCGTTGCTCATACTATTTTTGAATATTCTATTGACACAACTGGACGTACTGGAAGAACACCGAAATGTGCAGCAGATATTTGGCACATGATTTAAAAAATAAAATTTTGTTATATTTCTCGAAATGCATTAACTTTATAAAGTTACACTTTTTATTTCACTCTTAGATGGTGACTACTGCAAAGCGCACAAGCTAACATTGCATTTAGCTAATAATGGCAAAAATTCAACGCGCACATCGTCAAACATGCAGTCGTTCACATAAACGAGCTAACTAAACATAAAAGCTTACTTAAACAAATATAAGCTTAAATACTTAAACACATACATTAACAAGCGGAATGTTGTAATGTTGCATACAACGAAATAAAGTACATCGTTTAGTGTCCATTTTATCTGGCACACATTTTCATAATAAACAAGTTGATTGTTTGACTAGTTTGTCCCTTGTTTTGCATTTAAATGGCTGTATGTATGCAAGTATAAGTGCAAAGTTTATTTAGCATAATTTCCTGTATATCCTTAACATTGTACTCCTCTTTTAGTAGTTTGGTATAAAAATAATACACATTTTGGAATTTCAGCATGTTTTAGTATGTATTTTTATTGCGCTTTTGAGTTTGTGTGAGTAAGTTTAAGTGCAGTTTTTTTTATATTTTATTTTAAAAATTGCATGGTCAGTAAGGCCTACATGCAATATAGAGCCCAACAATGTATAATTCAGTTTCTGTCGTTGTTGGTCCTTTTACATATAAACCATCTTTATGAGTTGCGACGCATTGTGAAACTGGGTCAGCTGCATGTATATCCCAATATAGCGTTTGTATATACATTTTTATATCAAACAATTAGTCGTACTGCTCCATACTTTGCATTTGCGATTTTGTTGAAAAACAATTTTCTTCTACAAACTTGTAACACAATGTTGCCATTTGGCCATATTATGCACTAAAAACTTCATACACATACATACGTACAGATATGCCTATCATCTTGGTTAGTTCGTACACTGTAAAAACTATTTTTTTTAATGTTAGCAGAAAAAATCAATCGATTGTTAGCTTATCTTTTAAGCGTAATGTGATTAAAACATATCTTGACAATAATGGCTTTTATGTAATTTAAAAAAGATTTTTTTCCAAGTGTATAACTGTTCCTTATCCAATAAGGCAACATGTTGGGATTTGTAAGCCAAAAGGAGTGACATTACATAAATTACATTTTCATGTCGCTCAAGAGAACAACATACTAAAGAATACAAACAGTTGAACCGAAAGATGAGAAAGAAATGTTGTTGTTGTTGGCATTGTATATAAAGTCTAAGATCTTTTTGCTATTTGGATGACATATTCCTTTAACACTGACACATGTGAAAGGTCGTATACAGTATAATATGTATTTTGCACGCACTGACGTTGCCACCAAAACCAACAAAATGCCGGCAAATGCAACAATATGATAGAATTAGAAAAACAAAAAAAAAAGAAATAATGCAATATGTGTACAACATAAACACGTCTTTTAGCAAAAAGTTACAATATTAACTCTAAGCAATATCTTAAGCAATAGGTTTTTATTAATGAAGAACATAAATTTGCCGAAATTGTAAACCACTTTTGGCAGTTAAAAAAAAATATTCCTTATGATTTTCACTTTCTTTTTTCTTAACAAAACATGCAAATATCATAAGCTTGGAATACACATACATATATAAATAATTGTTTGTATACGGTATAGAATTAAGAATTCACTTAATATTTCTTATATGTATGTATTTTCGCTATTTAAAGTAATAAAAAAGAAAAATAAGAAAAAGAAAACACAAAAACGATTTAAATACAAACACACTTGCCCAAATACACACAACACGAACTTATATGCAGATTAAAATGAATATTGGAGAAAGCAAAAGATGAAGTCAGTAACAATTTTTCATTGAAAATTGTTGTCAGAATCAACAGAAAATTGCACATACGAGTACAAAAGGCATTTAATATTCCGTTGAGCGCCCTTAAGAGCACTTATGTGCGAAATCTTAAAAAGAAGCGAAACACCATTTTTATTTAGCACTTACACATGCTCAACTTCTCATCCGGTTAAACACATATACAACAATAACAAGCAGGAAACAAACAGCCAAATGAAATACAAAAATAAAAACAATAAAACAAAATAAAATAAAACATACTCGTGTAGACAAAACAACTTTAATTTTACATGCGTTTTTTTTGTTCATCAGCAAAAATAAAATATTTTAGAGGATGGTAGGTACTTTTTAATTTTGCTTTTGTAAATATTAAATATTAAATAAAAATGTTCAGAATCGCAAAATTATTTTAACTATTTTATCTATTTTTAATTATTATTGAAGCTTTAATATAGCCGGTTTGAAGGCATATTTTACATATTGAAAACTCAGTAGCGCAAAAACTGAAATTTGAAAGTTCGCGTTCTAAAGATTATATATTTAAAGTTTAGATTCCTATTGATTACAATTTAAAAAAATGTTCTATTTTAACATTTTACCGAAAAAGTATTTTCACAAACTTCTTAAGTGCTTAAATAATATTATTTTCTTAGAGTATTGAGTCAACATCTTGCGGCCTGGAAATAATTATTAAGCGTTTGGAAATAGTGGATTAATTGCAAGGATCATTCTAATAAATTCATGATGTCGTAAATAACTTTAAAATGTATTTTCAAATTCATTTCATGATATTTTCTTGTAGCATATCTAGGAAATAACTCTTCATTTTGAAGTCGTAAGCACACACTTTTTATCTGACGCCTAATAGTTGTGTTAAAACTGGCCATGCAGTGACTCTTGAGTGTAATTCATGAGCTGCAGCCAGCCATTGCAAATTCTGTCTCTAATTGTCCAATTTTGAGGAGCCCTATTTACTGTACTATACATTTAGTGCATCTCAGTTGACTTGGAATCGCATATGCTGAGGTTGTAGCTGTGTATGCAGCGTGGTGAAGAATCATAAGCAAGTTGAATTGAAACTAAAGCAGTTTAATTAGTTAATCAATTTGTTTACTTCAACCCAACACTATTTTTCGTTTAAGAACGAAAAAGTACCATTTTCTATTTTCGCCTTCACAAATTGTGTTTTAGTGTATCATTCCTACTACAAATAATATGAGAAGCATGTATGTTTGTTAATGCTTGTGTTTGTAGTGGTTAAAGAGCCTCAGTTGCTTTTGTATAAATTACTCATACGTACGAGTATACAGAAATTTGTTTGTTTGCAATAGTTTTTCACTTTTTAAAAATAGCTTTTATTTTATGTTTTTTATTGCTGTAGTTTTGTTACTTACACTTGTGTGTGTATAAAATATCTGTTTTTTAGCTGTCCAATATTTTTCTTTCAATTTTTTTTCACTCCTGTATGTATTTTGTGGATTTATTATACTAAAAATTACTTTCAACACTTTTTTAATGTTTGCGTATATGTTTGTTCGTGTATTCCTTTCAGATATTTGAGTCCCTGTTAACCCGCTTATTCTTACGTTTTTAGTCAATTTCACAACTCATATAAGCCACAGTGGCAAGAGGCCAGTCCGCGCACGTGTGTGTGTGTGTAGAAGAGTATTATAAATAAGATTACGCACTGTGGCGCGAAATATAATTAATACCTTAAAAATTTTTTAATTAAACATTTCTTAGAAACAATAACTCTCATACACGCAGTTTTTAAGGCAGCACAATTCAAAGAGTTTATAAATGCCATATTTTTAAGTGATAATTGCACAGTACTTGAAACTGCAACTTTTTTTTCAGCAAATTTGGCACCCATCGGGTAAAACTAAATATAGAACGCAGACTTTAATGATGCCAGCCGCTTTTTGAAGTTAGCTCTCACATTAATTTTTATCTTAATCATGTGTGTTTGTTCTGTATGGTTGATTACAAATTTGTTACTCCTATATTATACGGTACGTAAGGCTAAATGTAATCATTTAATAAAATTATAAAATTCAAAAATTATTTGTTAAAAAAAAATCCATTTTCACGAAATCAGTTTCTAAGCATATTTTTAAATTTCACAAAGTCAATTTTTAAATATAATTATTACCACTGTGCAATGTTTAACATGTTCATCTTTGCAACTTTTGTACACATATTTATATTAAATTTATATGCGAACGTGTATGTAAACATGTGTTAGTGATTCATGGAAGTAGTTTAATGAATAAATGTTTTGCGGTATATATAACTCATGTGAACCGACGTGATCCAATCTACAAAATCTGTACTTGGGGACCAATGAACACCACCAACCTGCAAACTAGTAAGTGCAACTGACCCGAAACTCAACCCTGCCACAACATACTATACATACAACTAAAATGTGTTAATAGTAGCAGGGGAGAAGAAAAAACGTAAGAGGAAACAGAAACACCACAGATGGTACTCGTTGCCAAATAGAGTTTGGAACATGAGAGATATTAAATTAATGCGGTACTTTTAATAAGTACACATATGAAAATTCATCATACTGGGTTTAAATTTTAAATGAGTTTGTTGTATACAAGTAATTTGTTAAAACTTTATGCCATATTTTGCAAACTGCTGCCACTACTATAACTTGGACTTCATCTTCTAAATCTTTTGCTAATACATATTATAAATTTTAACTGTTGGAAAAAATGGAAGGACCCTTTGGTAGTGTTCGCATATGAAATGAATGAATACATGAATGCATATAAGTTTGAGTGTGTGTCATATTATGTGTTCTAGTTGCGGTTAAGAATGCAATTGTGTGAAAATGTGTTAAATTATTGTGCTTGGTTGTTTGTCGTTTCATTTTATTTTTACTTTTTTCACATTGTGTTCAAAGTCTGTAAGTGGCATTCAAACTATTTTCACATAAAGAAATGTGAAAAAAAGAATGGTTTGATACGAATTATGAACAAGTGAAAAACGTATGTTCAAAAGCAATTCAAAGTTGGCACGTTTTACAGTTTTGTCCGTTGAAAATTATGTTGTTTTTACATGCCACTGACCACACAACTCAAAGTTACTATTTATGTATTTCATATATACGTACGTACGTAAATATGTTCATACAAACATGTAAACGAACATAACACTGAAACATTCAAATATATATATTCGAATTTTATCCGTAGAAACATTTGAAAGATTATTGGTGACTGATGTTGCGTTTTTGTCACTTTTGGAAGGTCATAAACGTCTTTATAGATGAAAGAGAGTAAACATATTAAAAAACCGGAGCAAATTTATTGGCTCTCCTCTATATTGCGCCATGGTGTTACCCTTTCTAGTTGGTTTTCTCAGTTATTTCCGTTAGAAGATTTTTTTCGCAATAGGAAATTTGTGTAAAGGTAGATCATTGATGCGTTCTGATATAGTAAAAGTTTACCGGATCAAAAAATGTTGTTTCGCTATAAGCTGGGTTGTATACAAGAGTTTTGTTGGTATAACTTGTTTTGTCGTTTTGTGTTCGTGGCTCATTGAAAATTTATCGTTGATATAATCCGCAATTTTTTAATTTCTGCCTTACAGTTGCGCTTCCATGTATGCATCTCTGTAAGTAGAAAATGAGTTTTTTCATTTGCTACAAAAAAAAATATATGTACATACCTTAAACAATTTTTGCCATTAGACATTGAATTTATTCCGGCAATTTATATCTCCTTTATATGAACTGCATTTTTATACAAGGAAGAGAAAGTACTGCTTCAACATTTTCGATAATTTTTTGATGGGTTAATTTACAAAAACAAAATCTGTAATGTAGCGTTATTATATGAATACATTATTGAGGATTCGAGTCAAATCACAAATCTGTTCAATGGATTAAGTTGGAAAATATTTTGTATTTGTTAAGTAAAATTGGTAGTGAATTTTCTATAGCAATACTTTTAATTTTAGTGTTTTTGTGACTTTGGCAAAATGTCACTCAGAAGATACTTCTTGGAGCAACTTCTTCAAGTACCTGGTTTCTATATTTCTCGCATCGTAAAAGTTTTCACATGAAGTTTGAAACCAAAAATTTCGTCATATCTTGATTTATAAGTTAAAATGGTTTCCGTATTTCAAAGAAAAAAATTAGCTCTTTCATATTCATTAATAGTGTGTGAAACAGAGAAACCAACTCATTAAAAACTTTTGGCGGTTGCGGTGAAATATTTTCATACAAAACTATATTATATCATAAACAGAGAAAACTTGATTAAATTTGTTTCTATGTATTTTATTGTGCTTATTATAATATGTCATGTTTTATAATTGTTTTAAAATACTTTTAGTCAACTCTTCAATACATAAGAAAAAGCTCTTTCTTTCCCAATAGTAATGTTTGCAGGGATATGACATCACATAATGTACGAGTAAAAAACTTTAATATTTTTACTCGCATCAGAATTTTAAATTGTGGTAATTGTATTTTATGTGTTTGTTTTTATTCTTTTGCAGTGCACTGTACTAAAGTTTATGGCCTCTAACGCGTTCTAAACACAATGGTTTCATTGATGAATATAAATCGCAAAAAGGTCACTCTAGATATCAATTCATTTTAATTTATAAAACTCTTTGTAACAAATTAACACATATTTTATCTGTACTACAAAATTATTTAAAGCAAAAGTCTGCAGCAATAACAAATGATATAGAAACCAACACAAATCTTTAGGAAAGCTTCTTGAGAAATTAAAGAAGATAAGGCAATGTATGTGCGTTTCCTTTGCCAACACAGAAGTCATTAGCGCTCATCATATAATCACTTGCCCAAATTTAGTTGCAAACTATATCTTTATAACTGAAATATTAATAGAAATAAAATACGATATTTTTTTAATAAAAGTTGTAAGTTTGTTTTATTTGTTTGCTGTTTTAAGACGATAATTATTTTGCTTCATGATTTTCATTTACATATTATTATTTAAGTATTCTCATTGGTGTTGTGGAACATTTTCCGCGTCCAAATATTGGACGTGACGCCCACACTTGGTGCAAATGTATATAAAACAAAACTTTAATCATAAATAACGGTAACTTAATGAATTTTTATTTAGATTTTTCAGTTCCAAACATCAACAATTAAGCAGTTAGTTCCACAGATTACAAAAGGCCAGTCAAGAATATCATACTGGTTTCCGTTTGCATGGTCAAAGGGCAACGCATGCCAAGTTCATATCTAAATAAATAATTTAAAATAGGCAAACGTAGTAAGCAATGCAATCCTGCAATATAAACAAGCGTCCTTTATATGTTTTACTTAAATTTCCCATCACTTTATTTTTCCCAATTTTAAAAATGCATGTGATATAAATTTAATTTAAAATATACATGTGTATTTGTGGTTTTTTGAATGTTTATTTTATCTCTTTATTCTTTTTTTATGTTTTATGTATGAGTATAAAAGCCTGTCAGATTCACAAATACACAAAAACTCACTCACACATTCGCACAAAAGGAATAATAAAATGAAAGAACAGGAATTCCATTAAAAATATTTCAATAACGCATGTCATCTAACAATACTTGTATGAACATAAAAACCAACTATACATACAACAACGAATCCAAATGTCATGTTTTATAGAATTATTTGCTCCCAAAAAAACGTTTATGTAGACACAAATATGCAGATAACAAACATATTCTTTATATAGTTTGAATTCTTTAACATAAAAAAAAAATATAAAAGTGTACAACGACATTCCAATTTCTTATTTTAATCTGTATAGTTCATTGTGTCTAGTTCACCTGTCGTAGCATACACATATTCATATATACATACAAGCATTCAAAAGTACTTCTTTATACAGGGTGGCGCATAAGTAACGTTATGATTTAATTAGTGAATAAATTTTTAAATAGATTTAAAGACTCAGCACAAAACAAAGTCAGCATTCGATTATTCAGACACAATGATCATATCGAAAATTCGTTCATGTTCAAAATGCGTTTAGACCTCCACCAATTTACCGATTGATTCAACGTTTACGCCAACATGGATCAGTCTGAGACCTCGAGGAGTTCGAGGATCATCCCAGTTGTCGATGCTGAAAACGAATGATGATGAAAAATATTGTACATAAGTTAATCAAACTTTTTTATTAATCATTTAAACAAAATGCTGATTCATTAAGGGGCATAATGACAGTGGTTTAACTAAAGACTTTTCATATAAATGTCATTGGTTAAACGGCCATCATTATTTAACTAAAGGTTGTAAATTTGGGCCTAAGAGTTCTGATATATCAAAATGATAATTGATCAATAGTTCAGATTAATCAAATATTTTCAATTTTGAGTATTAAAACTTGAATAATTTCATTCAATTTATTTAATTATTGAAAAAAAGTTATTCAGAATTCTGATTATTAAATTAATTATGATTTCGAATAGTCCAAATCACAAACAGTTAATTTATCATGATTTTCAATAATAAAATCTTTAATTAATTAAATACTCGATTACATAGATTTTTATTAATCAGAATTTTTAAATAATTTATTAATCGATGTTCCCAAAGTGCCAACTTTAAATAAAAAAGAGGGAAACAAATTACTCATTAAATAAATTATAACCTTACTTATGCGCCACCCTGTCTTAAAGATATAACTCTCTAATATTTGTTCATTGATTCATTCATTTTACCAAAAAAAAAATCAACCATACGATAACACACAATATGAACGTATTAAATTAAACGTACGATAGAATTCCATAGAATTGCCATTGTTAGTGGTATCTTTAAATTCAATATTGGTCTTTTCTTAACCCGAAGGAAATAGGAAAATGTTCAGAAAAGCTCCAGTAAATACATACGCAAGTACATACATACAATGAATATTGCAGCTAAAGGTTTGTATGAACACAAGTTTAAGTTATTGTCACATTCAATTTAAGCTCAGCCTCTTTTTTATTCGTTTTTGCAAACACAAAGTCATTTTCAGTAAGAATTAAAATCAATTCTTCATTTTCAAAGGAAAATTTTTGCTGACAAATGTCAAGAAAATCTTTATACCAATATCCGGTAACTTTTTTCTCTTTGTGCATAATGTCACTTCATTTTACATTCCATTAGCTGCAACATTTTCTGTGCGCCTGAATATGAATGCAGATTGACCATTTTAACTATATTAATCTTATAATAAAAAGCTCAAATATATAATAAAATAAATTAATATAATAAAAGCTCGAATTTAACAACCTTATGAGGCGTCATTTTACAGCAAAATATCAGATCATTAACCCATTAAGGCAAAGTAAAGATCGCCCACAACTATAACTACCTTAAGAAAATTGAAGGCAAGGACTCATGGGACGTGTCAAAAATGCATATCATCAACTGAATGAGAGCAAAAGCAGGATGATAGAGCTCGAATTAACATTTTTGAAATTATTCTGAAAAACTTGATGATATACAGGGAAGGTGTCGGCAGATGAAAATAATATTTTGCAAACCTGTAAAGGTTTTTGCATGAAGTCCACTATACTAAAAATATCAGAATAAAAATCTTCCAATTTATATGTAATATGTTACGTATTTACTGAACCATTTAGAAAATACTTCGGGAGTTAAAAAATTCCGCTGCGATTGAGCAATCGCAACCCAACATTACTGACAATGTATAAATGCACGAAGGCAACATCAAAACCTGCAACTACAAAATTTACCAAGTTTGGCGTATTTAAGACCATCTGTATGTAAAGCAAATAATTTTAAAATATTATCAAATGGAAAGAATGGTTTTGTGGTATTACAATAAAGAATATCAGATAAAATTTATATTTCATAATAAACATCAATATTATTGCAAAAATAATTAAATATTTTATAAATGTAACTGACAAATTTATACAAGCGTGTGTATGTGTAAAATTCGATTTTAGAGTGTAGTAATACATATATGTGCACGCATGTGTTTGATATACATATGTACATACGTATGTACATATAAATACATACTTAATTAAATCTAGTTTAACATGTGACAAATATAATTATTTTATTTTGTTCAGCAATTTTGGTTTCAGGACAAACGAATCACAAACAGATTATTGTAAAAATTATTAAAAATTTATTATTTTATAGAATTTGGCAATTCAATTAATTGAATCAAATTATAAATGTCTGCTTCTTATGGCATTTTTTCTTTAATTTAAAATAAATTATAAATATATCTGAGACTTATGTATATACATTAGAATATTTTGGAAATTTCAGGAGATAGTTTTCTTCTTTTTATTACAAATTCATACTTTGCCAAAGTAGAGCAAGAATAACAAAAAAAAAATACAGAAAAAGGAGGAAAACGTCGTTTGATGGGGTTTCTGCTGTAACATGGTGAACATGAAGCGCAATAGAGGAGCAATTGAAGCAGTTGCGATAATTGCTGCACATAATTATTGCGATATTTTGTATGAATAAATTTATAATTAAATTAACATTTTATGGAAGTACCTTCAGTTTAAAATTAATCAAGTGTTATAATAACTTTTAAAATTTTGGCTCTGAGATTTGATTGTAAGCGGTAAAATTTGTGATTTTTGCGCTTGCGATCATTTTGCGAAAAGGTGACGATATATTTTTTGCATTCTCTAGTCTTCCGATTAAAACATGTAAAATCAAAAAATTTAAAAGTATATCAGCGCAAGTGCACGGGAAAAATGGTTATAAAGAATTTTAGAGGACTTATCGATCTTGATTTTTAATGTGACGAAGAGATAATCACCATGATTATTTTGTCCAAGTAGAACTTTTATTAGCAATGATTTGCCCTAAATTAAAAAAAAACGTGTGCATATTTTTTTTAATCTATGACAAATTGTCGCAGACGAAAATTCGACTTCGAGATACATAAGCAGAGTGAATCTCTCTATCATTGTGTATCTTATTATTTCTAAAGGTGTATAGATGGTGTCACAAAATGTTGTTTTGATGAAAGGAAACTAACAGACGTTTTTTATACTTCAGCAAAGATTTCAATACAGCCAAGCATAATCTAATTCTCGCTTCCGCCTCATATTTTTAGTAATTTGAAAACATATTTGGTTTATTATATTTTTTTCTACAATAAATCAATAATAAATAAAAAAATATTAATTTGTGAGGTCAATAAGCTTAAATTGTTTTTAAAGCTTGCAAACATTTTAACACTGAAATTATTTTGTACTTTGTAGCAGTTGTTAATTAATTATAATGAGGTTTTATTAAACATTTTTTCTATTTTTTGAGAACAAAAAAATTTGTATGAACTTTCAAAATATTCTTACAGTAGTTTTATGGAAAAAAGTTGACTCTTTTTCTTCTGTGCAAGTACTTTTATTAGAAAATTCTCATATTAAAGTAATGAATACGTTTCAGCAACAACATGAACAACGTTAACAACAACAGCCAGTAGTATCAACGGAAGCGTGATTGCATGTACAACATGCAACACTCACATAGTAATTGTATTTATTAGACCTGCACCAGAATTAATAGGAAATCTTAATTATTAAGTAGAGACTAGGGTTTCTGATTTTCTAGTCGTCCAGGAAACAATACTTTGCAAATTAAACTTAGTGGGTGGCAGATTTGAAAGGAATGCAATCTTGCTTTTAGCAACTACATCTATGCAGATATTCATTGTTGAATAAGGTCGATGTTATATAATGTCAGGTTGAAATTTAATTACTAGTTGAAATGTGATAGAAGCGTTCGGATGGAAATTATGGAAAACTGTTTTTCCACAGACTGCGTTTAATTAATATGAATTTCATATGGTGTATCCCATGCCATTTAGTATTCATTAACAATTCATTAGCCCTATTTACAATTTGTGATTGATGGAAGTTAAAACTTAATTTATTATCAAGCATTAATAACTTCATCCAGAAAATTATCATATATTTTAAAACTACAGACGACTGGACTTCGTGTATCAGACAGCATATATAGAAGGTACCGTTTCACAATATGTC
This sequence comes from Gymnocheta viridis, assembly GCA_956483585.1. Classification (NCBI taxonomy): domain Eukaryota; kingdom Metazoa; phylum Arthropoda; class Insecta; order Diptera; family Tachinidae; genus Gymnocheta; species Gymnocheta viridis. The sequence continues at coordinate 19,761,846 of OY101441.1, read as the reverse complement.
CTCCCTCACTATCCTTTTTTCACAGAAAATAACACACCTACTGGTTGGTAGGCATATTAATATCCTGAGTGTTTCTCTTCTCTTTTTTATATAAATATTTAATTTTTTTCACATTTCGTTCCATTAAATTTTTTAAGGTACGTAAGATCTCCACGTCATCGGCATTCATTAATAATTTAGAATGTTTGATTCATCTGATACGCCAATGATGACAAACGCATTTATTTTTGTAGTGATTTCTCATCCTAAAAATACGACAACTTCTCAAACAAATGAAATTTAATTTGTAAGCAAATCAGTATCTCGGAAAAAATTAAAATATTTCTCTCTTATATTTACACAATCTTTCATTTAATATCAATTTTGCGCTTTAAATGTTTGTTGAACTTTAAATTCTTTAAAAACTCTGTTCGCCTCTACCAGTCTAAAATCTTGTTATTGCTATGGCACGGTTTGTACGTAGTATGTAATGTGTTTAGAACATGACTAAAATTTGTCTATTTTTGAGAAAATTGAACTTTAGACCTTATACAGTTGACAGTAAAATTTTCATACATTCTAAGTGTACGAATTGTATTCACTAAACAAAATCAACAAAATTATATCTATCGTATCGTATGGTACTATAGGAATAATACATAGTTAGAGAAAATGCCAAGTCAAGTTTAGAATGGCAAAGAAACACTCAAGCCAACACACAATGTTAAAAACATTGACACAAAAGGGTGTCATTTGACTCAAAGAGAATAAAATAAGAACGAATAAAAAAGCAACTACAACAAGAATAAGGAACATGTTCAATTTAGTTAGATGTTGTAACTACAGCAAACAGTATAAAGTACTCGCATATGAAACATTTGTACGTGAATGTTAAATACATAGTTAGTTATTCCCAGTACAGCGTTTGTCTCTGTGTCGTCCTAGTATATGAATGACACTTGAATAACTTGTGTAACATTATGTCATTAAGTTAATTTGATATGTCAGTATCCATGTGTTACTACTACTTTAACAACACCGCACAACTACTATCACAGTTACATGATGTGGGAGATGTTATTTTTGGGGGCTTTCAATATATCCATGTTGTACTCGTTTGCTTAATTTATTTTTTTTTATTATTCCTGGCTTTTTCTTTCTGTAAATTCATTTCTTTTTTGCCCAACACTCATTACAACTTATAAGTGTTGAATTTATTCCGAAAACTACACATTAGTTGAACTCAACAAGTAATTTTTAAGAGGTGTAAATTGTTTGTATAACCAAACCTGCCATGGTATTTAAATCTACATACACACTTGGTTTAACAAATATTCGGCTACGAGTTAACATTAAACATTACAAAGTTTATAAGGAGTATGTTGAAATTTTCTTTAGGTATAAAATATGTTATCTAAGGCATTGACAGATTGGTAAAAGATTAAAATTAAAGTTTAATGAAGAAAATATTTTTGTTTAATATTCAATCAGCTTGAGAAATATGCGCGCAATCCCACATGCTCTTCAACTCAGCAATTTGTTCTGCATTTAATAATCGTCTTAGATAACAATTAGGTAAAAAATATTAAAAAAAAATAAATACGTGTTTTTTTAATTGGATAAAATTGTTTCAAGTATTCGAGCTAACTATTCGATATAACCAAGTAATTTTAAAACCTTATTCGATTAATCAAAGGTGATTAAAATTCCAGCATCGATTAATCGATTACTTGAACAAAACCAGAGGCCCAATAATTCAATTAAATAGAAAAACATTAGGAGTGAGTATTACCAAATATGACCTGAAACACAGCACAAGAGTAGTTGTTTCCTAACTAAGTTAAATTTTGATTAATTACCATTAGAAATTCTCCAAGCAATTAATAACCAACAACAGTAAGGCAGAGCCATAATGTCCATTCTTCGTTGCTTTATTTGAGCTCTTATTAAGAGTGTGATTAAGTAAAAAAATATTACAAGATTGATATTTTCCAATTAATTTGAATTAACTTAAATTCAATAATCGTGCTGTTGTGGGCTTCATTACAAAACTTTTAAACTGTGTTACGATTGAATAAATGGTACAAAAATAGTTTACAAAAAATCTAACAAACAAACACAAATGAATTCATAAAAAGGTTATATGAAATAAATCATAATACAGATATCATATATATTTCCCTAATATAATGAAAATTAATTGATTAGTTCAAAAGTTGTTTGGATTATTGAGGAAACATTGAAATAAAATCCTTCAACTATCCGCTTACAAATGCAAACAATGAAAGAATTAAATATATGAGAGTTGTATGTATGTAAAATTTAGCGAAATATTTTCTGATAACTACATATGCACGTACATGCAGTTTCTCTTCTCGGAAGAAAATAGATTTGCTCTTAAATAAGAAATTTGCAACGGATATAAAATATGTACTTAAATTAATACTATATTCAAATCTAGCTTAACGACAAACTTTCTTTGTTGCTTAAAATATTCTTCAAATGGTAAGAAAAATACTTCCAAACTTTTTCATACGGCTTACATTTACTCTACACTTCATCAAAATTCTTTGCCAGTCGCTCATGTAAAGCTAATTATCATTTCAGCAAGAGTTAATTTGACATGTTAATGTCATAAAACCCAATAAACTCAAATTTTTTATAGCGGTTGACAATTTTAAAAACTTAGATAAAATTGAAAAAAACACAATATAGATAAAAAAAATTTCCTTATAAAATTTCAACAATAAATGTCACGATGCAAAAACTGCATCAGTACAATAACAATGCCAACTTTAATATGAAAGAAAACCACTGCAATGGCTGCAGCAATAGCAGCAGCAGTTGACAATCAAAAATATACAGTAAATTCAGTGTTGCAATACATTTCGTTTTTAAATCTTTGACAAGTACTTTTAATGAAATCAAATTCAGCACAATTCTATTTCGTTTAAGAATTCGGGAGAAGAATTAAAAATAACCAATATTAAAATTATTTTGTTATTTCTCGATAAACAGAGCCTAAAAACACTAATAACCATCGAATTTTTAAATAAATCGTATGAATCTAACATGAGTTTTTTTTCCTCAAGCTAAGAACATTTTAGAATTGATGTATGATTTTAAAAATTCTGAGTATTGAACTTGGAACCTACTCAGCGCTAGTCATAACTCATACGTCTCTGACGTACACGCATTTTATTTTTCTTCATATAAATTAAAAATGAAATTATAGAATTGTTTAATAAAAATTTTATAATTTTCTCTAAATAATTTCTAATTTGTATAAATATAAAAATATTTCTTATTAACAAAAGCTTATGAAACCTTTCATACTCTTCATGCTTATGTTTATATCATCTTACATATTTATAAAAAAAGAACGTTTTTCTTTTTTTCGAGCTCTTTGTCATATAACACTAAATGAGTATTTCAATGGTTGCAAAAATTTCCAGTAACACTTTGCGATTTCGGGTTCTCCGTTATAATAGTATGATTTTATATGAGTTTTGATTTTGGGTAGTTAGAAAATAGTTGGTTAAAAGTGTAGTAGTTTGTATACAACACTATGGGGAAACTCTTGAGACCGGAGAAGTTGTTCGTCATAAATGATAATATGTTATAGCCGGTGTACGTTATAACCGAACTCCACTGTATTACACGGCAGATACGTTTGAAATTTAAAATTTTGATATTATAAATCACGTTTATCAAATAAGAGAGAACCGTTTTAAAATTATTAAAAATTTATAGGTAGTTGTGCAGTTTAACGTTAGTTGTTGTACAAGTTCTGCTCAACTAATTCAAAATATCACATATTTAACATAGTAGGAGTTTCCTTGAAACTACCGAAATGTCCTGTCAATGTGAAACATCCTAATAAATCAAAGTAAACTTAAAAAAAAACATCGATCATATGGATCATTAGCAGCACAAATAAAGATCGCAAAGGTACTTTATAAGCTCCTCTATGAGCACAAAAACGAAAAACTGATTTCAAAAATTAAAAGTAACTAAACTTAGAAGTCAACATAGATGAAAGTGGCAGCTGTTTTTGTATTCTTCTAATGAAGTCAAAATATATAGTTTTGTTAAAACAGTATGCATATTTTTCAGAATGAACTTCAGCCATAACACTAAATGTAAAAAAATTAATTTTTAAATATCTTTTTCCAGACAAATCTTCACATATGGCAACACTGAGTATATTACACGTACTCGTACAATTTAAATAAATGACAAAAAATCAACATGCAAAACCATAAAAATACATTCAACAGCAATAAAAGCGAAAATAATTTACAAACAAAACAAAGTACAGCAACAACAACCAAAGTTAAATGACATTAATTTTCATGAATTACGTCGCAAACGTATTTTTAACTCATGTCTGAATACGGAATATGGACTAAGAGATTCATGCAGAAAAAGTACCACAAAATACTCGTTCGAATCAGCATGAGAATGAGCTTAATGCAGGCAGGCAGTGGTGATAAAGTATTCGTACATTATTGTAAAAATTCAAATATTTTTAGTACTGAAATATATTATACAAGTAGTAAACATGGCGATCGCGTTGCACCCGTGCCATTTTGAATAGCCGAAGTAGTAGCAACAGGTGATAATGGCGTCGTTGTATTTGATGTCGAGGCGTTGGAATTGCGAGCAACTATCATGAAAAAAATTTAAAAAAATTGAGGAAGCACGATTGATGGCTAAAAATAGTTTTGTACTGCTGTTGCGTTTGGATAATTTGACATACGGATCCGTTCTGTGAATCACAAAAACTCAAATTTTATAATATTAAGTAAATCGTGAATTGCTGGGTTTCTGTATTATTATTTTTTTGGTTCGATCCTTAAATGCTGTAATTCGTGCGATCTACAAAACAATAACTTAGACATCTTAGCCGTTTCGCCGATTAATAATTTTCTACCTAGATGGCATTCAGCCGTGCTTATATTTCTCGCATTTGTCTTCAGCAACAATCGATTTCCATTAAGAGAAAAAGGAACTTATGCACATACGAATAAGTAATTTCAAAACATCGTTCATTCAAACTACTGACTTAAGACAAGAAAACAAAAAGACAAAATTGCAGGCGGACAATAACTTTTAAAGAAATGTAATGGCATTCGCAATATGAAAAACCTCTCACACTATGAATCAACGGAATGAAAATTGTGTAGTGCATGTAGTATGTGTATGAAAATGTAAACCTGCTAATAAACACACATCCATACATTCAAATAATACTATCCAAGTGAAAATTAATATTTACTGTGCAATGTAAATAACACCAAGGCTGATTTTTGCACCTCCCCACACAGCAGCAACAACAATCAGGAAAGCAAATACATACAACAACAACACAGAACACTTTTGTGACTCTCGACTCTTTCTGCCACAACGGACATAAACATGTATTATATTTGAATTATGAGCCACCCCCTCGTGCATTAATCTGTCACCGAATTATTGTTATGGTCCCAGATCGTTGGGCAAATAAAAATTTTTACAGCAGTAGAACAGCAAGTTAACAAACAAACAATGAACATACGGACATACTTACAGAAACAAACTACAAATAAACGCAAAGTTAATAAAGATTATTTGTGTTCACCACACTGGCAGATCATGCATGCAAAAAATATTTAAAGCAATTTTGCATAAATTATGTCACGAAAAAAAAGACTGCAGCCACAGTAAAATAACGAGTTAAAAATACTTACAACAACAAGTACAACAGCGGCAATAATAATTACAGTGTTTTATTTACTCATGTACTATATGAATTAATAATAACGATAGAAATATACTTTCTTACATACATATATGTATGTATGCTCGTACTTATCAAATATGCAAAACAAAAATTACAATTAGTACCAAAGGTATTTCGAAATCGTTTTTTAACGGTCTGACTAAAAATAGATTTTAAGTATGTGGAATTATAGTCCATTAATTGTTCTATTTTTTAAGTAAGGGGAACCCATTATTCTTTAACTTCTCGAAGAATAAATAACAGTATCCGACCGATCGTATTTTTTTCAGGCCGAACCAGCATCCGAACTTTTTTGCATTGAATATGAATTTTAATTTTGATAATTAATTTTTTTATTCAATAAAGTCGAATTTGAAGCGTATAAAAACTTTTTATTTTGACAACGTCGTACTTTTTATACTCTAAAATTTAACAGGGTTTAATTTTTGTGATAAGCAAATATGTATAAAAAATTTACCCGAAACCCAACACCGAAGCCAAACATTTGGTCACATTCTAATAAATAATTATTTAATCATATTGTAAGCATTTTTCAAAAATAAAATTTTCGAGAAAAAAATTTTTTTTAACTAAAATTTAAGCTGCCCCAAATTTTTTTTAAAATCGTTTCGATCGGTTAAGAAGATGTCGTTGTTAAAAAAATGAAAAAAAGTGTTTTTATAACTACTCTAAAAGTTCTCGTCAAATCGATTTTCGCAATAAAGTTTCTTTTTTGGACTTGAAAATTTGCTCCGGGTGTTGAATCTGTTAACTAGTTCGAGAGATGTAGTTATCATAAAATTTCATTAAAACTTTTGTCATATCGATTTAATAGGTTCACAAATCAATCACTGGCTCAGTTTGTGAATGTTTCTGTTCTTGAAAACCTTGCTCGGATACCGCATCTTGAGCAGTTCAAATATTTTCATAGCAAATCTATAACTGTTCGAGCACATTCAGATAAGCGGGAAGTGCCAGGGTTGACCTGCATTCTGTCATTGTCTCACAACGAATTTAAAACAATTAAGTGCTGTGAAAAGTTGGCCATCAGTATGTATGTATGTAAGTTTTTAAGGAAGAAATTATGCTAAGCATTCAGCATTTTCAATTAAGTATCACAAGACGCCAATATTTTTTAATAGAGTCTACCGATTTCTAGAGAATAACTTCAGAACTTCGTTAGTTCTTAATGAATACACTGGTTGATGTAATCTGTAACCTCGAATTATGAACTTTGTGAGTTTGGCTTGACAAATCTTTATTGTACCAAAAAATGTGCAAATCCTTAAACGACATCACTGATGCATATTAAAGTTTGTCCGCTTGCGATGTGTGTTAAATTGAACAAACAAATTTATTGCCAAACGAGTGAGTATATATGAACTAATAAACATTTTAATATAAATATTCTCGTAAAACTAACAAGGCAAAAAATAATTAACGACATAATAATGTGCAAATAAACTGCCTAAAGTTTGACAAACGAAACGGCACATAAAAAATATACTCGTACGTGTGTATAAATAATGTTCGGCCGGAGCCGTACACAGTATGCAGTATGTGACCACTGAGTGTCGTTTAGATAAGGTCTAGTCCAAAAATCGCAGCTACATGTGCAACGGCAGTGGAGGATGGAGCTCCAGGCTATACAAGCATCAAATAACACCAACACAATATTAAATTTTACACATCTAATTCAGTTGTATTGAATGTATTCAATACGTTTATAGTTGATGTACTCGTACATTAGGTACATTTTTCTAAAAAGAATGTTAGGTTTGAAAGAAGTTAGGTAACGCAGCAAATACCAGTGTTTGAATTTTGAAACCCTGAATTCCTTACAAAGGACAACATGATCAGATTTACTATAGATGGTGCAAGATTTAGATGTTTGTCATTTGGTTCAAATAAAATTATGAATATTGATTGTGACACTTTTGTAGTTCACGTGCGATATGTAGATTGTACAATACGTAAAAATTTAATATTGCTTCTTACTGCAATCTTTATGCTTAGCAAAAGAGTTTCAGAATGTGCAGCAGCAAAATGTTCAAAAAGGCTGCCGCATTCAGAACAGCTTTTTAGTGTAGAGCAACCTCAAGTCGTGTATAATTGTTAATTTGACATATTTTTCATTATTTTCGCTATTGTTTTTATTTATTCATTCAGATTAAGTTAAGTCATAGTGTGACAATATTTATAAATCCATATATTAAACCAATTGACAGTATGACATTTGCTATTTTCGAAAAACTGTGGTGCCAGTGGCTGCAATACATACTTCTATTACCGGCTTTATTGCCCAGCAACAAGGGAACCACATAAGAAATATTAACACTTAAGACTGGCTGTTAGTTAATAGCCATTTGTCTCAATTAATGAACAAAAATCTAGCCACCAACTTAAGGGTTATGGAAATAATATTAAATATTAATATAAATCAATCTGGTTTAGACATAAACAAAAATCGCTATTAACTGAACTGCATAGAAACTGGTTTATAGTTTTTATTTAAAATATGAATTACAAAATTTGTATGAATGTAACACTTTATGATGTAATATATTCATGATTTCGGTATACGAAGCATCTACTTTAAGCTAAAAATACTAAAGATTTCATGCTTTTAAACTCTATTATTGTTTCATCTATTAGCCCTTAATTAATCACTGTTTTAACATTTTCCACAATTTGTTAACAACGATTACGTTGGGGAATACGTGTCACCTTTTTACTGTATTAAAACAAAAGACTTTAAATATTTATGAGGTCAATTATTAATTTTCTAGTTTTTGTTTTTAAGATCACAAACACCGTAACATAATGTATAATTTTTAAAGTTACGCCTCAGTCTAAGATTTTATAATTGTCTCCACGCGTGAACTGTTGTGTTTGGTGATGTGGCTGCATTTAAGGTTTGGCTTATCACTTGTGATATCTTAATAAGAAGGCGTAACAGCAATTCGTATATCCTTATTATTTCAGTTCTCATACAAGTTTGTAATGTTTAAGAGTTTGGAATATTTATCATAAACAAAGTGAACTCTCTTCTTAAAGTTGGAGTCATATAACATGACTTATTCGTTTAGTTTAACTACAAGGATTGAATGTGTTTAACAAACAGCTGAAAAAAGTCAACAATGGAAGTTTCTCTGTTGCGATGAACAGTTTTTAATTGGAAACATATGGCATTTGAAAATAAGTTTTTTAATACTAAAAACATATGTGCATATCTAAAAGTGTACACAAATCTGACAAAATTGATTAAAACTAAGTTATTTTTTCACATCATCTTGAAATGATTGTAAACAAAGACTTTTTCTTGTGGGATGCCGTTAAAAAACGATACTATTCCAATATTTCAGAACCGTTCCATACCCTTAAAGTCAATATAGTCCAAACAAATAGTGAGATAAAAACTGAAGCCGTCGCAAAGTCTTGGAATATTGAACGCTATGGCATTTAAATTACTGAAATCGCATTGTTGTTTCCAATAAAAAAATATATTATTGTATTTGGACCAGTAGTTATTTCTTAAAGCAGTACTTAGCAATGCTGAAAACTTGGAACTATATTTAAAGAAATATATAACAACTTTGCTGGGTGGTATAAAAAAATAAACAAAGTCATTTTGGGGGAAAAAACAAACAAATTTGAAAATCATTTACTATAATCAGCAAATTACAGATCTCTACAAACAAGAAGTCGTTGGCATTAACAAACAGTTTACAGTTGCAAACATAAAAAATATAAAAAAGTGTTTGCCTGTACATATTTATGTTTGTGCATAAATGTGTAGTAAACGTTTAATTAACTAAATAGTTAGTGATGCGATCGGTAAAATAGTATTTCTCTGCTCAACAAGAGCTGAATTTTTATGTTATTTTTATTGGCACTCGTGTATTTGTTTTCGGTTTTTATTTATTTTTAAATATTTAATATTAATAAGACATTTTAATGAGCATGCTTTGCTTGGAATGTAGCTAGCGGAGAAAACAGTGTTTTTATTTTTATTTTAAAGTTTCGATTTTTTTTCTATTTTTGTAATTTATTTCATAGTTAAATAAGTTCTGATCATTAAATTTCATTTATTTTTATTTTAGAGATAGTCTGTCCATTTTGGTCTGCCACTATATTGGCTGTACGGTTGACTGGTGGGTTAAATACACTGCTACCATGATTTATTTAGACAAGCAATAAATTGTCCGTATGCAGATACACATTTATGGGGATATACGAATACCTGGTAATCGAATCAATATGTAGTTTTAAACGTATTTAATCCTTTTTTCAATTTTATATTTTTTCCTCTTTTAATACATATTTTTAAACTTGTTGCCGCTGCTGTTCGTTGCTGATGTTGAAAAAAAACATTCGTAACCAAATATTTGTTGCATCCTTTTGATATCATTACATAAAAACAATATGGTAAAAAAGAATAAATGAAACTAATTTCAGTGGCCACCCGTTGATTTTATTAATCATTTGGCTTGAAGTTTTTTCCTCTTAGCTCAAGCCGATATCATTGTATGGCGTAAATATTGGTTTTTATTTTGTTGGACTGCAAACAGCGTTTCAAATTCAATGTAATGCATGTAGGATGCAGTAAAATATAATAAAAAAATAGATATAAAAACGTTACATATGAATACATTTTGCGGAAAATAACGAAAAATAAAAAAAGTGATAGCAAATAAAAACATAAAAACATAAAAGAATCATTTTTTATAGTTATTTTTTAAGATTTTTCGCAAATTGATTATTGCAAAATTTAAATTAATTTTTAAATAAGCGCAGTGAGGAAGGCGCATCCAAATGGTAAGAACTCGGAAACTCAAATGTTTTTAAGCATAAGAATTTTTATAATAAAAAAAAGATTAGAAGTGTTTATAAAACATTTTTTAATTCAGAAAAATACATCTGTTTTTGTGGCACGAAATATGGTGGAAGCAATAGATGTAACTCCCAAGGCATAACAAATTGGTTTTTGAAAATCGCAATTTAAAAAATTCCACTGTTGATCAAACAATCCCATATAGCTGTCCATATACAGTGTGAGGATGGAAGGCTGAATTCGTTAATCTTTTTGTGCTGTGTTTCCTAATTATATTTAAAAATTTCAACATAAATTAAATGTTCATTTTTAATGACTAATTTGCTCACGAGATGATGAGAATGAATTTTTTTTATTTCAACAGCCACTCAAAATATAATTTATAAACGAGAAGCCCTAAACATAATTCAAGCATTAAATTTCTTTCTCTTTCTTCTATTTGTCCGCATAAAAAAATAACATTTTCTTCATTTTCACACCATCCCATTGTCAAGTTGTTTTGTATTAAATAAAATTGTTTAAGCTTCACTGTGCTCGTAATTTACAATTGTGTAACTCATTTTTATTGCTCCTTTACGTGAAAATAAAAATTATGTTTATTTTCCCATAAAAAAGTCCTTATTAAATATATTTATTTACACTCGTGGCTAATTAAATAGGTAAGACTCACATAATTTTCAAAAACGCACGTTTTTCTATTGGATGCAACCAAAAAATAGTTACTGATTATTTTTTTTTGCAGGATGCCCGAAAATAAACAATTAAAAGTTATAAAATCAAAGCAAAAAAAAATAAAAATTAAGCAGAAATGCGAAATTCACTTATCTATCTTCTATCGATATTCTTAAAAGGCAACCACGTTTTTTAGATCCATTTTGCGGCCATAATACTGAACCGATTTTGGAAAGATTTATACGTTTTTAATGGGGTTTTTACATAGATGTGAACAATCTTAATTCTATTTAAATCGATTTAGGATTTTGGGAGTTTTAAGCGTTTAAAGTTGCTTCTAACACATGCACACTTATTATAACACATGCATGTATCAGCATCTAGTTAAAAAATAAACAAAGTGTGCATGTGTATTTGCCCAATTTGCTTTTGCATAGAAGTGAGACAGAGTTTTTTCTATATTTACTTTGTAAATAAAAGAGAGATATATAAGTAAGACAGTTTTATGCTGTTTATTTTAAATGTTTTTGCATTTTATCGTATATATTTATGTAAATGCTTAATATTTAATTTCTAGAAACTGAACGCTTCGCCGTCGAGCGCTGGATACACTAGTTTAAAAAAATCGTTTAAATGATTGACCTATACACTTATAGGATTATTGCTGCTCACGAAGCTTTTGAGGTGCACAATGTGGGACCCGAACCATCTATTGATAATTTTTAGTTAATTAAAATTCATGAAGAAATCTTGAAATGTTAATTTTGATTGTAAAATATCCGATAATTTCAAAGTACCTATTCAATGGGTATTAACTTCTTGTACATTTTAAAGAATTCGTTATAAGTAACTTTAAGCACAATGGATAACGGATTTTTATTTTTTTTTAAAGAAAACAATTTTGACTATGGAATCAAATTCAACATTCAATAAAGTTTATTAATTTTTAAAAATATATATGACATTCTAGCGCAGTAACAAGCGTAGCTATTTTAATGACCATTTGTGTATTTTTTGCTGAATTTTTTCTTTTAGTATGTCCTTCCATAAAAAGATTAACTTAAGTTTGTGCTCGCAAATAAAATAGTAACAGCAATAGAAGATATGCTGCTGTAGTATTAACAATTTTCTAATTAAAATAGAAACAAGCGTGTTGAATGAAAGCTCCATTTTCCAACTCGACTCCTGTCTTGCATTTTAATCTTGATTTATTTTATTGTACTTTTAGCACAAACGTTTACAAATAAATGAATAAAGTGAGATGAGTTAAAAAAAATAAGTGTCAAAGTACGAGTATATATATACATCGATACACACATATTTCTTGTTAGAGAATATAAAGAGTATGTAATGTACACTATAGCTTAAAATTGAAATAATTTTTTAAAGGCTTTTATATATTTCCATTCTTCTAAAAGAATAATATATCAGCCGGACATTAGCACCCGAACAAAAGCTTTTGCCTTACGAAATTGAAATATACAAACGTTCTACGTGAATAATGTAATTTTCGCTTAAGTATGGCAAATTCTAGTAGTCTGACTGCCACAAAATTTAAAATAATAACATTACCTATAAAATCAACCAAATGAGAGTTCTATTCTAATATCTTACTTGATATTTGTAGTACACAGAGGACAATTGCAAGGTCGACCGAAAATCATTCTGAGAGAAACGTGGCCCACAATAAAAACAGCGACCTTAACGACACACTTCTCATAAATTTGAATGAATTATTGCATTTCCTTTAAATTTTATTTTTTATAATATTTTTCTTGAACTTTTCTCTTCGCCCGCTTTTTTATTAAGAATTTGTTTTAAATGCCACAGAAATAGCATTTTGCCGGGGTCAGCAACAACACCATTATTATGCACAAGTTGATTTTTCGTAGCACTGTTTTCTAAGCCTATGAAGACAGAGCGACCTGTGTTAAAAAATCTATTTCAAAATTTTGCCAATTCCTTGGGATCCCAATACCATCACGTCAAAATTCATGTGGTGAAAAATAAATTGTCGGTCCTGTAACAGAAGTTTTCCATGGCTCTTATTAACCCTCTTTGCATTTCAGGCTTCAATTTATTAGTGATCCAGACTGATTTGAAATTACAAGTTTTCAAAAATTGTAGAAATATTTAAAACTAATTATTTGAACTGAATTTGCTGTATAGCAAAATTAGTTTAGAGGATTGTATTCACCCTTAATTATTTTTTTACTGAAAATAGTCGCTTAAAATAGCATACGAGTACAATGTTCCAAATTAATGAATTTTGTACAAGTGCCCAGAATCATGCCCTTGTAGGTCGCTTTTGTCCCTTAGTGTAACTAGAAAATGCTAGAAATTATTCCCATTGAGATGAAAAATAAAAAGGTTACCCAAGAAATGCACGCATAAGAAAAATAATACAAAAAGATTTTTTTAACAAAAAGATTAAGTAGCAGTATAGTAAGTAGCGCCAGTCAAATGCAAAAAGCAACAGACAAGTAACAGCAAGCAACATCCAATCATTTCCATTCTGCCACAGACGACTCCAAATTTTCACATAAACTCCAACCGCGCAGTAGTCTCACCAACATTTTTTGTGCTTAAGAGCACACATGCACATATTTTATAGTTAGAAATTACAGCCCAGACACATTTCAGCATCATCTAACGCTATGTGGCATGGTGACAAGATGATGAAGTTGAAGTTTGGGTTACCACCAGGACGCGCAAGAGAGTTGTAGTTTGTTGGTACTGAATATGTTGTGTGCGTGTGTTTAACACAAGGAGTTAAGGTGTTCACGCAAATTAATTGTTAAAATATTGTTGCTCTTTCCTATGCCATTTTCTCACCAGGTGAAAGATAACAAAACATGTATTGCGAAAAATGCACACTATCGTTGTGTCTTCAAGATACTCTGTATATTTATTTATGTATGGATTGTTCGCATTTGGTTCTTCTTCAGTTTATTATATACATATATATTTTTTTTAATTTTTTGTTTAACAAAAAATTAAACCAAGTTTCGAAAATAAATGGAATCTTTCTTGTACGAGGAAATAATTATATGCTTTTAGTTGTGCTTTTGAGGTTTTAGCATGAATTAGATTTTCTTTTAAAAGGGAAAATGTCAGCTGAGTAGCAAGCAAGCAGCAAATAGCAGACAAGTTGAAAGTAGCTGCAGCAGCAACACAGTGGCATTGGCAAAATTTAATGATAACAGTTATTTTGTGAAAATTAATTAACATAATGCTAATTTGTTTTATTTGTCACGCGGGAGCATATAAATTAGTCTTTATGGCTGAAGAAATTACAAAAACAATGCAGTAGATGGAGAAACCGAACAAAGAAACTTTCCCAGAAGAAGATGAAAAAGAACAACGTTAACATTATTTCAAATTAGAAAATTCTAAATGTTTTAACGTGAAGATATGTTGCCTAAGATAACACAATTTCCCTGGCTTGGGGAAAGAATTTGTTGCTGTTTTCATAAATATTTAGAAATATTTTATTCATTTTAAAGCAAAATATAATGAACTAAAAAAATTTTAGATTCGTTAACTTAAATGGACATGACAATTAATTTGTTGGCTGAAAACAATAGCTTCGTTTTAAAATTTTTTTTTAATTTCCCAGCAAAAGCTTGCCTATCAATGTCTTCCATTAAAAACAGCATACTTTTCCAAGCAAGTATATATTGAAATTTTAAAGTCGTTATTTGTACTGAGAGGTGGTAACTACTTGCCTAAAATGTATTGTATGTTTGTTTGTAAAGATTTTAACTCATTACTTTGCCATCAAAGTTTTTGCGACAACAATACTAAAACTACAAATTCAGCAACATAACGATGGATCTTGAAAAGTAAACAAATCTTTAAATTTAAATAACGTATAAAATATATATAATTATAATTTGCCTATCTATTATTTTGTAATTATAATGTTGTTTCTATAGCTTCTAATGCCACTAAATTTAATTTTAAAAGCATATAAAACACAATTTTCTGATGCTTTTTATGAGAATTGCTAAAATTTTAGTATTTTAAATTGTTAATCGCACTTTTTCCCAAAATTAATATTACGAATTATTATTTATTTATATCTGAAATTTAGTAAGGATTTTCCAACTTCTCCATTGATAATAATTTTACTCAAATATGTTTTATTGAAATTTGGTTAAGAGCTTCTTCAGGGATAATAATTTTAGTCAAATATATTTTATCTTTTAATAAAATTTGCACTTAAATTTCAGCAATGTAATTTCACGCGACATGACAAAATTTGACATAAAATACACAATTTATAACAAAAATATTATAAAAATAAGAAAAACTTTTTAACAAAATACCACAGAATAAAGTTGTTGTTATATTTTAATATCGCAGTTGGAGTTACATCAAATCAAATTTAATTACCTTAGAAGCCTGAGAACAAATAATTTCTATACATGCGACATGCGGGTCTGAGGGTTGAATATGTTTTTTTTTATTTCGGAATTATTATTACATATACGATATTTTTTAATTGGTTTGAACATCTATTTGGATAAATGGGTCATTACGACGCCTGTAACTGAAAAGTAAGAGTTTTACAAAAAAAATTCCAACGTCAAATGTATATTTTGCTTATTTAATAGTGGAAGCATAAATCACTTAAATGTAGTGTGAGAACAAATACTTGAAATGACAAAATAAGTTGTTATGTGTGTTAATTTTCTTTATACTAAATAAATATAGGACCAAAAATTAAATAATTATTATTCTATTATTGCAACTAAAAACATATAGAGTTCTAAGATCACCTTTTTGTCAACTGAATTTGCACATGACTATATCAAACCAAACAACGGCCAGTGAAATACTCTCATGTCCATCGGTATGTATGAATACGAAATAATAATCGTATGTATAAGAGAAATAAAAGTTGTCGAATTTGCGACAATTAGAATTTAATTATATTCTAATTGTATGTGTGATTTTTTTAGTGTCTTGCTGCGTAAAATTCTATTTTGTTTTAAGTTTGCCATGAATTTTTTCGGTTCTTCCTTTATTCGCACTGTGTCCAATTAAAAATCCAACCTTTAAGCCCAAAAATCTAATAGCATTAACATAACAAAGTGAAAAAAATTTTGTGGTCATTTTTGTTAGCAAACTCAATATGAAGAAATAAGCAGGACATTTCGAAAAACGATGTGAAAAAATAAAGGGATTTATCCTTTGGGTTTTCTGAAATCAAGCTTAAAACCCATTCAGCCGCCATCAGTAGTAAAAATGACAACTAAAAGTAAATGGGTAAAAAATATGAGGCAACAAACTCCAAAATATTTAAATTTACTGTTTTGTCGCATTTAAACATTTATGCACAAGAGTTCTATTTTTGTGTTTGTCTGCATTTCAAAAACATAAAAAAATATAAAAAAGATTCACTACATTCTCGCTGAAGGGCTTTTACTCTATTTAGTCTGGACAATTTACACAAAAATTCAGTGTTTGTTATTTTGTTTTGAACGTTTTTTGCTCGAATACATTTTGAAACTAAACTTTATTTCAAAGTTGTCTCGAAAGTTAAAGGAATTTATTGTTTTTAGGTAAAAATTTAATTTTGTTAATTAAAGGAAATGATAGAAAGTTTTAAATAAATTTTACATGTGCAACTTAAATAAAATTAATAAAATGTTTTTAAATATTTAAATTGTATTATGTTGACACACATAATCTAGCATTATGGTATTTCAACAGATATATTTTCAGCATAAAACAAGGGGGAAAGAATAGTTTACCGTTAAAAATAAATTTTTGGATCGAGTAACTAATTTATTTTTTATTGAGAATTTTTCATACATTAAAACCATATTTTTTAAGAAAGTAATCACCACACAAGCGAAAGGATCTCTGACACCTTTATCACTTGTCACAGTTGATACTAGTAAGTAGGAAAATTTCTTTTTCATTTAATTTTTTGGAGTCAATTTTGTTACAAGGGACAATGAAGCCCATTAATTATTTTATTTATTCTCGAGACTAATAATTATAGCAAAAATCAAGATCTATACTATTTTCAGTCAAGGATCGTCGTCAGCCGTACCGACGTCACTAGTTGGGAGATATTTAGGAAGTTCTGGCAAAAAAATTTGAAAAACAAAACCCCAATTTTTGTCATTTATTCGTAAGTACCGCCACCTTAATTAAATCAAAACTTATTAATCGATTTTGATAAGCATATAACTTTTTATATATATTACATATTCAGCTTTAAGATATTAGGATATTGTGTAATACTTTGTTGCAGTCCTAAGGTTCACATTTGCCAAACATTTGCCCAAAAAACTGTAACCACTACTTTTGCTTAGGGTTAGTGTGATTTAACTTGGTTTTTATATCACAAAATCAGGTCAATTATGCCGCAAAACACTATCTTTATATTATTTTTAATAAATGCGAACACATCTTTAAAAAAATACTGGAGTTAAAGAAAATGTAAATTTAGCTTGTCTCTTGGTCACGTTTTTTTGCGGCAAATATTTGGCAAGTGTGACCGTACCTTAAGTTTGCTAAAAAAATTCTTTGGAATATATTTGTGTCATACAGCCATAAATTGACTTCACTCAGCTTATGAAATATTATAGACAATTGACAAGATGATTAGCACTAATCCAAAAAAGCAACTAGAACCGAATTAAACCCTTGAGACAGATCATTGTTGCCTACATTCGATTTGATTCTTTTAAATTTTTATAATTTCACATTGCATGCTTTCCCTTTTATCGGGAAAAATTTTAATCCCAAAAAGAAAACGAAAGAAAATTTCCATACACCAAAAAAATAAATGAAACATAAAAAAGCAAAACTTGAACATTTTCGTTTCCCAATGCAATTAATCTGAATTTTAATCTCTCTAAAAAAATTTTTTGTTTTTGTACTTAAAAGTCGGACGACAACTGTGACAACAAGACATATAAAGTACCCAAGACTCGACAAATCGTTTTAGATGGGAATAGAAAAACACAGAAAGAGCTTAATAAGTTTTAGCCATTTTTCAAGGGATTGTTTTAAGTAAGTTGGAACAAAGTTTTCTGTTTTTTTTCACTTTTGTCAGTTGTCCGTTCAGCCAGTTTTATCTTAATACCACTACAACATAAGGGCATTAAGATCCCTTTTTACACAATATAATGAATTTTTCTGCTTCTGTTTTTTTTGGTTTTGTTTCATTCTTTCATATACAAATAAAAATAAAGGCAGTCTAAATAAAAAACACAATCGTAAATCCGCATTTTTCAATGGCTTAAGATTTTGAATTTGATATCAAAGTGAAGTAATGTAAATGTTGTACCATCTTGCAGGCCGATTTTTTTTTGTTTTTGTTCGTTTTTGATTTATATTTGACGTTTTTCACTTACTAGGGGAAGTATTCACTGTTGCATTATTTTTTTAAGGCTCAAAGTGAAATAAGCGGAGTGACAAAATTTATTGAATTTCACTTTAGTATCCAAACATATATTATTATTACTTTTTTATTATTAAAGCTCAGGGGCCGATGATAATTTCAAGAATATTTGCCGTAAAGCTCTTCATTTTGTGTAAAAAATTTATACAAATAACTTGTTTACTTACTTCTTGAGAGGAGAATTACTTTTTCTTTTTCCACTGATGATGTGTGTAAATTAAAAACTTTAAACTCGTTTTCTTGCAATAAAGGAGCGAAATGAGGTGGTTATATCACAAAATTTTACTGAGTTTGATATCAATTTATATGAAAATATTTTTGCATATTTTATCTTTAGCTGCATATTTTTTCATAATTTACTTATAGTAGCAAATTTATTTTAAAGGCATTTTGTGGCACATTTTTTTAGCTTTTTGGCACGATCATTTTACATTCAGTATGCCTATTATTAGGGACATTTTCCCAATTTAATTTCAAAATATTTGTTATTTTTTGTGGGTTCAACCAGTTTGTATGTCTGCATTTCATTAGTGCTTATGTCATATCACACTTTTCAATAATAACATTTAAGATCTGCTGATGCTTTGGCATAAATAACAATAAATTTCAGGCATATAGAGTAGCTCAAACCACACCAAAGGAAACCTTTTTATTATCTTTTTACTTGTAACTGATTGCTTATTTAAATGAAAAATATTTTCAGACTATTTTCAATTTCTTATTTTAAAGTCATGAGTTGGCAAAGAAAGCGCAATGACCTACAAATTTATACCATAAAATTCAAATATTGAAAAATCTAAAATACTTAAAATGATTAAAACTATAAGCAAGCAGCACCCAAATTGATAAATCTAAACAATTAGAAACTTTAAATATGTATTCCTTTTTTTTAATCCAAAAATTCATTAAAAAATATCATTAATTAAATTTGACTCCTTAATTATTTTATTTTTGTCCTGAAAGTGTTAAATCGCCTATTAAAATAAATAAGAAAGGAATATTCGACTTTCATTGTAAGTAAGAGGTTAAAGATATTAATTAACTTTAAACACCCTCTAGCAAACCATGTGCCATAAAAGAGGCTGCCCTTCTACCCACAAGATATTATTAATATTCGAAATATCGAAATTTCTAAAGTGTTTGCTTTCTGTGTAAAATGCCACATATTGCACATGAATATTGCAAATTTTTGGGCAACTTTATCCTTTTAATTGTAAGTAAAACTTTTCGTATATCATTTCCGTTTTCAACTGAAAAGATTAATATTTTGAGAATACCTTCCCCCGGTCAGTATCTAATTATTGATTGCTATCATTATATTTATTTTCATTTGTCTTCATTCAATCAACCACCATCAAGACAATAACCAGCCACACTATTTTACGCTATTCTGCTAAAAGTTTAGCGAAATATAATAATTTATGCTTGTAGAGTATGTACTCGTATACGAATGTATAATAGTCAAAAAAGAGTGCAATACTTCTATTGTACAATTATCGTGCGCTATTTTCCCTTAAATACAATTTTAAGATAATGAATTAAA
This sequence comes from Gymnocheta viridis, assembly GCA_956483585.1. Lineage (NCBI taxonomy): Eukaryota > Metazoa > Arthropoda > Insecta > Diptera > Tachinidae > Gymnocheta > Gymnocheta viridis. Next base: position 19,741,628 of record OY101441.1, on the reverse strand, counting down.
GGATAGTAAAGAAACTTATCCAGCTCTTCAGTCATAAGCTGAAGGAAAATGTAATCTTAATGTGACCAGCTTTATATAGTTTAATTTTATAAAGGCCGGACTAAAAAATATTCAAGTAATTTTACTATCTTTAATACAATATTCTGGGGCAAAAAAGTCTCTGCATGGACAAGAACTTACTCGTAAATGTAGGCAAACATGAGAATCATTCCTTGAATCAGTTCCAGACGTTTTGAAGTTCGGGAAAATATTTTTGAGTAACATAAATTGTAAGATATATGAATTTGGCGTTGAGAGAGAAAAAAGGACATAAATACAACCGAAGTGAGTTAACATTACCTGTAAGATGCGTTTAACTTTAATTAACTGTTTAAATTTCTTAAGCCAACAAAGTCGACTTTTCTTGTTGGTTGGTCTTATTTTGCAACTCGTGTTGCATATGCCTAGCAAATACTCCATTACTGAGTAATCTTTTCTTACTCTACCTCACATTTTCTATCTTTAGGTACTCCATGCACTACAACCACCACTTTGAATGAATGAATGAATAGATGAGTTTAGGTTATTGTGCGACAGTTTTTAGTTGGCGTCTTGATAAATATGTTGGATTCTTAGTGATTCCATTTGTCATCGTGGCATGAGTCCATTAATCATCGACAAGCGCGCATTTAGCCGTTGCTGTCGCCGGTTTGCATTTTTCGATATCGCCCCTGACTGTTTTTGCTTCTCATATCGTATTGTGCTGAAAATGTACTGCTTTGGTTTACTTGCATGTAACAGTATCTTGGCAGTAGACGTTTGAAAAAGACTGGTTGTTTATGTGATTTGTTATAACAATATTGTGTGTAGTAGTTTGTGGTGGTACGCAGTATGCGTTTTTATAACTGACTGGTTAGCAGGCTGGGTGAGTGGTTGGTTATTTGCTTTCCTAGCTTAACGACAGACTGTTTAAAAGTTTGTGGAAAAGAAAAAAGCGACTGCTGTCGCAACGGTAGCCTAATCTACAAGAGTGTTAAGCTCAGCAGACATCAGATACTTACTTAGCAGAGACAAATGATATAAGACGGTAAAATTTTTGTTTTGCTTAATGATCAAATTATGCTGCCAGTTTTAATTTACTCGTACTCTTACTGTGAGCGTGTAAACGCACAATGTCATCAGCGAATAAACAAAAAAAGGAAATCATTTTTAAACAGCAAGGAATAGTTTTATTAATTAGAGAACAGAGAACAGATAAGAAAAGGTTGGTGACACTGCCTGAAAAGGAAGTTGTCTAGCTGATGCTTCTAATAACGATTATCTTGTCTGTAATATTTTTAGGTACATGAGTAGTTTTCAAGTTAAATCACCAGCAACTTGAATAAAGAAATCTTTAGTTGTAAACGTTAAAATGCTCCGCTTGAGTACACAGATCATTATCAAATAATAATGAAATCTAATCAACATGCCGCTGTGTTCGTTTAACACAAAATTTATTTATTGTAAAAACTAAGATTGGCACTACGGTTTGGTCTGCTGTGAAGAGAAATGTTTTGGCTTCATATACCATCTTCAAGATAGAAAAGCAAGACCTCGTTTGCATAAAATATAGCACATAAATTAATAAAGACATACGTTGGCCGAGTTTTCTATACCAATTCACTAATACTAAAGGTCGTTCTTTATAAGCCAATCAATAATAAAATAATAATTCTCGTCAGGCCTTCAAAGTTATAGTCTCTGACTTATGCATTCTGCATATTTCTTGTTTTTTTAAGTGCAGATATTTTCATGCATTCAACGTTTTTTTCGTTGAAGATAAGGCCCACAGCGCTCTATATTGATCTAAAAATGCTGCCCATTTTTAGATGTCCTTTATGAATACTCTTTTTAGGGTGTTGCTGACTTCTACCTTAATTTGACATTCCCATAAGAACTGTGTGTAATAAAACTTACGAAAATTCAGGTTAATAAAATGTTCAAGTAAATTTCCATTTTTACTAGTACTGATTTCAAAAGAAAAGTAATATATATTTTTTATATTTATTTCCATTTAGATATTTGCATCTATTGTATTATTAATAAGTGGAAACTTTTTTCCGTATACTGACATTATTTGGACACGAAATTTTTTACATTTAGTTTTTTAATACTTTTTAATTAAATGAATTTAATTATTAATTAATTTTTGTGAAAATTTAACAAAACAATTGAACACACAAGTCTACATAAAATTTATTTTCCGTATAGAAATAATCTTAAATTCTGAAACCCGAAATTTGGGAAGAAGTCAGTATCAGACTTCAGGCATACACATGTTACATATAAAATTTTAAATTAAATATTTTTCAACATTGAAAAAAATTGACATAATCGTATTAAGCAGAAAGTCTGATATTTGCAAACGAAAGCCTTGTCACTATATTTTTACCGTTTTAATTTTAATTTTTCGTAGATTTTTTAAACTGCATATAAAATTAAATCAACACTCATGTAATTTCAGATACATTTTAAATATATGAGCACTGCAAGGTCTACATATACATATTTCCAAAAATGCCCTTAAGCTAATTTGGTCATTATCCCCTTCTACACGTGAACAATCCAAAGACAACTGCAAAATAAAAACAAAAAAATCTACAAGTGATATGCAGGAATTGTTTACAATGTACCGGTAAAAAAGTATGTAAATATTTTTAAAACAAAAGCAACAACAACTTTAAAAATACATTTAGCCAAAATTACTCAAATTAAGCATACGAAGGGTACAACCTTTCCATGCGCAGCTCCTGTCTACTGTCTCGTCGGTGATTGAAACAAGAAAATTTATGATGTGCTTTCAAATATTTCATAAATAATTCATTGTACTGCGTGATTTGCATAATTTTCGTCAAAATGAAACATGATGTACTCGAAACTGAACTGAAAGAAAAGCAGAAAAAAGCACAAGCATTACAAGGCATGCAGCATGTTCTACTTTTTTGGGGCCGACTACAGTAAGAGTAAAGTGAACTTCTACTACTGAAAATGCTACTTTTTCGCTGCATCGGCAGAATCACATCATCAACCAGCCAGCCATCCTCATCATTCTACAACTACAACATCAACATCTATGGTTCCTTTTTTTATACTTTTTAAATTTCTGTCTTTCAAAGAATCTGTTAAATATATGAACGCAAAAGTATTGATGTATTTATGTTACGAGTACAAACACATCAATTATCCATTTATACGCATGCGTAAAGTTCATCCTCCATTTATTAGCTGAGGAAGAAATCTTATGGTTTCTGGCTGCGGCAGTTATTTTGTGGAATATGTAACACTTTTTACGATTGGCTTAATGTGACCAAAGACTGTTTTCTCGATGTATAGAACAAATTGGTACAACTAAATATTTAGAGAGCTGCTTATTAAAAGTTATACATAAAATCCAGTTCAAAGTTAAACATAAAGCCTTAAAAATAATTTAAGAGTAGTTTCTTGCTTTAAGGGTTCTTTCAGCCTCAAAACTTCACTGTCAACCATTTCACATATGAACACGGATAATGCATATCCACAAAGGTTTTTATAATCAGGACGCGTCCATGTTAAGGATATGTCCCATTTGATATTTATTATTAAACCGCTGATGCTAAAAGACAGTGATAAGTTACGATTGACAAAATAGTATTATAAAAATAACTTTTCAGTATTATGTTGCCGCTTGAATCAATCAAAAGTACGGCATGGGCGTATTTTATTCAAATATGTACCGAACTCTTCAGCACTAAATTCCTAATTTTAGCTATTATTAAACTAAGTCGGGCTTGATTTTAGACAGATTCGATTGACGGCTGGAATTTTATATCTTTGGATTAGATGCATAAAGGAGGTGATGATAGACCATTTACGTATTCTAGTCATCCATCACCCATCCGATTCAATTTAAGTTCATACGTTCATCATTATTATTTTCAAAAATTCCTGGATTGATTTTTTTAGTATTTCTATTTTCTGCTTGATGCACTGAAAGTTAGTGTCAATTGTACTTATTAAATTTTTAGGTACTCCTAATACAAAACGTAAGAAAACAAACTTAAATTTAAAAGAAGTATTTTTCTTTCTTGTAGTGGCCCTTGAAAATCGCATCTTCAACGATTCGCAGCGAAACGTTATCAGTCAATATCCATAACTCAAACGAATGCCCAGAAGAACCGTCATTGTGAACAAGATCTCGAGCTTTAACTGACTTGGTCCTGGCGGGTTTCATACCGAGACTCGAGACTGCACGCGTACAAAAATCAGCTCACCCAAAAGTTTGGCGTTAATAGCTATACACAACGTATTTCGTTCGAGAATTGGGCTTCGAAGCGCTTGAATGTTAAACCAAATGCTTAGGAAAAATCATATTTAGCAATTAGGGCGCATATGAAACGAAATACTGTTTGGTGCGGATTTCTAGCCAGCGTGGTTGATTATGCCGACGTCATCGTTAGAATGGAAAACACGTGGATGCTGCCTTGAGGCATAACGTGATGCATAGCGAACGCTCAGATGGACATTTTGTATGAACGATTTGAGTGCGAAGATCGTGAGATTGCTTCCCGACAGACTTTTAGTTGTGGAGTTTTCTGAAGGTACAGGCTTATGTCCCAAACTTTCGATGTCCCCTAAATAGTAGATTTTATTGTAGGATCCGCATGCCAAGCTTTGACTGTATTTATATTTTAAACTCTTCACAAATATGGACAATTGCATTCTTGAAGTCGGTCACATTTACCCATTTTACATAGAGATCTCTAAGGCTTGTGGCAATTCTTTCCAGCCCTCTTAAGCAAAAGAGGTAGGAGAATAAAGCAATATGTCTATAATTACTGTTGTGTGGACATCTTTTTTCACATGAATAAAATCGTTATTAACTTTTTACAAAACAGACGAACTATCCGCGATTACCAAACCCATACAAACAGACGTCATACAGCATACTTGTAGGCCATAAAAACGAGAAGGACTTTATTTTATGTAAAGAAAAATGCATTTATATTTTGGCCGTACATGTAGTCCCCCTCAATTGTGTTGCTGCTGTTGTTGCTACATGCTACAATGTGCAGTCTGAATATTAAATTAATGCCTTATAATTAACGATAATAATTTTTTTAGATCGATGTAAAAATTGATTCCTATCATAACTTATGTAAATTATTATCAAGCACGACAACAGCAGAAAATTTTTATAAAACATAATTCATTTTATTTTGTTGTCTTAAAAAAACCCCCGAAAAAAACTATTTATAATAACAATTTCAAAGAATTAAATGTAGTGCAAACATTTTTACCTAAAAGGAAACAATAAATAAAACTTTCTTTTCTTTTAAACACATGTGAAAAATGGACATGAATGTAGGTAATTGGTTAAAGGACCAAGTGAATATCGCTACTTTGCGTTAAAAGTTAAATATTTATTTAATTTATCTTAGAGCATCTACTGCTGAACGGGCTTAATTATCAATGAGGCTGATTGTTTGATTGGCTGATTGATTTATATGTATGTTTTATAAAGCTTTTACAAGTAAATATATATTGAAACATACTAATTTAACATCATAAAACCAGCTTAATGACAAACATTTTTACTCGTCAACAAAAACATGATTTCTTTTATTGTTTTTTTTTTAAGAAATAATTTTGTTTTTGGCAATTATGCATGTATTTCTTTTTACTTGTTTTCTTTTCATCACAAAAGACAAATAACTTGAAATTTAAGAACACGCAACATTTGTATGTCCCATCAATGTTAAATGCGATGAAAAGTTAAGAAAGAAAAAATTAAAAATAACATTTACAATAAAAACTTAAAGCTAAGACATGAATTTTTAATTGAACAAATTGTATGTAATTATACGGTATTAACGCTTTGTGAATATTGTTGCAGCCAATACCATCATATGGTCTATAATTAATCCTAAAACTTTTTTGTTAAGACGAATATTACTGCAGTTTACCTGGAAGCTTAAGCAAATATTTGGTTTAATGGAGAAGCAGCAAAATGTTTAACGTTTTTTTTTTTGATGAAAATAATTAATTTAAGTGAAAATCTTTATATTTATTTATATTCCATACAATATAAAGAATGACATGATCTTCAAAATTATTGATCATTTTTTACGATTGTGCTTAAGAAGCTTTCTAAAAAATTGTGTGTTAATTTTTGGCTTAAACAGCCAAATGTATCTGAAAAAAATTTAATCAACATTATAGTTAAATAACCAATATTCAGCAAGTTCGTTTTGGGTATTGTGCTGTACTAACGCGTACAACAAATGAAGAGTTGGAAGATAAAATTTGCTTTTTTACTCATACAATTTTTCGAGATAATTACATTTTGTTCATTTTGCTTTCATACATCGAAATAGTAACAGATTTTCAATCCCCAAAAAAAGGGAATTACGGCAGTAAATGTTTTCTAAATTATTTTGACCTAAAGAATACAAATTTAACATAAAAAACCAATGCGAAATGACTCCTCAAATCGTCAGTACATTTTATGGAAATACCCCGAAGAGGTAGGTGAATAGAAAGTGGTTCATGACAGACACTATGCGCAGTAGAGGAGATGAAAGCAGACAAATTCTTGTCAAGGATTATTGATACCAGGGAAGATGGATAAAAACATTACCATAATAGGTAACCAAAAATTGAATAGGCGTTAACCCGAGCAAGACACACTTTTTTGCGCTTAGCAGAAGATATAAAAATATATGTACTAGACCAACCATTAAAGAAGGGGAACTATATTGGCAGCGTTTTTGACCATAAACTTTCATGGAACGGGTAGACAGAGGAAAAGAGAACAAAGTGTGTCTTTTTGCGCTTCGAAAAATCCCTTCAGCCAATTCAGTCATTTTTACCCCTGTTTAGCCAAAAAAAACTTAATTTATCTATCAGCCATATTTGCTGCCATTTTCATTAACATTTGCCTTTTCTTTGCCGTTTTTTCTTATTAAACATTTCTAAAGGATTTTCTTATAAAATTCCTAGAAATCGCAATAAATAAAAAACTTTAGTGGTGTTTTGGTTTAAGTGATTATTATTTTGGCTAAAGTTCGTACTTTTTGCAACCGAAAAAGATAGAATCTTCGATTTTTTTGTCTATGACTTTCTAAGTTAATTTATAAAAAATTTAATACTCAATATGTAAAATAAACAATAAAATAAATAAAATAAACACACAACTGCTGTTGAGAAAATATTTAAAGAAATTTCTGATTTTATTTCTCTCGCTTACCAAGTAAAATACTGAAGTACATAAATCCTGTTTCCATCAAAATTTCTATTGTTACGTCCAATTTGTGCAACAAACTATATTTACTAAACTTTATTCGATTTTATTACTCTCTCATCTCCTTCCAAAGTTTCTTCGTTTGTGTATGTTTATAAAATAATGAGAAAAAAATTGTGCAATATATCTTTTTTTTTCAGGAGACTGATTTTTCAAAGGTGTTTCTATGCATTCCCGTACAGTAAGTCAATTACCGTCCAAGTGAGAAAACATTGATGAGTGCCTCAAAAAGATATAACTGCACCAAAGTACAACTTATATGTATTCTTATAAATCAAAACATATTTGTTAGGATAGCATCTTAAGGCTGCGAATCTCGAAAACACTGAAATGTGTTTTTGATTTCAGGAACAGAGCTTTTTCTGCAAGTTCTACTGATTAATACAAATTGGTGTAAAAGAAATAAAACAGAGTTTTTAAGAGCTTCTAAGGCTTGTACATTAAGGTAATCTCAAGCATTAGATTGTAAAGGTTTTGGCTTACAAACTTAAGATGAGTTTAGCAGCGTAGCATGCTCGACATTTCAGGCAATTAAAATTAAATCAATTAAATAAATAATAATATTTCTTAAAATAGAAACAAGTAAAGAAAATAAATATTGAGTTTTGAATAGTCTTGGCCGTTCTTGATTTAAGCAAAAAAAAATCTTACAGTCACTAATCACGACGGACGAGGACTGTAGGGATGGCTCTTTAATATAGTCCCCCTTTGGCTGGATGTCAGTACTTGATAGCTTGATTTTCTTTTCATTGTGGCTACTTTTTTTACTAATATTTTAAGTTTTGAACAATTCTAATCAATAATATTCCTTTGGAATATTGTCTCATGTCCAATTCTTTCTGACTAAAAATGTTACGAACTTTAGCTAAAATAACAATCACTTTGGATTAAAAACTACTAATAATATTTTATTTCTAAAGTGACATGAAGACAAAGAAATTAATTCGTGAAAATTTTATTTTTGGTGAGAATGAGCTTAAAATTAACCGCAAGCTTACTGAAATCCTGCCCATGGACTATTTTAGAATATTGGAAAGCAATTCATAATAATCCTATTATTTGTACTTTGTCAAATAAACTGATATCATACCATTATGGATAAACAGAAAAAATATGTTTAGATTTTTTTATGAAAATGCCCCTCCACCATTTTTTGTAAACCAAAATTGTCTAATTTCTTTTTAATTATTACACACGTAAAGAGTGAAAAACTTGCAATTGCTTAATAATTAGAGTGGAACAAATTAGTGTTGCTTTATTGTATGGCGTATTCAAATAAATATAAAAAATTGTTCTTTGCGTAGAACCCCTTTGTAATAAAATATTAATCAAGGGGATTTTTGTTGTTGTTTTTTAATTTCTTTTGAAATATATTTACATAATATATGTATATTTGCTTAAAAGCAAGATGAAAAGCAAGATGCAATTGAAATGTGAATGTTTAAAATTAAATTAAAAATTAGAACAAATTTATCTTTGGGGAGTTAACAAAAATATTAATGAATGAAGTTTTAGACCAAATTACGTGACCTGCTAATGAATTTCACAAATACTTATGTACTTATGTATGTATGTATCTATGTATGCATACATGTGTATATCTATGTATGTATGTATGCACGTACATACATATGTGTGTATTTTCTTATTTCAAAATTAAAACAATAAGAAAAATCATTCCAGAAATTTCTTTTGACATTTTCTACTTTATTTTTATCACATTTCTCACATCAATTCAAATTTGAAAAATAAATTGTAATCAAACGTGGAAGACGAGTCTAAATTAATGGGCAACATTAAGACGAGAAATTGAAAAATGTTAAAAATCTTAAATTGTTAGAAGAAATTAAACATTCCCGTTTTTTTCTGCCTTGTTGTTGTTTTTGTATCTTGCAATGACTCTAATTTAACATTATCTTGACAAATAAAAATATTTTTCGAATAATCCCTTAGAAGATGTGGGCTTAAACAAAGAAACGAGTGCATAAATAGGAAAATGAAGGAAAAAAAAGAATGTTACATGTCAAGAACATTCGAAATAATCAACTTGACAAATTATAGAACAATTCAATGATAGAAAATATATTTAAAAAGGAATTTTCATTTACGTATTTCAAAGTTGAAAAATGTTCTAAAGAATTTCCAAGCTGTATTTTTATCATTTTCATCGCTACAAGTTAAGTTATAGGAAAGTGTTCTCAAAAGTATGCAATCTTAACAAAAAAATATATACGATATTTATACATTAGCTTTTTAAAAACACTAGTGCGTTCGATCGATTTCCTTCATTTTCTTTTAATAAGACGCAATTTGTAATTCTCAGTCAGTTAGATTATTTCTAATACCGCCGTCGTAATTATATGATTCATGCAAGCACTTCTAGAACAATTTTTGGAGGGTTAGTTGATTAATTCGCTGATATAATAAAGAAAAAATTACAATTTCTTTAAAAATTTTTATTGGTTTTTTATTTACAGCATGTGTAGTCGTCATTTGATTAATTGGTAAGACATTCAAATCTTACAGACACCTTCCTCTACCGGCAAAAGTTTTTCATAGTACTTTGATAACGTGTCATTCACTCAAACATAATTCGTTCCAATCTGTCCTTAAATAAAAAATGTTAAGGAATTTAAGGGAAAATTTTAAATAACAATCACTTTAACAACCAGTAATTACAACATTTACTTCTTGTACTTTTTGTTTAACTTGTTAATATTCTTAACTTTTTAATAAAACCACATAAATGTTAAAAACATTTTTTCAAGATGCAAATTTTACAGACGTTAAAGAAAATTAATGATGCCTTAAGGACATTTCTATCTATATTAAAGTAAGCAAGTAAGTGATATTATAGAAAACACACAACTTTTTATAATTTTGTGGCAGCAGAAAAGAATCTTTTTTTCTTTATTATATATCGCAGTTTATTTTCCTTGCATTCAGTCGTAGTTATCATTAAGAGAAAATCTGTCTCGTCTTTTGTACAAAAAAATAGAAAATGGAAAAAGATATTACATACTTTATATACATTAATAGAATATACATACATCATATTTATTGTGGGGACTTAGAAAATAAAGAAAAATGCATTAAACATATCAAAACGAAATTGTGGCGGAAGGCGTTGTTCAGTGGAATTAAAGAGACTGGCAATAAATAATTGATTTTTCATATTATTATCAAATGTAATCTGTGAAACAGATAGAGTTTGTGTACAAAGAAAACAAATTTAGTCAAAAGAAGTATGACTGACGTTCATCTCTGAATGTATTGGCATATTAAAATTTTAGTATCTCAATTAATTATATATTTTTTAACAATTTAATTTAAAATCAAGACAAGTAAAACACCAGAAATTATAATTAATTTTTATAAAATAATTTTTTCCTTATCGCTGCGCAGTATTTATTACGTACCAACAATTTATGTTTCTTTCGGCGCAATCTTAAAATATATTATAATAATTTTAATTTCTTCTATAAGTTTGTTCATTCCAAATTTTAAGAAATATATTTACAAAATAATATATAAAAAAAGAAAACAGTTTGCAACAAAGGACTTTTTTCTATTTAGGAAATGGCTGATAGAATAGCCAGATAATAATGACCCCAAGGCTTATTGTTAAACATCGAGTAATATAAATAAATAAATTTCTTTCTATTTTTTTGTCGACCAGCAATTTTATTTTCATTACTTCTTTTCTAAATGACCATTTTTCTTGTTAGTTACTTAAGGAAAATAAGGAAAATACATGTAAAAAAATGGAGACAACAAAATGTTGGGAAAAGAAAAAAAGTGAAATAAAAGAAAACATATTCTTAAGTGCAAATGAACTTAATGATTTCCGAACATTTCATTTACACTATCATCTAAGACTGAGCTGAAAGACATCAAGGAGGTTGCTTTGCTCCAGCCAGTCAAGCAACTAGCCATTGAAATAGTAAGGAAAAAATTGTGGAAGGTTAAAAAAGCATAATTTTAAATGTATGTGTCGTTACAACGACTTTCTTTCCACTAATACTAATGTAATGACTCTACTTATCCTAAATGTTCAGATAGAAAGAATGCTACACTTTTATAGATACACAAGCGACTGAAAGCGTTCATTGTTAAGATGCTGTTGGAGGTAATAATAGTTCTATTGGTTGTGGTAATACAAAACAATTTGATGTTATTATATTCAAAGGAATAGGGATAAGCCAAAATATGTTCAAAGGCGACAAAAGAAATTAGAAAGAGCACTGCTATACCAAAAATCCGAAGGGAAGATTATAAAGGATAACAAAGTATGTGAAGCACGTAGTCCCCTACACAAATATATTTTAAACAACCAACCCAAATAATTTTGTAATTACTATAAAACTGAAATTGTCGAATTACAAAGAGAAATAATAAGTTAAGTTTTTAATATGTTTTTGATTGAAAATAGATTAATAAAAACTCTTGTTTGATATCACTAGAAAAAAACCTTCTTAATGTGTTGCAAAGAATGCCAACAATTGAAGAACGAACGCTTGCAGTTAAGAAGATAAAAGTCAGAATATTTTGCAAAAAAAAACTCTGTTAAAACATGTCTGGTGCCAATGAATAGAGTCCTATAAAACTTTTTTCTTTTTTTTCATGAACTTTTTTTAAGCCTAGACTGTAATCATTTTTTAATCTAACCTAATAAATATGTAATGTTTTTAATATTTTTCATTACAAACTAACAATATCTCTCATATAGCATAAATAGGATATACCTTGTTTAAAAAAAAATAATTTTGTATAGAAATAATACTCGAGTCCCCGACCTCGGGATATTGAATTCGTACTTAAATATGTATACTAGTGTTTATTATAGTGTATGCATATTATAAGTGGTAAATCAATAAACAAACTTTAAAAAAACATGTCTAGTGACAAGTTTTTTTCACCATTTCAGAACAGTCACTAAAAAGAGATAACTGAAAAGAACTACTTTTTGAGTGTGTGACTTTTTAAATGATTTTGAGATTTTGAGCCCTTTTATAACTTCTCGGATATCTATGCAAATGTGTCATAATACTTATGACACTAAAAATTATTTTTTTCCACTACAGTCTCAGTATTGTTAATTTACTTTTTACATCTGGTGCTGTTGATATATAAAATGTTGTTGTACGTCAATATTTTTTGCTAAGATATTGATAAAAGACTCAAAAACATGCTTTTGACTGAGATTATAATTTCGATAAAAATATTTTATAAAATGTTGTCTGTTTATCGGTAACAAAAGATTTTGCAATAAAAGCAACAAATTGAAAAAAAATTAAAAAACTGAAGAAAAACCCTTGAATAAAAAATATTTAAAATTATTTGTCATCGCAAATTTAATTTTTAATAATGGGCTTTTGAGTATATTAAGCTTGTTTTTATATCCTGTTTAGATAATATAAAAAATTTTTGTGTTTTGTGTGCAAATAAAGGTTTGTTAGGATGTGATTTTAAGGACAAATTGTTAAGTTCATATTGTGTACCATTATTGTTGTTTAAGCAAAATGTTGTTAATCTAATTGTGAAATGATACACATGTACATACATATGTATAACATTTTTAAAACTTTTTTCCTTAAAGTAGGGTTTTAATACTTTCAGTACTATTGAGATCGCGTATACCAGTAGAAATTATAATAATCTTCGAATATTTTCAAAAACAAACAAAAAAATTATATTAAAAAATTGTTTGGTATTTAGTTCCGGTGATTTTTATAACTGATGCTACATAATCGGATAGACACAGGGAATATTCCATACTGTCTCTCTCCGTTCTTTCCCGAAGCAGCTTTTGTATTGCTTATTATAGAGGTACCATCAACACTCTTACATGAGTCCTCTCGTGCTGTTACCCGTAAATACCAGGAGTTACATCGGTCTACCTCTACTTAATGAAGGCTAAGGAGTGTCGAATATTGCACAAGTGCTGATTGTGAACTACTTAAGCGAGTTTGTCTTTAGTACCTTATCTACCAACTTAGTCTAGGGAATATTCAAATTGATTTAAGTATCAGTTGTGCCGAATTCGAGCCGGCTATTTCGCATCGTTAGGCCAAATCCTTCATGCCCTGAAAATCCGACCTTTCATACGCGGTTTCGTCCGAATACCGTACGAAGTTTAACACTTTGTAGCACACAATTTGGTTGTTAGGATAGACTCAGCGGAGTCCAGGGGTCGTTGATAATGATGTTGTTAGATTAAAAGAAACACAGATAATTCTTCATTCGTTATAAAACGTATTTCCAAATGTTTATTTCTCTTCTTACGTTCTATCCCTAACAATATCGTTAATTTTATAACTTCGTTAACAACTAAAAAAAATTAAAAAATAAACAAAAAGGAGGAAAGAGTGATGGGTCCCAGACCGGTCACCACGTCAGGCAGCAGGATAGAGCACTCGCTTTCAGCACCTCTACGGGATTAGCGTGGCTAACCTCTCACTAGCTCGTCCGTAGTCACCGACTGATCCGGCGCTGTGTTGGTGGAGGTCAGTGGTAGGGGGAACAATGCCACTGAGCTCAACCCACACGGGTCGCCTCAAGGATCGGAAATCGCAATAGGAAAGCCCTGAATACAACCACCGATTTGAGAGCAAGTACTTACTGAGCCGGGGTCCCTCACACAATAGATACCAATCCCTCTATTTAATAAACTAGCTCTTACTGCATGACAAACTGCCAGCCAGGTCTATGAGATTAGACTTTCAATCCCTTTCGCAACTTCGGCTACGGCATTGACCACTGCTTAGAATACTGTACAGGTATCTGGTAGCCTGCATGCTCCTGATCTTTAGAGTGGGTTTGAACTACACCGCAAGAATACTGCCGAGATTCTTGTGTAGGAATATAAATATCTGCCAGAGATATAGAATATATTATAAAAGGTCCAATAGACAATAAGTGTAAAAATACTTAATGTTGTATTCGTTTTAAGCCCCGACTAAGGAGCTTGTTTCTTTTTTTAATTGACTTGATCGGGAGTATTTTTAGCAGTTTTGGAATCACATGCCTACAAACACAGAGTACCGCTGCTTTTCGAAACATCATAATTCTTTCCCTAAAAATTGTTATAAATTTCATAATCACGATATAAAAATTCTACTTTTCTTTGTCTTATGCATTTGGTTGTATTAAAAGTATATAAACAAAAATAAAATAGGAAAATGCCCACACATAACTTCAGTATAAACAGAATATTTAAAAATGTATGTTGAATGATATTTAACAACTTGTAGTCGAAGTTTTAATTTATCCTGGCGTTATTTCATAAAAAAAATTTAACTTATGGCTTCGTTAAACTTTAAAAAGTTTTACGAGTAGTTAATGTTTTTTTTTGTATTTGTTTTAGTAAATAAATTTTATCATTTATCACTTTGCTTAAATAACCGCCATTTAAAAGTTTATGACAATTTCTATAGTAATTCATTTTCAAAGAAAAAGTAACAATTTTTATTATTTGCTTCTAACAAGCGCATAAAACTGCTAAAACGAAATGAAAATATACAAATAAATAATACAAACTAACAGTGTGATTTTTTTCCGTACAAATAACTTTTTCATAAATGTAATATTTTTCATATATTTTTTTGTAAATAATTGTTTTAAAATGACCTGAATATATAAAAAAGAAGGGGAAAGAAAAGAAAGAACCTTTAGCCCATAAAAATATATTAAAAAGTATAAAAACGGAGTGGCGTATAAAGCTTTTTTAAAATGGATATTCGGTTTATGGAAATAGTTTTTAGTTTCAAATCTACAACAACCCAGCAGTAAATGTAATGAAAAATCTCCAAAAAAAAAAGAATAACAAACACATAAAAAATGCATGCAAATATGTATGATTGTAAACTGGATGAAAAGACGAATGATCCTACAAGGATTCCAAGCAGCAAAAACAACAGAATGTTATTTTTTAAGGATTAAATTCTCATATACATATATACATAAATATATGCGCATGTATGCACATAAATAAATGTTATGCCTGAATATACACAAATATATGTGTATTAACGTGCCCGTGATTGTATGAATGCATGTTATGAAAATGCTTGGCATTTGTTTGTTTTCTATATGAGGATTGTGGAAAACCCTTAAAGCAATTTCAAATATTTAAAAGTGACCAACATAAATTCGAATTGTGCATGAGGGAAAATTATCTACAAAGTTGAGAAGGATGATATTTTTCTTCTTGAGTACGATTCGATCTTGTGTAAAAGACGTAGTGGTCTCCTGCTGCCTTTTCTGGTTCTCAGGGCCCAGCTATTATAAAAGCTTATTAGCGAGTGCATCTGCTTTTTTATTTCTCTTGGGCATTGCGGCTTTGACAATTTGACAAAGGTCGCTGCAGCTGCTGATAGCAGCCACAAGTGACGATATTCGTTCACCATTTTGCACGGCATCCTAATGAGTACTCGCCTCTTTTTGAGGTTAATTATTACATTGTATTGATTGGCTTACCTGATCGGAATTAAATAAGCGGCACTCTGAGGATTTTAAAAATAAGTTCATCTAAATTTTTTGCCACTTAACCAATCAAACTAATCAGCTCATAAACACAACATCGCTTGCCGTAAATTCGATTAAAATCGATTGCTCCTTCCTAAAAATATTTGTAAAATCGATTTTCAGTATTCAATTACTTATTTGAACTTTAAAAAACTACATCGAATAGTCGAAAGCCGCAAATTCGATTGAAATATTTTGGAATATATTGATGTCGAAATTTAAAAAAAAATGGTCTTTTATGTATTATCAAATCGATTTTCTCTATTTTTGGCCTCAAAAAGCCAAAACGATAACAAATTTATAAATATTCGACCGCTTTAGAGTTGAACTTAGTGGGAAGTTCCAGGGATTGTCTGTGAGTTCAACAGTTTTTCATATATTTTTTAGTTTCAAATTCTAAATACAAAATTGATTAAAAAGCATTTGTCAATTCAAATTAAAAATTTTTGTATACCGAAAAACTAGGTTGGTCACACTTTGAATTTATAACAAACCGGCCCAGTCCGTTCATATTTCAAATGGCAAACGTATCTTATCGTTGTCATTTGAAATACTTAAAAAAACCGAAGAAAAACCCTTAACGGAAGCAACAGGAGCTATACGAATGT
The DNA here is from genome assembly GCA_956483585.1 of Gymnocheta viridis. NCBI lineage: Eukaryota > Metazoa > Arthropoda > Insecta > Diptera > Tachinidae > Gymnocheta > Gymnocheta viridis. The sequence goes on along the minus strand of OY101441.1, from coordinate 19,725,197 downwards.
GGCAGTAGCTTTAGCAATGGAACGAATGGACAAAACCACAACATTTGCCTTAACATAAACGTTAACATTTTTTATTTCATATATTTTTTTTAGAAAAATCCATAATAATCCTGAGCTAAAAAAAAGAAAGGAAAATGTGAAAAAAATAATCATGTTTGGTACACCTGCAGTAGCTGCAATAGTATTGGCCCCGGCAGTAGTAACAAGTTAGTAACATTTCAAAAGAACATAAAAAAACTACAGCACAACTATGAATGGAACGCTTAAACCATCATTTCAGTAAAATCAGTTATACGGATGGACCAAATCCACCATATACTCAAGATAAAAACAAGGAAAACTAAAAAAAAGATAATGGCAGCAATAAAGGAAAGAACTTAACATTATTATAAAGGTACGTTTTTGTAATGTTGCAGGAAAGCACGGCAATAGAAGGTGAACAACAAAATTGAAAAGGACAATGACCAAACAATTTATGGCTTCTCGCGTTACTAAAAGGTGGCACTAAAATACTAAATAGTACAATTTCTAAAGAACAATGACATTACACTGAGAGATGACTAACAAAAAAAACTAACGCTGAAATGATAAAATGTGAAGAATGCATTCATGGGTGGCCACTAAAAATGTTTGACACCGGACAGCAGCAAATACAATAGCACCGCAAGTAACGACAATTATAATGAAAGATGGAAATGTTCGAAATTGACTACTGATATATTTAGTTACGGGATTGATAAAGAAAGATGACTGTGTAAAAAGTTATTGTCACATAAGCGCTTAGGAGAGCAGCTTTAAGAAATGAATCGGTTTTTTTAAGTTTTCTAGCCAATCAGGATTTCTAAAGCAAAATGCAGTTGCAGGTGCAGGTGATTATGACTTTTTTAATAAAGTATTTTCAATAAAACCTTTTATTTTTTCTTTTAATTGTTGATTTGATGTTTTTGTTATCTTATTGGAGGTTTTATTGACTTTTAAGATTTAAAGTGGAATAATGAAGATATGTATTTTTTACGATATTAAAAACTATTGAGGTGGCTTAAGGGAAACTCGGCTGTAGATTAGAAATAGAAGTTTATTTAATGTGTTATTATTTTAATTAAACTGAGTTTTAGGTTTATAAAAACATAATTAATTGCCGACGTTAAGCACGACTTGAAGATTATGAACTAGTGCCACAAAATATACACAACGTTTGTTCAAATTGTTCACAAAATGTATGCAAATGGAAGTTCGTAATATTGTTCATCTTGTAGTTTCGAATTTCATAGTTTATAGTTTATATTCTGATGGATAGAAAATTATGACAAAAATCTACGATATAATCATTAAACTACAGACAAAATATAGCTAAATTACGCTCTCAGTTTTAAATTCCTCAACTTTTTTAATATCTGCACGCGTTCCAAATGCTCAAAAAAGACAGATTTAACACAAAATTTTAATCGCTCACTTATTCAAGGGAAGAAAGATATTAAAATTTATGAAACCGATTTGATTAAAATTTTTTTTTTAGTATGCTTCGATGAAAGTTTAATAATGATACAGACGCAATAAGACAAAGAGACGAATCCGAAATTATTGGCAAAATAGAGAGCCAGGTGGGGCATCGCAAATAAAAATCATTCCCTCTGGCAGAGTATAGCGAAGGAGCAGGTACAACAACTAACAACTTTTCTCGCTTATAAGCCTGATTCTCGCAAAGCAGTACTTTTAGCTGTGAAACTAATTTAATTAATTTTACAACACATGGTTTTTATACACGATTTAAATGAAAAATTTCAAGGATATAGAAAAATCATTTTTTCAAAAATTGTTTTTCAACTTTTTTTTCATTCGAATCAAATGATTTTTTTATATTTTTTATTTATGTTACTATTGGTGCCAATATTTGTATAAAAAATTTCATATTAAGATAAAAATTGTAAGGACCTACAAAAATCACAGAAGCTGCAAAAATTAAAAACTGAGTACGCAGTTTCATTGCATCCGGTCTTTAGATTAATGAATATATTGAATAACTCATTCCGCTAATATGCTATTGCACAACCGGTATTATCGAATAACCTCGAATCACAGAATTATTGATAACAATTTTAATGAGATCAACTTCTTTATTTGGTGCAGCGGGAAGTGCGCTTAACGCATACATACAACCATACACATAATAAATCTCTTAACTGGCACTTACATATGTAAGAGTTTTTAGCACTTGTTAAGGTGTTGCACTATAACTTAATATTATATACGAGTAAGTTAATGCTAAATTTTTCAAAAAGAATACAAAATAATAGTTTTTAGACAAAAAATAAAACACTTACTGCAACACATTGCTGCATAAATGCTTGACTTCCAAATAACTTAATTAGTTTGAAAATAAATAAATGTCAGGCAACTAAACAGTACGACAAACCACCAGTTTTCTTTTTGGCGGCATATTTGTCTTTGTTGTTTGACAAGTGATGTAATTTTTTCGTTTGAAGTTGAAAATATTTTTTGTTTAATTCTTGTGTGTTTGCCTTGCCTTTTATATCACTTCTAAACCTACCGCAGTCTTAATTTTTTTTCTTTTTTCTTGAATCTAAGTAAATGAAATTAATTGAATTGAGTTAACAACATTAAATGAATGAAAAAAGACAAAGTAAAAAATGAAGTAGAATATGAACTACATACAGAAAAAAATGTTTTTTTTAATCGTCGCATTTAATCTGATTTCCTCAAGTTTAATGTGGCGCTCGAATGCTACTGGTTATTTTACTTCTGTGCGGTTTTGAGTTCTTTTTAATAAATATTTGCTTTTAAGAAAGAACAAATACACGCACAAATGCTCCAACAAGCAACATGACCATGAAACCGAAACAAACATGTGAGTAACATACAAATTATTTTAAATTACCTTTAATACGATTGAAATCTCTTTGAAATTATCTTGTTGCGATAAGTTAAACTTTGTTTAAATTATATCATTAGTCAAAAATCTTTGATGTTTTTTTTTGTTTAATTTATGTAAAAATCTAGCGAAAAAAAGGAAAATGTAGTTACTAAAGACTGGCTGCAAAAAAAACGTTGCTTACTTAAGATGAAGCATTTAGTAACTAGTTTTATGACAAACTACCTGCATGCGTTTGAAGAAAGTTTCTCGCTCTCATGCATGCTATCGGACACATATCGATAAGCTGCTCTAACGAAGAAGAGTATCACTTTAACATCTGTTCTGCTTTATCCAAGCTCTACAGGAATGTAGGATAAGTCATAATAGTTTTCTTTAGGACATAGAATGTCTCAGAGAATGTCCAGGAGCAGAAATTTTCACACCTTCCAAGGAGGAAGGAACTCCTTCCTTCGTAAGGCCTCGGAGTGTAATAGCTTTTCTGTGTACTTAACTTGATTAACCTGATTAGTAATAACATAATAAAAGTGGTGTTTTGTGTATGGTGCCATCATACGATGCGATCTGTTAACTGCAAAACTCAAAAAGGCACTCTGCACAAAAAAGAAGTACATATGTTATCAATGTGGCAAGCGTGTCTGTCTGCGCCATCGGTATTGTTTGAGGGCTGGCATAATCGACAGAATTCTACATTTGAAGTAAATCGGTCAAGTTATCGGAAGTTATCAGCTCTTATTTAGTTGATAATTAAATCAAATTTCTCATTGATTGAAAACTTAGAGTGCAAATTTACTTCAATGATTTTAGAGGAGCAGAGTAACCTTGATCCAAAATATATGAGTTAAATAGCATAAAATATTTCATATTCAATAGATCAAAATTACAAGCAATAGACTTAAAAATGTTATACTACAAAGCTATACTCCTACCATGGCGGCTGTGTTTCCTTGTGTTATTTATTGACCCCCAAGCATAAAAATCTACCGTCCGTCTATTGTTTAATCCAAAGAACAAACTGGCATTTGAGATTTATAAAAGTATATTTATACGAGCACAAATAAACAAGATAAAAGAAAAACTAATAAATTCATAATCTCTATTATCATTAAATATAATGCTGGCACACATTTCTATTTTCAGGTTGATTTTCGTATGTTTATTATTCAAAAAATGAAATTGTATATGTGCCGCATATGAAATGGAAAAATATAGAAGAATAAAATTGTTCGCTGCTCAATTTGATGGCCACGACATGACAGCTTTACTTGAATATTGACGTAATTATTCACATTTATTGCACGAATACCATTAACTTTATGTTGACTACTTAATCATCTTTCCGTCGCTCTGCTTTTGTGTGCTCAAGGAAGGCATCGGCTCTCTTTCTTAGCGTTTACTGCTGCTGCTGTTATTGTCCTTTTCATGTTTTTTTTGTGCTGACTTGAGCAAAATGCTGTCGATGGTGTGGCTGTAGTGACCGTTGGTGCGGCTGCTGCTTATGCCTTCATTAATTTTGCTCGATTTATTTAAGCAATGGGGCAGTCATACTGCCCCCGGGAGCCTCATGTAATTAGAGAGATTTATGCATTCATTAATCGGCTAAGTTGGAAGATTAGTTTTTAATGTGTATGACTGTGGGATAAGAATTATTATAACATCTTTTGCTTTTGTTTTCCTTTGTACTTGTTGGTTGTAATAACTACAAGGAACTTAGAAATACCTGTAGTAAAAAGTAGGAGTGGAGGTTTATATGATTGTCATCACAGTGTTATGAAAGGTTCAATAAGGAACTCAAAATTTTCCTTTGACCTTAATTAAGGAGTGGAAAGTGTACATATGTGGATTTTGTCGTGTAAAATTTTAAATTGAATGAATCTTAAAGAAAAATTTATTTTTTGTCAATTAAGGAAAAATTATGGTTAACATATTCTTCTTTGACTTTATTTAAGTTGAATTGCTGAATACGACGTAAATGTAATTTGCATTTTATATTTGATATTTTCACACAGTTCTTCTTTTAACTTTTAGTTCTAAGCTTATTGAGCTCTAACGAATGGAATAACAGCTAAAACATACTTTAAGTCGTCAGTTACGTTTATTACAATCTAAATTTATTTATTACCCAGGCAACCGATAATTTGCTCAAGAAAAAATGTTTATACGCATAAAAGTGTTTTGAAAAAGTAGAAATATTCCCTTTAAACGCCACAAATATGCTACAAAAAATTAGTCACTCCTTTCTTAAAAATCCAATATTTTTTTTATAAAAGTAAGCTAGAAAAAATAAAATAAAATAAATTAAAATTATTTTTAACAATTTCATTCTTTACCTATTACAGCAACTTTTCGAATTTCAGTAAATTTTTACATTTTAAACGTATTTAAATTATAGCACGAGCAAATCGACAATATAGAAATCGTGATGGAAAATCAAAATATAGTTAATAAAAAAGGAACGAAAATAATAAAACCCTATTAAAAACACATTTAAGAGATAATATGCTCTTTAAGGCAAAATATGGAAAAAGATGCTGTAACAAATCCGTTAAAAAATTCTTAAAAGGCTTTGAAACAAATAAAAAACTCTAGCAAATGTTTGCATGATGTACGAAAAAATACGGTATAAGATATTTTTGTCGGTGTGGTAATAAATGAGAAAAAATGTATTCATTTATTTAGGAAGAATGACGTACTAATAATATTGAATATTAAGAAATTACATATTGCATTCATAGACCATAAATTGCTTATAAGAAACCATCTTTAAAATATATTTATAAAATATAAATATTCTTTATTCAGCAAAGCAGCATTGCTCTTAAAGAGGATAGTTTGCGTACATTTTAATAATTTAAGCCCAACAAACTTCACAAACTGAATTTATTTAATTGTTTTATATTCTACTTAATAAAAAATCAAAGTTTTTTATATTTATTCTTTTAATATTTTATGCACGACCCCACTGTGCATTATTCGTTCGTTAAAATTAAAGAAAGATGGTGTCATGCTTAACTAAACATTGATTAAATCTTTTGTTACCTGTTTTTACTGTCGCATATTTATTTTCATTATGTTTTTGTTTTATTCCTTGTCCAAGCACAAGATCCAAGCAAAATCAAAAAAAAAAAAAAAAAGCAGGAAAGGGAACAAGAACATTTGCTACCAATGCATACTAACTAGAAACCTTAAAGTCTAAGACTAACATAATTTACCAACAACAGGCGAAACACCTAGTCGCGTTTGTATCCAATACAACAGAGAGAGTGAGAGGTATATAAAACCAAAATGTAAAAAATAAATAAATATAAAATGAGAATAAAAATTAAAGTACACCATTGGTAATTCACAGGAGATTAATGCTAGACATTTGTAAATTCAAGGAGATGCCATCAGAGAAATGCACGCTAAATTAAAGCATCGAACATTAATTTTACTTTCGTTAAAACCTTCATAAAAAAAAATATGTAACAATATTTGTACAGTTTTATAAGGTATGTCGACATTCAGGAAAAGAGTGTTACTAATTAAAAAAATATTTGGAATATTTTATATATTGAAACGATTAATTTTGGCATATTTAAAAATTTGGAATATTTAAAAATAAATTGATTTGGCACATTAATTTCCGAATGAAAACAATGAGTGACCTTCTTATTGAATCTCGTTTAAATTTCATAATTAAAAATGAGATCAAACAAAACCTGTTCCTTAAACCTTATCTTATTACTAAACATTAGAAGACCATTATTTGCCTAAATAGTATTTTATGTTTTCTTCAAAGAATATTTTTTCGATTTCAAATAAAACGCAATCAGACGCAATAGAAACTAAGAGTAAAAATTTATCACTTCACGAATTCTTCGAGTCAAGACTTTTATACTTTATTTTATAAAATATGTGCTTGTGATAAATTTTACATCGATTCAAGTAAAGATGACATGCATTTAATGTTTTCAAGTGTACATATTATTATTAGCTTTAATTTTCCTTACCCTGGGCTTGATATATTGGCAATTATGGACATATTTTTGTAATTGTGTCGCAGGGTAAGCCGATGCTTTTAATAAAATTTTTAAAATTTACTAATTTACTCGCGATTGTGTAGAGTTTGGCTGCTATTGGATGAAGACGTGAGCGCTTTAACTGCAAGGCAAAATGATAACTGAATTTTTCCGATGTGCATTGGTGTGCCATTGTATTTGCTGTTATTGGACTGCTTAAGTGACGATGACATAGCATGGTCCATGAAAAATACCGATAGCAATTAATACTGGTCTTTGCTAATGTACATTATAGCGACCTCCTTCGTGAGTATTATAGCAGAATCGTCAGCGATGTGAAATTATTAAAAAAATTGGTTGCGCAGCTTAAACAAATTTAATGCCGCCTACTTAATTATAAATATATAAACAGTTTAATTATAATTATAACTGATATATTTCTAGACATCACGTAGTTACTTCAGTAATTTTATTTATTTTCTCTGTATTTGAGTTTAAAATTTGTTTTTAAAACACTTTATAAATTTTTTTGGCTTTGACGGATCCACAAACCGTAGTTTTTTTTACTAATATAGAAATTAATTCATATTCATCAAGAGTTTTTCTGCGATCTTTCTCACTAGATGTCTGACAAATAGCAAATATTATGAACAGCCAATACATTTGGATTTTACAATTAAATATATTTAAATGCGGATGAAGGGGATGCCTTAACGAGCCTTAGCTGTAAGTTATAAATTAAGAATTAATCATTTTAGGCGTCTGTTGTATGAGCTTATAAAATAAGAGAAGAAACATAAAGTTCAATAAAAATAATTGCAGCATTTAAGAAAACTTTTGTTATAATTATTTCTTTTCTTCTTAATATTCTTCATTTATTAATAAGTTTCTGCTTTTAACTAATCACCTTCATTGACACAACAAACATTTTGAATGTCACCGAACAGGTTAGAAGTTCGACTTTTAGTGAGGGAGCAGTTTTTCCAAATGTAAATAACTCTCAACATTTACTATTTCTTTAATAGTTATGTGCAAAATATCATTAGTTAAAGCTAGAAATCATGAAATTTATTACGTATTTCAAAACACACTCACTCATATCTCAAGAAAATGAACAACATTAAGAACAAAAAACTAAAGAAAACTTTTTTCTGCAGCCAACTGCTTCAAACATTAACACATGAAATCTTTTTCAAAAATTATTATTTTCTTTTTTCGTGCAAAACATTTTGTAATGGTACAATAAAAGTTTTTGAAAAGGGGAAACAGATGCTAAACACACATTCATATGTATGCATGTTTATCCATTCTTTAGTAGCTTCTCCCTATGAAACTGAAACTCATTAGGGCAACAACTTTGCTCATTATGAGTTCCCAGATTCAGCTGTATTTTTTTCGTATTTCAATTTTTAATTTTCATTGATGTTTTCTTTAGTGGTGTGCCATGATAATGGCTGTTATTATTCCTTACAAATACGAGTGTTATTAAACTTTACTTGTGTTTTTTTATTTATTTTTCGTTTTTCTTTATATTGGTGGCATAATCATCTCGTCAACCTGATTGTTAGTTACATGTACTCGTAGAATTTCCCATAGATATAATAGTTTGTGAAATCTAAGTTAGTGCCTGGTAGAGTGGATAAGTTTTTAGTTTAAGAATCAACGATGGTTATAAAAGTTTGAGGGTAGAAACATGAATATGTAAAAAATAAAAATACATTTGAACTTTTGAAACAATTATATCCTTATTCTTTTTCTGACAAATAATTATGTAACACAGAAATTTAATTTTCTGCCTATCCTCTTCTTGAAAAATTATTGTGCCCGGCCAAGGACATCTATGCGAGATACTTAAATACCAATAATTTTCACTATTTCCTTTAAAATTAAAAATAATGACAATCGGCATTCATTCAATTTCGAGGTTTAAATAATATTAATGAACATTAATTCGATGGAAATAATTCAAGTCACTATATTATCATTAGTAAAATGTTCAAAAGTAGAATGGTCAAACATAAAATTGAGTAAAAAATTGCATGAAAAGGTGCTATTGGATTATAACCTCGCCAAGCGTCCGTTAATGAAACACTGACATATATTTTTTAGCATCTAGTAGAAAATCAAAGCAAAAACAACTTAGTAGCATATTTTTGCTTCGAAAATTCTTCGCCTTCAAAGCGAAAAAATTGAAAAAATATATATTTTTACCAACCTTTGATTCATTGTGTCCTTAATAAAAAAGCTTATATTTTATTTTCGTCACAATATTATACAAGTTTCTCAGGATATTATTTACAGTTGTCTACAAATCTGAAGCAATTATTATGCACTTATGTAATGACTCAGACTTTTCAATCCATGTTTACGAAATTGTTCATATCATCTTTACTTCTCGTTATTATTAGGGTAAGAAAATTATGCTTAAACAATGAAAATGCAGTGATTTCCAAAAAAAAATATAACAACAAAATGCAAAGTACTCGTACTTCAAGTCAATATTTTTTGTTGTAGTAGAAAAAGTAGAAATAGAAATCAGCTCGGGACAATAGCAGAGAAAAACAACCAAAATGTATAAAATTTTCTACTCTTATGTAAATTACACGTCTTCTTGCATCTTTGTCAACTCTTGAGCATGAAACGAACAAATTAACAAGAAATGGAAAAAGTTATAGAAAATAAGCGAATATGAGGGATGGATATGTTAACACTTGGCAGTTTTATCTTAAACTAAAAGCTTTAAAACAGCTATCCATTCGTTGCATGAGCACAAATAAAAATAAATGATTTAACTTTTTATTAAGGTGGGGAATAGCAGTAAAGTCCTGGTTTGATCCTTTTTTTCTTGCTTTTTTCAACTAAGCCACACAAACGTACATACGATAAAATGAACCCCTCCAGATTACAAGTTAAAGGAAAAAACTCTTTAACAAATTTGCAAAAATAGAGAAAAATATTTTGAAATAAAAACATATAAAAAAGGAATTATAATAAAAACAAACCCGCTTTTGAGTTCGACGTCTTTTGAAGAGAATCATCTACTACTACCTCTTGTTAAGCGTGACGGAAAAGTGAAAATAAAAACAAAAAAACCTAAATGTAAAGCATGTCAACAAATATAAAACAAAACAAAAACACAGAAGTAAAAGCAGAAAAACACAAAAATAAAAAAAGGAAAAATGCATCAGGAAAAAACATAAAATAAAAGTTCCCCTTCTATTTATTTTCTCTGTATGTATTTATGTGAAATGTTTTTAAGCTCCAACAACTACATACAAAATATTTAAAAGCGGCAACGAAACTTACGTAAGTATATACATACATTAGGGCGCCCTTAAAACAAATATTTCCATAATGTTTCGCTCCCAATAAATTGAATTTTCGGTCGATTTGATTCTACTCTAATTTTTATTTAATCTATGAACAAATACTAAGTAAAACGTGTAAACTTAGTTTTGAGTTGTAGAATCTAGTGACATTCGCCGTTTTGAAGGACCAGGTCAAAATAAATTTAACTGAAGGAAATTTGGCGCTTAGCACTTTAATCGGATATTAAAACAAATAAAATGGATAGAAATATGAATCAGCATTTACATTTGTGTAATATTTTCAATTAAAAAAATCATTTCGCAAAAAAGAAGAAATGTTTCTGATCGCCGAAACCACTTTAATCAGACAAAGATATAAAGTATCAAAATATTACATATTTTACATATATGTATGTATATTCATGTATAAGAATGTCTTTATCATTAATTACATGAATTTTTCTATTAGCACAATGTCTTCCTTAAAAGATTTACAAATACCGCCTTTTTCTAATTTTTTATGTAAACAAACTAACAGTATTGCTACATTTTCACCGGATTCGTTTGTTAACTAACTGAAGGATGGTGAAACGAAAATCGATTTTTTTAACAAACATTTTACCGAAGATAGTGAAAACGCTCGTAAATATGCAATGTCTCCTTATTTTGACCAGATCTTTTAAAACGGAGTATGCCACTAGACTGTCCAACCCAAAACAAAGTTAACGTGTCTCAGCGATTTGATGTGTCAATATCCCAAACTCATGATAATATATAAGTATACTTATAGTTTTTAGCATTTTCTGGGGTGTGAGACCAAGAATTCCAATACGTACTTTCATTTCTCGTCATGTAACTGAAGACCACCCCAATGTACACATGCATTTATGTATGTATGCTCCCGTTTAACAAATAAAAGAAAAAGTTCATGAAATGCACACATACACGGCTCATTTAATGCAACATAGTCATATCTTAAAAAATATAATTTTTGAGTTAAAAATGCGGAACTATTTGTCCTATTGTTCAAAAAAAATCCATGGAATCCATGTTTACTCTACTCTTGAGTGGGGAATGTTTTCTAATTTTTCCACTGAGATGTGAATAAATTAAAAACTTTTAACTCGTTTTCTGAAGAATCTGTTTTTTGGAGTTATGAATACGTTGTAATAAAGGAGCGATATGAACTTACAAAATACCAACAGAGGCGCGTACATGATATCAAGAAATTATTAAGACATCGAAAAAGTAATAATATAATTAGTTAGAAGTATTTAAACATATATTAGCATGAATATAAAAATGTAAGTTTAAATTCTTTTCTTTTTGATGTCTTCATTTCGCTCACGAAACTTTTTCCATCTTTTACACCCACATTATATAAAAACTTCAATGTCATTTAAATAAACATTAAAAGAGTCAAAATTATCCAAAAAAAACAAAACTTAATGATTTAAATCAGACCAGCGTAATACTGGTGATCGGTAACAATATTCTATAGGTAAGTTATAATGGACTCGTTGTCTCTGTTGGCTTGTGGACACTAACAGACAACTACTAACAGTGTGTTTGAAATATATTACAAAAATTAAAAATGTGAAGGATGAAAAATTACTGAATCACAAATGTTTATTTATTTTTCAATTTTACATCATAAAACAGTATAAATTTGCATATTTCAATATTAAATGTTTTATTATATTATATTAATTTTGTTTTATTTCTTAATTTTAGAAAACCAATAAAGCATTGAGTAGTATTAAAACAATAGTTGAAACTATCCAATACTATCGAATATTATCGAGTACTCAAAATTATCGATATTTTACAATTCTGGAGCGCACAATTTTTTAATGATGATATTACGAATATTATCACCCATAATGTAAAAAACGGCTCAATGCTTTTCTTTCGTTTTTACTGTAATTCCATTATTAAAAAATTCATATTTCAATAAAATAAAAAACCGAGCTATTGAAAATTACTTAAAATAAGAACTTTTTGTATTATTGTAATAATTTCCTAAATAAAATAACAATACAAAAAAACAATCATATTAACTTATTTAAGGTATATTTTTTTACGTTAATGGTAGAATCAGTCAAAATATTGAGTGTACTTAAGCTTTTTGACTTTATTGTTATCTAGATTAAGGTTAAAAGTCGTACAAGATATGGCGAAATTTGATAATTGACAACACTAACTGATTAGCTAAAAATAAATGAACTGAGAAATGCATGTACTCACAGAGCTCGAAAAGAATTTATTAAAATGCGTTTTAAATGCTTGTGTCTTTATGATCATAATTGCTTTTTTGCATACTACTGTTTAGTCTCAAACTAAGGGACCATAAAGAAAAAGAATATTAGCCATCTTCTCGTTCAGCAGTTGGAAGTTGTTTCTGTGCAGTTTTAAGCAAATAATTTTTATTTACAAACCTTTCAGTTCTGGGCCCACCACTTCATTTGGTCAACATTTGTGATGTTTTTCGCTGCTCCCCAATGTTAAATTGTCTCAGGAGGCCAGGAGTTCCTTTAAAATAATCTGGTTCTGAATTTGAATTGGATAATGACACCGATACAAAGATAAATTCTCTTTATTTGCTTGTCAATGGATTTTTTTAGCACACTGTTAACGAATTCAAGCGCACTTTTGTACGTATAATAACTATTATTGTATGTGTTTGTGACATTAAAAAATAAAGAAAGTAAAATTTTCCGTAAGTACGTACTTCACAGATACTGCACTTGTATTAACGAATCTGTTTGTGTATTGAAATATGAACATTTATAGTAAAGAATGCTGCAGCAAACTAGACTGTTGGCTACACAAACACAATCTTATACATGTTCATTCATAAATGTATGATTTTCTATTCACATTTATGCATTTATTTATTATAATACATTTTATAACAATGACATCCCCAATGGGGACTCTTTTAAAGGCCGTTTGTTGTGTTCTTACGCTCTTTGTAATTTTTTGTTTTCCTTATTTGATTTTGCAAATAAGAAATAAGAAAGTATCCATTAAAATAAAACACAAAGTAAATACACAGTACATATAATGTATAATAGGTCAGGACTTCAGGGGTATTAACTGGAGTGCTAATAAGAATTTATATAAATATAAATAATTTATATATATAAGTCGTGAAATACTATAGCTTAGACTAGTGGTTCTAAGACATTGTTATCATTTTTTTTAAATTATATATTAGATATTTTTTATCTTTCTGAAGCTATACAACAATTTTAATAGTGATCTTTGGAATTCAATTAAGATCTTCATGAACTTTGATTTTAATAAAAGATCAATTAATAGGAAAAATTGCTTTCATTTACAATGATTGAGGTTCTTGAAAAATGAATACAAAAACTCTTTAAGAAAGTTAACATTGAGGGAATTGGCATTTTCAAAATTATGCCTTTCGCTAATCCTTTTTGAAAGTTCTTTGCCATAAAATGCTATTTTTAAGGTCTGACTTTTTCCATACAATAGAACAAACTGTAAGCAAACTCCCAACTGCAAAAGCCCACCGTAATTGTAGAACAGATATATGAAACTTACTAACCAAAAATTTTGAATTTCATGAAAATATTAAGACCAGATTCGTCAGCGTTTTCTTGTCAATGTATTGTTAACAGATGGATGACATATTATTTAAAAATACTTTTAAAACTAAATGCTTTCAAATAAAAATAAATCAATTGAAAAATATTAGTACATTATGACAACGCTAGCGAATCAAGCATTATTAAATCGCAAAGCGAAGCTAATTGTTGGTTAGGTTAAAATTTTTATTCAAGATGCCTACAAAAATAGTTGTTTTTCACAAATTTTGTCAAACTTTATAATCGAAACAGGTGGCTAGAAACATTTTAATAAAAATTAGACGGACTGTATGGAAATTTTATCTCCGGCTAAATTAAATGCTTTGTAATTTGCTCCACTAATATCTACTGACGAAAGTATAATTTACATGTAATGAAATAATTTTAATGACGATAGAAGATCACTTATCTTTGATATTAAAAAAAATATTCATGATTGTACTGTGCAATCAGAATCTTGTAGACTAAAATATTTTTCATGTTTTCTTTTAAATATTTCGTGCCATCTTTAATTTTACCCTGCTTATCATATAGACTTGTATATTGCCTTTATTTTTAATTAATTCTCACCTTTAATATTATGTGCATATGTACATTCACTGGCAGTCTTAGATTATCTTACCTGAAATGAATTAAAAACAAATCGTGGTCAATCATATATTTTCTAAACAAATTTTGAAAATAAATACTTAAAAAAATATTCTAAGATCGTAATTAAAAAATGGCATTTAAAATAACTGATGCAGATGCATACAAAAAATTATAAATTTTATTAAAATGTGAAAGTATATCCCTCCGGTACCGTAACACGAGAGATTTTCGATCCGGATAATAGTAAGCATCATTATTGCCGCAGCAATTAAATTAAGTAGTTTGCACATTTGACGGTGCAGCAGCCTTATCTCAGTGCTAACTGCCCAAAACTCCTAATACTGACAACTGGACTGCTCTTCATTGCAGAGCTGCACGACGGTCATTATGGTGAACAAAGAGAGGAAATCTCTGAACATTAAATAGTTTCTTAAATTTTTATTCGCACTTTTTCCCAAAATTAAAATTTTACTTATTCAGCAAAACATTAACAATTTTGTTAAAAACGAATTGCAATTGATTATTGAGGGGTATAGCTTGTTCATATGCGCATTTCACTGTTGCTAATGCAGATCATCAGGGAACTTTACCCAAATAAGCACCAATTATTAAATAGTTTCATTTTTAATGGTTTATAAGATGTTATTGCCGAGTTTTCGGCCAAAAACGACATATTTGAGTTCATTAACTTAAACCCTAAAAGCATCAAGATTTATTTTCACATAACATAAGGTCATTTATAAGATGCAATAAATTCTCATTTAATAAATGTCAATAGTTTTTAGACTCCCCCATGTATCTAAAAAGAAATTATGATAAATTATAAATAAATTAACATTACTTTCTACTTAGCACAACGAGCAAATTTCGTAAATTTATTCAAACAGAAAATCAAGAGGAAAAAAATTACACACAACGAACACATACAGACTCACAAATATGCAGATTAAACTTAATTGTAAAAAAAACATTAAACAATTGTAACATATTGTTAAAAAAGAATCGCAGAAAGAATAATAAAAAAAATAAAATGTGCAACACTTTCCTTCAACGCCCAGAACATTTACAAGAGGCATTATCACGCACACAATGCTACTTATCACACATTCAGTCATTTTTACACTCATACGCACTCATACACATTAACTTTGAATGTACGCATACTACAATAATATTTATATGAATATAAATTTGCATATTCACATGTAGATCTATCCACATTTTACATCAGATCTGAGAGTAATAACAACTACGTAAAAAAGGCAGAATGTCAAAAGGATAAAATACACAATGAAACGACAAAAAAAAAACATAAAAACTTGATACAACCAAGCGACATTTTTGTTTATTGAATAAAGCAGGGAACGTCTTAAAAAATATTTGGAAAGTTTCCCAATGAAATTTCACTTACGTCCTCTGAGGTGGTTGACTTTAAGAACCTGTAACTGATCTGGTACTGATAATGGTTAAGAGCTTAGGCTTCTGAAAGGTTAGGCCCTCTTCGGTGACTTTTTAGAACTCCGAAGATCCCATTTATTTATTACCATTGCAATAAGATGCATTTTTCTCCGGACCTGCCGACTTGCCACTCTTCAAATAATGCTGTTGTTTCGAAATATTAAAAAATATTGGGCCATTGTCTAAAGTAAATTAAAAATTTATTTTTGCTTGACATTTAACACTTTATTTCTTTAATGTATACGTACTGCATGCCCATGCCCCTTAAATATTCACAGCATGGGTATTTTTGTCCCTGTCTTAAAAAGGGCCCAAAAACTCCCCTTAAACACCAAATGTAGCCGCCTAAAATGACCATCAAAAATTTGTCATAAAGTATTACTATAAGACTGAATACACTAATGCTCCAAAAGCAATTTGAACATCAGCACTAAGTCAGAACATTAAATGTGTTTAAGGGCTAATTTCGTACTTTATTATACATGTTAAATTTTTACTTATTTCTAGTGAGCTTTCTTTTATCTTTTATATTTTATAGCAGAATTTTATGACAAATACTTTAGTAGGACATTTCAGGCTATTATATCGCCGATTAAGATCTAAGGGGTTAACATTTTGAACAAATTTTTCTACGTGCTGTTTTAGATAAAAAAAACTCAACACATCTTATACCTTAAGCATAGGGATTACGAGATTTCCTACGCCGATTCAGGATCAGTCGTTAGAACATATTTATTTATTTATTTGTGTTATACACTGTTATTTAACGCGAGTAGTCAATCAGATTTAAGCTTCTATGAGTCAACAAGGCTCCAATAAAAAAATCTGTGATCCAACTTCAAAATTATTTCATGTTTTTCCATATCTTTCCCAAGTAGTGTAGCTAAGACAACAAATAGTTTTTAATTCAATTTTATTGAATTATTAAAAGAAATATATATTTTTGTATGGGTTACTTGTGCAAAATAGGTAAAGAATAAAACGAGTTCAACGGAATGCAACTTTAAGGAGAAATTAATGTCCTTTAAACTCCCTTGACTGATTTATTACATGAACGTTTACAAAGCCATTATCACGGAGAGAAGGAGCAAAGTCACAAGAAATAAAAAAGGCTACATGCCACAATAAATCTACAAACAAACATACGAATATTTTTTGTAACATAACTTTAAAAGAATTCACTCTTTTTTCAAACCTTGTATTTCTCACGACACTAACTAAACGTATGTAAAAAAGTATAAATCTGGCTTAAAAATGAATCTAATATAAGTGAGTAGAAATTAATCAGACTAAAGATTTACTTAATTTGAACCGATATTATAATAGTTATACTTAAAAATAAACATTAAATTCTTTAACATTCCTTCCAGCTTTCATGTGAGCTTACATGCGCTACTATTGTGATTGCTAAAGGACCATGGAAAACACAAAAATAAATGAAAGTAGAACAATGAATGGGTTAAATAAGAGCATGTGCGTTTGGAAAGTACCATCGCCAATACAAACAAATTCACACAAAGCTGTTGCAAACCATACACTTGCCTGTAAAGTGTTTATATGGAATTCTGTTAAAGGATTCACATTTGAATAACACATTTTGAGAACAGGGCGTATCAGATGGCTTTGAGTCCATTTTGCAAGACCTTTGCCAAACAGTTAAAACAGCATTAAAAGGTAACACAACTACATACATGCATACATATAAGAGCAAAAAACTACGCACATATGTTAAGCACAGTTCAACGATTTAATCTAAATTTTTCTCAAACTACAATTGAAAATTAAGCCGATAACATTTCATAATCAAGAAAGCTTATCTTAGTGATATTTAAACAATATTGATCTTAACATCGACGCCATAACGTCAAAAAATCGTAAACAGTAAAAGTTTAATTTTTAAGGCAATATGTTTCTTATTATATTTTATGTTGGATACACAAAAGTACATAAAGTCCGCATTGTAATAGTTAACAACGATTTTAAGCAATCAGTTGGTCAAAACATCAGCTGGAAATTAGAGTCGCCTATTTATGCTCATATTTAAAAGATTTTCTGGCAACCACAAAATTTTAGTTGATGACTGACATCGCAACTGAAGTTTGGTTTCTCTCCATAATTGGTTTCTTCTCCATAATACAAAATTCAAATGAGATTTTTTTTTCTTTTAAAATATTGCATTGAATTTTTTACAAAAATTTAATTTCAAGAATAAAACAAACTTCGAGATACTGTCGCATACGATAAAGGTTCAATATAAAATGAGGTTTCGTAATGAAATGAAAAAAATTATTTTAAATTATAATCAATTCTTAATGAAAGTATTATTCCACTGTCGACCACCACTTAGACATTGTAATAAAATGATAAAAAAAAAGTTTTAATCTGGAAAAGCAGCTGGTTTAAAGGACACATTTAGGGTATGGGATAAGAATTTTTTATTAATCATGAAGACATTGTGTAAAAAATTCACACAAATATCTAGTGAGTGAGTAAGTTGAGGGCAGAATATTTTTTAATTTTCCATTGAGGTGTGAGTAAATTAAAAACTTTTAAGTCGTTTCCTGAAGAACGCTATCACTTTATTGCAATAAAGTAGCGATATGATCCTTAAAAAATACTTAATTGTGTTCTCCCGGAATCGAAAACCCTAACTCACACATGAAGCAAACAAAAATAGAAGTATAAATTGTATGTAAATATCAACTTGTTCTTTCGTTTCTTCATTTTTACATTCCCTGAGGTGCGTAATTTTTTCGTGAGTAACTGTCACTTCATTGTCAACTTGTATGTGAATATGACTGTTGCTAACTTTTTCCAAGTACAACACACACTGCAAACATCCTTAATGTAACATTTTCTGTACTTTTGTTTTGTTGTAAATATGTTTTGTTTTTTTTTGGTTTATATTTCTTGCGTTAGTGTGTGCTGGTCTGTGTCTGAGCAGGAGGAAACTGTTGAACTTGAGCTTTACAAGCCACAATTGTGACACATTCACATGTGCTACTTACTTTATTGTACAAGTACTCCGTTTATATTGCTGGCAAACAGTTTAAAGCATTTGATGTTTTGTTAACTCCCACCAAATGTTCAATGGTTTACATGGTTTTAAGCGTACTGCTGAGTCGTGTGATACATATAGTAGTAATCGTTTTGTATAAAATTTTTTTGTACGATTTCGCCAAGGGTTTGCATATTTGAATTAATTCAAAAATCTTAAAAACTTTATAGTTTACAATAGCTTCCGGTACGTCAGATGTGAACAGCCAGCCCATGAAAAATCTCTGATTTTTCTAATCATCAATGAGAAACAAGATTGCCTGCCTATTAACACTAAGTGGCTATCCCTATTCCAACACTAGCATATGAATTTTGAGTTTCGCCTTCCAACGTGTAGTTTGCTGATTTTTTTTCTTTAGTATATATTTTTGAGACTGAATATTAAGCCTGTTAGGCGTTGAGTAAGGCTCCTTTTCGTATGGAGATTTAACATCCATGTACTTGTGCATCCATACAACAAAAATGAGTGTATGTTTGGTGTAGTAAATCCAAAAGACGACTCGTTTACGGTATGCTAAAGTTTGTTGCTTTTAATGGAAGCATATGAATATTTTATTGCACTCAACACAACGAAAATGATTTTCAGAAAAATACAATATATCACTTTTTGGTTTTCTGCTGATTGCTCTACAATTCATCATGTAGAAGTTATTTTTTCTATTTTTTTTTGCAACAGATTTTCACTTACTGTGTTCATTTTTAATATCCGAACGAAAACACACCAACAGGATTTACAGCAACCGGCCAGAAGGATGCCAGCATAAGATATACATATATTTCAGAACATACTTTAAATGGCCATTCATGATTACGGTACCATATTTTCATGCCTGCGACAGCTAACACCATCCGAGGGGGAAAGTTTTTAAAAAACATTAGTATTGTGTCAAGTTCGGCAATAATTTTTTCCTGTTCTTATCCTGAAGTGCCAGTTAAGTAAAGTGCCAAACTAAAGTCCGGTGCGTAGTGTTTAAATGCACAAAAGTACAAGCAGCAGGCATAAAAGTATTCTATGTGCAACTATATGTACTTTAAGTTGCACCAAAACAAATACTTGCACATGCTTTGTAGCTTGTTTTACTAATATATTTTAAGAAATTCATTTTCATTTGCATGCAGTTGCTGCCAAACAAATAGTTTATATATGTACATACAAAAATTATTATTTAAAAAACTTTAAATGCATTAATCTAGACACTCAGAAAGAAATGCCAGAAAAATGATAAAAGCATTTATGTGTCATGGAGAGAGGGTGACGAGATGCAAAACCTGCAGATAAAAGTGCAAGTTCATAATTTATTTCATCACATATTCCAAAATAAGAATATATGTAATATATAAAATGTGCTTTTACTGGAATATGGTGATGACTAGAATCTTTTATGAGTTCTGATATTATATTGTTAATTTTGTCTACCACGGGAAAAAATTAAATACATATTGTTTATTTGAATCTGAGTTTTAAACTAATAGTTATTTCTTTAATGAAGTACAGTGAAATCTCACAAATTCGAACCCTCACAAATTCGAAGCATCCACAAATTTGAACCGGCCATTTCAATTTATTGGACGCTCCTCAAGTACAACCTGTGGTTCTAATATTTAGAAGTGTTTTTTTGTTTGTTTTTATTTCCACTAGAAAATGTTTTTTTTCTGTAATTTTTAACTAAATAGTCGAAAAACCAAATTAAACGCTCGAAAATTAGAACAGGGGTTCTAATTTATGGAAGTTTTTTTTGTATTTTTATTTTCATTACAAATTACTTTTTTCGCTCATTAAAGTAAAAATAAAATGGGGACTCACCCAGTTATTAGTGGTATGTACAATTCACTCGTATGCGTTTGTAATTTGACATTCTTGTACAAATTTGGGTCAAAGTGAAGTGTTCATGCGTATGAAGGCATCAATAATGTTATATAATTGTGCAAAACCTGTGACGTCTATAAGGATATCGTTGTATATAGTTTAACTAAAAAATAAAAAAATCAAACAAGTATTACCGACTTTATGTTAAAACCTAATTAAATACCTAATAATTCAAAAACTTCTTAAAAGTTTTTTGATGAAATTAATTGGTTCCATGAAGTAAATGTTTTGTGTTAAAATAAAGCTTATATATAGTTTTATTATGATTTTATCATTTTCTATAAAAAAAAAAATTCGAATTCGAACTTTTCGGAAATTCGAAGTGGCCGGTGCATAAAGTGGTTCTGATTCGTGAGATTTCACTGTAATAAAATAAATTCAACCAAAAAACTTGAATGTTCTTAATTATTTGCGATAGCCAATTTAAGTATAAGTAAACAAAATACAATTTTTTTACATAACATAAATGTTCTAAAAGAGTGTGATATTTTTATCTCGTATTAAAATGTTGCTTTCGAACAACCAATAGTTTGATTACTTTTCAGTAGCTGAAAAATCGCACAAAAACATAAAGAAATTTGTGAAATACCCAATTGATTCATTAACGTATCCAATTAAGAAGTTTTTAAGATACAAATTCACTTTAAGAGGGTGTTGTATTTCAGTAAAACAACTTTTTTTAACCAGCCGAAAAAAATGGGCATGCCACATAACGGGCAAAAATCAAGTTGCAACAAGTTCTTTTAATTGTTTCGTACATTAAAAATTTTTATATTTATTGAAAATGTTTTCTATTTATTTAGAAGTTAAAAAAAAGTATGTATATTTTTTTATTATTTCCAATTAATCGATTAATTTCTATTTACTGCCTATCGTAGCTAAATTCAAATTCAAATTAATACACTTTCCTGTGTCTAAGGTTCGAAGCCATGCCATAAAATCAAACTTAATTTTATTTAAAACATGTTTATCTTTACATTTTAATCAATATTATTAAATTTATTATATTATTTTATCATTAAACCATGTCCACCACTTAATAAAACTGGCCATTATTTAACGCTTCAGCTAACATTACAGCATTTTTGCCATAAAACTCCAAGTACTACAATTTATATTTGCAAAAGTTCAAAAAAGTAGAAAATATGAAGAAGAGAGAGAGAGAGAGAGTGAGAAAAACTGGACATACAGACGTACAAAAACAGGACTTTATTTACTGAAAGACAGATTTATGACCAAAGCAAAATAATTGCCAATTGCACGACAAACTTTCCAAATGAATGCCTGCACTGCTTGGTTAGTCTGCCCGTCCGCCTATTAGTTTTGCTATAGATACTAACACTAGATGCAAACATTTTGACATTCAGGTTTATATACATACGAGTACATACGTGTTTAAATACATGTGCTTATATACATATATACAGATTTACCAGCGTATAACTACTTGTGTAAACTATGGCAACTAGTTACTAATACATACAACTAAAACTAATACTACTACATATGTATGTATACATATTTATATACATATGTAAGTTTAAAAGCACTAGTGTTTTTATGGCTGTAGGTATCCGCGCTAATACAAAACCAAAACCGTATGACCAAAGGATATTTTCTACGGTTACAAAATTTAAACAAAAATATTCACATACACTGAACTACTAGTGCAACTGACAAATCGTACAATATCTCCTTAATCATGCAACTGCTGGTGAGTAAAAAAAAACTCTATTATTTGACCAAATTCATATCTGTAAATGAATTTTATTTAATTTTCTAAAAGGAAGTGCGTTCAAGATGATATAGTAATTTATTTTAATGTTTCTGATCAGTTTAAAGGTGCCTATTAAAATTTACCTGAATTCAAAAGTTTTTGCTGCACAAGCAGGTGTTATGTTAAAGTTAAAAGTGCAAGGAAAGTTATGTATTGTTTGGTGGATGTACAAATAAGATATATCAGAACTTGAAAGCGATAGGTACGACATATGCTGGGAGTTTATTTGGTTCATATAATGTACGAAGGATTGGTCAATCCATTATCATTAAATGAGCAAAGGATGAATATTAGTTTGGGTATCGGGGCCTAGCTGTCTAATTTCATTTGAAAGTATTACATAGAAAAAGTATCAGCTAGGGAATTCATTCGGTTACTCGTTCATCGGTTAACCGACTAATTACTTCCCAATCGGTTAATTTAAAATTTGCCATTTTCGATTAACGATTAAACCGGTTGATTTCACTCGATTAATCGATTAACCGATGTCAAAAAATTTTTAATTTTTTTAAGTATTATAAAATATTTTGATTAAGATTTTTTCACTAATCGAATATATAAGTCTTAGAAAACTTAAGTAAAATTTTAAAGCCTTTGGACGTGGCTACAAAAGAGCTTAATAAAGGCTCTGTTACTCTAATTAAGCTTAAGAGAGCCAACGATTTAATTGAAAATCTAAGGATTAAATTTTATGAGAGACGAATTGAAGTCTTAAATATACTTATTTCATACCTCCACTCAGGCATATTTAATTCTAGCAATACATTCTTAAAATACAGTACAAAAGTAGAAACTAAGGACTTCGGCAGAATTTGCAGAATGTTCTTCGGTGAGCTTTGCCAGGATGAGCCAGATGATGATCTAACAACAGGAGAAGGTCTCGATAGTAACTGAAGCAATATTTTAACAGAATTAACCAAAACAATTAGAAGTATTAGAAATTAATGGAGGAATCTTATGACATAATGGAAGATTTGATACATTTAAAGAAATCAAGGAAAAGGACTGATAGATTAGATATTCTGTGTTATGGGTTGCTTTCGATTTCTCAATTATATACGATAAGTGAAAAAAATGTTTCCGAATCAAGTTTAATCAAAACTAAAGAAAAGAATCGCTTAAATCGTAAATATTTAAGACAAACTATTTTTATAAAATATTTTTTTATACGATCTCCTTAGACTATTGAAATAACTAATAAAATGATCTCACGGTTAATTTTTCCCCGTTTAAGTTCAGCAATCGTTATATTTGTTATGTTATTGTGTTTTTACTAATAAACTTCTAAAAATAAATAATTTATGCATTTTTATTTATTAAAAGTTTTATAATTTATAAACAAAAATTTATTAATCAGTTAACCGATCAATAACAAAATTATGCAAATAACCGAATAAACTAAATCCTCTGTTAATTAATCGAGCGACTAACCAATTAAAGCAAAATCTCAATTAAATGAATACCACGTACCTGGTGAAAATATGTCAACTTTAGCTATTATAAGTCCTGTCACATATTGGAAATAAGAGCCAACGCATTTAAGAATGTGGTTTGGCGAAATTACCCAGAGAGAAAATATATTTTATTCCCTTGTTGTGTTATGTAGAACAAGTATGAGAACGTGGCATGAGTTTTTTCTGTATGACACTTTTAAGCAACATGTTGTCATGTGCAGGGCTTTAATGTATAAAGATGTGTGTGAATTTATGAAATTAGTAAAAAAAATTAAACTGTATGAACTACAAGACATTTAACTTTATTACATATATATTTAATGAAAATAGAAAAAAAATTTCTTACTCTACTTTCTACATATACATATGAAAAAATTAATTCAAAAATGTTTAGTGTTCCAAAAATATTTAAAATGCTGAAATTAGAAAAATTATAGTCAAAACAAAAAAACATATCTTACATATGATACAAATTTATCGGTAAATCTCTTTTAAAATTTACCTTTCTAGAAGAGTTAACTCTTTGAGGGCTCTGGCTGGAATAGTGTATTAGTAAAACAGAGCCTATAGAATTTAACCCTACAGTAGTATTTTTTTTAGTTTAAAAACAAATTTAAGGAAAATCTACAATTACATACATTCTAGATAGATACACATTGCAAAACAAATATCAGTTGTTATGATAGCAGCAGCAGCAGTAGCGGCAACAGTATTGAATGCCCTCATAAATACGAAGAATAGTAATGGGGATTACAACCGCTATTTGCTTAAACTCCCAACAACTATTGTTTTAGTAAATTATAGAAAATGTTAGTGTTGTCGTTGCCGCTGTTGCTAATGCCGCTGCTAGTGGACAACAATTGCAAAATGTCCTGGTTTATGACATTTACCACTGAAGCGAATTAAATTCTGTACAAACAGA
This sequence comes from Gymnocheta viridis, assembly GCA_956483585.1. Lineage (NCBI taxonomy): Eukaryota > Metazoa > Arthropoda > Insecta > Diptera > Tachinidae > Gymnocheta > Gymnocheta viridis. The sequence goes on along the minus strand of OY101441.1, from coordinate 19,700,258 downwards.
TGTGACATCATTATAATGTAACATTATTATTGCCGCAGATAAAACACATATATACCTACGTACATCTAATTCTAAGTACATACTTACTTTGTATATCTTTAGCACTGCTGCTATTTTTCCTGCTAACTATTGCCACTGTGGCAAGTGGTTATTTTGTGTTGCTACTTAAATAGAACAACAACTTTTGTTAAGTACAAAAAAAGAGGTAAAATGAAAATAGAATTTATAAGAAAAAGGAAAAAGAACATTATAAAACAAACTTGATATAGGAAAAAAAGTTTTACTTTATACCACGTTTGTCAACCAATCAGAATTAAGCCACAGCCGGTTTGTCCTGTTTATAAAATTCAATTTAAAAGAAACTATTGAAGTTAAGTACTTAATAGGGTACCTATTTTAATCGAATTTTCAATTGTTTGATTAATCAATTAATCGAAAGTTAAGTTTCTAAATTAATCGAATGAAAGAGAGAAAGATTTTTTATTTTATTTCGTTTCTGTTATTGAAGTGCTTTTTTATGTTCAGAATTAATCGAACTAAAAGAAATTTAATAAATATTTCTGTAATTCTTGGGTGAAAAAGTTGCATAAGCACAATTTTATTATACCTCCATAATTTTCATTTTCAATTTCATATTATAGGAACGTTCAGGTTCGTTAAATATTTTAAATCTAATCTTTTATTGCTGTTTCTTTTTGATTTTCTTAATACAGACTTCTGCGGTATTTGTCGCGTTAAAATGGTTCTTGAACAGTATGGATACGGTATTATAAAAATTTTAAAATGATCAAACTAAACGAGCGAATAAAAATCACAGAGGATTTAAAAATTTTAGAAAATCTTAAAACGGAATGTTTGTGTAACAAATTAGGAATCATCCAAATTAACGATCTGCAGCATAAAAACAAGCCACAAGGACTGCATTCCAAATAAGTCTGTGAAGATAAGTTTTTCTATTCAGCAAGTTAAAAAAACGTTACAAAATAGGATTGCAAAAAAAATATAGTAAGACAAACTTATTCCAAAAAAAGAGATATTTCTTAATAAAAGTAATACTTTTTTATTATTCCGAATAGGCCTTAGATATGTGACTCGTACTACCTTCCACTGTGCCATCAAAGTCCATCGTTGTGTAATTACTTAATTCTTAATTCATTAAGTGGTCACTTAAATTTGTTAACATTTGAATTAAATAGATAATTTCGTACAATTAAAAATTTTCCAGTTCTTATTAAAAGATTTATAAAAAAGAAAATTTGTAACCAACTTCTTAATCGATTTATTGGATTAATCGAAGAAAATTACTCGACTTAAGTTTTACTAGAAATCGGGAATCTATTAATTGATCGATCATTATTTGTCGTAAATATTGATTGATTGATTGATTGATCGACCTTACTCTATTCAAGAGAATATATAATTGGATTTAGTTCGAGTTTTCCTGCATTTTACTGAAATTGAGTAGCTAAAAAAATATTTAACTCAATGAACTGGTTTTTATTTTCAAAATGCAAATTTTCTTAGCTGATTTATAAATTTAAATATTTTATTTAATTTTTTTTACTTCATTGTATATTTGTATAATGAATGGTAATAATTTATGCTTAAGTTCGTTACTTCTGGAAGTTTTTATTATGGAAGCTTAACTCGGGCAACAGAAGCCGAAAGAAATTATCGACTATTTTTTGTGACCTTAAATAATGGTTTCATATGTTTTATGAAGAATACAAAAAAAGCTTACTGGTCTAATTCAACTAAAAACCCGTCAAACGGAATTTGTTTTTTTTATTATAAATTTGCTGATGCTACAATTGGGTACTTTGAATCAGCTTTCCAAGACAATATATTTAGATTTATATGTTGCCTTGGGAGAAAATACAAGAAACAAATTAAAAAACTTAATGAAATACGTTTCTTAGACTCGGCCCAGCTTACATGTGTATATCGAGAGACTCCAAAATTCGTTGGGATCCGTCATAAAAAAATAGCTTTTAAATTGCTGAAAATAAGAGGTCAAGTTTTTCATCTCGACTCGGTATCATGCACATTTTTAGAACACATTGGTGTAGTGTATTTATTTTGTAAAAGTTGATAGTAACTCGTTCAAACGTTCTTACCATAATGTCAAATTGCAATGACTGGCCATAAGTTTCTGAGAGAAACCTTAGAAAATTAATGCAGTTGCATTTTATAAAAATAAGAAACATAAAACTAAAAGCAGCATGCAAAAAATATATAATTTGTAGAAAAAAAACACATTAGACTGAGAGATGGGCCCACATGCGAATTGCTTAATGTACAAATGATGAATTATTTCATACGTCACACCATCCTACAATCAGCAACCTACAGTGCAACAAAAAAGTTTTGATATTAAACGCATATACTCGTACACACTTAAATGAGGACAACTAACAATAACGTCAACTACAACAAAGATGATGCGTAGCGAGCCAGCCAGCCATTGCTCTTAAAATAAAGCTGAATGAAGTAAGTACCCACAATTGTTATTTTTTTCGTATAAAACATGCAATAATAGCAAGAACAAGAAGGTAGTATGACATTCTAAAAAAGAGGGGATACGTTACTTACTACACTTAGTGTATGTATGTAAGTTGTTGTTGCGCTTGTTGTTTTGTGCTGCAACTAGATTGCATACTGCATTCGACCATGTGTGTACAACATGCAATGTTTTTTTACAGGAGGTATTTTTGTTTTTAATTTTTTCCTTTTCAATTTTTTCTGTTTTGAAGCCTTCCCGCTGTCAGCCATTACAAGTGTTTTGTTCCACAAAATAACAATAATAACAACAACAAATGAACACAAGAACATAATTCAATCATCAACTCCATTAACCACGCCCACCGTAATTGAGAGACAACTCTTTTCTTATTTACAAAAGCATTCTGCGGAAAAAAGGGAAATAAATTAAAGTCATTTTTATTTAATGAATAAAACGGCATAAAAGAAGTATTTATTATTAATAATGAGTTTTGTTGGTGTTTCTTTATATTTCTGTGAAAAATTAAATGCACAAGAGGTCCACTTTATTTTTGAAATAACAAAAAAAAATTGGTTGAATAGATTTGCAATAAAGAAAAAAAATGGGTTTATTAATAAGGCTTTTTATTTTTATTACGATGAAAGAATTAAGGATTAAATTTAAGCAAGTAAAAGTAATAAATAAATATATTCTACGGTGGCGTCGTATCTTTTCAGATCATCGCCACCAAAAAATTTGAGATTTACCGAATTCAAAAGACGAAAACATATAAATATTTTTAGTTTTCATTTGTAATACGAGTATACTGTTTTTATTAAAAATACCTTAAAATTGATAATACTACTCAACAATAAAAAAATATGCGGGAGCGTGTATACACATGAGCAGGAAAATATCTCAGAATCCTTTATTAATACAGTTGCTGAATTTACATTGTGCTTTCAAGTTTTCGCTTAATATTTTGAAATCGGCCATTAATGGACAAAAAATATCCGGTCATACTACTGTCATTTTAATGAAGGTTAAAATTAATTGTATCTCCTCTAACTTTGTCGTATGGTAGAAAATGTTAAAACTTTAACTTTCTAATGAAAGTGTAAACTAGCAAAATATACAAAAATTAAAATCTTTTACAAATTAAATAATTTTTTTAATATTTTCGATCACATTAAAAAAAACCCTCTCACAATAAACCCTTAATCAAACTTTTGTTGAAATGACGGAAACTTGATGACAGTTTTTCACCCACTGTTCGATTGTGCACATTTTTTTTAATAAAAATGTTTGCATTAATTGCCCTCTTAATCAACTCAATCCGTACAGAAATTGTATTTTCTTGGGCACTTTTCAACATGAGTGCTTTGAAGTTTTGAAAGCGTTTGCCGAAAGTAATGCACTTTCCTGTGTCAAACATCAAGATTTTTCATGTTTATTTGATGGAGTGTTTTTTGTTCTTTTTGTTGTGTTGTTTTTTCGTATGCGTGTGTAATTTTTCTATGAAAATCTTTATATTTTAAATATCCGTTAAAATAGCTAATATGCTGGCGTGTGCCTGCTGGAGTGCCTCAAACGCAGTGTTTTTGTTGTGTTTTGACGTGTGTGAGTGGCATGTTACAACTGTTAGTTGCAGCTAATTGTTCCTGATATGACCACATTTTGTCGATAATAATGATCCCCTATATGAGACACGCTTATTGTTTGGTCTTTTCAAAATAAATCTTAAATAAAACAAATGTTTTTTCTCAGTTAAAATTTCTTAATTAATGATTTTCACATCATGTATGTATGTGGTCAATTCAAATTTCCCATCAATCATTTTGGAGTTGCTTCAAAGTATAAAATTGTAAAAAATTGTTAATCAATTAATTCTGAAGCTTGTTAAGTAAAATGTTCTTTTAGTACTCAAATAATGCCATGTGTAATTGTATTTTAGGGTGCCATTTATTTTGGTTTACAAGAAATTCCCTGCGAACATGCAAATATTGTTCATAAGAATCAGTTTTATTTTTCTTAATTAATAATTTTATTTGTTTTTACGTAATGTTTCTCGAAACTTATTGCTTTAATTAAAATTTAAAAAATCACGCTTAAGACTATCTAAATAAAGCGGAATGGAACAACATGCCGTTTTCGGCGGCCGCTGTAAGCCATTGTGGTCGTTTTCTTGTGTTCCTCTCTCAACAAAAATATAATTTTATATAAAACAAACTTAGATAATTTAAAAACTTTAATATTTCAATGGAAGTAAATTATTTCTATCAGCAAAATCGTTTTATTATTCCGGTCAAATTTAGTTAATAAAATTTCAGCTTTTTTCTTCGCTTCAAATAATGGTAAAGTGTAACAAATTTAAATCATAATCATGTACGTATCGAGGCTTGGCAGCAATAGAGTTATAATTACAAAAAATCGATATTTGTGATCAAACTGTAAAACTATTCGTCATATGGCCTTTGACGTTGTGTAAAAGTGTTATACAACTATCTTTTCCGTTCACAAATAAACATTCGCTCGTAAATTTTTACGAAATTCAGTTAACAGCAATTAAAAATTTTTTCATAAACATTTTCAACAAGACGTTGTTAATGTTCGACTTAGTGAATCGAGGAGTAAGTTGCCAGCCAATTAAAAGCTTTGAAATCGTTTCATTTACATACCACTTTTTTAGCTTCTTCCAAAGTCTCGCTATGAATATTCTTTTCGATTTGCTAAGAACTTTTTTGAAATTGAATTTTTACCATCTCTTGGAGAGGTATAACATGGCAAACCATTAAAATTCAAAAACATCTGATTTAATTTTTTTTTATAATAAATCTATGTACATTTGTACATATTTATCTTATATCACTTAAAATCTCTGAGAGAATATTTGATTAGAAAACCTTTAAGTTTGTTTTAGGTCAATGAATCAAAACAACTAACCAACCAATCATGTGGACCCAAAAGTTTAAGCATAAATTATAAAATACAGAAACAGAAAGACAAAAACTAATCAGGCAAAGAACAAATATGTACACTATACAAATCAAAAGAACATTTAACATAAATATTTTGCTAAGAAATCATCATCATCAACGTCATCTCCATGGACATCCTCGTTTAGTTCAGTCAAGCATCTACAATCTCTCACCAACAACATCAAAAGGATCTCAAACAGCTGCACAAGAAGCCAGTCGGACGGAACTCCTGTAGATTTTATTCGAAAAATAGATGTACTTTTTTATATGAGAATGTAAGTGTGTTGGATTGAAAAAAAACTGAACTTTTATTGTTACATTCATTGTAAATTTATTCGATTTTAATATTCAATTTAGTTTTGTCGAAAAGCAAGCAGAATGAAAAAGAAACGAAAAACTCCAAAATGGAGTAAAAACAAATAATGGATATGAAAAGTAAAAATTGAAAAAGAAGAAAAATAAAAATCTTTACAAGAAAAACAAAAAGAATTAGCTTTTACCCTTTTTCTGTTCTTGTACTTGTATTTTATCTGGCATCAAACATTTGCTTTAACAAAAAACGTTTTACAAGAGAATTTCTTTTCAGTATATTTTTATCGTTATAATTTTTAATGGAACTTCAACTGATGAATAAAATTTCTCTTAGTTTGTTCTTTGAATCAGTGATTCATTTGGCATATCCATTCATTCAATCGTAGCATCATACTTATATACAAACTCAAATACTCAGTAATTCATATATTCAGTCAGTTAGCCAATCCGTCATTCAGTGACTGCTGTTTATTCATTCAGCCGTTACTTTTATCCAATTTTGGGGATTTTTTACTTGTTGGCTTTCCACAATGTTAACTTATGAACAAGTATTTACTATCGGAAATATACATTTTCAAAGCTTCACTAAAAATCTAAACCAAAAGTTACAAATTTTCTTAAAGCAACGGCAGAGCAATTGAAATTTGTAAAACTTTGTTTGAAAAAAAATCAGGACTAAAGACAAGGAATTATTTTTTACTGTGCACCTACGTAACCTGAACAATACAATTGACTTTCTGAACCTAAGCAAACATTTTTGGCGTTTCCTGATATAAAACTGCTTACTTAAGATGGCCAAAATGTTGATAATGAACAAAAACAAAAGGCATAAGGAACTTCCGGATGAAAAAGAATTGAACATAAACCAAGAAAAAAATGCTAAAATTTTATTTTAGCTTCAAAACATTTGAATTGGTAAATAATTAGGGGTATTAACTGCAAATTATTTTGAAAAATAAGTATTTAATGGTAACAAATGTTTCCCTAACTACGTGAGGAAAAAAAGATATATTCAGAAAGATTTTGACAAGAGAAAATATTCAAAGGCAAAATTTACTTAATTCCAATCTTTACGGCAGAACAGCACACCGTTTTTTTCGGGGACTGCGAAACCCTCTAAACCGATTTTTAACAAGTGCGTCCATGATATACAAGTTCTCAAGCGACTTCTCACGAGAAAATCTAATTTTGCATCACTAGCTAACTTTTAATAAGCTATTAGTACGCATAGGTTTTACTTAATGTTCCGTAGTTGGAGTGTAGAACGAACAAAACAAAAATAAGCTATCACATGTACAAGAAGAACACCAACATGTTATGGTTGAATTTTATGGTGGTTGTAAAATCATATTTTATGAATGATATTGTTGCCTAATGTAATATTAATATATAACCATGTAACCATAATAATATAATAAAATTTAAGCATAACATGACCACTATTACAACGACCGCCTGCTCATCTCAGGATTTAAAAACCGGATTGGACAAGATCCGACGTGAAATCTATATTTCTGTATGACAGTGAATCTTGGACTGCCGCACCCAAACTCATCATCAGCATCCAAGTGCTTGTAAACACATGTCTCCGCAGAATTCTACGTATATTCTGTCCTGAAAAAATAAGCAGCATCAATCTTTGATATACCACCTACCAAATACCCATCCATTTGGAGATACGTTGACTTAAATTTTCCTGGATTGTCCTTACGCTTAGAAAGCCACCCGACGACATTAGCAGAATGACCATGGATTGGAATCCTCCAGGTCAACGACGTATTGGAAGGTCTGCTCGTACTTGGAGGAGACAGCTGAATACCGAAATTAGAATCTAAGGATACAGCTGGAGAGAAATATGAGATGATTGCAAATACTTTGTTGTGGCCCTTTGCCCTTTAAAGGAACTACAGGATATAATATATACCCATGATCATAATTAGACTCAAAATTATTTTTTACTATCATCTGGATCTGATTGAACTTAAGTTATTAATTTGTAGTACTTAGTATCTAGAGTACTTAGTGTTATTTCAAACAGTATTCGAGACATAAGATATATTTATTGAGAAAAAAATTATCAAATATAAATATAAGTTAGCGCCTTGAATGTATAAAATTGCTGTGGGTATTAATGGTCAAATGTAAGGAAGAACTTGGGTATCCTGAATGAAGTTATATCAAAAATATTAATGAAAACGACAACAGTTTATTTGCCACAGGTATGCATTGATTGCTACTATAATAACAGTATTTTTTTTTACTCTAAAGCTTACAAGCAAATAAAAATTAATTAGGTGAAAAAGTTTTTAGCTACTGCAGTTTGTTAGCTATGAGAAGCAGGAAAGCTGTTATTCTAAGCATATTTTGTTTTATGTCACGGTAACAACCTTTTATTTTCATCATAATGTTAAATACTCGTACACATGCACAAAGTAACATAACTCTTGCAAAAAAAAATTATATAAATTTAGTAGGAGAGAGAAGAAAGACGAATTCGAACTGTTGGTACAAATTAAACTTGTGGCCTTATGTAAATCTGAACTAATTAAATCTCATAATAATTGGCGTGCTTCCATATCTTGAAAACGAAATTAGACACCCTTAATAAAACATGAAAGCAACAAGCCGATTCAAAAAAGGACACTCTCTAAATAAAGAAATAGTTCAATAAAATTCATGCTTCATTCATACTTAAGAAAATTAAAAAAAAAATGACAAGAATGAAAGTCAATTTGGCAATAATTTATTGAATTTTAAAAAAGGGGTTCTTCGGTTTCTGTTTGGCACAATGCAATAAAACAACCAATGCTACACAACTACAAATAAATTACATTTTGTTTCACGTTCTTTTTCGTTTTGTGGGAATAGAAAGGATGCTCTTTGCAACAACTCTCCAAATAGCAACATGCAACCAAACTAAAGCCTTTTGCTACAGACAGAATTATTCAGGGAGGATTTGATTTGGTTTTGTAATGTGGGATGGTGACAGTAATTCGACCGTCTAAAAATATACAAGTATGAATTCCCAATGTCGCGTTTCGTTTATTGAGTTTTGATTGTAAATAAATGGAAGTTGGTTGTAGAATCGCAAATAAACAATAAAACAGAAATGAAAGCATTAGAAAATGTAAAATTTATTTATACAAATATAAATTTAAGTGCATGAGTTTTAATATCCTTTGGCGGACGGAGGAATATAAAAACAAGCGCTGATTCTCTACACTCTCTTAAACTCTTGCACACACGCTCCGCTAATGCAGATATAAAATACTCGTGCATAAATGCGCTTTCCACAAGGATATTTACGACAACAAACAATTATTTATTGATGTTGTGCAACAGCCAACAGCAACTAACAACATCATCACAATTTTGCTTCACACGCTTTCGCCGAATTTACAAAAGGATTTAAACATTAGGGCGGGTCATAGTTCAAATATGTGTGAAAGGATTTTTATGTTTTAATTGTTAAGAAAGATTTATGTTTTTCAACTCTCTTGGTATATTGTGCAAACATTGGCTCACAGACATTTTATATCTTTTGCAAATTTATTGTCTCATAAACAGTTGACAGTTGCTTCAGTTTTTAGCATTTAATGAAAAATATATATATCCTGTGTTGATTTCTCTTCTTGCTTGAGAATTATTTATTTACAATTAAGGCAAATAATTAATAAATAAAGCTGTCAGAATGTTTGATGTGTTTTTGTTTGTTTTATACAATTATTAAATTTTATATAATTTTATTTGTTTTTAATTAAAGGAAAAATTTTGAATTCGTTTGAATCTTATTGCAGAAAACAGTAATGGATCTCCATCCAGCGCATTATCTGTGCAAATATTTGATGACAAAAACTTGTCTCTCTTTTATTTAAACCAAATTTTTATTAACTTATTAAATAAAATACTCATGGTATTCACTTATATAAATATTCACTTATTTTTTAAAATTTTGCACAATCCGGCACAACAACAGTTTCCGATTTCCCAACAGTTTTTGATTCTGTGAAATCGGGAAAACTGAGTTTCTTTCCCCAGCATATCAAACAATAATATTATTAAAATAAAAAAAAGCAAAAATGAAATATTAAATAACTAAGAATTTATAAGTTGAGTAAAAAATAACGTCAGTAAAATCAAATCAGTTAGTTAAGAAACAAGACCGATTAATAACGTCTTAAAAGCCTTGCATTCAAGGCTGACTGTCAAGCACCATACACAACATAACGAAAATATTTTTTGGCAGAATCACAAGCGAATTGAATCCGAAACACAGTAATTATTAATCATATTATTATTCGTTCCAGCTTAGAAATATATATTTATCAACATCAATTAAATTTTATAAAAAATTGTTTACTTGAATAAAAAGCTTGAGGAAACCTTTTTTATCCAAAATCGTTCTAATACTACAATTCATACAGTTCTATTTTTTTATTTAAGGATTAATACTAAAAGCTCTCGAAAAGGAAAAACTGTATTTTAATTGGTACAATATGAAATAATATGATATTTTAAAACCTCTAACAGCTCTTTGAAATTTTTGGTTTTGTTAACAAAATTTAATTTTCAGAAATTAAAATATTCGAGTTAAATATTTATAAAAAAGTTTATGAAATTGTTCTTTTTCTACGTAATTTACTTGTTGATTTGTAATTGGAATAGTTTTAAGAAATGGGCTGCTGTTCTTTTTTCGATTTATATGGGTTTAATTTTTGAACAGATACTGAATAAATAGTTAGTAATATCTAAATTAATTATGTCAAACCGCTTTTGAAAATTTTTATTATTTTGTCGCTTGCATAAATGTGTTCTAACCCACGGGGTTGCACTTTTTAGTACATTTTAATTTATGAGACTCCTGACAACATTTCCCGGAAAACAGGAGTTGAAATAAAAATTTTTTTGGAATATAATTGTTCGAAAATTTAGTAAAAAAAATTAATATCCTTCATTAAAATTGCAAGTGTAGATAACGACAGTTTTAGACGGGATTATCGTATACTACAAAATTAAATTTTAGATTTAGCCGAAAAATTTCTAATATCCCAAAAACATTCAAAAATTTTGCTCAAATGTGTCTTAGTACTGAGTTCGACACAAAAACATATTACGCAGCGAAGGATCCAAAAAATTTTTTTTCTAGAAGTCAACTAATGATGTTAAGAAGATCTAATAAACTATTTATATATTTCTCTGATTTCTAGCCGAAACTGGCATTTTACTTAGTTATGCTAACACTGTAATTATAACTATGTATTTTATTTCTTTAAGCAAATTCATCATACATATATTTTGTTTTATATTAACTTAACACACACCCATACATATAAATAGTATCCACGATGTGACCTATTTATTCTTTTCCTCGTTCAACCCGCCCTCTTCTTGTATTATAGTGAATGTAGGATGGAATTCATGCTAATATGCAAGTATGGATGGATAATGGTTAAAAGAGCTCAAAGTGAATATTTCGTTTAACTCTTATCAAATAGACAACAACAGCATTCCAATTAATTTTATTTTTATGTTCGTTTTTTAATTTAATAAATTGCTTTTATATTCAATACACAAGTTAATTTTTTTAAACTGACATAAATAACAAAGTCAATATCCCAGCTGATGGGTTAGAAGATGTTGAATAAATTCTGCTGCACTAAGTGGCTCTGCAATAATTTTTGTTTCATTTGCATTAATTTAAATGTTGTGAAGATTTAAATATTAATGATTTTAACTATTTACGTTTCAGATGATTCGTAATGTGGTACTTTTTCTATAACGTTTTCTTTCACTCATTAAGCGTGAGTCGTATCAAAATTTCACAATATTCAGAATCAGTCCGGCAAAGCGTCTATAAATAAGTAATTCAGACGTATTTTCAAAATTAGCATTCTACGAATAAAAAGTTGGAACAACTTACGAACTACACACTCGCATGTGTTTTAGATATCACTAATATGTGTTCGGGACAACTTGAGCAGCGGTGCTGGTGATATACTATGCTTTTAATTACAGGATGCAATCGAGTAAGAGCTGACTCAATAACTCAGTCTATAGCCAACCAGTGAGAAGATACAAACCAAGTGGGTTAAACTTAGGATGACTATATTTGCTAAGCAACCTACCGATAGTAAAAATATAAGAGTGGAGAAGAAGCAATGATAAAATAGATGCGTGAAGGACACTTTCATGTGCGGTAAGATGTTTGTAAATTTGCTAGCGCTAGAGAACTGCGAAGTTTTGCTTCAAGTCAAATATTGAAGAGAAGATGTGGAGTCCATCAAGAAATAAGCTTACATATGTCAGTGATAACCCTAGAGCTACAAGATCCAAGAATAATGTATAACAAATTGTTAAAACTATTTGAAATGGGGTAAGTAAAATTTATGAGATATCCATGAAAAGAGATATTTATGAGGATTTATGAGATATCCTGAAAAGGCCTCTGAAACAACCACTCTAAATCAAATTGTCGGCTTTCATTTTCACATAAATATTAATCGTTGATATTAATGTGATCGAAAGCATATGATATTAATGAGAAAGCAATTTAATTTACATTGTCCTGAAGAAAAATGCCAATATTATTTGCTCCTCAAAATGAATAACTTATTTTAAATTGTTATTAAATATTTTCTTAATTGTAAAATAAAATACCTTAACAATAAAATTTTACGTATGCAATTCTCATATTGTTACTTTTTAATTAAAGAAATACATATCGCTCCTTTATTGTAACATAGTCATATCTCAAAAAAATTCGTTCGTCAGAAAACGAGTTTAAAGTTTAAATTTACACACACATCAATGAAAAAATTAAAAAAAGTATTCTCCCCTCAAGAGGTAAGTAAACAAGATATTTGAATAAATTTTTTACACAAAATGAAGAGTGATACGACGAATATTTCTGAAATCACGATTTTTGAGATATGACTACGTTGCAATACATATTGAAAATACTAGTTTTGTTTTGTAAAAAAGTACATATCATATACATATAACAACTGTTGAAGTTATTTATTTTTAGTAAAATTGTAAAATATTTTATTTATCAAAAGCTATTTTCGTAAAAGGATAAAAAACTCACACACAAATTCACACATTCTAAATAACTTCCAGCAAAGATATACAGAAAAAAAGTAAATAAAATATATTCTTAAATATTTTATTATTTTCCTAAAAACTAGACATTTAAGAAAATAAAAAAAAATTGTAAAAACAACTGCAGGCCAAAAGATAATAATTATTCTTTACATCTAATACAAAGAAGAAGTCATCATGTATGTAAGTATTTTATAGTCCTTAAGAAAATACCAACATTCGATAACAACACATACACATTTGCCAATGTAGATTATTCCTTTTTAATAAATTCTAAAATGTGCTGGTATGATATGATAGTTTATGAACTAAAATATTTAAAAGCATAAATGAGCACGAAGATTATTCACTTTTAAATATTTTATGGAATTTTACATTGAATAAATTTATGTGTGGTTTTTGTAATCCAAGTAGCCTGGGCGATCAGAAAATTTATATTAAAAGCACTCAATTTTTTGAGTGATTTCCATACAAATTTTCTAAACGTCCATGACAGTTGGATTACAAAAACAGCACCTTAGCCATGTTGAAGATAATTTTTCAATTCTATGTGAATGTGATACAATTTTTTCGAAATTAGATGTAAAGATCTGTCATTTATTCGAACAATTCGAATAGAAATTCAATACGAGAGATCAATTAATTTCCTTTGCAAGCCAGCCGATACATTTTAAGTGATACTATTTTCTTAAAGTACAAAATATAGCTGCTCATACTTTCAGTGAGAAGAGTTTTGGGATCTACTGAAATAATATAATTTAAATGAATTTATCATTGTTTTGCTGGCTAATCTTATCTTTTTGAAAAGTGCTTCCGTTTTGCCACATTGACCACTACTTGAAATGCAACAAGGCATTCATCATTTATTAAGAAATTTTTTGGAAAAACCAATTGTAATGTGCAGGCAGACTTTAAATGCTCGTATCTTCATGCACACAGCCTTAAATACAAAAACCCTAATGGACATTGTTTATTTTTATTTTTAACTAACTTCTTCAAATATTTCCCAATAACTTTTGATATGTATGAATATTCGTTCGCCTGCAACTCCCAATAGTATAATAAAATTTTTTATTTATTATTTTCTTGCACTATAAAAGTATTACGTTTCCTTTGCTTTCTTTACTTAAAGTTTTGTGCTTCTTTGAAGATTTTTTTTTTGGAAATTATATGAAGGAAAACTTAAGAAAACAATAACTTTTAGAAAAATCAACAAGCATACAAAATAAACATTTTAAACAAACATATATGTATTTTTATTTTTAACAAAAATTACACTACAATGTAGCTTAACAAGTTCAATAATAAGAAAGCTCAACCTGCATTTTAATTACACGCAAAGAAAAATCAATCTTAGAAGAACGTATTGAAATTTATTATATGGCTCTATTTGGGAATCTTAGTGAAAAGAGAGGTTACAAACAAGTGATTTAGACGTACTCGGAAAGTATTGCGAATTTGGATCATTTTTAATAATTTTTACAGAGACTTATCATTACAGCAAGTTCCTTTTTTAGGCCTATTCACTGGGTCCAAAATCATATTCAAGATGTTAGGAAATATGATTTTTTGTAGCTTATTTTTATTAGTGCAAAGAAGTGAATTTTATGGAGTAATGAAAATTCGCTTTTTATAAATAAATGAAAATCAAAAAAACCATAAAAATTATTACTGGTAAAAATAAAAATAAATTGCAGTTTTAAAGAGGTAAAATAACTTTTTAATTAATTATCTGGATATTGTTCATTTCAACTTCCTAAAAAATTTAAAATAAACAATTCATCATAATCTGGAAGCAGAGAAAAATTAATTCCTTGAAAATTGTTTCCAATTTTTTAACTAGAAATAAAACATGGGCTCGCGGATAGTGTATGGTAAATACTAAATATTTCTTTGTTATCAATCAAGTTCTGATTACAAATATATATATATATATATATATATATATATATTGGTTGTAGTCCAATCATGCTGCTGTTATTATGGATTGTAAATGAGAGCTTGCTTATCGCGACTAAAATTATTATGAAAATATTTTTTAAAAAAAGTTAGCTTTCTGCAACCATAACATAATTGTCGTAATCATTCTTTTTATTTTGCTGTAACAACGGTAATAAAATTTTAAGTTTAATATGTAATTAACCCTTGTAATTGTCTATCAAACACATCTGTAAAACTTATACCCAAATACGAAAGCATTCCTTAACTAATTATTGACATTTATATGAGAAGTCATTACTTGCACCACCGCCAAATGAAACGTAAAGACTCAAAATACTTAACTTCCGTAAGAGTTATGTTGCAACACTATCATTTCAATAGGAAGGTCAGCATATTTCGTTGCAATATCGTCATGATTTAAGTTCATCGTTGCGGTTGTGAGATCTTTCGGTTAAATAGGAGCCGAAATATATCATTTATTGACAGCGTGTCTTCAATGATTATGGGAACTGGAACAAAGTTTAACGTGTGCCAAATTCTTCAATATGTTGCAAGCCACACCGCGATTTAGTCATCAAGCAGTGCAGAAGAGGAAGAGCAAGAAGTTATATACGACGTGTTATTTGAATTAGCGGAATTTTTATTGCCGTTTAAATTTGTGGAAACATTGATTATATGGGACGACGACTGTGGTCTTCAACTTGGTAGTTGGCATCAGATGTTTGGTCAATTAAATTTCTTACTTGTATATGAGAACAGCCGATAAATTGGTGTATTCCAAATACGCAACTATTGTGTTGAAAATCCTGAAATGAATTTGAGAAAATTCTAACCACTACTGCGTGGCGCACTTTTCTGCAAAATATCTATTGTGGTTCCTGCTTTGTGTGCCGTCTTGTTGGAACCACATGTTCAACCAGCCCCGCCAATTCAATTCCGCTATTTATAAATAGTTTGTTATGGCCCTATAGCTTCTGATTGATATTTCTTCGCTCTCAGCGATGTCGGCAGCTACTGCAGACAATTCCGGTGGGGGCTACGCCCTGCAAGGTCTTTTGTGGCCCCAGTCTATTCGAGTCGAGCAGTTGAGCGACGGAATATTTGCGAAGTTGGCGCGACTCGATTACACAGTACAACATTTTTTAGCTCATTGATTTGGGACTCAATTCTTAGAATTGCACTTGAAAGTAGCCCCAAAAATAATAACTTCTGCATCATTCGTTATGTCAAGTCAGCTGCATTAATTACATTTTAAAACCAGAAGAACATGGAATATTTCAATATGGAAAATAACAAGCATATGTACGATATACCGAGTTATAATCCAACTTGAATAAAAAAAATCGTATGGCCATTAAATTATTAAATTTGAAAAATTTATAACATATAATATAAACACCGATAGCGTCATAAATATTGCCTCACTCTATATTTATTTGACACGTGATTGTAAGTGAAAAATTACTTATTTGCATATCTGTATGTATTTAGATTTAAAAAAGAACATTTTTATTACTTTTTTTTCATTACTCTGAACATGCATTTTTATTCACAAATTAAATTAATTGCTAATCAATTTTCAACCTCTCAAATAAGGATTTCATTTTGTACCTCACCATGGCAGATGGCATAAAAATATTATTCTAATCGCAATCGAAATTAAACAAACCTTATCTAACAATTAATTAATGATATTGCTATTTTAGCCATGAGAAATTCATAGTAAGACAATAAAAACTAAATTAAGTGAAATGAAACAAAAGTTCTACGGTTAGTTGACCACAGAAAAACCAATCTTCGAAATTAAATCTGATAGAAAATTATAAGAATGAATGACTTTTGTACGAGTTTAAGGTTGTACGCATCTTTTTCTCTAGTACAATAAAAGTGATAATGAAACTAAATTAAATAAATTTTCTGTTGGAAAATGCTGGTAAGTTATCACAATAACAATAACAACAGTCCCCTTTTCTTTCTGTTGGTGTTTAAAGGACATCTATTACAAGTACTACTCGTTAGTACTGTACTTCCACTTAAACTATGGCCAGGCGTTACTGAAGCAATTATCATTACAACAACAGTTGATACAATTTATTTGCTGTTGTTGCTTATAATAATGGCCAGGATGGCAACAGAATGAATGGAGCTGTAGTGGCAAAACAAGAATCATTTAATATTAAATTACTGAAATGAAGGAGAGACAATACAGCAACAAATATTCTTACAAAAAAAGTATGAGATCCAACAATACAAGTGCTAAATATTTTGTTACAAGTAAATGAAACTCATTATGTCAGTATGCGAGTACTAATAGATAGTCAAGTCAGCATTGCTTGGTAATGCCGAATTCAAGAAGCACTGCTGAAGCGAAATATATTGGATTTTTTAACAATGAAAATGCTTGAAAATATATATGATTTGAATAAAAAAATTTAGGCAGCGCCATATTCAAATATCAATTTTTATGGCTCGATTCTGACGTCTGGAAAAGAAAATATTTTAAATGTAATTTAGAAAATTTTCCCATTTCCATCAATACCCAGCAAAAACTCGATAATGATTTCTATTAACAACAACATACTTTTCCACACAAACTACACACGGCCTGCATTACTTTTCAGTAGTTAAATAACTACTTACTAATAAATAAAGAAGTAAATTATTCTCACACACACGATCTTGATGAATGCGCAGGAATGTTATTATTTTTTAACTGCACGTGGATTCGTGAAAACAAGTTTTAGAGCATAATTAAAAAACCTGTGCAACAGGCCAGTAAGTAAAATAATTGACATTAAAAACAACAATTCCTTAAAAATGTCTTCTTGCGTCCAATGACGTCGCCCTGTCAAAGTAATGAGTTAAAATTCCAAAGTAGAAGTAGTGAAAAGTAGGTGTTTCATTGAACACATGATCACACTAATATTCTGAGTCAGGGGTTTTTACATTTAAAATTTTATACACTCGTATATTGAAACGAATTGAATGGTCCAAGTTCAAATCCAAGTGTTCCAATTTCTAATTTTTACAAACATTAATTTTTAAATTTTGGTAAATTTTCATAATTTGTCTTAACTTAAATTTGCAGAGTAAGTTTTAATTGGATCGCAATGTATGCTGAATGATTTTACATCATCCAATAAATAAATTGTTTACACTGCAGTCGTTTTAAGACAACAACTTAATAGTTTTAGAAAATGAAATATTGATAATCACTCCAATCTTTATTTGTGTAAGATATAAAGCTAAATTAAAAAAAAAACATATTCTATAATGATACTAAAAGTGAGGACGAACATGACATTTTGCAATTTAATTTCCGAAATCCTGCACATTCTTTAAGAGGAATAACTATCATGGAATATTTAGTGGTAGAAAATAAATAAAAGCAGGTCATACCACCCCCAAGTGTTCCAATCGAGCGAATGTTTTGTGGAGCAGCGCTTATTTACACACCGCATCGCAAAACACTTTAAGGAGAAAAGGCTTAGAAAACGTTATTCTTTAAGTTCAACATTTCTTTACTGAGGATAGGAAGAAAACTGATTTTTACATTTTCTTTAGTGTTTGTTGTAAAATAAAGAAATATATTTTTGATTTGATTTATTGGTCGCTAAAAAAATATTATTATTTCAAGTTAAAGATAAAGGCTTTTAATAATAATTTTTACAAATTAATATATTTGATTGTTTGTTAACAATTCTTTTGGGACTCTGAATTTGGCGAATATTCACGACTACGAGCATTCGTTACATCACTAATGTGTACCTGCTTTATTTGATATAATGGGTAGGGTCGATGTAATGGTTATATGATAATATTATTCGGCTTCTTTGCTAAATGTAGAGTAAAATTAGGTGGAGATTTCAATAGAGTAATAAATGGTTAGCTAAGCATAAATTAATACTTTTTCGTTAAGAACGAATTAAGTATGTATCACAAACTTTGTAAATACAGTGGCTTCGAAAATTGTTTGAACATATCATGACCCAATGCAACTTTATCTGGTCCATGAAGTAAACATATTCAAAATAGTGGTGTTTGACTGCAAACCGACTGGATTCTTCTTGTGGATATCGATATTAAATAGATGAATTGCACTGCGCAGTAGATGGAACTGGATACTACTAAAAATCAATGGTTTTTTTTAATAAGAAAACTAGAAAAACAATTTTTCAACATTCGAAGAAGGTTGGAGGTTTCACAAATGAATCATGGACTAAATAAATCGTGTTTCTAACTAATTTATTAACTAATGTTCATTTAGTAATTAAAGGCAAAGGCGTCCTTATAAAGTGCAGAGCCATGTTCAAAACAATGAACGTAAACAAATCTTCACAAGATCAGATAAGTCTTCACTGGCATACGTTTTACTTTTTTTTCTTATACTCATACATATGTTTGAGGAAGTTATTTTCTTTATTTGCCATTTAATTAAAAATATTTTAATATTAATGTTGTATTTGTGTTCACTGTATGTTTTCGTTTAGCATGGCAGAAAGTTTTAGTAAGACTTCCTTCCTTCCTTATGATTTTATGAATATTATACCAAATTAGTCTATGCCTAAGCAAATCTAAGAACATGTCTGAACATGTTTGGTTTGCTACACAAACACGTCTATTTTTTTCTCTTCTCTGCCCCATTTCGTAGTTGAACCATTCAAAATTGTTTCTTGTGACAATTATTTACATGTTTGGAAGAAAAAGAAGCATAATTAAAATCTAAAGAAAAATGACACTTTTTGGGGTTTTAATGGCTTTAACAATCACAAACAACAACAAAATCTAAAAAACCAACATTGACCCAATTATCTTTGTACCTGTGTATACATACTTACATACATACTTATATACTTCAGATGTTTACTCAACCATACCATACATTTGTAGATTTTTTTCTAGTTAAGTAAAATAATCCTGCTTTGGTCTCATAAATACTTAACAAAAAGACATACGTTTTTCTTAATGGTCAGAAAAGCATTTTGTAATGATACTTAAAAAAGAATAACAACAGTGACACCGACGACAAAAGTAGGAGCAGCAGCAGCACCAGCAACAACAACATACAGCAGCACGTATGAGAACAAAAGCAGAGTATAGTCAGCAACATTAACAGCAAAAAGATACATAAATATTAAGCAAAGTGGAAAGCTAAAATGGAGATAATAAAAGTGTTAACCAGCTTGAGAAATAATACGCTTTTAAATGTATATTTATACGAGGAGTAATTAAGAAATATTCTATTCAGATGTTTTCGCACATTTATACATACTAGTGTATCCAGCGGTCGACTCAATCGACCGCATTTTAGAAATTAATATAAGCATTTACATAAGCACATACAATAAAATACAAAAACAAAAACATTCTAAATAAACAACTAAAAACTCTGTCTCATTTCTATGTAAAAGCAAAATGTTTATTTTTTCAAGTTAAAGCTGATACACACATGTGTAATAAGTGGGAATATGTTAGTAGCAACTTTAAACGCTTATAGCTCCCTAAATATCAAACCGGTTTAAATAAAATTAAGATTGTGCATCTATGTAAACACCCGTATTAAAAGCATATAAATCTTTCCAAAAACTGTTCAGTATTACGGCCGTAAAAGGGATCTAAAAAAACGTGTTTTCCTATTAATAATATAGATATATTCTATGGTTATTCGACATTTTAGAACAAATTGGTTTCGGCTCGCAATGTGTTAATGAATTTGTGAATTTTATGAATGACTGCTTCCACAAAATTTGTTTAATTTGTCACAGTGCGAATCGCACCAATTATTGCAGCTTGAAAATTTTGTAGCAAATTTCGCTCTTTGCAGTACCCAAAATATCCTGTATATTATTCAGATTTTTGTGACCTTTGACTGCTGATATTTCGAAACTTTGGAGGCAAATTTTATATAGATATATTCAATATTTCAGCTTGCTATCTTTCATTCTAACATTCTCCATCTTTCCCACTTCATTAGAATTTGCTATTAAGAAATCGAGGTAAAGTTTGATTCACTATAAAGTCATTTTTAATTAGCTACATTTAGTGCAGCATGTTGCTAAAGAAAAAATTTTACAAGCCCATAATCAATATAATCCTTCTATTCTATTAAAATAATACCAATATTAATGACATATGCATGGCACCCTTTGACTGCTTTTCCAACGTTTACTTTGCAAAGTCTTGTGTTGCATGTGTGTGTTTGGTTTGCATGTTCATCCAAAAAACGAAAACATAATTTTTCAAGGTAAACTTTGCGTGTGTAGAGCCAAAAAAAGTTTAAAAGAAAATTGAAGAGCCTTTCTCAAAGTAAACTTTGACCCTGGAAAAGCAGTATTTAATCAGATCATATGCGTTTGCATCGGTGAGCCAAATGAACTTAAGCTGCATTTAAATATTTTTAATTGATGTTCCGCTACGGTTCCGTTTTCCCAGGACTTTACTGTTTATATGGACACCATTTTAAAAGTAAATGTTTTAGGTACATTGAACTTTTTAATATATGCAGAAAAATTCTTCAAACTTTAGGTCCAATCAATATTCAACTTAACAGAAATTTTATTCAATCCAATATTCCGATATCCCAATAGTTAGATTCTTCAGGGATATTAGAACTACAAATTTTTTTAATTAATTTTTTTCTAACAATGGAAAGCGTGTTCCAAACAAAATTTAATGAAAACAAAATAATAACCAAAAAATTATTAGACAAAAGAAAATATTATTTTAATCTATTACAACATCCGAGATTATTTAATTTTCTCAAGGCAAAATAACTAGGAAATCGCATCTCTAAAGCAATAAAAAAACTATTTTTTACAAAATAATTTCTCGTTGTTAAGTTTTTTTCCATACAAAAAACAACAGCAAATTAATCAGCTGATGCCAGTTTTAACTAATGTGCATGGTATCGACAATTTTATTTTCTTAAAATTTAGTTTTTAATATCTTTTCTATTGTTATGAAAAATTTATAAAAATATTAATAGTATTAATATCAGAGATAGAAACTATCCATTGAGATAGCGAAATACTGTATTCAATAAAGTTGAGTTTAAATTTTAAAGCTTCAAGAATTTTTTAAGTATGCAAGATTTTTTTATAGTTATCCCTCGTGCATATTAACACATATTGTTTATGCACAGATAAATGTAGGCTGAAACATTTTGTTGGCCTTAACTAAATGATTTTTACGAAAAATTCATTAAACTCCAAAAAAGATATATGGTAAAATAAAGTCTTTTGGTAATAAATTATTAAGAAATATTGTATGTTTTTAACATTTGCATAAATGATATAAAATTTATATGTGTGTTTAAATGGATATATGTATTTATACAAACTCAAATACACAGATAAGTGTATATTGTATATACAAATAATATATTCTTTTATGTATTTAATATGTGGTTTTAACCACATCGATATGCTCTTTGAACTCTTTTAGTTTTGGTTGGAAGTCCATCAAATATTGATATTTAAATGTGAGATGTGAAAGCATATTTAATACACGAAGATAACTAAGTCTTTTAAAATATAATAACCATAAAAGGAAATGATTGTATTTAATTAAGATTTGTGGAATTGTTAACAATATCTGAAAGACTTTAATAAATATGAAGTTATAAATTTCTAAAATTCTAAGTTGAGGTAAAAAGTTAAACGATATAGACTACGCAACCTGCCTTGATTGTACTTTCGTATGCACCAGTGTTTGTCAATACTTATTATATTTAATTGAAAAATTCCGAAATCGAGAATAAAAAATATTACAAAAAAAATAAACTATTTTATTTATTTGATTTCATTAAAATGCAATTGCGTTTTCCAAGAAATACTCAAATAGTTATACATATTTATTTAAAAATAAGAATATTTTTTTTTCTTTCATAAGGACATAAAACGAATTTGCATTGCTTTCTTGTCTCTTTAATATTTAATCATTTCTGCTTTGGCTATCTGTTTTATCTCAGCCTGCGATTCCCAAACAGGTCTGTGTTTGAATTTTCTAATTTAAGTTAATTTAACAACTGAAAATTACCGCAAAATACATTGTTAATTGATAACAATTAAAAAGTAAAAACTTAATGTTTTTTAAAGTGACTTCAACCAAACGAATTTACATTATCAAAAAATAAGAGATCATAAAGACAAGATCTTTTATTATAACTCCGTAAATATTTGGATAAATATTTTATTTTAAAGCCCCCAAAGAACTTAACAAATAGTTGGTATTGAATTATGTTACGAAAATCATGCCTTTCCACACAAACTACATACCGTCTGCTTCATTCCACAGTAGTTATATAACTACTTACTAGTAAATAAACAAGAAATTATATCTGAATGACGCAGCGTGCGCTAATCATACAGATAGTCAGTCGTCGCCAGTTCAACCCTTGGCGAAGATATATTTTTAAACTGTGCGTATTTTCGTCAAAACAAATGTTTAGCCCGAAATAAAATATTTATACAATAGACAAGGGTGTAAAACACTTGACATAAAATATAACAAGTCCTTCAAAAGCACTAATTCAATACTAATAGCAAGCAAATTATTTTTATTGTGTTTTGTCTATTCAATTACTCCCAATTATTAAAATTTTGAAGATGTTACTTGAAATCCGAGGTGGAGCGTGCTGGCGTCCAATAACATCGCCATGTTAAAGTGATGACTTAGAACGCCAAAGTAAAAGTAGTGAAAATTATGTACTTCATACTTGTTTAAGCATTTTAATTCATTATCTTGAAATCAAACTTTTTGCTAGACATTCAAAAATTTACTTGGCTTTATATTTCTTAATTGTGTTGTCAAATTTAATATTGCTTTGTAAGGTTGCCAAAATTTCTTTGATTTTGATTTTTTCACTCGTACCGGTTTTTATTAATAACGTCCGTCGGATATTAAAAAGTTTGAGTACGGACCTCAGTAGCATTCTTCAAAATGGCTTCAAGCTTTCACTAATTATTTTAAATTGTTACTAATTATGTGCTTTATTTTTAAAAATTATTAAGGTCCTTTAAAAATAATGAAACTATTGCCGCTTCTTCAGATATAGTAAATTAAATAAGCAATTTTTCTTGTACATTTTTGTAATATGTTTAATGGCACTAGCAGTCATTTATTCCTTCCGTCAAAAATATTATTTTCTATGATAATGATATAATTTACTTTTATTCAAAGTACATATTAAATATATAATATGAACGGCCTTATTAATAAAAAGTATTTAGGCAATCTGTCTTATAAACCATTTATAAATTAAAAATATTTGCTATGAATAAAGCTGTAAAGATCATAAAATTCTAAATTAAGAATTGATAAAAAGTTTGGAGACCTCTTAACTAAGCTGAAGAAATTTTAAATGTATTCCAAACATGATAAAAAAACACAAATGGAAAAAGTTTCAAACTACATTCACTCCATCTCAAAATGTTATCTTATCGCTGTGTTGCTTTTGCTGCTAATACCTGTCAATCCATATAAAAATCTTATGAATTATACAAAATCAAAGACTGCTTAAGGATAGAAACGCATAAATATACAGTTAAAACAATGGCGAGGAAAAAGGCTGAAATCTTATAGATTGTGGGAGTAATACTATTAAAAAGAATATAAAACAAAAACGTTTTGCTTGCATACATATTCGTACACACAATTCTTAAGATTTAAAAGTAAGAATGTTTGTGAATTTGATATCAGTAGCTTGAAGGGAGAAATTAAATGAAATGAGTTCGATGATATTGACGTTCAAGCCAGATAGAAATTTTATATGGCTGTGTTTGTGTGTATTTAGGTATCTTATCTCACAGTAGACAGCAGAAAACTATGGAAAACCCGACAATAATAATGAAGGTAGAAAAAGGACTTATGAGAGGATTTCTTTGATTTAGAGTTTTTGATTTAGTTAGCAAGTTTGTTAAGATGGAATTGAAATATTTTTATTATCAATAATTGAGATGATTGTATAAATGCATATATTAAATAAACACTTATAACTAAGATTTCTCATAGAACCTATGGTAAGGATAAATAAAACAAAAAATTTACTTTTTCAAGGATGGACATCACAAAGACTTAGTCATACTAAAATGCAATCACTTGGGTTTTTGCTGTAGCCAGGAGATAAAAGATGTTTGGGTACTTTAAATTGAGTATGCAAAAAAGGACATTTAAATTTTATATTTGCAGCAGTTATTGAAGAGAATTAAAAAGAAAACTGAGTAATCAAATTGAGTCTTATAAATGCAAAATATACACCACATCATTATCCGAATTATTGAAAAATATTAAAGAACTTCACTTTAAAATAACAAGCAAATCTTATACTGATCTTACAAATCCACAATAAAAAATAAATTGATAAAAGTCAGTACCTGCAAAATACAGCTTCGAAAATTACAAATAAATTTATAATTTTTTAAAATTATGAATCAATGAATGAATAAAATTTGGTCTATTTTGAATCCTCATTTGTATATGACAACCATTTAGTTAAAATTTCCTAGCAGAAGCCACCGTCCTGAAGCTATGAACCGCAGCCGTCAAACCATATCATAGCAGAGGACGCCACGAATCAAATCTAAGCGGCTGCCAACAGAATACATTTTTTCACGTCTTACCTAAAAGAGACCACAATAAGTAACCTTTTTTATCTTTGAAATTCTCCTGCTCTCTTTGAAAAATATTGCTTATAAAAATATTTTTAGAGTGTCATTCCATGTCAAATCAATCAAAAATAGGCGAACATTTTTTTTACTCAATCCGTTTCCAAAGAAATTTTATGTCCTTGTTATACTAACTGCCTGAGTCAACATTATCCGAAAAAAGGGAGGAACAATATCAGTAAGTAGCGTTAATCTTACATCTCTAAAATTCCAAATCCTTAATTCTTTCAATAGAAAAACAATTTTTTTTCTGTTCTTAAAGCTCTTAATACTCGTATGCTTCCAAGATTACTATGACCAAAAACCTTTTTGAAAAAATGTTAACGGTGGGGAAGGAAAATAAGGGAGAATGTATGTATGTAAACTTTGTACTCTCAAAGAACATATCATTAAATTTTTATTTTGTTATTTTTGGACGTATTTGTAAATTTTTCATGAAAATCAGAAGGGGTCAAAAAATCATGATTGAGCTGGCCTGGAGTACGCCAAAAATAAAAAATATGTTAATTATTTTCTTTGACCTTAAAATTTGTAAGTATTTGTTCTTTTATTTAGACCTAAAGCCTGAACAAAAGAACAAAATAGACAATATTATTATCTGGCAAAACGCTGATCTCTAATCCGCTGATGTTTTGCGTTGCATTACAAATATGTGTGTCAATTGTAATTAGTCAGTCATCATATAAACAGACATTAACAATCCTCTCCGTCGCATAAATATTATCCAAAGAATCACTAGTTCTTTTGTCAAGCTCTAAGCATTGAATTGAAAGATATTGAATCAGTTAATTTATTCACAGTTTTCTCTTTACATAAAATAAAACTTCAATATCTTTAATGTAATTTCTGAGATAATGTTACGTTATCAAGAGTAAAATTTAATTTCCATAACTTGGTGGGTTTATTACTCGTATTACTGTCATATTAAATTTTACCTTGGGCAATGCAATAGATTTTATATAAATATCTTGATAAAAATAAATGCTTCAATTGTAAATTTTCTAAGAAGTAGAGCAAGTAAATAAGCT
Organism: Gymnocheta viridis; assembly: GCA_956483585.1. Taxonomy (NCBI): domain Eukaryota; kingdom Metazoa; phylum Arthropoda; class Insecta; order Diptera; family Tachinidae; genus Gymnocheta; species Gymnocheta viridis. The sequence goes on along the minus strand of OY101441.1, from coordinate 19,673,752 downwards.
TTTGGCATCTTACAGAATTCATTTTATAATCCGAATATTTCAAAGCAAACAAGGATGTCAAAAAATAAATCTCATATCACAATAACAGCAATATGATATCGGGGTTTTTTGCTGCATGTTGACTGTTAAATTTTGTTGAAATAATTGGCGAAAAATACACACGCTTTTAATAAGAAGGCAGAACAAGAAGTTTCAATAAATCAATTTTGAAAACGAGTTAATAAATAGTTTTTCAATTCAAACGATTGTCCAAATCATCTCAAATTCTTTTCGCTGTTCTTAGGAAATGCCATTCATTAATTTTTCTTATAGAGACATTATGGGAGTAAAGCACTATATGACGGGGGTTGGGCCGAACTACTTATGAAAATAAAGAGTTCTTCAGAAGATGCTAGTCGATATAGAAATATATAAATCAAAACAAGCTGTGTCATAACAATTTTTTGTATTTAGAATTCTTGGCATTATTTTAACAGAAAGAACTAAACTAAATGTATAACATACATTTTTAAAGTTTATTTAAAATTGTCCTCGTATATTTACACACAAATACAAACGTACAAAAATCTTAAGCTGCACAAACACAGACATTTATTACATACTCAAACAAATAAAATTATTATAAATGTATTAGATACTCGTACATATGCCTTTCCGGTAACAAAACTTCTATCGGTATTACTTTATCTTAAGTATTTATTAGGCAGTCATTGTTTTGAGTTCGCAAAATATATTTTTGTAAAATATGTATGTATATATTTCATTTGCAGTTTGTTTTTATTTTCTTTAAAATGTTGTACTTAACGACTTTATTGTGGAATTGCTGCAAAACATAAGCAAAGTATTTGCTTGTCAAATAGTAAAGCCTTCCTAAGGCCTGATACATTTAGCATGCGTACGCTCATACTGAAGTCATATAGAATATGAATATGAAATTAGAAGGTGAGAAGAAACATGAAGAAATAGAATGACGAGGCTGCGTTGTGTGGGAACTGCCACATGTGACGTTATTTAATGCTTTCAAAATACACTCGCATTAAAACGTACAGACAGACAGACAGACATTGGTATGTAAAGCCACTTAGAATTTATAAATAATTTAAACAAATTACTTTCAGTTAAATATATATTTTTTTGTATATGAATATACAAATTTAAAACACTTTAAAAGTGTCTGAAATTTCGTGAGAATTTTAATTTTTGCAAAATAAGGAAAAATTCTAAATATTAAATTTTAAAGCTTTGTTCACACTGTGATGCAGATGCAAAAAATATCTTGGTTTAGCAGATTTTTTATTTTAAATTAAAGTCGCTGCTATCGAGAGTGTTTAATTTTTTGCGAATAAAATTCATTAAGAACAAATATTGTATTTAAAATCATTGAAAACAACTACTTGATTGGTATTTTAATTTAATAACACGTTGTTTGTCAAGCGAGTTGCAACATAATCATATAGAAATACAAATAATCCGAAAAATTAATGAAATGGGTATAATTAGAAAAACGGATGTTAAATTCGTCTAATCACGTCTCAGCAGCTAATTTTTGGAACAGTATCACTCTATAACATATAGATTAAGGTTCTCAAAATGATTTAGAAAACTCATAAAATATCGAGTTTTCTGTACTTGACGCTCGTAAAACGCAATTTGTTATAAAAATCCATAAAAATTTTTCAAAGAACTTTTGTTTGTTGAAAAAAAAACCCTCTACAAGCAAAAGTTTTTTGAAAATCTTTGACAAAAGATATCTAGGCAATCTCGATTAATAAATTTCAAAAAATAATCCATAAAAAATTAGAATCCAACTTTTTCAAAATATTTAAAAGTCCATATTTCCCTAACAAGTTAACTTAGTGATAGTTTTGATGTTTAAATGCATTAATTAATGCCGCTTGAATTTTTTTTTTTAATTTTAATAAGAAAAAAATATAAATTTTACGCCGCCAGATTGGCCCTATTCCCAAATGTGCATATTATGTATGTATAGAAACCTGCAACAATTTCCAAGAAAAATATGTAGTTCGTCAAGTTTTCGGCTCCCATACAGTTGGGCATCGAATAATTGGTAGATATGAAATTATATATTTGGTTAGAACGAAGCTTTACTTACTGTTTTTTTCTTGTCTTTCAGTTTTACTTATGTATAAATTTGTATACTCTTTTAATATTATAACATAGACACATATACATAATCTTGTACCACCTTAAAACTTGCGTTCCCCTTTTCGTCCTGAATGAACTGATTGCGAAATTTGTAATAAATTTGTATGTAAAAAGTAGGAAAAACAAAAATTTCAAATTAATTTTTATTGCTTCTAGTAGTAAAAAGAATTTTAATTCAAATGGTAGGAAACAAGTAATAAAATTTATTGTTTTATTAGGAAAAACAAAAGTACGCCATTACAGAAGATTGTTCAATGTTTTACATAAAAAAACGTAAACAAATTCATTAAACAATTTAAATTAAATACAAAATATATAAAACAGCAAATGAATGAATGAGAAAATAAAAGACTTGTAATAAAGAAGGTGTTTTGTGTGTTCATTGACCAAAAAATTACGACATTAAAGCATATTTGACTGGTAAGGACAGACGAGAGCAGTACGTTCACACACTTGTAATTTTGTGTTGTACGAGTATTCACAATAAAAACAATTTGTTTAATGAAAAATGTACATTAAAACAATGGATAAATAAATGAATAAGGCAGAAAAACAACAAAAACAACAACAAAGAGTTAAACCATAAAAATAAAATTACAACATCAGCAAAATCATTAAAAATATTATGATGGCTTGTTTCAGTTTTTATTTCAGCTTTTTTTCTTTCTGACTATTTAATGATTTTTAATGATGTTATTTCGAACACGATATAAAATGTATGACTTGTCGTACTTAATTTTTTATATATTTTTTAGTGTTTTCTATTATTTTGTTATATTTTGAAACAGCGAATTGTAAAGTAATTAATGCGGAAGTCCTTAATGATGATCGTAAACAATAGCAAATAACATTTATGTTCTACAACACAAACACGATATACAATTTGTATGTTTCAAATCGTAAAAGTCTTAAAATGAAGCTTAGAAAATGGAGTTATAGATGAAAGATTTTGACATTAATTCAAATTAAAATGAAAACTAAATTGAAACTAGTTTAACAGAAGTAATTAATTTCCAATCAAAGCGGATCGATCATTCATGCAGAATGTCTATTGCGGTGTTTGTTGTTCATCCAAGTCCAAATCGCTGAAATTAACGCCAAGACAAGTTTATTAGCGCTCTCTTTTGACGGTGATGGCCTTACCTCTGCTACGGATTCTCCTACACACCCTTACAGACAGTGACGATGTGATCGACCGGCCTACAGTAAGACACAATCAATATATTTTCGAATAATAATAATCCCCTCCGAAAAAAGCACTCTTTAAAGATGGCCCTTCATAGATAGCAGTTTATTTTAGAAAAAATTGCATTTCAAATTATCTTACTTAGAAACATGAATTTTTGTTTCCTAAACTTTAGTAATGCGATTTTTTTGTACAAAATCATGTCAAAATAACTTGGTTTGTAAAATATTTGAGACAAATTACCTATTCAGCCTAAAAATAGTTTACTACCCAATTGGTTGAAGGGAAAAGAAATGTGCAAAAAGCTTATTAAAACTTTTTCTTTTGCAGCTCTTCTAGCAATTCTGTTAATTCGAATTTCATTTGTGTGCTCAAACTTATAGTTGTACACCCTTTTTTTAATACTTAAATTCTTATTTTAGTTATGTGGTTTTTATAAACTTCTTTTTTAGTTAGTACTTGACTTTAATCCCTTATGACCAGTGGTATTAAATATATTGCCACATATATCTATGCATGTATGTATGCATATCTGTATCTATGTATGTTTTAGTAGTGGTAGTATTGCTGGCACTGCAACTGACAGTAGTCAAAGCCAAAGCCTTTCAATCTGGCTCTTTGGGATGTCCGTTAGAAAATCGGATTAAGGCACAACTTTTAACTTTTGTACGAGGAAAACTGATTAAGAGTAAAAGATATGAAGAGGGAATGTAGTAGAAAAAAAACAGCAGCAAATTGAAAGTTAAAAGTGAATTTGTACGTGCTTTACTCATAAAGAGCAAGATTGTTAAAGTTCTGTTCATATACTTGCTGCTCCACAAATAAAAGTACTTAAAAATAAAACTACTATATATCCAAGCCATGTCAAAAAAAAGAACTTTATAACGAAGTCGTATTAAAATTTCAAACTCATGAGAATATATTACTTTTTTAAGTTGATGGTGTGGGCCACTGTTACCAATTGCTTTTTCTCTACTGTGACTTAATACTCGTACATAGATATTTTTCAACAGGCTTTTAGTTTGACCATCATCTCTCCTTCGTGTTCTAAGTTTCTGTGAATTTCAAACCATTTTAATTTTGAGAGAGAAAAAAAGGAAAATGTGCAAGTTGTGTGGTGCTAAATTGTACTGCACTTGTTAGCAAAGTTATGAGGAAAGTCTGAAGTAAACGTTAAATTAATTTAATGTTTATCAAGAGTAAAGAACATCAACAAAAGTTGGTAACATTTCAGTTTTACTATACAATTTTTAATTTTCTTTTTAAATATGGAGGTTTCTATGAGATGAATTTAATAAATCTTTGCGAAATTATACTTATATCGAGAATAAGACAACTGGCAAATTTTTCGAAAAATGTATAGTATTTATGGTTTTTAACTTCCGTTTAGTGGAGATCACTTTTACTATTTTTGGAATATGTGAAAAAATTTATTGTAAACTATTCTAGTTTGAAAGCAATACACATAAAAAAAGTATTTAGAAGAAGTTCGTGGCACCAGCATTTAGAAATATACAGAAATAGTCGACCTTGGCATAAGCTGGCTGCAAGTTAAATGCTATGAAAATTCGAATCCTCCTCAATAAATGTGCTATTAAAGATTTTCCAATCGGTTCAGCAGCTTAAGCCGCCAGTAGACGACATATATTTTTTTGCTCTGACTTGTGATATTTCTCACTGTTACACGTACATGTCGGGTCTTAATAACAATTATATAAATCAATTATCTTTATTAAATGCAACTCAACATCTTCAAATTCACAGAAGAAAAAAATTTAAAGAATGGCTCAAGTGTTCAGTACTTCTGCTTCGCAAATAAAAGTATTTTATTTGATATCTGCAGATCAGCTACTGTAAATTAACAGAGTCGACTGCGTCAGATGTAATAGGACATGTACGATTTCGAGTCAATATTATAAATCTTCAGTAAAATGAAAATTTTGACAGACATGCAGAATTACATATGAGTCTCAAAATTGGGAAGTTAGATGTAAAACAACATTTTGTCCATTAGGGGCTTTAGATGAGGGCCAACAGTAAGCAAATCGAAATTGATTAGTATTTCAAATTTTAATCGCACTATTTCCCATAATTAATATTTTACATACATATGTAGTAAAAAATTAACAGTTTTATTAAAAACAAATTGAAATTTATTATTGAGGGACATATGTAGCTAGTTCCTATACGTATTTCTCTGTTGCTAATGCAAATCATCATAAATTGCATTGTGCTAAAACTCCTATTGTTACAAATTTTCAGCCTTCTATAGTGCAAAATTCTATTATGAAAAATTATTTTTATAATAGTAACAGTTTGCAAATTATTTAGTTCCTCATGTCTCCTGTAAATATATGAAAAATGTTGCCGTTCCCTTTTGCTATTTATTATCATAATTTTTTCCCACTGTAATACATTAATGGCAATTTTTTTCTCTTGTTCATCATTGTGATGTTCAAAAATAATTTCTTAATTTATATGTACAATTGTGAAAACTATATTTACCCACATTCGTACAAACACAAGCATGTTACTTTATATCAACTATAATCTTAGGGATTAAATATGAATGCTTCTGTCATCTATGGATTTGAAGATAAAAGTTGAACTAAAATTTTGCAGATAAAAGCCAAAGCTCTAATTGAAAATGGAAAAAACAAATCATTTGACAACCATCACAAATTTAATATAAACTACGAGCACAAAACCAAAACGCTGTATGAAATCAGCAAAACAATCATGACCAACAACAGGACTCTCTCTCTCTCTCTCTTGTAAGCGAATAATTTTTAGTCAACAACATGAATGTGACCGTGAAAAAAATTGCTCTAAGGAATTCAAAACTTCAATGTATAATTATTATAAATTCAGTATAATTTTTAATTTTAAAAATCTAGATGTTGTTTTCGTGAAAAAAATTACGATCAGCTAAAATGCCAAACATTTGTTAAATGAGACGATGACGGTAGTACTTTTAAAAATCCTAATGCAGTTACCACATCACATCCTTCAAAATGAATTCTTAAACGCTTTTAATTTGCGCAGTTTATTTGTTTAAAAAAATAGCAAGCACGAACTAGTTTTTCTTTATTTTTTATTTATTTCTTCAAAAAGAGAAAATTGAAAATAATGATAGCTGTCATCATCTACATCATTATCGACTTTATCGTGAGCCATCATTATTAAAATTCTTTCCTTGACACACGACGAACTTGTTATCAGTTTATCCCACACAAAAGCAGTATGCATACATACTTGTACATATTAAAATTATGGTGGAAGTGGGAGGAAAAACGGAAACACTTTTTGAATTTTTAATTTGTTTTCCGTTACGGTCAAAAACGACAACAATCATCAAATGGTACAATTAAAAACAAAAACCAACTGACAGAGTAGTCACTACATACGAGTACGAGTACATGTTGGCAAATTAAAGGAAAATGTCATACAAAGTACGAAGAAGCAAAAGGAAATAAAAACAGAGAGAGAGTAAAGATAAACTTTATATTCAAAGTTTATTTCTTGTTGCTGTTGGTATTTCATTATTTTTTGCGAACTTTTTCATTAAAAAAAAGAATAGTGTGTATAACAAGAACCACATAAGGATTAAGTGGGCCAAAACTTTATCAACATGCACTTTCAAATTTTAGTGAATTAAGCTCGAAGAAAAATGTTAGCATACAGAAAATTGTTTGATTCCAACTCTTTTAAGTCAACTAAAAGTAGCATTCACAATCAAAATATATTTTTTTTAATGCAGATTAATATCTTTGTATACTGGGTGGGAAAATTTTTCAGCAACAAAAACAGGGCGTTAAAAAAAATTAACTATATGTACAACTTTGGTTTCTGAAGTAATGCATATTGGGTGATTTGTACACCGGGTTGTCATAAGTATTCATCAAAATGAAAACAGTGTTAACTACATTAAAATAAAAAATAGTATTGACGTTCTATAATTTAATTTTCCTCTTGAAATATACTTAGTAAAGCAACGCATACTCTCAACTCGTTTCTTCTTATGTGAATGCAAGCGCAAAGCATTGTTTACATGTAAACTTAATTAAATAAACATAATTTTCTAATTACAAAATAACTCCAACATTCTTGGAAAAATATTGATTTTTTAATAGAATAGTGAGTTTTTGCAAAAAATATAACCAAATCACATAGTTGTGTAGAAGTAAAATAAATTTATAAGTGCTTTATAACCCTTTTTTTATTAACTTTTGAAGAATTCGATAGTATGCAGTTAGTGATACGAGTACTTTCGATGCAATGAAAATCTAAATTTTTTAAAATTGCTTTCAATTTGATTTTACTGAGGAATTGTGTGGGATATTAAAGAAATTGTATTTCTTGAAGTGAAAATTTATGGCTTCAGTTCAAATCTGAGTTTAATAATACGGTTAAATAGTTGATATTCCTAGTCACTAGTATCCACCGTCAAAAGTGGTAAAATCGAGCCAAGAACGCTGATGAGACGGTGTAGCGACCTCGAAATCAGTACAAATACGTTCTGCTAGTCTGATGAATAAATTGTTTCAAATAAAAAAAGTACCCTCTTAAAAAAATAATGAATTTATCCCAAAAATAATTTCTTAAATTAAGAAGAAATGGGTAAACAGTTCAACAATTACGTATAAATATTAATTATGAGAAATTGTATTTCTTATTATGCACGCCGAGGCGTCCAAAGGTCCTGGCTGTAGCGAATTTAAGGACGCCGATAGATTCCGGCTGATTCGAATGAACCTCGGACTTCAGAAAATCCCTTAATAGAAAGTCTAATCGCACGATCTTTTTTAACCAGTTTACTTCAACTACGCTCAAATCGTTCATCAAAAATGCCCGAATCCACACTATTTACTGCCATGGCAACCAAAGTTTTTTGTTGTGTAATCTGAAACTAAAAAAAATCTTCGCCATTAAAAAAGAGGATACGAAAGATGGTGGAGGTTGTAAACGAATAAACGGATGAGTGACTGTATGCATGTTGTTGTTTTTTTTAGTAAAAATAATGAAGGATAAAAAGGAAACTTTTTCTTTTTTTCGAAAACTGCAATTGGCAAAAGTGTTAGTATGTGTTCGTATTTTCATCTGTTTGAGTGTTAAATGTATTTTACTGTGAGTTTCGCAATAAAAGGGAAACTGCATGTATTTAGTAGTGCTAGTATGACCAGAAAACATTTTCAAGTATTTTTTAATGAACAAAGTTTGATTGTATGAGTTTGGTCGTTTTTTTTTAAGAGTTTGGTATTGTTTCCTTTCTCAGCATTATTCTATTTTTTTCCTTTTTTTTAAATTAACTTAAAAAGTTTGTAATGGGGTCATAATTATATTATACTTGATAAAAGATACCACAGTATGGTGCAGCAATTGTGTGGAAAAGAACTGCTCATTGATTGTCCAAATTAAACTTTGGATTGAAAGGTTTTTGAAGGACAATGCAGAGGAAAATAAAAAAATACTCTATAAAGTTTATTTTAATGATTTACAAGTAAAATACATTAGAGATTTTTCAAGTGGCTTATTATTGGGAAATTATTTATTTTAATAACTGCAATTTGAAACAGAAAGGGACTTGAGTTTTTTTTTATTAATATAAAATTAAGGCGACAGATTTTTTGGATGTCGCGTATAAAAAAGTTATTTCTGCACTAATTTTTGATCTTCAAAAGATTTTTAATAGAAAAGGAGCTAAGCGATTTTATGTTGGCCAATCATTTAAGAAAATATTATCAAAACTATTTGAAATTCTTCATTTTATTAGATTTTTTGAGCCTGCAGACTTCGCCACATCATTTCAAAAATGTTCTCAAATTTTTAACAGGGTAATTTTACTACTTCATAGATTTTTAAGTTTTAAATACTTGAATTTTTAATTGATTGAATTTTTAGGAAGGCTTAATGAGCAAAACCTATTTGTACTGAAAAGCATAAAAGTTGCCTGTTCTAAAAGCCTCTAGTCTTCACAACACGCCACCCACATTGACTTACTAAAATTCGGCATTACGCAACTGCGTGCAGAGAGTAATATTTTGTTTCAAGCAACAATATATAATTATGAAAAACATTAAATTATGGTACTGTAAACATTAATATGTTTACAATGAACAAAGTCACATGACATGCTTATAATTAAATATTATTATACTAATATTCATAAAAATTGAAGAGTGCTTACATTCAGTAACATAATTTTATTAAAAAATTTCAACTACAACCAAAGTTTTATTAATATGCAAAATATTATAATATCTATAGCAATAGAATATTATTAATAACCAAATAATTTTAAGTGTTTTTACGTATAATTAAATTATGACTATAATAAAAGCAAATATTTTTTTAACTTTTACTTTCTTCCATTTCGGTATGTTTTTCTGTTACTCCCGTATTTACGTGTTCGTGTGTGTGGGAATGGCAAAATCATATTTTTTTAATTCATTATAATATGATCAGATATAACTAGCATGTGAAATAATATTATTGTTATCAAATTATAGAATATATTTTTAGCATATTTTTAGATTTGATGTAATTTCTTTTAGTTGACAGGATTTCGCTTTTGAAAACTTAAATTGTTCTACAGAAGATTATGCAACAACGAGAAAAATTAAGTACAGAAAGAAGTCACATTGATTATCTGAATTTTTACATGAAAGATGATTCAAAAGGCTTTATTGAGAAACTTCTTCTGAAGCTAATTTGCAATTAAGCACTTTGAAGAGGTTTTGTTTTTTATTTTTGTTTATTTAAAAAATATATTAATGTAAAACGCAACAAAGACGATTGACAAATTTTGTATAGAAAAATTTTTAATTACAAAAGAAAATTTCATACAAAAGTTATTTCTTTTTTTTTGCAAAATAAGCGTCTTAGCAAATGTGATTCAATTAAAAAATTTTGAAGAATATATACCATATCTATATACGTATATGTTTATATATTCGCACATATTTCCTATCTCGTGGTCACTTTAAACTACTCTCTCAGATATTTGATTCTCCCCCCCTATCGTAAATTTTTAATGAAACCCATTTACACCTGGTAGAAATAACATTTCCAGCTCAGTACAATATACACATATTAACGGCTGAGAACACGAAATCAACTCGCAAGCTAAGAAATTTTCATGCCAACCCATTTTTTAATTATGTGGCACATATGATCACTTTTCTTTTATTTATTGTCGCGTACATGAATACAAAATATAACACAAATACCCACCCCCAAGAAATAAATAAAATGTGGCATAAAGTGCACAAAGGCACGGATGCATATGCGTCATATAAGTAATTAAAAAAATATTGTATGTATAGGCCACTATCATAAATCGATCAGAACAAAGTAAATTGTTGCAGCCACGACCACAAACTTTGCAACAACTGTAAATTGCAATCAAAGGCAAATCATAAATCAGCTGTCAAATTGACAAACACCACACCACCGAAAGTGAACACGTATGTATGTATGTGTCTCTGGACACACTCATAACTGCTTGTGCCAGTAGATTAAAATACCCTTCAATGGGTTGCAGTTGCTAGAAAACAGAAAAAGATAAACTGGTGCACACAGTTAATAAAATATGACATAAGCATTTTAAAGGCCAGCACAGACAATGCATTCAAATATTGTATCAACTTGCACACTTGCAGACAAAAGGATTCCTGGTTCATTATTTACTTATTTTTATTTCAAAAGAGCTCATTAACAATGCAGTGCAGTCATACGGCTGATTATTTAATACTTGTTTTACACGGACTTGCTTTTTATGATTATGGTGTCAACTTTCATTTCAAATGTCCAATGCATCCCTTTTTTAAATTTGTATTTTCCATAAAATACTCATATGAGATATACTTTAAACGCCCACCAAACAATAATTTGTCTTCGACATCCCTTCTTTAAATAAGAGAAAAAATAACCTCATACACAATAAAACAACAAAATTAAGCGTAAAATTGTAAAACCATTAATTTGACAGCGACTTAAAACAGGAAAAATTACACCAGCTTTAAACTGCATCATTTTCAAATATTAAAACAACAAGGAAAAAAATTATGTACATACATATGTACATCAAAAAGCATGAGAAAGAGAGAGGAGAAGCGAAAAAAGGCATCAAAATGTTTTGGCCACATGTTCAACACGATTTTGATTAATTGCCTTCACTAAAAATTGGTTTCACATTCAAGGTTTCAACTTTATATTGTTCAAATATGTACAATATATATTGTTACAACATTGAGTGTAGTTGAGCTGAACTGATCTGAGTGCTCAGTACAATTTCGTTGTAGTATCTCGTATCACATATAGCCACATATATGTATGTACATGTTTCTTTTTTCATATTTCGGTACTAAATACTCGTACTGAACAACCTAAAATATTTTGAACATTATTTTATATCTGTACGTTGCTTTTACTGTTGTCATTATGTGCATGTTTATGTTCATGTTGTTTTTATTGTTCAATTTTAAAATTAACATTACGTCAACAATGATAAAGGATTTCAATTCTCTAAACCAATCTAAAGGCAAAACAAAAAACGAAAAAAATATCTGAAATATTACATCGCGAATATGTGAAAAAATTCTTTATTATTTTACGCAGCTCAAAACATTGCCACCATACGTTGACTAAAGCAAATGTACATTCGTACTGCCGTTTTATATGTGTGGGCATAACATTAGCAGCTTTTCAAAACTTTATAAATTATTTACTTCAGAAGCGTAATTTGTCTTAAATTGACTACTAACATTTTTGCAAATGGAATTTATTTATGGCATCATTTTCATTACGATATTTCTGCATCTGACCATTGCTGTATAGATCGGAGTTATACAATTACATATGTATTTCAATGAAATCAAGTGAACAAAAAAATTTTTTCAAATTTAAAATCATTCAAAAATTATTACTCGAATTAAAATTATTCGAATTCAAATTATTCGAATGGAAATATCGTTATTTTTGCTCAATAATATTATTTGAAAAATTTTATGAATAATTTATTTATGAATAACTTGTTTCGAAAAATCGTTATTTAAATAATTTTTGAAACTTATTGGAAAAAAAATTTCGTTAAATTTTTACTCGAAAAAATTCGTTCGAGTAATTTTTACAAAATTTCTTCGAATAATTTTCGACTAATAAGAAACTACAATAACAATGCACTTTGGAATCGCCTTGAAGCGTACTCCTTCACTATTTTTTTACTAGAGTGCGTCTAGTGGACCGCCAGTTTAAACGTATAGCTATTTTAGTTGCATTCGTTTAAAGAGAAAAAAATACCTAATTATGTACTTGTTTCCTTCCACATGAAAAAACAATACAAATAAAATTGCATACAAAGATGTAAATTTGAAAAAACAATACAAATAAAATTGCATACAAAGATGCACTAAAGCTGAAAAATATTTATTATTTAATATTTTTTCTAGCTCTTATTTGATAAATGTTGTATAATAAACGTTACTCAGTTACGCTGGTAAAATCACAAGCAATCGCTGGTTCACGTTTGTTCACTATTTCGGAAAACGCAGCTGTATTTTGCACAGCACAGAGTATTTTTAGCCCGACAACAATTTCTAAAACTGCAAGTGTTCATTCAGTCATGTTTGTTTGTTTGCTGTACGTTCGTTTGTTCGTTCATTCGTTTGTTTGCGTTTTGGTTTGACTTCAACTTCAAATTCACACATAAGCACACAACCCAACACACATATGAATGTACGCATCCACACAAAGATTTTTTTTATTTAAACTGGATGTTTCAGTTCCAATGAAATTTAATAGAACATGTTAAATTTGACAAGCTAACAGATGCATGTGATGTTTAACACAAAATATTGTTACAATAACATCAAGGAATTCTAACAAAAATTAACAAAAACAAAAAAATACTCTCTCTACATAAACACACAGATGTTGTGTAAATGAGAAATACTATCAAATACAAATATCTAAAATAAAGGATTACCTCTTGCCATAAGTTAACACAATGCGGGAGAGTAGAAGTAATCCTTCAAATGAAAATTGTTCAGTTAAAAAAGGAAATAAATAACGAAAATAAAATACAAAATTGTTAAAAATCAACTCAACTGAAACAGACAAAATTTAATTTTCAAAACAATGATTTTTTTTACTTTTTTGATTTGTTGGCAACAAGAAGTGAGTGAAAAATGAATATAAAAATTAAATCCTTTACCACTGATTGTATACACAATATGTTGCATAGAGAATTTATTGGACAAAGCTGTTTTGTGTCAATGCCAGATATTTGAAAGAATGAATTTTTATATTTCTTTTAATAAACTAAGAAATTATCTTTCGTAAAAGTTTCGCGAAATGTGTTACCCTTCTCTAAAATTGATATCTTCAATTTTGTACATTGTTCTTGTGTAGCATTTTGTGTATATTTATTATCGACTTTGTTAGGCGACACTACAATTAAACACCATCGGAATGGAATTCGTATTTTCTGTATCGCTACAAATTTCGTCTTAAACATTAAGGTGGAAATTGGGGCCCAAAAAGCCACAAGGATTAATTTACAATTTCATATTTTGCATATAAGTCGAATATGCTCTATGAATTCCAAAAACTTTGCAAATTTTCTCCTCGGACTTTTAAATGCATAAAAAAATATTCTAAAGATAAAATAAGCAAAAATATGCATTAACAAGTCGGTGCCAAAATGCTTAAAAATGTCTCAACCGGATAAATATTTTATACTCACCTCTATAAGTTGGACAAGAAAAAATATGCAATTGCATATTTACTGTTTCCCTGCTAATTACACTAGCAGAACGGACGTGTGGCGAACACGAATATTGAAACCGTACTTTCTGTTCCGGTACTGTAATTATTTTCTCGTCATTCCTTTTTTAATAATAATGATCTAAAAAATTATTAAACCATTTTTCCAAATTAAGTCCTTGAAGTCGAATATAAATAATACATATTTCAGTTTAATGTGAGCATATCCAAAGAATTTTGTACGGGAGTAGATCCAAAACATATTATGTGTCACACTATGAGAATAAAAGTATTATTCTTTATAGAAAAGGCTCAATATTATATCAACTTAAATGAATATATCATATTCGCAATTCAGATTTGCGTGGTAGCGTGGAAATGTTTAGCGATCTCAGCAAATTTAAAGATGATTTGGCCAACAAACTTACTATCGGGAAGTTTATTTTTTGCACAATAATTCAATTTTTGATTATATAAAATTTGCTTGGTTTTTACTCGTAGTTTGTTTTGTCGAATAGTACCTGCAGTCTTTTAAGTATTGTGATATGTGCACATATCTTCGAACAATAAAAACAATTACTCATCCATCTAACCATCCAACCGTCCATTTGACTAACCAACCAACCATACAAAGAATTCCCTTCGGGCTCAAATACAAAAATAATGAAAAAATCCAAGTTTTATTCAGAAGAAGAAAGAATCAAGAAGAAGGGCAAAAAAAGCTGGACCGGCAAAAGAGAGAGCGAATTATATATGTACGAGTATGTGTGTTATGAGCATCAATTTCAATAGGGTTTTGTATTAATTTGTCAGGAGCTAAAAAGTTGTAAAAAATCCAAAAAAAAGTTATATATAAAAGAAAATATCTTGTTATATAAAATGTATTAGATTTTTGTTGAGTGCTTTAGTTAAAGTTTTCAATGTGTTTATATTATATTTATGCTGTTATTCTTTAACCCAAATGCTCATACTTGAATTGCTGTTTTGAGATCCCTATTTTCTATTAACATCACAGCTTCCCTTGTTGTCCAAAATGCTGTAATGCGTGAATTTTCGCTTCAACTATCAGCCACTTAGTTTACCATCAATATTTAAACATTTGGAAGAACCAATTTTTTCTTCAAAGAGAACAAAAACTTTGTTAAGTTTGCACTCATGTATGTATTTATTTTATTTTTTTAAGTTATATTTTGATCTTGTTGTTCTTGCTTTTGTTGTAATGGACAAAATCAGTGGAGCTTATGAAATGGTTTCATTTGCTTCAAATAAATGAATCAAACTGTGATGGTATTTCTTTTAGATAATATATAAAATTTTATCGAATTGCTTAAATTAAGGATCTTTAAAGATGAACATGTACCTCGAACGAGTTTAATTTGAAAGTTATATCTCTTTGAGAAGGACAGACGTCCTTGGGGAAATTTAACATTCATTTATCGGAATATTAGAAAAATTATTCATATTCCAAGATTGTCATGTGCGAATTTCACACGATCGGGTCTTCCTTCAACATTAGTTATATTTATTCATTATCGTATGTTACCTTACACTTTTGCAACGGTGAACAAATATGACAGCGGTTGTACTGACGAATCATGGATCTAAACATCAGGGAACAGCGCGATCACACCGCAAACGCATTTAAGACGAGTATACCTAAATCACGAAAACCACTGATCGTGAAGCTCTCTGCTAAACATATCAGCTCAAAGTAAATAGGTTCTTAAAGACTATTTTTTGTTGCGGTACATCAAAGATAAAGTTATGTTGAATAAGATTTTGGTCGATAAAATAAGCACTTAGTGCACCCAAAAACCTCAGTTTGGAAATTTCGTAAGTAGGATCCCAAAAACTCTATGACATATTCTAGAACTAATTCGATCGAAAAAAAACTAAATTAATAACAGAATTTTAACAATTCTCAAATGTCTATATACATACATATATACAGGAGAATTCTTGAAGGTTTCGCTAAATAAAAAAGGATGTCGCAGTATTTCAAACAAGAATTTATTAAACCAAAAATTAAACTGCACACTTTCTTCACTTAAATAAATCGATATCTTCTAGAATGAATATGAAATTACTCTAAATAAATTATAAACCAAATTAAAGGATAGACTTCGTAGAATTTTAGTATATAAAAAACTTTTACAGAGACCAAAGTCAACATTTTCTTAATCAAAATAAAAATTAATTTCACACCTCAAACAGAAGAAAACTTTACATTCAGAAACAAACATTTTAATACATTTTATTTTTGTTTCACTTTGCTTTCTTCACATTTTAACTAATTTTTAGTGGAATTTATCGAAATTTTAGGCAAAATATCACATAGGACGTCCATCCTACTTAATTCAAAATTTAAAAATTTGAGAAACCATTTTTCATAAAGTTTTCATCATTTTATATCCACTCCTTGGGAAGAAAGTGTACAAATAGATGTAATGAAAATTTGTCATACAATCCGACGATACAAAGTTTAGCATAAAGTCGAGGGGGTGAAAGAGATATGGGCAAGTCGATCTTGCGCGTTTTCACACAATCGAGAATAAAAGCAATCATTTGACTGGTTTAGTAGATAGTTTCGGGAGAGCTTTCAGTATGCGATCCTGTTGAATTTCTGTTTCATTCATTCATAGTTGCTCACAAAACACCGAGCGCGAGAATGTTATTAAAGTACGTAAAATCGTTGCTTCCGTTTATTAAATTTTCATAAAAATTTAATTTAGAAACGCAATAAACATATCTCATTGGAAAAACATGTGTAAATAATGAAACGCACATATGAACATAAAAAATAATTTATTTTAATCACCCTACAGATATATTTAAGATTATATAATCTTATAATGTTTCATATAAGAGCATCATCATCACCATCCTTATCCGTCATCGTTCTGCTCCTCCTCCTTGTCCTCATCCTCATTGTCAGGTTTTGCATTGTGTATCGGGACGTGTAATCATCATTTATCTGATTTATGACATGCACATATTTCGCAAATTGCTTAAGAACCAAAGAAAGAAGAACAATATTCGTACTTTAATTCAATACACTTCAGCATTCATATGTATGTATCCATGTGCGTGCATGCAAACATTTCTATTGATGTATTGATGAAATATTGAGAAACAAAAATGTGGAACAACGAATAATAAATACTTGTACATATCATGTTATTTTTTTTGGCAACCAACTTTATTAGCTGCCGCTCGCTGCAGCACATAAGGCGCCAAAAAAAATTTTGTTAATTTTTTTTCGTTTAGCAAAAAAATAAATGAAAATATTGAAGAAAGAAGCAACTTCACGCTTTATACGTCAGTAACATGTGTTGCAATATCGAGAAAATTGCTACATAAATATTTATGTGTGTGTGTGTATGTGGGGCTGTCAGTGTGTTTCCTTTTTGCATAAGTTTAAGTTCTTTTTGTACGTGATCAAAAGACAAGCGAATAGTGTGGTGTATAAACAGACACGTCTGTTTATTACATATTAATTTATAAACTCCAATAAAAAGAAATTTGATTGAAAGAAATGTTTCAAATAAAAAAACTTTTTACAGCAAAGTATTAGTGAGTAGGAAAAAATGCAATTAGTTTCCAAATTACTTTGACCGAAAGCCATTTGTACGGCTTAAAGATTTGGATACACCAATCAACCGATCTATTTTTTGGTATCTTCATGACATATTAAAAACTGCTCAAGCCGTATGCCGTATGCCATAAATTGAAATAAGTTACTTTGTCAAAAAGGTCTTAATACTTATATCAATAGGTCTTTGCAAAACAGTATATATGTACATATATATTCATTCAGCTTTTCTGAAAGTTCTTAAATATTTCCAAGGGAGGGATTTCAAAAGTCGCTGAGCCGCAACATTAAATTTTGAAACAAGAAAAACGCAAGCCTCAATTAACAATTCGATTAACAAGTCCTGCTTTTAATCCATTCAAACTGCACAAATGTTCACTCGCGATTACCTTGATGGAAACTTAAGGTATGATCGCACGATTGCCGAAATGCACCAATTATCGGCCTATTTTATATGCCAATCGTGTGATTTCCCAATTTATTGTCTCCTACGGCAATCGAGAACAATATTGTGCTGATTTACCGCAATCAAATGCAACTCTGGTGCGGCACTCGTGTGAACGGTTGATAGACAAACATGCGTCAATATAAATGTTAAAAATTTACCAATATTTATTGTCTTCTCATGCGGCGGTCAAAGAAGCCAATACGCGTCAATTTATTTAATTAGTTAAATTTTTTGTGTGTACCAATTGTTTTGTGTACCACAAATTTAAACTTATTTGAAGCATTAACCCTAAAATGCATGAATTTTTTCGCTTTCACATACAATTAATGGAAAAAAATATTTTAATTTTATTTTTCATTTTTTTACTTAAATTTATTAATACATCTCGTTGATTCTATTTATTTTACTATAATAAGGAGTGAGCGTTTAATAATAATTTAGAGGCCAATTAAAAGCTATGATGCAGAATTACATCAATATGCTAAAGAAAAAAATTTGCACGTAAAACAAAACAAACTAAAAACAACCATAACAGCTGTTTCTTGGTGTTGCCGCAAGTTAGAACAATCGTATGACTGGGCTGCGGCAATTATTGACACGAATTCATTCTTCGCCAATCTGCGGCAATAAAATTTTTATAAAATGGTGCAACCATGTGACTGCAGTATATTTGATTGGGACAATATTATTATTGTGCACCAATTCAGCACAATGAAAATTGGGCCTGATTGGTGTACTTGAGGCAATCGTGTGATCCTACCCTTAGTGTTTATGTTAAATTGAAACCATATTTTTTTATTTTCGTCGATTAATTGATTCAATAGTGATGACCGAACAGCAAAAAATATGATATATAACATTTATTTTGCATTTACGTTTCAGAGCATTTGAAGAATTTTGGAATCGATTTGTTACCGCGTATTTTTGCATATTTTACCTTTAAAACCCAATTTTTGCATATTTTGCTAAAATTTAAATAAAAAAAACATTCGGAAAGGTTGCTGATACCAGGAAAGGTTAGCAAAAAAATTTGAAATTAAAAAAAAAAACTAATGGAAAAATTGTAAAAACACATAGAAAAAAAAATAAAACAATATTAAAACTGATTTAAAACAAATTTTAAACCATATAAAAAAGAATATATTTCAGGAAAAAACTAACTGCAATAGTAAAGAGTTTATAATTTGTATACCTGCTTTACCATAGAAATGTCACCCAAATGGAAAGTAGTATTGTTCATTATTGTAGTATAATTAATTATTATACCTACTTGCCCTTAGGAAATTAACTCAAAAGTAAAGTAGAAAATAAATAAAAATAATGTAACAACAAAACCAGAAACAACAAAAACAGATACCGTTAATTTAGTTTATAAGGACTTCAATTTTTGAAAATAAAATCCAATCTTTTTAAGCCTTTAAATCTGCTGTTTTAATTATCAGAAGTATTCATCTGCTTCTCAACTTCAAAAGGGAAAATAAAGTTGCCTTTGAAAAAAATATAGTTTTTCTGCCAGTGGCCCATCGACAATAACCTCGGGCAGGTAGTTTGAACTATAAGAACCTTATTAAACATTACATTAGCAACCTTACTTGTTTATTTAAAATCTTATTAATAATTTTTAAATAAAACATTTAGTAGTTAATACAAGATAGCTATTTTTAAGGGCATACTTTTTATCTTTTAAGAGAATATTTTAAAAATTTTAGAGCATTTTTTATTCGTATAATCAATTTCTTAGAGATTACTTTTGGTTGCCCTGGAGAATGTTGATAGTTCCATGCACATCATAAAACGTCGTGTCCATAACTATTTTCAGCATGGATTCAACTGCTAAAATCCATTACTTTGACCGCTGTTTCCTTTTTAGTGTTTGGTGGTTCTTCTATGGTCCATTATATTCAGGCAAAGAGATTCATTAGGTTCATAAAGCAAAAGCTTTAGCTACTGAATCAGTTAAATAATTTTTGCCCAAACTCGTTCACTTTAACTCGCTCAAAACAATATCGTTGTTTTTTTCTATGATTTTCCCAAAACTTTAACTAGAAGAACATTAACGAGGATTATCAGTGAGTGTTCGCTCACGTTTAATAATTGTAGATAGTCTTAATTACAAGTGCAGATATGCCAGGAACTTTATCCAGCCATCTTTGATTTTCCTTGGCTTGGGCTTTCAAATACAAGTGTTTGATGAATGCACGAAACTCAGGTTTTTGCATTTTACGCAAGTAAAAAAATTTCGTAAACAATCGGTTGCTGTAAAAATACTGAAATGCATTGAATTTTCCTAAAATTGTATCAGTCATCTGATGCAGTTTGAGAAACCGACTTTGTTTTAAATTTGCGACTTACCGATTTCCCCCCGTATTTTCCGTCTTTTTTTCTTGATTTCTCATAATAATTCTATGAGAAACTCCTTCATAATGATTTTTTAATAAAAGTATTTTTTAATCGATACAAAATGTTAAGTTTTAAATTTCTTATGAAGATATCTGCCACTTTTAATGTATTCTTAATGTCTACAAACACATATTCAGTTAATTGTGGTTATCATTTATCGTTTATAGCCTTGAAATAAACAATTTGTGGACATTTTTATTGTCGACAACATTATACTTCTCTTATAAAATTACGAATTCATAATGACTTAAGCGCATGCAAGAAAAAAAGTAGTTTCCTTTCGCCATTAAAACTTTGTTGCAAGCACTCCAAAAACCATCACCAACCAAAGATACGAGTACTGATGCATGGACAAAGTACTGAAATAGAATCTTTCGAGATTATGATAAAAAATATTTCCATTTATTTTTCACACAGAGAAGTAATTTTGCTTTAAAAAATAACTTATGATATGTAGTACGTTTTATGATTTCTTTTGTTATAAAACTTTCAATCACAGCAATTTATATGACAACACAGTTTGGTAATAAAAGACAAATTGAATGGTGAAATTAAAAAAAAATGTATCACTTTTTTTGAGCGGGATGCCACTTCCTCCACGAAGTGCAAAAATTTACAGAAAAGTGTCCATAAGTGACACTACAAATGACTCATAGCAATACTATTTAAGCCCGTGGTGGCCAAACAAATACATTCATAGTTATGGTCTTGTATTAGTAGCAGCGAAAAAAAACAAAAAAATTAAAATTTAATGTTTACCATTTTTACACAGAGAAAATATTGAAGTTCGGGCTTGTTAAATATAATATGGATGTACGTACTCGTTCGTACATATATAAAAATTAAAAAAAATATATTCAATACAAAAATTTTAGTATGTACTTTTACTAAAAAAATCTTTAATATTACGATTATATTATCTTTTATTTTGAATTCGTAATATTTAAAGAAAATTGGGTAGAAATAAAAATTATTGAATAATAAAAAAATCCATCCAAGTAATTATACTCAGAAGATGTTAACAAATCACAAATTTTGCATCTCCATGCACATTCCGAATAAAAAAATTTTATTTCCCATTCTTCATTAAACATTTTTCTATTTTAAAAGCTATGGAGAGAGATCTTACTTCAGTAAAGTCTAAAGAGTAACTGATTTGATGATCTTTGTTGAAATGTAAACAAGGCACAGTGTTGCCAAAATATTCTAGCCATTTCCCGGCAGATATCCCCTGAAAATCCGCTAAAAACCGATAATTGAGTTAAAATTAACGCTTATACAGCCGCTGGTAGAGGTAAAAAAATTAGAATGAAATAAATTTTATGAAATATAAATTCGCATACATATATGTTGGTATCATTTCTGGAACATGAATATATATCAGATGTTCTGATTAAAAGTAAAAATTCAGTTGGAACCTCATAGTCGTCGCAATACTTGCTATGAGGTGAAAGTCCATACCTAAAACAAAGAAATAGCTAAAAAAAAGTTCTACTACGATTTTACTTGATTTCCTGTTAAAATAACATTCACAATTTTAGTTTGCAATCGATTTCTATGTTTCGATTTAGTTATATTAAGTTCAACTTCTGCATTAGACCATGGCAAACCATGATATTTGTAAGCAAAACTCAGCCAACTCTTTAAATATTTTATTTCCTGAAGAGTTCTCATACTCTCAAACTTTGAACCAGAAACAAGTATAATGCGATGTATTAATCCATCTAATAATATTATTATTTACACGCTAAAAACCCGTAAACTTTTCTACTAAAAACCCCACTGGTGTTCTCTTAATAGACTTGCATATAATGACAACAAAATACAGTAAAATATAGCGGGAAACCAACTATTTTGGCAGCACTGACAGGCAGATTTTCATTGTGTACACGTGTGGGGCTCGCAGCATCTGAATTTTGTGTCCTATACACGCGAGTATTTTGAGAATTTGGCCACCACTGCTTCAAACTATGAAAACAATTTTTAGCCGACTTGTCATGTACATTTTCTATAATTCTATTTCTTGATCTGCTTTCTTTCATATATTTTGCTTACACTAAAGTCGAAAATGAAGCACTTAGAAAGGAATTAAATTTTTGCAATTTAAATTGGTGATGACTGCCGATATGGTTTTGTGTGCATATGCCTTCATTATTTGGCAAGCAATCTAAAAGTATTTCTCTGTCTGCTTCATCACACATTTTCATTATAAAAAAGTTTTCACATTATATTCATATTTAGAGATTTATCCATAAGAGCTATTAAAAAGTTTAAAATTAAATTTTTCGAAGGTTTTACCAATTTTTTTTAAGAGTACATTTGTACGTATCTAGAAAATACTAAAATAAAATGAATATTTCAAATGGAGATGGGATCGTGAGAAATTTTAAAATCACCATAATACGTGCGCGTGCATCAGTATACTAAATGTTAAAAAGTTAAGCTAATGAGTGAATTGAGGTCAATCATACACCATTTGCGTTTGTATTCCGGAATAGTGTGTTGTTATTTTAAGAAATTCCAAAACAGAGTTTACAAAATATATAAAGACTTTTTACAATTTTATATTTATAATTCGCGAAATTATAATATTTAAATAAAAATTTGTGTGAATTATATTTGATATCTATTGATATATGTAGTTGGGCATACATTATGTGTTGTAGCTATGTCAACATAGACTGCGTAGACATCGCGGGATGGTCGGCTGCTGCGGAATGCCAGTTCAACTAATTGGGAAGTCTTTTAAATGGCTGCTCTTACGTTGTAAGATATTAGATGGCCTCAGCAAACTGCTTGTGCATGAAAGAGTGATTAATGTACAAGAATTGAAACCTGTTTGGACTTTGAAAGTCATACAGGTGCATTACTCGGATCACATGGGGTAAGATTGTGATTGCAGAACCTCAAACGATGCTAAGAGCATGATGGAGTTAGACCGTAAATCAGGTACCCACCTTAAATCTTAACGAGTGTTTATGGAATTGCATTTTAATCCATTTGTGCCGAAACACTCCATTTTTTCTTTGAGAATTAGGCCACGCCATCCTGTCAGAGCTTCGGGACATGATCGGAAAAGATCGCGTAAAAATCTATGTACATATGTCTTCGCTTATCAATGCCCGTAAAACCACATTTGGCAGCGTATTGAGTAGAATATCTAAGAAGCTCATCGGTGATAATTGGAGTTCGATGAAATCAGGTATCAGCTTCCAATGCCTGCACGTTGTTTCGTTACACATTTTCCTAATTAAATCATTTGCTTACTTGATTGGCCACTAAATCGAATAACGAATTACGGGACATTTTGTTTTTTAGCCATACAGTAGGTCGGTGGAATTAAGGGGATGATAGTAAATTTAATTCCTTATCATTTATATAAATAAAATATCTATATCTTTTACAAATTTAACAATTTCTATTTCATTTTACTGACTTTTTTTCTTCAACTAGTTAATACCCAGTGAAGTAGAGAAATTAGTTTGTTCTCTATCCAACGTAATTGCTTCAATATTAGTGGGTTATCGCACTTACAATGCGGATGTAGAGGATAAAGGAGCTTTGTACATTGTTAAACAATTGCAAAACATTAAAGGGAATGGAAAGCATAAGCCAATGCCTGCGAATATGTTGGCAAAGAAGTGGGATGAGAATGATGTGCTGAAAGTTGAAGTTAAAAAATTACTACAAAATCATTTGAAATGCAATGAATCGTTCATAATACGCCTCGTTAACATTATTGAAAAACTTCCACTAACGTCATGTGGAAAAGTGGATAAAACAGCTTTAATTCAATCATTATATGTATATGGAGTAATTAGCGGTTTATGGGTATAAATATAAAAACAAAACGAAAAAAAGTTAAAATATTTATAACGATTAAGTGAAAATGATTTAATAATAATAAGTAAAAAACGTTGTGCAAAATTTTATAAAAGACTAGTTTTAGAGATTTTATCTGCATCCACAAATCAGGTTGTACCAGGAGTTTAATAAGCACATTAATGAATACAATTAAAAATAAGTTATTGTATAAAGTATTTTGCTACATATATAAAACTAAAATCTTATATAAAAACTTCAAAGCAACGTAATAATTTTAAATCTTAAACAAAAAATCTAATTAAAAAGAGACTCTTTCAAACCCCCCGAAAGATAACTCTCACGGCTTCTAAAATGTTCCAATTTCAACATAAGATAACGCGTTTAAGCCAATATAGGAAGACCAGCAGTATATCTCGTGAACCTGCTGCTTAACTGCTTGACGCCAATACCGAATCCAAGATCAACGAAGATCTTGAAAACCTTCCGTCAACTATTACATGATCCACAATTTCTTTCTGAATAAAAATAATTTAATTGCAAAATTAAATTAACGAACTTGAGGCCGAGGCACATAGAATACGTCGTACGTTATACGTTGCTTTTTCACAGTCAACTAAGCTGAAATACAGGTTTTCTTATGAGCTTTGTTACATTCCGTACGTCTCCGTCAACGCAAAGTACTAAAGTTGGCCAACTTTTAACGTACGTTGAGTACTTTGACAAATATCAGTTTTAATTTTTGCTTTGTTTTTTGTGTTGTGTGGTGACAAAATTAAATAAAAATTAAAATAAAATAAAAAACATAATTTCCTCGAATTCCATTGAAAATTTGTACTTTAATCATATGAAGCTGATTTAATGTTCGTCAACAAAGTACTCATTGTGTTAACCTCCTCCGCCTATACTTTAATGTCAGTTGAAAAAAACAACGTATAACGTACGACGGATTCTATGTTCCTCGACCTTTAAGCTTCAATAATTAAATTCTTTGGCTCATTTAAAAAAATTTACTCATTTTAACTATATTTTTCATTCTCCAATGGATTCTGGGTTGTATTCGATATATATGCTCTTTCATTCAGAAAATTAATGATAATATAAAATACGAAATTAAGTACACTATACAACAAAAAAACATAGTAGAATTTAATGACAAATATTTTTGTATGATTTTTAGATAAAGTGTCAAAAAGTATACATACAGCGAAGAATTGAGGTGTTAAAATAATTCACAAAAAAGTTCCTCGTAATTTTGTGAACGCAAGTTATACCTCAAATGTAAGGATAACAAGATATCATTGGTGATTCTCTATAAAAATTGGCAATGGGAACTTTAACTACCGTAAGACTCATGAACAAACTTTGAAAACGTCTGTATACCATACATTTATATTATTATTTTTCGTCAACTCTACCAGAATCAGACATTTTTTGTGTTGTACTGTGTTATTATTAAAATTTTCTGCAGTACATAAAGTTTTTACTTGATGTTGCTAGATTTACAGAATTCAGCAATGACTTCAAAGGAACATTAACAAATTCTTTTAATATATTTAAATAAAGTTCAGAGCACAAACTTTACCTTTACTAAGAAAATTGTAAAATTGTCTTACAATCGGACAATATTTGATGATTTTATAGAAACTTTAATGATATTTCAGCAAAGCGAATCCTTGCAGAGATTGACATAAAGTTTAATACAAAGCTTAACAGCATGATTCAATGAATGAAGTTTGGGTTCTGATCATAATTGTAGCTAAAATTTAAATGTTAAAATTCAGGACAAATCGGAAGCAGGCGTGCTTTAGTACCGATCTGAATAAAATGTATGCTAAAATTTATGTATGCTTGAAAGCATACATATTAAGTTTTCCCTACAACTGCAGTAAATCGCCTTTTTTGTCCAAATTGTAGGTTAACGTTTACTTCTGTTAATAAACCCATAGAAGGTGTCTTGTTAAAAACAAATTTTGAAAATTCTGAATTTCAGTTAAAGTTCTAACTCCCGCCCGCAAAAAAACTCAAGCTCGACTGGTAAAATATGTATCTTAATTTACATAAATATACATCGCTACCATAATATAGGCAGGCCTTAACTAATTTTGTTTTCAAAATCGATTTATTTGTATATTTCAATAGATGATCCCCCGCAATCCATTAAAATATGCAAAACAAAAACTACGATTCTAAAATAAAAATTATTTAGCTCCTTTTTTATTACAAAAGCGATATTTTTAATATAATGATATTCAAAAACTTTTGTTTGTTGAGGGGTTTTTAGCTAATCTATATACATGCATTTCATTGGTGCTAATGCCAAATCATCAGTAGACCTTAAACCATATTTTTTAAATGTTTCGAACCTCTTATCTTATACAAAAACTTTTAAAAAACCAATGAGAGTAGTAGGCTTTAAAACTTATTCAAAAATCCCAACAAACAAGTTATATTATTCGATATGTTCATCAGTAATGATATGTATATTTAAAAGGAAATTTCTAAAATTATTAAAATTTTATTTTTTAAAAGTATGCAAGACAAAATATTATCTCAGGCTAACTTTGCCATTTTTCGAGCCAATTTTTTCAAAGCAATGCGATCAATTTTGCCACAAGTAGTCAATGGGAAACGGTTTTCAAAAAAAATTTCATGAATCATTAACATTTGATCTTCGGATAAATGTTTAGAGCAAGCAGCGCGGATCTTTGAAGAAATATGTTCATGACTAGAAGTCACACCCTCTTTTAGAATAACAAATAAAGCAGCTACCTCATGAAGATCTTCCTCAGAATGGCGATAACTAACCAAGCAGGCACTAGAAATTTCGCTTAAATTTAACACCACAGGTTCTATTAAATTTGGTATTAACTACAGGAGAAAGTTAATTAATGTTTCAAAATGTTAAACAGCCAGTCAGTATATTTTTATTCATATAATATTAAATAACTTACTAAAATATTTTGATATCTTATCAAATCCTTTAAACGGCCCAAGAGCTTAAGGGTGTTGTCATCATCGAAATAGCCATAATCACCATTTAAGAAGAAACCATTTTCGAGAAAGCAATCATTATTATCATTATCTCTATAGCCCGCAAAAGGATAAGGTGTTTTAATAGCCAACTGACCATATTGATTGTGGCACAAAGGCTGAAGATTGTCATCTAGAACTTGCATTTCAAAACCATGCTGCAACTTACCACCGCTTATATATTCATCATTAGTTATTGAACAGGACACTTCTGACATGCCATAGCTGTAAAATAATCTACTATTTAAAGCGAATTTCTTAGTCAAATTTATAATAACTCTTGAGGGTGGTTCTCCTCCCAATTCAATAAGTTTTAAAGAGTCCAAACTTTCTTTGTCGCCTTCTTTAAGTTCAAGTAATATTTCGTGGAAAAATGATGGCACTGAAAATATATGAGTTGGCTTAGTTTGACGTATGATATCCAAGCCATAGCGTCCATTGCCGGCTTTATTAGCACAAATACGCTTTATGCCCAATATAGCAGATTGCAGCAGTAGTACAACTTGACTTATCCAGCGCAAAGGACTCAGGGAAAATAACAAAGAGTTTACATCGGGTGGCTCATAATTAAAAGGATTCTCCCAAAATACATAGACTCCATTAAGCAGCAAACAGTGTGTTAGTTGCGTTACCTTAGGTAGACCCGTCGAACCGGAAGTTAAAACTAAAAATGCTACTTCCGATTCAGGTTTGCTTATCAACAGCGCTTCAAATTTATCAATATCTGCGGTATCACAAGATTTTAACAGTTCACTGGAAACATTGGGCAATTTACAACTGTCAATAGCAAACATGTATTTCAACGATTTAGGTTTTCTACGTTTTAACGAACTCAAGATCTTTGTCAAAAACACTTCTTCATACAGGATCATAAAGGGTTGCATGATATCAAACAATTTATCAATATTTTCTGTAAAGATAAAAATTTTAATCGTTCAGAGCAAGCTGCCAAATTAAAATGTTCACATTTTACCAATTTCTAATTTGACTTCAAAAAAATTAATCACACCGCCCATTAGTATGGTGCCAAATGTTAACGATGAAGTCATATAATTGTAACCAGAAAATAAAATAACAACATCTCCTTTATTCATGCCCAAACGTTGCAAATTTTTGGCCACCATTACAGATTCCTTATAAAGATCTTTGACACTTTTCTCTCTCTCCTCATCATAATGATATTCCAAAACTTTATCGGGATCCAAAGTTCGCATTGATTGCAGAAAAGCTTCACCTACCGAACGTTTAGTTAACATTTCGTAAGGATATTTCACAGATTTCCATATTTTGTTTTGTGCATCGTAATTTACTTTTAAAAAATCATAAGACATTATTTTACGCTAACTATGATGAGAACAGACTCAACTAATGCAGAAGAAATGACAGACTATTTTGCTTTTTAATATCCAAGTACTAAGTTGACTTTATTATTGAGCTTTGATAACAAAAACTTAATTCTATTAAGATATTTGTGCAAATGTTGTGTTACGAATGCAAACAACTTGGCTTATTTATTATATAAGTATATACCGACCCCTTAACACAAAATTGTCGCAAGTGGCATTCTTTTAGAGTAGTTTTATTATTGGAATTAAACTTTTATGAACTCACCAAGTTTAAGTAAATCATAATACCAAAAATTTTGCTTTTTTTAAACACAGTCTATATGATTTTATAGACTTCTTATAAATATAAAAAAAAATTTAAATAGTTAAAAGAACGTTCTCCTGAAAGAAATTAACTTTGTCGATTATGATAATTTTGCGCTAAGAGGTACCATAATTTTCATCGGTTGCAATTAAAAAGAAACTGTATACGAACTAAAGCACAGTACGAGAGAGATAGTTTACTGCAATCGATTTTTAAATGTTTGAAATGAGGAACCAAGTTTTCGTATACTCCTGTGGGTTATTTGTTTCAGTTATAAAAAATTTTAGGTGATTCAATTTTTCTTTCAAAAAAGATTTGGTTGGAAATTTTAAAAGCCATTAAAGAATAATTTTTAACAAATAGTTGTATGTATGTATGATGTCAGTATTGAATTCGTAATTTTTAACTAATTGGTGTATTTGATGTCAAGTGTTTTATTCTCACTGGTACATCAGAACTATTTTATTACCCGCTTAAAAACTTAAACTTATTTTAATGAACAACTGGGCAGGAGTTTAACAGGCGATCATTTTTATTATAATCACACGCTCTACTATTACACCCTCTGAAAGTAATTTACTTGTTTATTTACAAGTAGGTAGTTAATTAATAACTTTAAAGTAATCCAGATGGTATGTAGTTAGTTTGTGTAGAAAATTATTCCAATAAATTCACAAATTCGAATTTTATTAGCAGCAGCAGACATTATTCATTCATGAACAATTCCGTCATTAGGAGTAAAAGTAGATTGTACACCAGGTCGATTAAACCAAACTAATTTTTTAATTAATCGACCTGGATTATTTTATGGTCACTTTTAAAGAAATTAATGTGTTTTTATTCACTAATCTATTGCGCAACTACTTTACTTCACAATAAAAATTTGTCTTCGTGATCACACACACAATAAAAAAACAAATTTTTTCGCCAGGAGTTGAACTACCGATTTTATGTATACTGAGCGCACGCTCTACTAGTGCAATATGGAGAGAGTAAATTACATGTTTATTTCTACTAGTAGCAGTTATATAATTAGTGTAAAGTAATTCCAATAGTATGTCGTTTATATGGAAAGCAATGTTAACCTTAATTGATTTGCTGGGTAGCACCTATTTGTCGGTTGTAAGTAATTATCCAAATAACTTGTTAATTGCTCTTTGAATACAAGTACATTTGTAATGGAAGCCAATTAGTTTTTACCAATATTTAACGTTTTTTCTTGGAAACATGTCGATTGTTAAAATGAAAATTATTCTAAAAGTAATTATATTTTCTTAATTCTTGATGGTCATATAGTTGCTGTGTAGAGTCTATTGTCGGCCGGTATGATGGGAACATAAAGACAGCAGTGATGTTTAAATTTGTCTGTAACAATTTCAAATTATCATGATATTTACATATTCATTATTAATAATTAATTATAAACTAACAACAAGTATTATTTATTCATATTTATTTGCATTTTCTTTATAAAATATTGAAGGAATTTAATAATAGTAATTATACAAGAAAATATAATATCGTTAGATGAAATGCAAAATCAAGTAACTAATAAAATGCTTTAAATCAAGTTTTCGTCTATTATCAAATCACAATAATGAATGAAAAAACTAATAGGATTTGTTTGTTCATTACGGGGTCTCATATTTCAGCTAACGACATATTGTTTTGTTTTTAGAAAACGCTGTTTGTTAAAAAAAACGAAAACCAGATAAAACACAATTTTTTTACTTAGGGCCGGTTCACCGGTTCTGATATTTGTTTATATTTTTTCCCAATACTACATACTTTGTATATGCATCATTTGAAATGTCATTTGAAGCCGTGTCCCGTGTAGAAAGCTTGCACAACCGTGCCAATGACCAATGTGATATTTTATAAAAATTAAATCTTTTCGTCTCTTTAACCGATTTAAAAGTAATATTTGCATTATTACCCAATTCTTATCTACTTTAACAGAATGTTCAAATTTCTGTGTGTTTATTATTAACAAATCTCCTAAAAGCTGTATAATTTTAAGAAAATTAAACAATCGATAAATGCTCTATTTATCTAAAAAAAAAAGTTATGTTTGTAAATCTCTAATTAAATTAAACTGTTCTTTTCTTATCTTTGAAAAAAGCAAAAGTATATACATTTTGAAATATGTATGATTTATATTATTATAAGAATAATATTATTATCAACTTCAATTAGAGTTATTATCAACATCTTATTTTACTACTTTCAATTTAAAACAACAAAAAATTTCCAAATACTTAACCACTTTATTAAGCTTAAAAATTTTTTATTATTTATAATAATCTCGTTTTGATAATTCAATTAATCTGAGTAGCTTGCAATAAATGTAATTTATTTAAGTGCTTTTAGAAATAAAATATTCATACAAATCGCACCCGAGTATAAGTGCTACAAACTACTAAATTTAAGACTATAAGATAAATTAAATTAAAAAAAACTTTTGAAACAACTAAATAAAAAATCCCAGAAAATCAGAGACAAAGTTTTCGGTGGTTCTTTAATAAAAGAAGAAAGCTGAAAATGTTTAATTTCACCACCTAGGGAAATGGATCCGATTTACCGCTGGGCGCGTCATCAGCAATCATGGTATACATCGTCATATGAATTCATAAAAGCCATAAGATACATTGAAAAAATTTTACAGGACAAGCAAAAAGCTCTAATATGAAAAATTAACATACATTAATATACGGTTAAGCTTATTTCTTAATAACGAATTGATAAAATTTTAATATGCAAAATTTTACAAGAACAGGTATTCTGAATTGGTGCATCGTTATCAATCAAGTAATCGATTTTGAATTTTTTGTAACTTAGGGCTTTTTCAAAATCATATGACGCTTGCTTACAATTAGCCGTAAATATCAGATATTTACCTCAAGATTTATCATTGAATAAACCTTTTTCTTTATAATTCATTTCATATTCTTCATTATATGATTTTGTTCAAACGAAGTTTTTTCACTTTACTAAAGTTTTTTTAATACTCTTGTCCCCCTTTTTAGCTCGTCATCTTGTGTAATTTTGTCTACTTATTTAAAATATAAGTTGTCTTTGTTTACCAAAAAGCTTTTGCTTAAAATCTGAGTCATAAAAATGTTTAAGTAAAGAAAATTTTTATATTAATTTTTTCCTTTACTTTTCTTTTGGTGTTTGTTGGGATATTTAATACTTCGAAATAATTACGTATAAGTATGAGTATCTGTAACTAAAACCCCGTGCAAATAAAATATAATTGAAATCAATAACTAAATAAGTGTTTACTCAACTATCATCATGCATTCTAGTCATAATGATACTCATTCATGAAAGTTGCCAAGAAAATAAAATAAATTGATTGGGAAAATTACATAAAATACGGCAAAACGCGTTTATGACTTTCGATCTGCAGGCAAATAAATGTTAGAAATAAATATGTTAAGAAAATATACCAAAAACTTGTATAGATTTATAAGAAAAAATAAGCTGTTATTCTCAATTTTGTTACAATATAAAATAAAAAGGCGTTAATTCCCTTTATCCACTAAGTAACCCCATCAGCAGATGTTAATGTCACCACCATTCGAAACAAAACATGCCTCATTTAAAGTGAATCCAAAAGGAAAAACAAAACCACTAAAATTATATAAAAATGAAAAATAAATTTCATTAACGCAAAAACATAACCGCACAATTATATTCGAAATAACTTCATTTGAATTAAGAGACCCTTTTAAATGCTGGCAAATTGAATTTTTTTTCTTTTTTTAAGTTAGGATTTTGTTAAAGCAAATAATAATCAAACAACCAACCAACCAACCCACTTGAATTTAAAGTCACATTAGTCATAATCACACTTTTATTCAAATACTTAGTGGGGTCGTCGCTCAGCAACGGGGCACATCCGGTCGACCGCATTGCGCGTGTTTGACTAATGAACATTAACGAAAAAAGATGTAGTTTTAAAATATTTATGTATGGAACTTAATTGTTTAAAATTATGATGAATCGCAGTTAAACTCGAAATGTGTATCCAAGAGGAAAAGTTAGAAGCAAAAAAGGAAAGATAATCAATTTCGAAAATTGAAATATTGAACTCATGCACTTGTCCTTCAGTAAGTTTGTTTTTATTCTTCGGTGATTCATTTTTTAAAGGAAGAGGAGTTGTCAACCCTCAATTAAAATGATTGCAAATTAAAAATTCAAGTGTAAAATAAATGCAGTGGCGTAAAGAAATTTATTTTTAATAAAAATTAAGAATAAACAATAAATATATTGTAAAATGTGTTAAATTTTTTTATCTATTTTTATGCAGAGAAAGCTAATTCAAAAGCAAAAATACACGAAGTGTAGATTTTTGCCAGTGCATCTTATTCTTCAGACTTGAGTAACAGAAATTTTTTCATGTTTCCAAATTTCAAGCAATAACACGGCGGAAAAAGTTTCGATTGGAGTGAGCATTACATATCTGCAACAGAAGCCCATTTTGAAGACTTCCCGAAATCGATCTCTGTGAGAGACTCACAAGAGTTGGACTATGGGCGAGCGAAATGTATCGAGCTAACAGTAGAATATGTTGGCAAATATACAAAAGAAAAAACGTTTTTTTGCAGGAACTAATTGGCTTACATCCTGTATTTATTATTATGAATGAACAACTAAAATTTAGCTTTATCGTTTCAATTACATAAATATGTGTACCCAGGGCCCACTGTTATTTATAATATTTTTATTTAATTCAATATATGTATACATACGTATGTATGAATTTTTCTGCTTTAAGTTCATTGAATTTCATGTCAACTTACATGTTGGCATTCCATTCGCGTAAATTCTCACATGCAGTTCCTCTTTCAACACAATATGTTTATTTATCATAAACAGTTATGAACCAGGTAAAGTGCAGTTTCTGCAATCCAAACGTTTGGTTTGAGCAGAAAAATTTTATGCAAGTTATTTAAAAAAAAATTTGTGCTTCTGATGTAAATTTTTGTACTCAAGTTGATCGCAATAAATCATAAATAATTAATTGACGTACAAATTTGGACCAGCAAGAATTGGTTTCTTTATTTTACCGTCAAGTGCTAGAACGTTTCGAAAAACAAACATATTAGTGTCCATTCCGAGGAACCATTTAAACACCACCCGTAAAACATTTTCCCCAGTGCCAAAATTTAAATACTACGCTCAGCTGATAATATTTGAAAGGACAATGCAATATTAATTTGCAGATTTATTTCCTGAACGTTAAAAGGAACGCACTCACACTTTTTCTTATGTTGATGAACTGCGTAACCCTTGAAAGCTTAACAGCATTATTATTTACATTGTTTTTTTATTACGAGTCTACATAAAAAAAAATTATAACAGTTGCCACATAATTTTTAACATTTGGTTAATACAATATTGTATCAAACATTTTCAGACAGTTATTCCCTTAATTGTTCATTGTTGTCTTCCACATTTGAAGTGATAATGGCTACAAGTATTAAACAAAGACAACAACAATGGGAAAATAATAAATAAAGGAGTTGGTTGGGGCATAACAACACTCACCCGTTCCAAACATATTTTTCCTTTAGCCAAAAAAAAATATATATACGAGTATTATAAAAAGAAAAATTTAAACAAATAAAGGGAAGAAGACAATTTAGAAAATGCGTTAAGCGTTAAAATGTTTTGTTGACATTGCGTTGGTTTTCGGATTCAAACACACAACTAAAAACCAGAGCAATGACAGTGAACATGGGGAGACACAAAATCAACATATTGTGTTTGTTCAGTCACGTTGGTAATTGTCGCCACATGGCGTCCCTCAGCATTTTCAAATAGAAAAATAAAATCGACAATAAACAGACGTTTATGACAAGACAACATGCCAAACTAAAGTGTTCTCGTAATCAACATTAGATGAATAAGAAGAAAAAAAATCTATTGCAGTGTCTAACCCCCTATTAATATTCGAAAACCCCAACCAAGAGGTTAAACAGCAGACAACAAATCAAATTAAATTAAATAAATAAGTAAAATAACTTTATAGAAAGCTAAAGAAAACAATGCCGTATTTAGGACAAATACTCGTAATCTTAAGTTTAATCAAGTAGAATTGATATCAAATTAAATTAAAAATATTTATTTATGTATGAGAAGAACTAGTTTTATATGACATTAAGTTCAATGTTTAGTATCCCCAAATAACGAAACAAAAAATCAAATCAACCTTTACCTAAATCACCACTGTTATCTAGATGTAATTCTGCATAATTTTGCTAGAACTTATTAAAGGTATTCACAAAAGGGAGCAGAAGTAAAATAAGAACGAGGTCAGGTTAGAGTTTGTTCTTTAAGGCAGGTCTAAGCAGTGGTTGTTCTCCAATTTGAAGAATCATTTGTAACAGAAGAAATAAACAAATTAAGACCGATCGTGTCCATCGATGGCAACAGTTTTACTGTTATGCCTTTTAATTGATGGTTAAAAATTTTTATTATTTATTGCACAATCAATAAATACGCCGCAATATATTCGCAGCATTGTTCAAGATTGTCTTCTCTTTTTATGCCTCTTATTAAATAGGATAGATTAATCCAGCAATAATATGAACAATAAAATATTCAATAATATAATATAATGTATCTGCAGCGGATATTGCGTTGCATATTTTCTAATAATTTTTTTATGTGGGCATACTTACTTGTCTTGAGTAATATTAATTTTGCTACTCCACGTAATTTAGTTTAATCGTATCGGTTGATTTAAGTAGCAGAACTAAAAATGTTGCTGCTTATTCGTTTTTTCTTTCATATTATATATTTGATTTTTTTTTCATTTATTTATTTATTAGATCAATAGATTTTTACACCCTTACTGACTAATTATGAATGACAAATATAGAGATATGTATAAAAATAAAAATAGGTATAAAATAAGATTTCTCTTCAGTACGTCAATACTCTCAGATAATTCCATAATATGGTAGGATTTATTAAAGTTAACACATGTGCGACGAAAATAATCATTATTAGCATATACAGAACGGTAGTATTTTAATGCCAAGATCTCAAAATTGCGGGTAGGTCTTACAGGAGCATTGAAGCTTAGTTGATTAAGTATCAACATTACCACGAATCAGGTCCAAAACAAGTAAAACACTCAATCGTCGACTTTTTAGAGTAGGCAATTTTATCAGAGTAAGTCTGCTATGATACGGTGGCAAGACATAAGAGTTCCAACCAAGACCACTGCGACAGAAAATTAAAAATTGTTTTTGAACCGATTCAATACTATTAATGTGAAGGAATAAGGATCCTAAACAGTAAGTCCATACTCAAGAATTGGTCGAACAAGTAGTAGAAGTATATAAAAGTTTTGTAATATAAAGATCCAGAAATTCCTTTGACCAGCGTTTCATGTATCCATGGATCCCATTGGCTTTATTTGCCATTATAAAGATATGATCATGAAATTTGAGCCTATGATCCAACAGTATGCCAACATCCAATATGGTTTGAACTTTATTTAAAATAGCAGTATCAATATAATAAGAAGTCTCGATCGGATTGTGTCTGAAAAATGGCATGTGCTTGCATTTCAAGATATTTAACTACAATAAATTAAATCTGCACCATTGATGAAAATTCCGAAAGTCGGCACTTAAATATCGTTAAAAGAGATAAAAATTTTAACATCATCGGCGTACTTTAGAATGTAAAAAAACATTAGGGTTCGATTCCTTTTGGTGATCCAAAATTCTGTGAATACTATTATTAACAAACATTCTTGGGTTACAGTGCTTCAAATACGCTCAAAATACTATGAATAAATATCTAAAAAAAATTTAAATATGTTTTCCTTTTTACGTTTGTATTTGTTTGTGCGGACGTAAGCAAACAACACTCCAACGACTAATTTAAATGGGATTTATGCCTTAACTTCAAATTCTACCACTCTTATTTCGCTTATATTTTTCTATACTATTTTGCAGTTTAAAAATCGTACGAAACATCTTGTAAATCCTAAAACAACAATAATCAATGGCAATCCCATCGACAACATTCTACTAATTTGGCTTGTAAATATGTACAACAAGGTAAACAAAGATAAATTATAAAAACTAAAAAGGACGGCCCACTATTTATACGCAGACATGCATAAACAAACCCAGCCATATGTGTAGCAGTGGCGGAGCATTTGTTTTCCAAGCAGATAGCAAGAGGCATCCTTGAACATGAGAATAACTAAAACACATCCCTATATGAGATGTAAAAGTTTAAAATGTTAAAATATCACTTGCATTGGTATGTGAAAAATCCTGTAGAACAACACTTAAAATAACAAATCATAAAATGCGTCATAGAGGCATATAAAATACAAACTCTCACACACACACACATACAAATTATTGTTTGCAAAAGAGCTCAACTTTCAAATTCCTCACTCTACTTCGGAAATGCTTATTAAGGCACTTGTTTGTACGAGCAAATGATTATTGCGAACAAGGAGTACGAATTCTCACAGGAAGGACACAAACTGCTACACACAAGCGGACGTACATATATACGTAGTACTGAAATACAAGCTGAGAATTTGCGTTCAGATTCAAACAACAATAAATATGTATGTATAATTGTAAAAAAATATAATGGTTTCATCATATGGTTTGTAAGACATGGGTGTGATGTTTAAATAAGATAGAAAATGCAGACAGACAGGCAAACATACTTTTAAAGAGAGGCAGTCCTACTTCATGCCACAGCAGATAAATTAAGGATAAACACAAATATTGAAAAACAATAATAAAAAACGACATTAACAACAACACAAATTGTTACAAAAACAATCGGGTACAACTAAATCCTTAAACCAAACCAGACCGATTAAAAACAAAACGTTTAGTGGAAAAGACTCAAGAATCACTTTAATATTAGAAGACAAACATTAATCAAGAGCTAAGAATAATATTTGTTTTCGTGTTTTTCAATTTTAAGGATAACAATAAATTTTAAAATAATACATTTTTCCGTTTGGTTTTCCCTTTCAGTTGCATGTTTTTGTAATCAAAAATATTAAATGAGTTGGAAAATTGCAAAGGCGGAAAATTAGTAAAAGTTTAAACAAATACAGTGAAGTTCGGTAATAACCAACTCCGTGGAACCGGGCCGTTTTGTTCCTTTGTAGACAAAATTTGTTATAACCAAAGTAAATATTTGTTTTCTAGAAATAAAAATAAGCAATTTTAATATACAGCATTTTTATTTTTAATTTTTCGATATATTTATGAAACATATTACATACACACACATATATGTTTCCAAGAATTTCATTTATTTTCTTCTTTGTCAAATAATGGTAAATAATTATTTTAAGGGAGGTAAAATTTGCGGCTTTCTTTTCTTCGTTTTATGCATATAAATGTGCATTTATGCGCATTTTTATATTGGCCACTTGAAAAAGGGTTCGTTATGAGTCAAAATTCGCAGCTTGTTATAAACGTAATAATTTCTATGGAATATTCATACAAAAGTGTGGTTGACCGGAGAATTTGTTCATTATAAACGAACTCCAGTGTAGTAGTATTTTAAATTTATTTCCGTTATGCTTTTATATAAATTAAATATTAATATTTGTGCATCAAAAGCACGCCAGGAACGGGAGGGAATGAGTTTTCCACCCTAAAGCCCTGCGCACAAAACGATAAAAATATTCTAAGTATATTAGTTTTCTTGCGTAGCATGTTACTCCGTTTTTTCGGTCGGTCCTCATTCTTAAGCATATATATTTCAATAAATTTTACTTTCAAAATTCGAATAATTACTTTTCATACACACTACATTTGCATACATACAGTCGACTTTCGATAATTTGAAATTCAAGGGACCAGAGAAAAGTTCAAATAATCGAGAGTTCGTATTAACAAGATATCAAATTATCAAGAGGGATAAGAATATTTGCATAATTATTATGAAAAAAATGAAATTTTCTTTTGAGCGAGCGGCTTCAAACTAGTTTTGTTCAATGAATTTTCGATTGTGATTACAGCTGAGGAGAAATCATCACTTGTACCCATTCTGAAAGTCTAGGTGCGCAGAGCAGTGAGCCATGACCTTGCCTCACTGAAGGAAACTGGAATTGGTTATTGCTCATTTTCGTCTACTTCCTCTTTTTCACCCAAAAAAGCCCAACTCAAGAGTTCAGCTTCGTTTAGAGTACCGCAGACACTGATATTATCATCTACTTGAAAACAGTTCTCAAAGGTTAGCACCTCAGAGTTAAGCGGAAGTCGCCATCCTGAATAAGAATGCTCAGTCGTGGCATATGCTAAAAGCATGGAATTAAAACTAAAGCAAACGATTTAAAAGTATGTTTGTTTCACAGCACATTAAAACATTTCAAATTATTGAGTGTAGAGCCAAAATATTAAAATTATAGTATGTCAGCTAGCAATATGCTATTTGAATAATTTCAAATTACTGGGGCGACCAAATATGTGGACTTTTTTAATTGATGTTTTTCAAAGGACCTGTTAAGCCGTTCAAATTACCGAGACATTCGAATTAAAGATTTTCAAATTATCGAGATTTGACTGTATTTCTTTTATAATTCAAAGCAACTTTAAAAAAACGTTTTCCATCATTAAGAAAAATTAATTTTCTTGTCTTCAACATGTTAAATCGTGTCGTTTGTTATTATAGCACCTGGTATTAATAGTTTTTAATTGTAGGTTATTTTTGTTATACAGAAAGCAATAGATTAAAATTAGAGATGGTATCGTGACTTCCTTTGCCATCAGAATTACTCGTATGTATAAACACTGAAGATAAATTTTTTCATCTTTGCGAATATTAGTTTTATAGGAATAGTTTGAAATTTACCGGTAGAATAGCTGTAGTGTTTCTTTGTGCTACTCGAGCTCAAGGGATTGAAGCTAAATGTTATTTACGATCATAAGAAATCACTTGAGTCTCTTCAAATCACGTGTATGGCACCCATCTCTGCTTCAAACTAAAAATTAAGGAATTTTGAACTTCCTCAGTCTTTTGTCATACATTTCATTGTTCGTCCAGCAACATCAACAACGGCACCAATTTGGAAGTAGTCTTTCTTCGCTTCAGCTATTTGGCTTCTGTAATATGTAGTCGCCAACATACGAGTTTGTAATTTTTTGTAATCTTTTTGCTTTTTCTCTTAAGAAATTACCGTCAATATTAAGTTGAATAAAAATAATGATGCAACCAAACAATGCTTTAGTTGTTGAAAAGAGTTGCCAATGTCAGAAACAACAAATTGGGATTCGTTTCGATTATTCACTTTATAAACTGGATATTTTTTTCTTCTCGACTTATTCTAACTAAAATAAAAGCTGTTGAATTATAAATCGATTTAAAGAGGTATAGATAATAAGAATATGGTAACCGTCAATGTAGTTTTCAATTATATAGAACTTAGTCTCGACAACTCAAGACCTCTTCTATAATTTAATAGTGCCAGATTTTATTTTTAATCCATATTTCTGCAAAACTGCAATTACTGTTTTTTAATGTGGAGTGTAATTTTAAACAATGGAAACATCTTATCATACCCAAGGTATATTAATTATAAATTACACTCGTTTGGACAGCTGATCTCCTTTTAATTGATAGATTCTGTTCACAATTGAAAAAAATATTTTATGTACCGTAAGAAAATGCAAAAATAAAGTAATAGAAATGGGAATAAATTATTTAATTAATTTGGTTGGTGTTTGAATTGAAATAGCAAAAACAAGTATCGAGTATTTGAACAATTATTTAATGCTAATATGCACATACCACATACGACTTTGCATTTATAAGCTAAATTTATTTTTTTTTTTTGGTCTTCTTTCTAATTTTGCCACATACAAAAGTTTGTTTAAATAAATATTCTCTAATATACACAAAAAAAAAACAATTAACCTGCAATAAGTTTAAAGGAAAAATTTTGGCAACACCGTTGCGTTTGCAGCTCAACAATTTGTAGCATTTAGTCAAGAGGAGAAGAAGAATAATTAGGTGGAAACTATTACAGATGGCAAAGGCTACATTGCTTGACTTCGAAGCTTTGTAATTAGCAAAAGTTTTCAAAACTGTACACAGCTACATTCAAACATGTAAACACACACACATACATACAAATCTTTCATGGCACACTTTTCAAGAAACTTACAACACACATTTAGCAAATGCCTGGAAAGCCAACAGTTAAATTTATCTTTAGTGGAATTGTTGTAAAAGAAGAACAACTTTACAAGTTAGAAACTACTGACAAAAAATTAAGTTTTGTTTATAATAAAATTTAACAGACAGACAGAGAGACAGAGAGACAGACAGCCAAATAGAATTCTACTGAAACGTTGAAGAAGCGTCAACGAAGTGTATTCAAGCTGAGGCCAATGAGGCAACATCAGGTCAATTGGAAACATCAACTTAAGCAAAATAGATGGAAGTTTTAAGAAATTTTGCTATAAACAGCAAAAAAGTCACAAGTGAGGAAGTACAAGTACGAAAGAATTTTTAGATTTAAGCGCCGCCATTCATAGAAGAAATTCA
Organism: Gymnocheta viridis; assembly: GCA_956483585.1. NCBI lineage: Eukaryota > Metazoa > Arthropoda > Insecta > Diptera > Tachinidae > Gymnocheta > Gymnocheta viridis. The sequence continues at coordinate 19,632,127 of OY101441.1, read as the reverse complement.
TAAAAAAAAAGTTTCTTTCAGCAGTCGCTGTAAATTCGAGCAAAGTGTCTTTATAGTATTTGCTGACAATGGTGCCAAAAATGGCACTTCTTTTAGAAGAACTTTAAATAACAAAAGGAAATGAAACCATTTTTTACCATCTTCTGCTCTTTGCAACACAGTTATTTAAAGATTGTTGGAATCACAAAACGGTCAAATAATAAAACATTGTCCATTTCCTGGGTGTCATAGAAGCAAAGAAATTACATTTAATTATTATATTTTAAACATACGTATTTATTTGTTGTAATTTTCACACTAGAAAGGATGAAGTCATTTGTAAGTGAGTCATTCATTCTATTTGCTACTTTAGTACTGAGTATTTATTTAAAGGGCACATTTTTTTTGAAGTTAAAAAATATCGGTTGCTTTTTGACCAGCTGAACTTTACATTAGCAACGGTGTTTTCTGTGACAGTTAATATGACAACCTGCTGCTGTTTTAGTAATTTATTATAACAGAATAACAGTTGCATATCGTTTCAAGTTTTCTTTAAAACATGGTTCGAATTGAAATACCGTCGGTCACAGGTTGACACCTCTTAACTTGCAAAAAAATCGAATCGGGTTTTTGATGCTAAAAGACTGTGTTTGTCCTTCTGCGTGTTGGTACGTTTCATTTATATTTTTAAAAAATTTCACTCCCTACTTCTCCTACAAATTTTGTTTTTTTTTATTTACTTCCAACACGGTTTAAAATTTTTAATCGAACCATTTCAACTGGAAATATATAAATTATTTTCGTATTAATTTGTAGAAAAACAGTATTCCCGAAATCGGGCATAAAATTGAAAATGAAACTGTGAACTTTAGAAAAGCAATAGAAATACACATGTGTGTGCATGCGGCACGTATCAAAACGGCAACATATGGAAAAATTTTAAGAAGATTAGGAAGTTAATTGAAAATCGTGTTTTCAAGTAGTAAAAAACAAGGTTTAGTTCAATCATTTTTTATTTTGGCTCGTCTTGTGACATCAACCCCCAACCGTTTGTTGAAGATTATGTTGTTTATGTTTTTATTTTTCAAAAAACATCAGTTAAAGTACAAGTTTCATTCTATTTTAAGATTTACTCTAGTTGGTAAACTTTTGAATTTAGTAAAACTTGAACAGTTTAAGAATTATTGAAAACCCACTTTTTAAAATTGCATAATTAGTTTTTTTGCGAACTATTACAAAAAGAAGTATTTATTTATAAGATCAGGAGGAAAATATATATCTGTCTCCCTATTTTTTTTAATACTCCTTAAAACCTAACAAGAATTACGAGTTAAATTGAAAAAAAACAACGCGTTTTCTAGAGCGGTTAAAGATTAGGACTTGAAAAGTCTTTTTAGTTAAAAGGTAGCGTACCTACTAAGGTTTGTAAAGCGATAACCCCCGAAAGAAGACACACCCATGAAAGAAAAATTAAAACTGTACACTATTGTATAAACATAAATTTAAAAAAATATCAGACTTTACAGAAAGTGAAAAAGTGATTTCGCCAATTGTGTTTCCCTTATTCGAAATTATTTAAATTCGATCGAATTTTCAATACTTATGCAAAACATTTTAAAAGTGCATTTGATTGTACTAGCAAAATCTTAAATACATCTAAAAAAAGTCTTTTTAAAATTTTCTTGTCTCGAAAAATACATGAAGGATAAATTTGACAGAGGTCGTTTAATTTAAGATATCAGAACAAAGATTAACTCTATAATATGTTTCAAGTGCATGTTTTATTCACAGATCTTATAAGCTAAATAAGGTACAATGTTATTAGCAGGGCAAGTTTTTTATGCTTTTTGCATAAATTTGCATATTACACAAAAATTGCTGGAGGTAATTGACACAGCTCCATATATGGTCTCCACAATGCGATCATTAAAAATTCTTTACCCAACAACAACATGTTACATGTATGGCTTATGGGTTGCATAGAATTGCAGATTTTGTTCGCATACATTTTCCAGTGTTAACTCCCTTGCTGCAAGTTGCAAAACCGTTTTTCTTATGATAGAACTACATACATGTACAATATGTAGTATTTTGCCAAATAAATTTATTGCCTTAATTGATTTCCAGGCGCCCTCTCGTATCAATGTAATGCATTCTATGCACCCAAGTATGATCTATCCCCCAAAAAGCCCTGTACCACCCACTAGATGTGGATCTTGGTTAACAACTTTATAGAAATAAGCAGCGTTTTGAATGAGCGCTGTGATGATGAGGCAGAGTCGATATGTAATGCAAAGACTTAGTTTAAGAATTCATAGGCAAAAACAGATTTAGCATAATTTTGAATGTATTTACCACTGTAAAATCATTTTACGTCATAGAAGACGTAAAAGAAAAACTTCAGAATATTAAGAATAAAATATTTATTGAAAAACTTAACAAAGTATTTAATCGAAAGTTTGATGCGAAGATCCTTTCAATTTCAAAACTTGAAAAAACATTTGACTATACTTTGTAATAAACACGTGTTTAAATAAATCTGATTAAGAATTATTAATCAGTGTTTTTTCGGCTGAATATTTTTGAGCATATTTTAAAGATTTTTTTGGAATATTTGCATGCATACTTTAATCATTTTTGTGCATAATTAAATTTGCCCTGGTTATGAGATTTCACTTACGTACTACAGCAGTTGAATCTTATAATTGAATAAGGAAACTATTAATAATAATGTCATAAGGAAAATTTGTCACAAAACACTCTTACAAACTTTGAAAATGTTGTAATGAAATTTGGTAAAACAATTGCTAGTAAGATTCTTTTTAACAAAAGATTCTCAACGGCGCTAAGTAAATTTCTAATTATTTCAAAATTAGACAATCTGCATTTTTCATTAAATAACAGCATCAAATCATTGGCAAAAGTGTTTACAGAAAGTTCAAATGCTGGAGAGATTTTAATTTTGGTTTGTTAACCAAACTGTCAGACGTTATTATTAAAACCCTTTACAAGCTTAGAATAAAAATTAAATAACAAAATAAATTTAATTTTGTAAAAATTACAAAGAATTATTGACTACTACTACTGACTTTTTCGTAAATTAACTTAATTTAGAAAATTCATCGAAAAGAGTTTAAACTAATTAGTTTTTCCAAACAATTTTCTATATGGTGGTATTTTTCGAAATAAATAATTTTCATAAAAATTGTAGACAACATTTTTAGTAAAAATATCTCATCGCCCTTTTAATATTTCGCAAGCGATTATCAACTCAAAAAATATATTAAAACTTGCCAAATGCCATTACATGGCATTGGAAACCCAAAAACTACGCGAAGCTATAGACATATTTTTCAGTTTTGCATTTTCTACTTCCAAACGTACAGAAGAATTTATTGAAAAAAATGCATTGTCCTCTTTAAGAAGCATTAAATTCAATATATGTAAATATTACATATTTAGAAATTTCTATTTTTATCTTTGAAACATGACTGTGTAATGTCAAGTGTCTTTATGTCTGATGTTAATAAATTTCTACTGATGAGTATAACTATTTTATAGCAGGATACTATGAGAAAAAGTAAAATATATGGGCAATTTTATTTATTATGTTTTTGTTTTCTGTTTTTGTTATGGACATCAACATATCTTATAATATTTAATAACAACAAAATTTGTTAAAATGTGATATTTTCTTTTTCATGATTGTAAGAAATATAAAATCCTTAAGTTCTTGACCATTATTAAAGTCAAATTGCTGTCATTTTATCACAAATGTTTTTGCAATAATAAGCAAACTCGATAGTATTTTCAGTTGTTCAACGTTTTTCTTAATAACGACAACAAGTATGAAGTGAAATACGCATAAAAATCATTTAAGAAACGGACGTAAAAAAGGCACAGCGGTTATCAGCACTTTAGCTCAATCTTGTTGTACATTCTTTTAGTATCCCTAAAAGTGGAAAGGATCATCAACAAAGTCGTTGTTATCGTATGGAAAATTATACACAGCAAATTTAACAGCAGGAGAAACTAAAGCAATTTGTTGGCATTGCCAATTTGAAGGCGCTCTAGAGTAAAATAAGACATTAGGTTTTTGTGGCCGAAATTGTATTTTTATAGTTATGCTTTCTTCTGTCCTACTTAACTATTGTCTATAAATTTTTCTCATTTTAATAAGCATTTGGAATTATACAAGTGAGTCGTCGTCTATGGGTATCGTGCCCATCTAAGTAGGAGTGTAAGTAAATGTAATGAGCAATATACATAAAAGTAAATAGAAACGCAATGTAAAACACTCGTGTGTATCGTTTTCTTTATTCATACAGCAAAATATAAGCTAAACTATTGCAGAGGCCACAAAAAAATATAAATCCTTACCGTGGGAACAGTGCGTAATAAAATAAAGTTAAGTTCAATATTAAAACTTAAGGATTTTATTAAAAAGATTTTAGTTTTGATCTTCATTTACTCTAAATAGCTTGAGATTAATTAAGAGTGTTATACTTCGGCGAATTGTTCAGTCAGGGTCAGAACTGTAAGCTGTCGGGTTGAAACTTTTTAATAAGAATCAAAGTTTTTGTGGGGTTAAGTAAAACATTATTTTGTTCGTTTTTTGATGATTTTTTTAAAAAATTCCTTTTTGTTAATTCAAAACTTCATCAATGTGTATTTATGTGCGTTTTCAACTGAACGTCATACAAAAAGAATAAAGAAAACAACTTCTAAAAGAGCCATTGAAAGAAATTCTTCTTAGCACCAAATATCGTTCGCTGGAAAAGAAAATGTATCTTGATACTTTACTTTTCTACCCACTGTGCCAATTGTGCCAAAATAAATGAATAGTAGTGTAATTATTGTAGATTTCAGCGAAGAGAAATAAACTAAATTTTATTTTCATTAAATGAAGTACAGAAAAAAATCTTAATCACACATTTAGTACAGCTGCCAGAATACGAATTTAATTTAGTCCATCCAAGAATAAAATAAATATATGTATAAAACATTATTTGAAAATTATTTCCTTTTTATCTTTAACGAAATCTTTTCACTAAAATAAGAAAAGTGAAAATGTTCTTTAAGGTTCTTTTATATACTCGTAGTTGAGATTAAGCTCAAGAAATGAAATAATCATTTCTGTACTTTCAATTTATTATTATTTAGCCAACAAAAATGTCTTTATTCTTTTTTTTACAGAAAACATTTCCTAATTGCACCCCAGAGTATCTATAAAGAAGACTGCTTCTATTTGTTTGGAATATTTTACGTTTATTTTGTCGAAATTCTATTTAAATATTTAAATTTTATACTTGATAAGACAAGCAAGGCGAACAAGTTAGTGAAAAATTTAAATGAATTTGTATTCCATGACATTTCACTGGATAGCAACAATTTCGGATCTCATTTAAAACAGCCCAGACATTTTGAAGCTGCTGGCGGAAAGAGTCATTAATTAATATCAAAAAGCTTTTTATTTACAAATAATACAAAAATTAAACCGAAATAAAATATTTCTGAAGTGAAATAAATGATCATGCGTCTAAACAACATGATTTAAGTTAAATAGATAAATGTCTATGAAACGCTTAAAAAATATTTTGCTCTCCTTAAAAAGAACACTTGATTCGTTTCGTTGGCACATCATCGATTATTAACATCCACCTCTTGCTAGGACGCAGCAATTTGCACAAAAGCCTGCCTTAATGCACCACTTGAAAATATAAAGTTGCACATTCTTCAGCAGAATGAATATATTATTCATAAAAAAATTTAATTTTCAATTTGAATTTAAAACAAAAATGCAAATTTAACCCACACTAAGTCCTCTTTAGGTTTCTTTAGTGAAAAGATTAATAAAATAAAAATAGTCCAACTTTATCTAGCAAAAGCAGCATTAACGCTCCATGTATTTTTTATTATTTACAGATTTTAATAACATTTCAAAATCCTCTCATTACGTTTGCTTAATTATATTTGCCTCCCTTCTAAATCCAAGGTTAAAATTATTCAACAATAATAATAACAAGAAAATGTTAAACAAATATAAAAAAATAAAAATAAAATGAAATATATATTTTTTTCAATTTTGCAATGACCTGGCTAACGAAAATGCAAAAGGGTAATACGATGCAATGGGTTTCATTATTTTGATTTTTTCTTTTTTCTATTGCCAGGAAATTTTGCTTTCAATTTATTGCATTTTTTGTAGTAACAAAAAATTTTATTATTTGTTGTTATAAAAGTAATGAAAGTATTTTTTTATATTTTTTATTTGTGCTTAATTTAAACACCTCACACTCCAGTTTTCATTGAGTGCAATTGAATTCATTTACATTCCCTGTGCATGGCGCTGGATCTGAATGGTGTCCTGTTTTAGGGACTGGGAAATGAACTTTTGTAAGCATTTTTATTAAATATTTGCAAGTGCAGCTATATTTTATTAACATACAAATTTTCTATTAAACAAAGTATCTATGTTTATGTATATTTTTTAGCTCACTTGATTCGTGTTATATAATTGCAAAGAAATATTATTTATATGTATAAATCCTTTTTTGTATGTAAAAAGTTCCCTACAGGTGGACATTTTTTTAACGAAAATACAATCCATCTGTCTTTAATTTTTAAGAGATTGTGTGAATTGTTTTTTTTAGAAACTGAACTACATTTTTGACAAAAATTTCTTGATGGTCGGTTAGACATAAAAATCTAATTATTCGTATAAAAACTATTCGAATAAAACAGAATCGGCTCAAATCGTTTAAATAAAAATTACTTTAATCAAATTAATTGAACAAAACTTATGCTAAAGATAATTAATTTAATTTTTTTAACATAAATTATTCTAATAAAATTATTCGACTATGCAAAGTTCGAAAAAAATTTTCATATAAAAATAATGTGAATAAATTTTTTTTCAGTCCAAATTATTCAATTAAAAAAATTTGTATAACAAAAAATGAGTCGAATACAAGTTGTTCGAACATAAAGTTATCGAATAAAATTATTTGAATAAAAATTAGCACATACATATAATAAAAATAATTCGAATACAAGTTCGAAAAAAATTTTATAGTATAAAAAATTAGGATAAAAAATTTGTTTTTTGTATTTTTGAGTTCGTTTCGAGCTTTATTACAACAAAAACTGTTTGAGTTTAAATTATTCTAATAAAATAATTTGTTTAAAAATTGTTAAAGTCCTGAGATTTTCGGGATTATACAAATCCCGAAGGCCGAAATTTTCTTACTTTTGAAAGCCCGGAATATTATGAATTTTTCTATCCCCATTTTTCTGTTTAATAGTAAACCCGGCAAATCTGAACTAAGTTGAAAAAATTATTTTAAAAATTGCTTTAGCCTTTTATATTAATGAGACTACCTCGTCTGAATATGCACAGTTGTTTCTTTTACTATGATTTCTAAAACTTTTTGGGTGTCTAGGTTTGCCCATTCGTGATCGTATCTACAAAGGTGATTTTTGTATTTTTTCTTATTATAAAAATAGGACAAATTTTATGAACAATTGGACGTAGTTTCAAAATACTAGAAACGATCCATTCAGCTCAAGAGCTAGAACATCAAAACAAGCCCGCGAATTTTTCTACTGTTCCCGACACAGGTGATTCTGCAGCAACAGTTCAAAGTTTCTATTTTCTTTTAATGCCATCGAAGTAACAGAATGCTTAATTCCGAATCAAGTCGAATAAAAGAACTGAATCAAAATCGTTCCAGCAGTTTGAGAGTCAAAACGACGTAGACACAGAATCAGATACAGATTTCAAAGTTTTTTGGCCTAAACAATTACCTCGAATATAGGCAACAGTCTAATTTTTTTTTAAGGCCGCCACTTAAAAGAAAAGTTTCTTTATGTTGTTTTTTATGGATTTTAATAAACTGGCACAAACGCCTAACTGAACTAAAAGTATTGTTAAAAAATCAGTAGTGCTAAATATTGTAGATTAGAATATGTTCCATTCTACTCCATATCAAAATTTGAATATATACATTGCAAAAGAAAATTGTTTTCAACCACATATCCCACCATACCCTTCTTATTTTTAATTTTTTTAAATACTGGCTTATTGCTTTTTTTGTCCCTGAATAACGGCGGCCAAAGAGCACCGTAAAAAAACATTAGGAAATCAAAATTAATTCAGGTAGTAATTCAAATTAATTACAACTTTTAATTCAAAGTGAATAATATTTCATATATAATTCTTTCTGACTAAGGACATTACGAACTTTAGCCTAGTAGTGATCACTTTGAATCAGCAAACCATTTAGTTAAAGAAATAGTGACAATTATTTCTTAATAGAGAATAAACCAGAATTTGAACCTGCCTAAATTTATTAATTTAAAATTATATTTTGTATGGTAGGAAAAAGTATGACTGCCAGATGTAGTGTAACAGTCAAAACATTACTATTCTATTGTTTAAAAATTTTCGAGGCCTAATCTAATATAATGACTTTTTATAAATGGTTTATTTAAGTAACAACTGCGTGATCCGAAACTTAAGGATCCTCTAAAAAGGATTCTATTCGTTTTGAGTTGAATTTAGGCTAATTGGTCAAAGTCGCCACCACTTTATTATTTTTATCAATATTGTAAAAGTATTTGGTGTAAAAAATGTGATACTTTTTAAGCTGTCATTTGAATCTAATATAACTTGCTAAGAGCTGGTCAAATGTTTTAGGAAGCTATTAAAAGCCAAGCTTTTTTGATCTGAGCTGTTCCGTTGCTGCTGAAAACCCTGTAGTTTTACTCATAAAATCACCTTCGGGCAAAAAATTTACCTTAGTTCCTAAAAAAATGCAAAAAATTTGTTTAGGGTGCATAATAAATTCGGTTCCCTTAAAGCTATTTTTATTTTCCTACGATTTGACTACGTTAATATTTTGTTGCTAACTTTCGTTGTTTTTTTTTTTTGGGACATGGCCAGTACTTTATATTTACTTTAGTTCCGTTTTGTGATGGTGTTGCTGGTGCACGTATTCTTCTCTCTACTTTGTTAAGATTACGTTTTATGTTTCCGTTTCCGTTTGTTTTTAATGCAATCGCTGTAGCAGCATCGTCATTATATCCATGTATTTAGGTGTGTGTGTGTAAAACAACAAGCGACAGCAAAAACTTTAGATGCATTTTTATGTTTACACAAAGTAAAAATCGTTTCTGTTTTTTCTTTTCTCAATTTTTTCCTGCAGGTATTGTAGACTTTAAACAACAAACAACATTTTATAGTTAAATATAAAATTAAGAAGAAAAAAAATGGTTATATACAATATAAGCACCAGTAGAAAAAATTGCAATATTTAGAAAAAGTTCTTGAAACTTTTTCAGCTTTCTGTTTTTGTTTTGCCCGTTTTGGATTTATAAAACTCATTATAATGACTGCAGTCTCATAAACAGTCTGCGCTCGTTATCAAAGTTTAGTAAGAGATTTCCGATGAACAGCATTTAAAGACCATTTTTGCTTCACTAATTTAAGAATACAAGGCCAAAAATATTATGTGCTTGTGTCATAATATTCTTATTTTATGCACTTGCTACTTTTTTTAGTTTCTATTAAAATTTTTATTTGCTTCAAATAACACAAAATGCAATTTTTATGTGCAGCGTAAACAAAATAAAGAGTTTGTAACCTTTATTTATTTGTTTGTTATATTTTTGTTAACAAAGTTTTTTGTTTGTTTATTTTTTAGTTTTTATAAAATATCTACATAAAATATTTATGTACATAGAAAGATTATATACAGCTGAAAATAAAGTTAGTGTTAGTCAATATGGATTAAAGACTTATGCTACAATTTGTATGGCATTAAACTAAAGTTGAATAAAACGTACAAATACACCCAGGAGACTTTCCTTCGAAGAACAATAAAAGCTATTGTTTTGTTGTAATTCAAAAGATTTACTGATAAGAGAATCTTGTTCTTGGTATCTGAGCTAAACATAACTGGATTTAACTCCTTTATCTCGCATTCTATATTTTACTGCTTGTCGTGCTAAACTTTCAAATTCTATCCTAATTATTTGTTTATCAGCTTTCGTTTACTATTTTCGAAATCTCGTAAAAACACATATTCCGTTTTTTCTATAAAACCAAAAATATGATTTAGCAAACATTTGCTATAATGAAAAGGAAATAAATTTTTAAGGTGCTCTGAAATTCAAGCGACTTAAAGTAACACAAATCTGAAGTCAGCAAATTTATCTAAAACGAGAATTGCGATATAATATAAATTTTTGGAATACATCTTACCATAGATATAAGATATATATTCTAGGTTTTATATTTTATTTTGATATGGTGTGGATATTCTACCTTTAAACTCAATAAATTTTTAAGCTCTGGTAAATTTTTCCACAGATTCCACGCAGTCATTCCTTACAGAGCCTATGATTAATAGACTTATTCAGAATTATGTGTAAATGGCATTGCATTATAGTATATAATACTTTTACTCCACACTGACCAAATATACAGAGATGTACTTGCTACGCTTTTGTAAATATACTTTGAACGTCTATTTTATATTTACAGTGGCCGCATAGGTTTCGAATGAATTTCGTTCACAACAGGGCGCACAATTTGTGTATATATTGTTAATACTAGTTTTTGCCAAAAATTATAAAAAAATTATCCGTCGAAAATTCTTGCGGCGCACAGCTGCCGACTTAAAAACTATCCATCCGCCGCCGATGAATCTACATCGGCTTGTTAAAAAAACATAGCATGATTTTCTGCTACAAAGCGTGAGTGCGTTTAGCAAGTTAATTATAAAAGCTCGTTTCAGAGTTTGCAGAGTTGAATGAATAACTTTGCCGCATGTAAAAATCTAAGAGGCACACAATATTTCAACGCGAACGCCGCCGATTAAATTTTCACGAGAAGCAAGCGTCCGGTTTCTGTATAAATTTTCTAAAATTTTGTAAAAGTTTTGTTTGACATTGAATTTTTATTATTTTAGCAATATTTCTTTCAGTAGTCTTAACGTCAATTTAATTCCAGCTTGGGCAGTTTTTCTGACGGCTTCGTCGCTGTAATATTTTTTAAGCGCAGGAGTCTACTTGTTTTGATTGTAAAAATAAAACAGAAAACAAAGCTGTTGTAACATTGCTAAACTTTGCAATTGTCAATATGCAACGGTTTTGTGTTATGCATATTTGTTCAAGTGATGCAAATCTCAATTTCATGTATTTTGTTGTTGCGGTCTTGCAGAATATGGCACGTATGCAATGTTTGCAAGGGTAGTTTGCAACGAAGGGTGATTTTCGCTATTGTTTTAGCACCAATTATGTATTTAAAACAACTATGAAAAAATTAAGCTTGAATTTATTTTTAAGCTTGAATTTACAATTAATTAATTTGCACATTTTCTTAGTTACTTGAATTTAATAGAAAAACTTAAGTAGCTCTCTCAAAAATATTTAAATTAATTACACTGTGATTAATTTCTAATTAATGATAAACTTTATTTTCTTGATATCTAAAGTTTTCGCAAAGCTAAAACAGATCATCGCCACTTTTTCATTACAAATGTAATGCTGTTATGTCAGCACACGGGGAATCTGTATTATTAATAGGCAAGCACGTTTTTTTTAGATCCATCTTACGGCCGTTATAGTGAACCGATTTTGGAAATGTTTATATGTTTTTAAACGGGCTTTTCCATAGATATGCAAAACCTAATTTTTATTTAAATATTTGGAGAGCTATATAAGTAATTAAAGCTGCTACTAACACATGCACACTTATTACATATGCATGCATCAGCTTCAACTTGAAAAATAAACAAAGTATGCATATGCGTTTGTCCAATTTACTTTTGCATAGAAATGAGACAGAGTTTTAAGTTGTTTATTTAGAAAGTTTTTAGTATTTGTATTTTATCGTATGAATTTATAATATTAATTTCTAGAATGCGGTTGATTGACTCGGCCGCTGCATACACTAGTATACGAGTATATATCAATGATAAATTATAGTTGAAATATCAGCTTTAATATTCAACTTGAGATAAAATGTAATCAGTTCAAATTTATAAAGGTCACCATTATAATTACCCATTTTCGCTCTATTTTACTGATGGACTTAGCATTGTTGTCTTAGAGCCTTACAAAGAACAGGAATATACTAAACGTGGTCCTGGAGTAATATTTTGATGAGCAAAAAACAGCTAGAGATATTGATTAATGGTGGTGGGTACAAATGAATTTCTCAAATTAAAAAAATATAAATGTTTCACAGGACTTAACAAATTTAATCCACCATACCATACCAAGGACATAAAAATAGTAAAACGCAGCTTATAATGAACAGAAAAACACAATTACAAAAACAAAACAGTTTGTTTGTTATTTAACTACTAACACAACTACAAGGTAACATTTCACCACTAATACTACTACAACATACTGCATACAACTTATTATTTCGGTAATAGAATAAAAAAAAATATCCAAAGGTTTTTTTTTTCATTTTCCATCCAGCTCTGTGCAAATATAATAATCCAAGGGGTATAAATACCTTTTAGTTAAAAACGGGAATTTTATGACCTTTACTCAAACACGAAGCAACAGTGGCAAACAAAATTTAAAAAAAAATGCTACAAAAATATACTTTCTCTCTAATAAACACACACATACACCCAGAAATACATACCATGATGTTTGCACAAATGCAACTACACAATTTGTATAACTAAAACTAGCAAGAAGAAAACAAAAAATTTCCAGCTAAAATCGAAATTGATATTTTCAGGTTGCCCGTTTCTTGTATTTTTATTTCTGTTTTTTTTTTTTATAAAAAAGAAAATAAAAAGAGGAAACACAAAATATTATACAATTGTAGGATTTTTTAATTACTTTTGCCTGTGGCACTTTTGGCACAAAAAATTTCATTTGCATTGAGAAAAAACTCTGCGCTTTAAAAATTGTAAAAAGGTGGTGGCGTAAAATACAATTGTTTGCATGTAATTTGAATATGCATTTATTGGAAACCAATCTATATGCATATTTTGAGTACATATTGTTGAATATGTTTTTATTTTTTATTTAATTTATGTTTTTGTATATGAATGCTCGAGCAAGTGTAAGAATGTGTTTGAGTTAAATTTGTAATTTCTAATTCCCATTAAAGAAAACAATAAATACTGGATCAAAAATGGCAGTGGTAGTATTAAATAGGATAAAGTATGCTTCATATTGAAACTCTCAGTCTACATATCGTCAGCAGGAATAGCAAACATAAGTGGTAAAATTAAAATCATTATTGCAATCATCGCGATTTCGTCTAGTTGTAGTAAAAAGTCTTTGATTAATAAAATTTCAGCAAAATTAATTCCTTAAAATGATATGATATTCCAGAAATGTTTTTTTTACTAAAATATTATTCAATTAGAAATAACAATTCACATTAATAAGTTATCTCCATGATAAAAATGTATTGCGATAATACGTGATTGGCAATAATACCGGCTTGGATACAGCTTAATGAGCCAAAAACATCAACACGCTGCATTTAAAATTAATTGATTTTGTTATAATGGAGAACGTTTCCCACTTAATATTCCTGGATATAAGCAAAGCCACCCTTATACACATGCATATGTGCATATGTATTAGGGTGATCGATTATTCGACATTTTCCAGAAACCGGTTTTCGATTAGTTCGAATATTTGAAATTTTGAAAAACTCGGCTACGGTTTTTAAAAATCAGGAAAAACCGGTCAACCGGTTTTTTTTTCTTAAGAAAATTATTATATTTACAAGAGTTTTAATTTTCATTTGCTTTATTAAAAAAAGAGTTAACAGTTCATATAAAAACTATAAAATAATATATAAAATTAAAGGTTAAACATAAAAATTAGCGTCATATCCTCACCTTAAGTGCAATAGATACATGAAAAAGAAAGTTTGATTGATTATGGTTTTTCGAACTACATGTTCACGGAATATTTTAGACTCCTGCGATCACAGACAGCCCCTTTATTACAGAAATTTAAACGGGAGTAAAAACAAGTGCATGTATTTTTTAATGCAAAAAAAAACACTTGGAAAATTGTCTTGTTCAAAAGCAAATAAGTGTATATATTATAAAAGATATTTAAAGAATTCCAAGGAATACTCTATTATTATTGATTTTATAACGTGTTCAGCCTCTCCTTTAAATTAATTAAAAGTGCAGTTACATCGTTACTCGGCGGATTTCTTTTGATTCATTTCTGAAAGAGTATTTAATAAAATTCTCGGTTTTCGGGTAACTTCGAGTTCTACGGTATAGTATTAAACTATTCAAACCTTTTAGGCGGCGTTCATTTATACGTATATAAAATATGCAAGAAAATTTCAACAAAACTTAATAACGATTTTCAAATATGCAGTTTGATATCCATTGCACGCAACAAGGCCAATTTAATTCACTAATGCTACCACCTCCTAAAATTATTTCGCCATAGTCAAAAATTACCTAAAACTTTTACACAGAAAAAAATACCTGGAAAATTAACAGAAAACGTTCGTCTAAGTTTTATTATAGTAAAATCTAATTTTATCTGAAAAGTGTACAAATCGAAAAGTATTCGACTAAGCCGGTTTTTTAATAGTAAAAAACCGGACTATTCGATATTCGAAAAATCAATATTTTGAAAGAACCGACAACCGTAATGTAGAAAAACCTGTTGAAAAAGCGAGTCGATCACCCTAATATGTATGTGTCTATGTTGTAAGAAAAATCGAATAAAAAAATTAAATTTCAATGTAAATATGTATGTACATAAACAACAAAAACTTTTGTTTATATAAAGTTTAAAATGAATGCAAATAACACTAGGAAAATAACAATAAAAAATAATTTGGGAAAATATTAATTACAAGACCTTAAGGGCAATCATGAATAATAGCTTAATTGTTAAAAAAAAAATTTTATAAATTAAATTTTACATATTAAGTTTTATTAAAATATTTCAACTCTTTAAATGTAAATTTATTTAAAAAAACAACTTGAATTAAAAATAGTTATTACTCTAAGGACCTTTATTACCTCTACCTCGCACTTTATCCTTTTTTGCACGTTATCTATCTATCATAGTTGCAAAAATCATGTTTTCCACCGAACAATTGAATAATTTAATTTTATGAAAAACACTATGTAGGACAACTCAGGATCAAGAACGACCCATATAGGGAAAAGTTTAAGGATTAAAATGTTCCATCAAAATATTTTTCGGAACTAGCTATACCCCTCAGAAACTAGCTAAACCCCTCAATAATCAATTTCAATTTGTTTTTAATAAAAACTATTAATATTTTACTACATATTTAAAATATTAATTATGGGAAATAGTGCGATTAAAAATTTAAAATACTAAAAACTTTAGCAATTTCCATAAAAGCCACCAGTTATTTCTCGTGATGTTTTGCATAAGAGTACTAAACATCCGTTATACCTTAAATTAGGGATTGCAAGATTTCCTATACCATTCTCCTTTAAATTGAATTCCACATGTAGGCTTTCAAAACGATAATTAAACATATATTTGTTGTACATTGTTATTAATTCCTTAAAAAAATTGCAATCCCGCCCCATCCCTGAATGAGTTAGGTAATATGTGAATTGTCCCTTATTTTACTTTCGGTGCAATCGAACCCTGTGTTACCAATTAAACATGCCTCGCTTTACCTAGCGGATTGAAAATCTTACTTTTATGTTTACAGTCGAACTATTTAAATAACAAATTTGGTTTTCAACTCTGCATTTGAATTGAAAATGTTTTTAATTAAAGTGATAATTTTGTAAAAAAAAATTTGTTTTACGAAAACGTTTAAAATTTCATTAGAAACCTATTGAGAAAAAATATCGATTTCTTTTAAAAAGTTGTTTCGTTGTTGTTTTTTATGTTCTGTGATCTTTAAATGAATGATATTTCGCCCACAAAGAACAATCAGTAAGTAAGCTTTTGATTAAATGAAGCATAAGATTCGATTAGATAGTTTAGTTTAGAAAATTGTTTATCGAAAATCTTTAATTTATGCCGCTTTTTTCGACATGTGTTCATTCAACGACATGAATCTTTTTAATTTTTTTTATCATTTTTGTTTTAAACATAATTTGCTTATGTTGTATTTTTATTAGCAGGTAAAAACTCTCTATATAATTCCTACGAATCTTATTTAGTTTGATGAAATTGCTTTTGTGAATTAAAACTCGACTTAAATTAACGTATAAAATAAATATAAATTTTGTTTAAATGTTCAAACTCTTTCTGGTGGTCCAGTATCTTCTTTCTTTAGGAGTTCACAAACTTTTAATTTATATTATCAGTGGCAGACGTTAAAAGATTTTTCATTGAAGGATCGTGTTGCAAATGCAAAGTTTAATAGATTTTTGTGAAGGGTATTAATTACCTTGTTGACTGCATGATTACCACTGCAATAAAATATAACACATAATTCGGAATGGTAGATCCTCCAGTATAGAAATTGTACAGGATTTTAGATAAGAAGATACCTCTCATGGCATCTTTATAAATATGTGATACAATGATAAGGTAAAACTCGTGCAATCGGCATTTCTAAATAGAATGTGGAGCTAAGTAAGGGTTGTTCGAAAATAAAATTAGTGGCAGTGGCTAATCATGTCAAGACTTTGTTGGCGGTGGCTCGTTTAATCTCACTAATGGCTTGGACGATATTAGCCTTAAGGCTGTAGATCGTTTCTGGATTATTCACATAGCATCGGTCCTTAACGGAACCGCAGAATAAAAGCAAATGTCTAAAAGGGTAAGATCGCAAGTTCAAAATTTTTCACAAAACTGTTCGACTCATGTTGGTGCAAGGGGATATGATACTGACTGCTAGTCAATATTATGGAATAAAAATCTATCAGTGTTAAAATAACTATACGGATACCGAAAACAGTCCATATTACGTCAAAAATAAATTTATTCAAAATCCAGGTACAAAAAATTTTATTTTTTATATTAACTAAAAATTAATTAATTAAAAGAGATACATACTTATTTAAAAACTTTTATTCCGTTCATAAATTTTATTTGTCTCTTTTTAGTTAAAAAAAATTTTTGAAACGGTTTTTGCCAACGCGATACCTTCCTCAGTTTTCAAAAAGCTTTGGAAGTTTTTACAATTCTCAAAAAATTTATTCTTATCATTAACTCTGCTTTCATGAGATCAAAAGACATCCTATTTCTTTCATTTGAATACATTGCATTTTTCTTAGAATTAAAAATTTTTAAATTTAATTTTGCAATTATTTTTGTTTGTTTGTTTATTTTATCAGCTGGTCGGCTGCACTGCTGTCAAGTTACAAGTGATGGGTAAAAAATAATGTTGAGTATAGGGGGAAATTTACTACTATTGATGATAAATGTACTATGTGAAATTTATAAAAATTTAAATAATATAAATAAATTTATAAAAATTAAATAATTCGCAAATGATAAATTTTACAAAGTAATTGTTTTTAATTTGAGTTTATATTAAAAAATTAAGAATAATTTTACAAATTTCTTTTAGCTTGAGAATTACAATTTTATCTTGATTTTTGAGAAGCCCTAAAAAATCTTGAGAATCGAGCTAAATCAAGCTCATCTGGCAAGCCTAATTGCATGTCATATCCAAAAAGTATAAGATTGATGAAAAGGTGGGACCAACTAAATCACATTACAAGGATTATTAGAATTGTATTCGAAATAACTAAACAAGCCGGATCTAACCACGATAAGGCCGGCTTTTCCATAATAATTTTTTGTTTTTTAAAGTGCAGTTTAACTTTAATAATCATTTATGAATACTGTCCTTAATTGAAAAGAACAATTAACGCAATGAAAATATTTACCTTGTGATGATAAAGCAACTGACCATTTAATGTACTGCTGGGACTTGCAAAGTTAGCAAATATATGCTGAAATCATTAGTCATTATATTGTCGTCCGTCATATAGAAATCTTTGACAACATTTGGTCTAACCACAATTCAGTTGTATATTTACGTTGGTGGGGGAAGAAGTTAAACAAATAAACGAATTATTGACACGTGTATCCATAATAAAGAATTGGTGGTAACTGTGTTGATGAAGGTGATGATGATTCCAAACTTGCTCACACTAATGATAACCGTAACTATAGTATTTTATTTATTTATTTTTATTTTTTTTGTTCTTTAGAGAAAAATTTTCTTACGATTTTGTAAGGCACGTGATAAGAATTTTAAACACCAACAACAACTATGCTGTAATAAATGTGCATGAGTGTGTTTGATTCTACATTTATTTTGTGAATATTTCAACATCAAGCGTCAAAAATCGATTACAGATCTAAACTAAATTATCGACAAGGGAGTTGCAACATTCGTTACGTATTTGATTCGTTTGAATTACCTCGCCTTGCTCTTGCTCGTGCTCGTGCTCTAATGTAAGAGTGTGTGGCTTCATTAAAATCTTTTTGTTTCTTTGTTTTTTTTTGTTTTGCTTTTTTGTTTGTCCTGATTTGCTAAGGATTTATGTATTTTTATTGTTCGTTTGGCAAACATTCGAGACGAGTGTCTACAATCAAAATAATGCTGCTAATAAGCTTAACTTTAGCATTTTTCTCACTTCTATTTAGGAAACACCCGATATTTAGGAAAAAATATTTTATTTCTGTTTTATCTTTTTACTTTTCTCTAGATAGTAAAATACACATTAACTTTAGATTTTTATGCAATATGATACTTTTTTTCTTTCTATTAGCTTGTGCTCGTTACCCACAATCTATTAAACCACCCCTTTTATTTAATGTTGTTTGTTTGAATGAAAAAGTTGCGATTAAATATGATGCTTTTTACTGTTTCATAATTTTTATTTACAATTTATGCATCTGTCACCACTCCTTTATGCCTGTTTTTAGTTTCAAAACATGAATCAAACCATTTTTTATTATTTTTTTTTTGTAGAAACGCAAAAAGACTGATTATGTTGTGTTGCAATTTCGTTGATGTATCGATTACCTCATTAAGGGTTAAACGTGTAACACGTGTTTGGCATATTTAATATCTTTGAAAAAGATAATATATGTGTTTTTGTTTTTTATAAATAGGAAATTTGTTCACTTTGTTGACAAAACTAAACGATCTTAATGATAGTTACAGCTAGTTGAGTTATGGGGTTGCCCACTTTTTACGCATCTCAATAGATTTGTAAAATAAAGACAACAATTTTAAGGTGAAAACAAGAGTCAAAGAAGTCATTTCTTTGCGTAAAAATAATTGTAGCTCTTCAGATAAGTAAGATATGCTAGTTTTTTTTTAGAAAATTTCAAAATTTTTTAAACTTAATATATTTAATAATTTTATGACTTTATTAAAACTTTGTTGACGGTTTCTGTTTTCCTACTCTCGAATTTCTCGGGCAATATTAGCCTTATGGATAGGAATCATTTCTGGATTATTCACATATCATCGTTCTTTACAATAAAAATTCTAATCGAAATTTCCAGAAAGGCAATTGACGTCGCCTAGATGTTTGATAGTACGGATATCGAACTTAGTGCGCTGTGCTGTGTCGATGAGCTGTGTAACATGTTGCGCCATCTTGCTGAAGCGATTGTCAAATTTCATATCTTCAATTTCAGGCAATAAAAAGTCTGTAATCATGGCATGGCGGAAAACTGTTTATGGATCGATTGGCTTCTAGCCAATGGCAGAGGTTTCCCGATCACCAGATGCGGCAATTGTAATTGTTGACGTAGCCGCCGAGATGAAAATACGCCCTGTCAGAAAATAAAAGTTCACGGCCGAAGAAGATGTCCGATAAGCTTGCAATATTTCTCAACACTGTTCACGTAAAGCGAATCATTTTGGTAATGCATACTCATGCACGAACTTATATTTTTCGCTCAGGTTCATGAACGCTCACGTTAGTTGAAAAGAAGTTAGTCACAATCACAATACTTAAAAAAAATTAAGAAATTATACGAAAACATTTACAATAAAGCAAAAAATATCACGAGACAATCACGCAAGCTCAATTTTTTAATACACAAGCTCATGCACGCCCTCGTGATTAAAACAAAGAATTAATCATGAGCATACATGATCACGCATGACTCACGCCAGTCACGTGAGCGGTGCCCATCTCTAATACGGGCTCATAATCAACATTTCGGTCATCAAAAATCTAACAAAATATACATGCTTGTATTCGGAGAACTCAGTATTTACAGCCACTCAACTAGATTTATGCTAAAAAAGACTTTAAATTAAAAATGTATTTTAAGCAGCTTACTTGCGAAAGGTCTACTGTGCGCTGGACTACAAATCAATTTGCGTCTCAATATAAAAATGTACAGATCAATTAAATCATTCTTAAGCAACCCATAGACGTCGCGAGCGTTGGTACAACTCGGTTGGTAATCAAGTTGTATACTTGTCGCACAAACGATATAATTAGCTGTGCGATCTCATGCATAACATCGTTGTCGTCCGCATATAATAATATTATTTAATAATAAACACATATACTACATGAAATAGTGTGCGACAGGTACACAAACGTTGCGACAATGTTGTACAACTTGTCAAAAAATCAAAACTTTTTGATCTTTCGTACAACCAAAACACAACTTGATACATCTAGCCCACAAACGTTACAATCTCGTGCACAACCTCATCATGTTGTATCAACGGTCGCAACATCTATGGGTTGCTTTAATTAAAAGCGAAAAAGACTAATTACGGGCTGTTCACAAATTCCGTAACGCAATGCGCGGAAGGAGTTGAAAATTTGTTACATACCGAAAATTTTTTCAAATGCATCAGGAACGAATGAACAGTCCCTAATTTAGTGATTCCAAATAAAATACTATAATTCTTAGATCAAAATATTTATTTATGTAAATTCTTTCTAATTTTAACTTGCAAAAGATTAATTTATATTTTTGCCATCATTCAATTATTGAAACAACATAATGGTGTTCACTTTATAATGTGACAACATAGAAACGAATACCCACTGTGCGTTTATCTATATAATCAGAGGTATTGATAAACGCATTTACATACATATTTGTGAAAATTTACTGATATAGGTTTGCTTAATTTATGCATAATGGATATCAAATTATATTTATTTTGTTTGCCTTATCGTTAAATGATGATTTTATAAAATCTGTTGATATGCTAATCGACATATATGAATTACATAAAAAGTGAAAGTTCTTCTCATTCCTCGTTCACTTGACTCGATTTCTTTATGTTGCAAGTTGCAACAAAGACATCAGCAAAACGCTTAACTTAACTGGCGTTGGACAATCTTTGGGCGTCTGTTAACGACAATTATCACCTAACGTTATCAGTTACAAAACGTTTTATGGTTGTTTCCCTTAAACGAGCGATTTTTAAAGTTCAACAGTTACAGCGGCAACAAGAAATTTTAATACAAACAACAGAAATATTGAATTTCGATAACGAAAGATACGGCAAGACCCCACGTTGTTATCGTACACACTCTCAGGCACACTCACACACACACTGGCTCGCATTTAAAGACCCATCAAAAACATTCTCACTTTACTTTGGCTCATGCACAGCTTGATTGTGCATAAAACTCTGTCCGTCTAAGTTGCTATTTGACTCGTTGTTGTTGTCGTCTGTCTATCTGTGGGTTTGTGTGGCTAAATATGTTACTGACCAAATGCATTGAAACACATTGTTGTTTTGGAAGCGTTATGTGTGGATTTGCCACCAACAATGCATGCAGGTCAGTTTAACATTGCTATTATTTTACAGGTGGTGGCGCCCATTATACACTTAGAGATAATTGTTAATGCTGCCTTTACACACTATGTATTTTACAGTGTGCTTGTCAAATTTCCCACTGCAAAATGCATACATTCTGTGTAAAAGCAAAAAAACATTACTTCTGTAAATGTTAGGCCACTTTTACAGTGCAAAAATTTTCAATTACAGCGTGTTCTATATTCAACTGACAAACCATCTGACATCAGCTGTTTTGCAAGTCTATTGTGTATGGCGCCAAGAACATAATGTTTGTGATTCGGCAAATGATTAAAAATGTATTAAAATATATATTAAATGAAATTGTTTATACATATATTTTTAAAACAAAATTTTTAATTACTTAAATACAATTCTTCATATTGTGGTAATCGATTATAGGTAAAATCTGAAGTGTAAAAGCAAAAATTATAAACCGTCTGTAAATGTACAATTTTGACAGACATGCGCAGAAATGCATTTTCAAGCTAACAAACACACTGTAAAGTACATAGTGTGTAAAGGCAGCATAAGTTGGAAAAATGTAATCGATAACCAAAGAGTAAGTTCTAATATTCGGATTGTCAGATCTCTTCGCCAAAGAAATCTTGATCACTCTTCTGTGAAATGCATGAGATAGATGTTTGTTTTACTATTAATACTTATAGTCAAGAGCGGATTTTAACGTGGCGTTCTATCTATACATTATGGTCATTAGTGACTATTTCTTGCGTATATTTCTTGAGGATGAAGCTATGTTGACTTTCTTGTTATGACAATTAAAAAATTTGGCATCATTCTAATTGTGAATGAAGTATTATACACTATTTCGTCATGGTGTGCCTCATATCACATCAACAACGTCATAACTCACACTCAGACACGTTATTTTTTGGTTAATAGTGCAGAACTATTTTTCGTATTGTTCTTCATATTATATGAATAATTCAAGCAAATATGTATCTTGTTTACTAACCTCTTGAGAGGATATACTTTAATTTTTCCATTGAGGATATGAAAATGAAGATTACTGTTCATTATCATCTGAGATATTTCCACTTAGGCCAGAAACTAGGCAATAACATTTCCACGGATTGGATACCCGACCAATCGCTTTCGATAACGAGCTGATTGGGTCACGTATTTTTAGTTTGAGATTGTGACATTCACTCTCTCACAATGTATTTACATTATAAACACCTGATCGAGTAGCTCGTTATCGAAAGTGACGATTTGACCTCAGGTTTTCTACACGCTCCAATAAACTCCAGTATTATCATACCTTTATGAAAGTTGATTAATTACACATCAAGAACAGGAAATACGTAAATATATCCACATTTCAACAAAATTATTAACTGAGATTAGTCCAAAGATTTTTTAAAAATATTTTTCCAAGTGTATGAATTTAATAAAACTTTTCCGCATATGATTTTATTCCTATTAAGAGATCGTTATCATACGTGTTTTTTTATTATATTTCTATTTTTATTATTTATCTCTGGTGTTTAATTTCATACTGATAGAGAAATCTTTAAAGTCTTACAATACACCACACATAAATACATATTTGTAATGCCGAACAAAATTATGACGCTGTGTAAACATTAAATGTTGAATTGACAGGTGAACTACAATAGAAGAATGTTGATTGCAACAATATTTTTCAACAACACTTTTATTTTGAACACAAAGAAACGAAAATTAAAAAAGCAATACGCAGATATCGGTCAAGTATATTTTAAACAGTGTGACCAACTAACTTGTAGGAAATTTTGACGATACAGACCGATAGGTCCATCACATAAGAATAGTACAACGTCTTACTGTTTTGGCGTTCTGGAATTTGGCACTTAGAGAAAATGGTGGCTGCTGTGTTTCTAAAGAGTTGATCCTTGCCATTGGCTCCGGTCATCTGTTCAAATTTCGTAGGCGCACTTGGTTCTTAGCTTCATGATAAAGACGATATCCATCGGGAGTACTCAAGGTGGCTGTGAATTAAATCAAAATCGCTGGTAGCAGTATCGGGCTGATACCTTACCAGTGTCTGGTTTAACTTCGGCCATCCACAGAAACCTATGTATGATCTTGCTTTTGCAACAGAAGCTACACACTCCAATGCTGCTATTGACTAACCCTTGGGATAGACACATAGCTTAACTTCTTTCGACACAATGCGCCAGTTGGTCTGGAGTTGCCAGTGTGGTAGGAAGTTACATAGCTCAAGCACTTCTGCAAGGTATTTGTGCCCGTTCAGATGAACCATGTACAAGAAGTTGCAGCCTGTTTCTGCCTTACACGTCGCATAAGTCTATTCAAGGTGTACAAAGGGGCTTAGGAGCACGCTTAGGTCTACTCGGTGCTAAGACTACCATCAGGCGGGTGCTGACGCTGATTGACTCTTATTTAATTTAATCGGTAGATGTATTTGCACAGCGACCACTTTATACACTAAAAAACTTACTTTGAATTGCATGTGAATTTTTTCTTATTTTGCTCGTTCTTGTACGATTGTGTTCGGTCCCATTTCTCTTTGACTCAAGGTTAAGTAACGATGGATGCAAGTGAATTGATCGTAAGCAAACATATTGGGTCACCTGACGCAAGTAGGCATGCATTTCAAATTCTGTCCATTTGTCTGTCACTCTTGTTAAATCAATAGATTTTATGGACCCATATAAAGTTTTATGACTTTAACGGTGCCATTTGTGTGAATAGAAAAAACTCTAAAAAACACACACACACACAAACTTCAACAAATTCATTGTTCTCCGATTAAACTTATTATTTTTCATTCTTCCCTTAATTTGTTTATAAACACATCGATAAACATTAAAAACTTAAAGACAAATCTCAACCATGTTTGTTGTAAAAATTTTAAGTTTATTTGTTTAAAAATTGTTTCGAATGTTATCTTCCTTTTGTTCGCAGACATCGGCTATAAAAAACGATTTGCATTTTCAATAAAGTGTTTGAATATCAAATTAATTTTTTATTGTTTTGTAATACATAAATAAAATGAAGATAATAATAAAAATAAAGAAAAGTAAACATAAAAATACAAAAAAAATAAATAAATCGTTGCTCGCTGAAACATCACCTTAAATTTTTCAATCAACAATACGACAAGTAACCATTCAATAACATTGAATGGCTGACAACGACATCATCAGCTATTTTCCAATGCATGAGTATGGCGGTGTTAATGACGGTGATGATGAGATCTTTAGAAAATATTTCATTAAAACGTTTTTTTTTTTAAATTTTTCTAATTTTATTTCATTTCTGTAAGGTAGTAAGTATCTCTTGGTTGGTGTTTAGCATCTTCTTTTCTATGTGTTGGTTGTATGTATCGGTTTATATCATGAACAACAGCAGCCATCATCTTTAGCAATTTCATCATTTGCAGCAGCAATCAGCTCTGGGTTTGACTTTCATTGTTTATTTACGATTTGCTGATGAAGTGCTGGCACAACATATAATCATACTAGCTCGAGTTTTTCAAATACACATTTTACATAAATTGATTAAATGTTATTTTTTATTTAATTTTTTCCATCTTAACATCTCTTCTCATTTTCATAGCAAACTCATGTTAAATCTTGCAATAAAAAAAGGAATACCATTAAAGTTAAATGAATTTCAAATAAACAAGATTGTTTGGGATCATGTTATACAATTTCTGTTTAAAACTCCATAAATATTTAATACACATCGGTTTTGGGCGTAAATGTTTTATTTACAATTAAATTAAATTTTTTTAAGAATTTCCTTAAACAAAATTGAGGATTTTCTAATGAGAAATCAATTAACGAGTTATTTTATATTAAAAAGAAAGAAATTTTAACATGAATTATTATTAAAAAAATTATTATTATATTTTAGAACAGATTTTCGTAAAATTTAATTTAATAAAAGAAAGTCTATAATTCATTCCCAATGAGTTTTGACATTAAATGTTACCAATACATATAGCCCCCACCGGTTTCAGGCTACGAATTCTTTTTGTTCACATCTTTCAGTTAGCAACATTATATTGTGTGACAACTGATTTGACAGCTGACAGTTAGTTGTTTTGTGGTTAATTTGAATGGACATTGTAATATGAATAGTCCCAAGTCAGAGGAATTTAAGTAATTAATCAAAGAAACATTTGATGAAGGAATAATTTCGCGTAATTATCCTGTTAGTTGACCAACAAGATAGTGCGATCGAACCTTATTAGATAATTAATACGTCACCTGTCTACGCCAATAAACCAGAGACGATTGAACACTTGAAAAAAAATTGGGTCATTTACAGGCACAGTACGAAAGCAATTGCTGTTAAAAGTATGCGAAAATAAGACTTTCAGATTTCGCCAACTATACGCCAGCCATGGCGATAGATGGCCGAAATCCTATTCAAATACTAATGGCTTAAAATAACTTTCCATTGGAGCCAGATTCATCGATATTAAAAATATTCTTCTTTCTTTTATTTTAATTTTAAGTTGTAAACCTCGAAAAAACACTCTTTACTTATGTACAAAGAAAAAATTTTTGTACGAAATTTAATATGTGAAAATCACATCATTAGTGAAAAACATATCACATTAAAGGAACTGACAAATTGTAGGAACTTTTGTATCGGTTTTTTAAAACTTATAAAATAGTTATTGGTGATCATATTTATCACAAGATACCAACAATAATTTAATAATCTTTACCACATACAACCAGTAAGTACTTCCTTCTTAATTCCTTTACTTCATTACTTTCAAATTTCAAATATTTTACATAAAATTCATAACATAAATTTGGTTAAAAAATTTACAAAAACCAGGTCAAAATTTCAATTGATTAATTTATAGAAAACAGTCGTTAACAGCAAACCAATTCATGTTTTTAGTTCTTATTTCGATGGTCCTTCGGCTGAGATTGTACTTTTTATGTCATTTGATTTACAATTGTCCATTCGAACACTAAACAGGCAAACTTCAATATCATTTGTTATATTCTTTTTTTTTATAAAAATTAAATATTTTATATATTTTTTTATTTTAATACAGTCTTTGAGAAATATTAGCTTCTTCACCCCATTAATTTGGAAATACATATTCCCATAAAAAATATATATATTTTTTCTTTTTTATGTTCTGACAGCCATTCGTTTAAGTTTTCATTTTATACCCTTCAGCTACGAAAAATAAATGAAATTAATCTTGTGGAAATCTTAAGCCTTAACTGATTTTAATTTTTGGTATGCGTAACGGAAATTGACCAAAAACGGAAATTGAACAATGCATTTTACGTACAGTAGCAACACACATTTGGGTTCGTCTAAAAGCTGGTATAGTGCAGCAGAGCAAGACAGGAGAGAATAGATGAGCAGATAGATAGATGTTTAAGCATTCTTTTAACGCAACTCACGTTTCACACAGCACAGTGGGCTTGAGTCGAAATATTTATTTATATGTTTTTTTTGTCAATTAATTTTTTGACAAATCGGTTAATTATTAAAGACGTGTCTGATTAACGTAAAATTTGTTAGAAGCATAAAAGATAAGTTTAAAAGGAATTGCCCAGTGCGGTCCTAAAAGAAGAATACCATTTTTAAGCTTTCAATTTGCTGTTGCTCTTCCGATTTCAAAAGTTCTAAAGTGTCCTTAAAGTATTTACTAAGGCCCAAGGCATATTTATTTGTCATCAAACTTCAATTACTGAATATTTTTAATGTTTGAGATTTTTATTTTCAAAACAAAAACACTGGATACATTCACCTTATAAAGGGAATACGCCTTAAAAACATACTTGCACACCTCATGAGCGGCTTAGGGAGTTCTTCCTTAAAATTTAAACTCGAATACTCCTCCTTTGTGCCGTTGTAAAATTCTAATCGGACCAGCTGATATTTTGTTTCTAGCCACACTATACACAAGAGGCTTCACATATCAAGTACTAGTAACCCAGCTAACCAAACCGTTTCCCAAACATTTTTCGGAAAAACTTTCGACAAACATCGAAGGCAAAAAAAGTGTTTTCCTATTTCGAATATTTCCACATTACTTCATAAACGAGTCCTTAGCAGCATCCTGTGCAGAGAAAATTTTTTCGATACAAAATACTTTATATATATAAATCATGGAAAACACTCTGAAATCTGAAAAACAATTTTTTTCTCCGATAAAATTATATTTTTGCAAAATAATATAAATTTTTGCGATATGACAATACCGGCCGGAACAAAAACGAGCCTCAATATAACTGATTTATTTTATGAAATTTAATAGATTTCGATACCGTAAGAAGCTTATTCAAAATTGCAGTCTATTTGCTGCACTTTGGCGGAAGCGTATTGTGGAAATTTTCAATTGCTTTGAAGTTCACAATAGCTTGTCGAGCAATTTGGTTTCGAAAATTTTCACTTTTTCCGACTTTTTCTTCCTTCTTGACGCATGTTCGGAAATAACTTGATACCAAATTGTGAGAGAGTGAGTTGCTCAACATTTGCTCTCAAATGAATATCGATTTGAAATAAAAGTTCAGTTTTTTGAGAACCAATTATTAAATTGTTGCCTTCGTAACGTTTGAGCTTGTGTTTGTTGGGTTATAGTAAACACAAACATACACCCATCCTCTTAGCTTTAGACACAAACACCATTACACACATTTGATGAGTGTCCAGCCCGGCCAGTATTATCTATTGACATTTTTGGAAATTGTAACATATGAAATTACCTTAAATTGCAAAATGAAAAGGAGCAGCAAAAGACAACCAGCCAAGTGAGGCGAGTCACTTCAAGAGCGAAAAAGGGAAAATATCTACATTCCCACAAGAACAAGAAATTTGTATGAAACCATGTGCGTTCCCATGTGTCTGATGTCTATTCTACAAAGTCTGGAATGTGTGAAACATCAAGATGAAAGAAGAATGTGTTGAAAAATGTTTCTTAATTTAGTTCGTGATTTTGGGAATTGATTTTCTTGGCATTTTTTGTTTGGCAATTTTTCACTTATTTTTTATTTTTTATTTGCACGAGTATTTACAAACACACGTTCCATACGTTCATGCATGCATGATTGGATCTACATGAAAAGGGTGTGGGAGCTAAGTGTGTAGTACTTGGCAATGTTTGTGTATTTGGGGATGAAATTACAATTTATTTCAAGCAAAATGTGTTAAAAGATTTTCGCACAATTATGTGAAAAATTTGATGAGTTGATTATTTTTAGATGGACTACAATGGAGGTGACACATGATTAATGCTAGGAAGAGTTTTTGAAACTTATGGGAAATGACTTTTGCCATGAAATTGAAATTTTAATTGATATTTTTTATTGAGGTAGGGAAAATTAATTCTTATTGACAAAGTTTCTAATTGTCTTTATTTAAAGAAAAATTCGGTGCCATATTTATTAGTTTCAACACGTTTTTAAATTCTCTCATTAAGTACTTACAAACATGTAATAATGGCTGAAAAAAAATAGTAGAAAAAAAAAGTCAGTCAATTCAATTGTAACCTTTTTTACCCTTAAGCATGATTTATGATAATTTTGTCATTTTATTTTTGTATTTGTTCATTCATTCTGAATGACTTGCTGCAATTGTAATCAATGATAAACTTTAACAAAAACCTCTTTTAAATACAAGTTGTATAGAACCGGCAACTACTCGCAGTTAAAAATGTTTTCGCGTAAAAGTTCATAATCGCACTTATGCAGCACATTTGACGCATTTTTAATCTGTGTGCATTATAAAATTATTTCAGTGTATTAGTGTTTTTACGGGTATGCATGTGTCGCATTAAAAATAGTTGTATAAAACCAAGTAGTACATGCGTTTGGAAAAGAATGATGATAGTATTCCTGCCCTTGGCTGTTTGTGCTGAGTATTGTGTCGAGTATTAAACTCCGGGGAGTGTCGCATGGGAATAAGAGATGTATGAATGAACATTAATTTTTCTTATGTTGTTGTTGTTGCTGTTGTTGTTGCTGTTCAATAGGGGTAATATCGCAATAAAACTGCGTTTATGTACTTGTAGTTTGTAGTTTAATTTTATTTTCTATACTTTTAATACCAGAGTTTTGTAAAACATTGATAAGTCGAGTTAGTTCTCTGGGAGTATATTTTACGATGTGTGAGTCTATCATTGTCATCATGATGCATTCAATGACAACAACAACAGCGGCAACATTAGCTACATACTATTTACAATAACAAAAGAGGAACATTTTTTTTGTTGTCTATTCATGTTTAATAGGGCTGCAGATATTAATGAAGTGTACAATACGAATACAATAAAAATGCATCTACAAATATCTATTTATCTCTGTTTCCATGGGTAGAGTAGGACAGTTTATGCGTTTTTTCCTCTTTGTTATTGTACTTTTTGCAGTTCTTATGGGAAATCTTTTTGTATGGAGATTTGATATGATTCAAGTCTAGTCTAATAAATATTTGTTGAATTAAAAAAAAACACAAAAAATAATGAAAAAATCTACAAAATGTGCTGTATGTTTCAAATATCATTGTCTTGTGCCAATTGGGAATTGTTTTGTATTAATGACTACGAGTGAGTGAGTGTGTGTTTGCATCCGTATTATTTCCAGTGGCAAAAAGATTTGCCCAGGGAGCCCTTCTTTAAGGCCTTATTTACCCTGCTAATTTTAATAAATTTCTAGCACTTCGGTTTTAGAAGCCTTTTATAGCCCAACTTCAGCAGGCTTGACTGGAAGCACTAGAAGGTGCTATTAAAATCTTATCTTAACAGTACTGCAAGAACCCCTATATCAATGACAGAAAAGAAGAAGCAGTTCTAACAGAAAACAAATGGCAGGGCGACCATCTGGTAATAGTAAATTTTTTGTTGAACTCCTATTCTATACGACTCTACAGATTCTGCAGGTTGAAATTTTTAGAGAATGCCTAAGTAAGCCTTTTTTCTGAAAGGCCTGCTTAGTTAATGCCTTTATCGCTGAGTTACTGTTGCTGCTATTGCTTATAGTTTTGTTCGTGTATTATTGCTAACTTAACAATATTGAAAAAAAAATGTTTTGGCAGTATATAAACACAGTGGTTTGAAAGGGAATAAAATAAAATTTAATATTTTCAAAAAGTTGTTATATGTTGTGTTCAAATGAAGTATATGTGCTGCATTAATAGCAGATCATCAGTAGACTTTCAACAAAAAAAAAATATATGTACATTCATAATGGATATAAGCTGTTTATTGGTTTATTTGCAAATGTTATTTAACTAATATTTATTCGTGTTTTTTATTTGTTCGAATAAAATTTCATCATATATTTTTGGTTTGAATAAACGAATAATTTTGAAATTTTGTTCGAATAATTCGAACGAACAAACAATAAAAAATTGACGGTTGAAACACCATTAAAAGAGGATATCAAGTTTGTTTGTTCTTTTCTCTGATTTTTCTAAATAGTTCAGATCATCATCAATACTGTTAACGATTTTTGCGTTCGTACGATTTCTTACTTTACTTATAGAAGCGTAACGTATGCGTAACGGAAATTGACCAAAAACGGAAATTGAACAATGCATTTTACGTACAGTAGCAACACACATTTGGGTTCGTCTAAAAGCTGGTGTAGTGCAGCAGAGCAAGACAGGAGAGAATAGATGAGCAGATAGATAGATGTTTAAGCATTCTTTTAACGCAACTCACGTTTCACACAGCACAGTGGGCTTGAGTCGACATATTTATTTATATGTTTTTTTTTTGTCAATTAATTTTTTGACAAATCGGTTAATTATTAAAGACGTGTCTGATTAACGTAAAATTTGTTAGAAGCATAAAAGATAAGTTTAAAAGGAATTGCCCAGTGCGGTCCTAAAAGAAGAATACCATTTTTAAGCTTTCAATTTGCACTAAAAAGGTGCTATTAAAATCTTATCTTAACAGTACTGCAAGAACCCCTATATCAATGACAGAAAAGAAGAAGCAGTTCTAACAGAAAACAAATGGCAGGGCGACCATCTGGTAATAGTAAATTTTTTGTTGAACTCCTATTCTATACGACTCTACAGATTCTGCAGGTTGAAATTTTTAGAGAATGCCTAAGTAAGCCTTTTTTCTGAAAGGCCTGCTTAGTTAATGCCTTTATCGCTGAGTTACTGTTGCTGCTATTGCTTATAGTTTTGTTCGTGTATTATTGCTAACTTAACAATATTGAAAAAAAAATGTTTTGGCAGTATATAAACACAGTGGTTTGAAAGGGAATAAAATAAAATTTAATATTTTCAAAAAGTTGTTATATGTTGTGTTCAAATGAAGTATATGTGCTGCATTAATAGCAGATCATCAGTAGACTTTCAACAAAAAAAAAAATATATGTACATTCATAATGGATATAAGCTGTTTATTGGTTTATTTGCAAATGTTATTTAACTAATATTTATTCGTGTTTTTTATTTGTTCGAATAAAATTTCATCATATATTTTTGGTTTGAATAAACGAATAATTTTGAAATTTTGTTCGAATAATTCGAACGAACAAACAATAAAAAATTGACGGTTGAAACACCATTAAAAGAGGATATCAAGTTTGTTTGTTCTTTTCTCTGATTTTTCTAAATAGTTCAGATCATCATCAATACTGTTAACGATTTTTGCGTTCGTACGATTTCTTACTTTACTTATAGAAGCGTCATTTAATTCTTCATCGTAGTTGAGGTCATTCGCAATACATATTCTTATCACAAAATAATCATGTTTTGATTTTTTTTTTGAGAAAAGGGAATTTATGTTAAAACTTTAATTTTTAAATCTCGGCTTTGGTAATTGATTAATAGATAAACTGAAATATAGTTCCAGCAAAAGATTTTTAATTATATTTTGCACAAATGTTTTTCAATACCATAATAGAATTAATGTATTTGCAAAAAAAAAATAAAAACGAGTTCAGAGAAAATTCAAACTCAAATATTCTTTCAAATTCTAAAGTTAATTTTTGGAAATAAATGTTTTTTCATCATCTTCTCATTGGAAAAATGGAAGTAATTTTCAAGAATTCAGATTTAAAGAAGTTATATGAAGAACCTTTCGAAAAAGAAGTAATTTTCAAGAATTCAGATTTAAAGAAGTTATATGAAGAACCTTTCGAAAAAGATCGTAAAAATTTATTTTACTTTTACAGAACTTTGTTCGGTATTTTCTCAACAAATGTTGTGAGTAGTCTTGTAAATAAAAAATGTTTATTTAATTAAATTTAGATGAAAACACAGTTAGTATCTACATTCACATTAGAAGAAACGAATTGACGGTATGGATCCCTTTAATAAATATATTTCAAGAAAAAACTTCAATTCTAGAATGCCAAAACAAAACTTAACATTATTTCGATGAATAGAAAGAAAAAGCAAACATCTTCAATCACTACTTATGCGTTATTAAAATAATTTATATAATTAACTTTTTCGGATGGCCTGTTTCAGTAGGAAATTGTACAAAAAATGAAACTCATTTAAATCGGTTGGAAAATTTACCTTAAAGGTTACTTATTGTGTATATCTACAGCGCGATCAAGTCACATTCGGTCACTGTTTATTTCTATAATTTGGACTCAGCTTGCCTACAAGTCTATTTAAATTTAAAATTTTTAAAAAAGTCTTACTAAAATGAGAAATTATATAAAAATTGCAACAAACATAATAATAGTATTTTTAAAAGAATATAATTTTAAATTAATTTTTGAAAGAGAAATTTATCAATATCAATAAAACTCAAACTACTGTCCCACATCATCAATTTTCTATTGCTCATTTTACAGTTCATATTCATCATTGATATCGGCTGAGCTGATGGAGTACGAGTAGATATCTAGTAGTAAATGAAATTTTTTTACGACTCTGTTCAGCTCATTCATTCATTGTATTTCTATAATGAGATTTTCTTCTATTATTGTTGTAGTTGTTGCATTTATGTCATATACAAAAATTGAAATTGGAAATAATTGTAAATTTTTTTCATTACAGTTGTTGCTGTTGTTGTAGTTTTATTTAATGTCGATTTTATTTTGCTGATAAAACACAAATGTTCAAATTTCAAGTTTATTGTTTAATACTTGCAGCAGCAACAAACAACATCAGCCGCAGCAGCAGCAAATGCTGAAAGATGTTTGTGAAATGAATGAAATAAATACTTGCAGCAAGCAATTGCATGTTGTAGACATGTACATATAAAAATCAAATAGAAGATAACAGGAAAAGAAATAAATCCTTACGTACGTACATATGTATGTATATATGAATGTGCATCGTGGCTATGTGCACATATTTGATGACTTAACAGATATAGGGACGGACAGACAGACAAACAGATAGAGATGTGGATAAATAATAATGATTTTATAACTACATTCGTTGAAATTTAAGAGGCAAAAAGAAGAAATATTTAGTGTTCGTAGTAAATAGTAGGAGTATTTGATACTGATGATAGATAATTTAGTTGTTTGCAATAATCATGAACAAAATCAATAACAACAAGAAATTATGGCTTTTACGGAGTTTGTCTGTTTGCCTGCGATTAAATGTTTGTTTCTTATTTTTAGATTTATGTATTTCAGTAATAGTTTTATTTTTGTTATTTCTTATTGCATTTGCAACGTGCTTTTCTAAAAATTTTACCAATTTTAGAAACAATTATAAAAATAATTATATATATGTAGATTTGCTGCATTTTATTATTAAGAAGACATAAAGAGATACACAGAAAGAAAATCGCCGTACTAAATTCAAATATTTTCTACATATATTGAGTACGAGTCGTACTCATAATTTTTAGTACAAATAACAATAAAATATACTTTAATAAAGCTGAAAAAGTGGTTACTTTAGATAACCATTCCTGGAGTTTCTGAAAATGAGTACGAAATTCTTTAATCAGGTGAAAAATCTTGAATCAACTGAAAAATTCTTAGATCAAATTGATCATTTAAATCCGTCCGTACTTAAATCAATCTTTCAGTACTTGATTTTAGTAAATCTGGGATTACGGTACTTTTAACACCGCTTGGGATCGATTTTTCTTTTGAGTGTACATATTTACAAATTAATTGGGAACATAAAAAGATGGACTTGTATAGTAAATTGACAATTTTCAGGAAACGTGTAATGGGATTTACGATTTTTTTAAAGATTTGGAAAATAATAAAAATATCGACGGCTTATATATGAGACCCTCTAATAATCACAAGTTTTAATGAGAGCATTTATTGTCAGGATATTTAAAAATCTTTGTTATATAAACATTATATTAAAGAAAACACTCAATCTCATATACAGTGAACTCGCAATAATAACAAATAATTAAAGTCACGATAGTTCATATTTTTTGGAATGATATGAAAAATTAGCAAAGAAAAGTCATTAACCAACTACATAAAATTTGTTTCTATACAAATGAAAGTTATATTTACTTTAAAATTATTCTTTGTTTTGTTTTAAAAAATTTAAAGGAACTTTTTACATTAATTTTGTTCGTAACATAAAAATACTTAAAAAATTATGAAGAATGAAGGTAAACCAAAAATATATTGCACACATAAATTATTTTTTTAATGCTAAGTACATTTTAAATGTATAACAAATGCAAATTACTCAGATATTTAGCTTATTACAATACTATGTGGTTAAACTTCGTCAACTTTTCCAAAAGATTTTGTTTATATTTTAAAATATTCACACATAGTTCATACTTTAGAGTAGATTATAGAAGGTGATAGATGAAAAGTGTTTATATTTTGAACTGTTTATATATCAGGATATTGTTATTATCGCGAGTGTAACGTATAATTAAATTTTTGTATTATTGGCAATTGTACGATAGAAGGTTGTTGGTGGAAGGTTTCAGTGGCGAAGGCATGGTCACTGGTCACTGAACAGTACCAACTTCAGCTGATACTAATTCCAATGTAACATCAGAGCGCCCTCCTTCGTTGGTACTGAGTAGCACAATCAACGGCGAAGTAAAATAAAATTAATAAAAGAAGTGGCTACTAAACAAAAACACAGCTTCAAAACTCGTAATGTCCTCCTCGCCACCAGAGGCGCTGCAACACTGCTCTACGAATAAACGTGCAAAAAAAAAAGGCAGAGTTGTAAAGAACGAATGAAGCTTCAACCTCCTTTCATATCTATCACTATCCCTTTCCACTAGTTCCAGCACAATGCATTGCATGTGTAGGGGTCATCCCCTGAGTGCTGGTCCAAGATAAAAAAAAAAAATAAAAAAAATTCAATAAGTTATCAGACAGCGAATTTTATAGAGGGATCAAAATTTTATAGAGGAATTATTTCTTGAGCTAAATTAGTGATTATTATAACTCGAAAGCTCGGAACATTTTTAGTCAGAAAGAACATGAACATTAGACAATATTCCAAAACATTAAGTGAAAAATGAACGGTAATTAATTTCGAACAGGAACAACGTTGGTTTTGCATTGACCGCTTCAACCCTACCATCACTGCACATGTGCATCTTCATGTATTCCCCACTTTTCGAGTGCCTCTGTTGAATGTGATTACAAATCTTATTTGTATAAATTTTTACCGGAAAATTAATACACGAACTGTCTATCCATTCATTGTCTGGTTGGTAATGTTAATTTTTTAAAGCAAACTCAACTTCACCACGACCAATATTTAATTTAATTTGTATTTATTTATGTTTTGTTTTTATTCTACTTTTAATTCACTAGTCACATCGGTATTGCCGATATTTTTGTTTGAGTATCGATATTGGCATTCGTATTCGTAAGTATTTCTAATTTTCATTGCATCCAAAGTCATCATAAAGTGCATATTTTGAACTCCTTAAGAAGTCAAATTAAAAACATATAGATAAATATCTAAAAAATTAATATTTAGTTCTACAAAGTTGCAACGACATTTATTCCCATAATTTTTTAAAGACATTGGTCGTGTTCATAAGACGTAACTGTTGCGGAACCGTTAAGTGTTTGTCTTAGAAACGCAGAGTTGAGTAGTTCCGCTCTACACAACAGTTGAGTATTGCTGCCATTTTTTCCATCATAAATATTTTTCGCTACATTTAGTCAACATGTTGTGTTTAGCTTCGTAGCTTATTCTAATGCAACGCCGTTTTGTTAGGTGGCGACTGCAAATTAATTTGTTAAATTTTGCATTACAAATGCGATAAAGTAACGAAAATATAGAAATAAAATTAAAATACTCGGTTTGTTATGGCTTCTATTTATATTAATTACATAATTAGTTCAATATAGAGTTTAAAGATTTTTTGAACACAGTGCCGGCTTAACGTTGAAATATAAATACGGGCGTAGGTTTATCATTTTATTGGAGTATTCTGCGGAGCGTTTTTATATTGTGTATATTAAATTTGTGGTGCAGATTTTAAATTAAAAATAGAAAATTCCTGCCAAGAAAAACTTCATTGTAAATTCTGTGATGTCCATACTTTTTAGTATAAGTCAAACTCATTAATTTACCAAATTTAAATTATTATTTTGTAGCACTTTATTTCTTCCTAATTGCTTACATTAATCATTATCCAATTATTAATCAAGCCGTTTCTAATACGTAACTGTTGGGCTCAACAGTTGCCAACAGTTTCACAACAGTTGCCAACAGTTTCACAACAGTTGCCAACAGTTTCACAACAGTTGCCAACAGTTTCACAACAGTTGCCAACAGTTTCACAACAGTTGCCAACAGTTTCACAACAGTTGCCAACAGTTTCACAACAGTTGCCAACAGTTTCACAACAGTTGAGCTCAACAAGTGTGAACAATTGTCACGGAAGATAAAAATATATGATTTTCTCTTTTTACTACATTCTTTATGCATCCTAACCATGTCTTTTTAATCGTTTTTATTTCGTTAGTCTTTTTTTAGGTGATAAAAGGAGTTCGGGTTGGCTTCTTTGTTGTCAAGGATGTTTATCTGATATAAAAGTAACGTTCAGTTTTTGCTCCAAAGTCCCGACATGTAGTAGACAATGCTGATGTAGGCTATAGCAACTATTTTACCTTTCATGTTGAGAAATCTCTCAAATACTACTCTACATTGAGGATTTGTATAAGCTCAATTGATGAATCAATCATTTGATCTTTGCAACTACGCCTTAGAGAATCAGTTTGTTTGGTGAACTGTTTTATTGTTTTTAATTCCATGACTATTTTATTTCATTTATTTATTGTTGGTGATTTAACAAAATTCGAGTCCTTTCAAATTGTGCGTTTTTTCATTATTACAACAGATGCGTTTGCTTTACCATAATTTGCTTATTTTATAATTTTTTAGTCCCACGACGGAGCTGACAGGCACATTTTTTCAATTATTAAGAGCTTGAGTCAAAGTCTGCAGCATATTATATCTGCTATACACCGTGTACTCTAAAGAGGCTTATTTATATTGGCCATGTGCAAGTTCAATTGCATCACTATTTATGTTTGTAAGTCAATGAAAAAACTTTCACATTTTACACGTTTAACTAATGTTTGCTGGGTTAGGCCATATTGCGTGAGTACGTACTTACTCAAATATAATTTGCCAATTTTATAAGCATTAAACTGTTAGAGGCACAATAATTTTCATATTCCATAGATAAATTACACAAATATATCCATATGTACGAATTTATGTAAAATTATTTAATCAATAGAATACATATAAATACATACATACATATGTATGTGTGCATATATGAATGCACATGTGAATGTACAAATATTTTCAAAAACATCTATGTATGCGAAAAGTTTATGAGTATTTGCACAATATGGAAAATGTCTTTGAAAACTTAATAAAATTTCGACAAATATAATAAAGTGCAAATTGAAATTTTATGTTTATGAGGACTCTAGTTAAAATCAATATACATATCAGACAGAGAATGTATGTTTCGTTAATTTCAATACTAAAGTAAAGCAGAAATTTTATCTAAGGATTCGAGTACCAATATAATTCTGGTTTATCATTCTACATACATATGTACAAATGTCTCTTAATAAATCGTAACTCTTCACACAATCGTATATTCGAACATACACAAGTAGTGATGTAGAATATATTAATTTTTTGTATTGGGGTAAAAATTGAAAAGATGGCAATAAGACACAGTAGTATACGTACTCAACAAAAATTTATTTATGCCTTCAGGTAAACAAATTTTCTTCATAATTTATTGTCTTTGCCTGCTGGCAATCAAATCCGGCGCTCCCGCCCTTTTATTCAATTGTTTTTAGAAAATGTTCAAAATAGCAATATTCATAAAGTTAAGGTCAGACGAGAAAAATATTTCATGAAGTGCAACGGCTATTTTTCTTGTCGTATTTTGTTGCATCATATCCGAAATATTGACTGACTATCATTCAGTATCACACCTCTGCGGACCAAAATAAGTCGCTATATGCTTCAACAACATTGGGAAATATTGCAAACTCATTATCGGATATGGGGTTTGTTTGAAAAATTATCGAAAAATAGTGTTACCCGCCGTCTTGGTGATGTCACCCATTAATGACACTATACATTTGTCAAAAACACATCAGATTTGAACTCAAGCCAAAAATTCATTTCAATATAAGCCTAAACAGTTACACAAATTACGCATAAACATTAATTATGGGAGTATTGTCGAAATTTTGTTGTGTATGTATGACACCGATTATGATGGATGGAAAATCAAAAAAATTTGATTTTTGGCATGTTTGACGAGCAATCTTGCTAAATGTTTTGCTTTTACTCTTTATGTAAGTATACATTGCTAACAGGTGAGAATACAAAACAAAATTCAAAATAAATGCTTGACAAGTGTATGCCTTAATGTCAAGCACACGTACACGATTTTGATGTAAAGCATTTTTTCATTTGGAATGCGTTAAAACTGATGTTATGCGTTCTGCCTATTAGTGAAATAGAACCGGAAACCATCAACAACGTCTTGGAGAAATGGCTACATTGAAACTGTCCATGAAATCCTGTTAAATTTTTTAATAAACAAATTTGTTATTTCAAATAAATTAAGACTAGTAAATACAATTTATTTCAATTTTAAAAGGATACTTGCATAAAATATATCATTTTATAAATCACAAGAAAATTTCCTCAATAATAAAAATTGTTATATACATTTTTTTGTTTGCGATTATTATTTCAAAGATTTGCTTCGTCTGACATTACCTGAAGTAATTTACTGACAGTGAAGTAGTGGAAGTACATAAACAGACGTGTGTTTAACTGTATGTTTGTACAATAATTCATATTTTATGTTTATTTGATCAAATTTCTATAATGGGCATGAAAATATTGAAGATGTATTTATTCACAATCATTTGTGTATTTTAATATCTAAAGCAATTGTTACATTTCATCGTATAATGATCAAAATGTCGGAGATGATAATTATGTTTATATTACAATTTTCTGGTAAAACAATAATGAGTTGTATGTTAGCATTTTGTTGGTACATGAGTATATATGCACATATATACTTATTTATGAATGAGCATTGTTACATTATAATTATATCAACAAAATTCCCTACTTCGACATCCATTTATTATTATTATTTCCTTATATTCTGACTTTCATATAATTTTCTACACTCAAAAAATAGTTAGAATTAAATTAAGCAATCTGTAAATTAAATACAGATTATTCGAAGTCTTCGATATACATGAAAACATTAAGAACTACGAAAAGATTAAATTTTAACGAAAAATCTAAATATTATTTCACCAAACAATCAAGAAAAAAATTTTAATTAACAAAAAATAAATGTTAAACAAACTCTAATTCTAACAACAAATAATAATAATTATAGTGGTTATAAAAACCTTCAGAAGATACAAATAGTAATTCTGAAGACGTTCAAAATAGTGAGACCTTTTCTTGATAACGATATGTGGTGAAATAGTGGAAAATCAGAAACAGGCATGACTTGCAATTAACTTGAGTCATGTGATGATTGATAAATGTCCCCATTTGATAATATTTCGGGAGGTAGAGGTGAGATATTCATAACTTTTTTCGAGTGCTCATAAACTTCCAATGAGATCTATTGAAAAACAATACCAAAATTCTATAATTTATTTGCACGTGTGAAAAACGGCAATTCATTTTGATATTTTATACGCTCGACATAGACAAAATTCATGAACATTATTGTTTTATTGCAAAGCTTTATTAGATATACCAGCACTCATACGAGTGTTTATAAACAAATAAAAATGCCATAATTGTCTTAATTTAACGAACGTAGACCAAATTTACATGATGCAATTTTCAATGAAATTAGTTGCATGAAATTTTGCTTTGTTGGTCAGAGGTGTAGAGAAGCAAATGGGGTAGGAAAAATGGCAGAAGCTCTATTTCCAGGTGATTTCATGAAATTTGTTTGTATGCATTTTCATCTTTCCAACGCATTGAAAATTTCTCATATTATGATTGTCATAAATTGCTTGCAAATTTCAATGTTTAAGCAGATGATCACATACGTCACAACTTTAAAAGAAAATTAAAAAAAATGGCATGAAATATTTGCATCATGTAAATTCAGTCTTACAAACGTAAAGAAATTTTATATATGTATGTACATTTCATTAAATGACAGATTCAATTGAAAGTCTATTTGAATGTATATGTAATGTTAAATAAACACACAAGTACAAATTAAAAAATATGTATGGAAAACAGAAAACAGAAAATTTTAAATTTGTTTAAAATTGTTTTTGCAAATGCATATTGATGCTGGTACAAGATTTGTGGTTGTTCTCAGAATAAACAACTAGTCCAGTTGTAATACCGAACAAGACAGTAAATAAAATGTATTGACATGTATTAGAGTTGTTGCGTTAGTAAATGGAGGTTAACTTTTGTTTCGTGGCAAGTTAACACTGAGTAGGCATGTTAGAAACAGAAACGCTTAAAGCTTAGGAGCCAATTTATTCTTTTTATCCTGTTTAATACAGGAAATTGTTTAACATCAACAGCAACATTTGGAGAAAAAATCATTTTACTACAATATAAAACAGAATACAGAACAACAAAAACAACAACTATTTCAACAGTAACAGTTTTAACAGCAGCTTCGAAAGCAAATAAACAGACAACAGCAAAAGTATTAGCAATCAAAGTAATAAAAGAGTAGTTGTGAAATGTATGCAATTTCTATCAATGATTACAGTGTACAACTCGAAATAGCATACGTCTACGAAGACTACGTCTTTGCAGTAGGTGCCCAAACTTTTTGGTCATCACGACTTTCTGATCTCAAAAACCACTCCTATTTGCAATTCAAAATGTGGGCATGAATATTAGGCTGGGTCCAACTCTTTCAGTCGCTCGTTTTAAACAAACTCATGTAATTCAAATTGGACCCAAGTCTAATGAAAGGCTAACAAACAAATGCTATACCTCACGTCGACCAATTGAGACAGATCTCAAATCGATAACAGATGGTAGTTGTCAATTTAAACGTTAAGTTACAACGAAAGAACTCATATTAACATCATCTAAAAAAAATTTAGGAAAAAAAAATTTTGGGTGCATACTTTATACTTTTCAAGTATTTACCACCTCGGATTACCAATAACGAATACATTGAATACCCAGTACCTGATGTAAATCTTTTAGTCACTGATCTATTGCCCAACTATTTTATTATGAACTAGAAAATTGTTTTCATAAACGCAGAGACCATTAAATAAAAACATGCAGGGCTTGGACAGCCGACCTGTATCGTAAAAACCACGCGCTACTAATGCACCACTCATAGAATAATTTACCAGTAAGTAGTTATGTAACTACTGTAAAGTAATGAAGATGGTATGTAGTATATGTCGATAAGTATGACGTTCTCAGTAGAAGTCATTACCAAATATTTGCTAGGAATATTTCACGGACGATCTAAATATTCATTAAGAATGCAAATGTGAGATTGCCTACAACCCCTCAAGCCATGCAAGCTAATTAAAAATTTTTCAGTTCTAGCAGAAAGAAATTTTTATCAGGACTAAAGAATCTTTAAAATAAATTTTTTTGAAGCAACCGCTATTGTAAAAAAGTATCAATACTAAATGATACTTTTTTAACTGAGTACTCGATACTACTCAATACTTTCACCGTCTTCTTCATTCCAAAAATAATTATATTAAAAAACTTATAATTTTGTTTAATTAAAATAAGTACTCCATTGCAATTCAAAGATTAAAATATATCTAACTAAACATTAAAATATATCTAACTAAACGGCAAGGCTAAATAACTATTGCAAATGATTTTAAGACGTTTAATTTGTTTCAAGCAGAGTATTATTTTAAAAACATTTTACAGGCAAATTTTGGTATTTACACTATAAAAAGCGAATCTGGTATTGAGTATCGGAAGATGTATTCTCGGAAAATGTATGACCGTTCTCCACTCACGCAAGTACCTTTCGGAGCGTTCTTTTTTTATCGATACAAGATTCACACTAGTTTCTTAGAACGATAGAAATAAATTAGTTCTTTTAAAGGGCTGTAGACAGTAAAATCATATGTAATAGATGGATTAAAAGCTTCAACTTGTAGTTGATTTTTTTCATAAGACTCTAATAGTTTGTTGTGTGTAGTTGTTATTGTAACAGTTTAATTCACAGTACACTTATACCTTGTATGCAAGACACAATTTTTCGGGTTCCGCATAAGCCGAGAGATTTATAACTTTGATGGATTTACAAGATTGTTAATGAAAAGATTTTTATTAACAACTTTTACACACGAATTTGTAAAATATTGAATGCAATCAAACGTTTTGTTATTGTTAATTTATAAATTGGAACTTAATGAAAATGTCGAAATAATTACAATAATCTAATTCCACATCCTTAAAATTTAAATAATATTATATCAATGGAAGGAAATACATGTATATATTTGCATTTGAGAAGATGGAATAAATTCGGCACAACAAACTGAATTATTTTTAAAGCGTATATTTATTGTAAGAAGAGCTTCTAATAAGTCATAGTGTATTCTGTTGCGAATTTCTTCAATGTCTCTATCATCAAGCAGAAAAATACGATTTTACAATATTTACATAAATTTGAATTCAAAATAAAAAAACTAAATAACAAGATTTATAATAATATATTATACCCAAAAATCCCTAGCGAAGAAAGAGCTTTTCTCCCAAAAAAAATCCCCTAAGAATTTTCCCGAAATTTCTATCCACAATCATAAAAAAATACCGTGTTTGGGGAAAAATCCCCAAAACAATGAAATAATAATAACGTTGAGATAACATATAAATCCGGAGCGTGCGAGGCATAGGTGTATACGAGTTAGAAATCTTATATATTCATGCAATTTCAAATAGTGCTGCTATATACTAATGCTTAAAATGTTTGCAACATGTTGTTTGTTTCTAACTGAAAACAACAACAGTTGTTGTCCGTTGATGTCCGTTGATGTCCGTTGTATGGCAGAAAAAGAATTGTACGAGTATTTAGTGATTGCAATAAATACATACTTTGATCGACGTGTAAGTAATAGACGCTGGAACAACAACTACATACCTCCATCTTGAAGAAAAAAATGTGTTGGTTGTTTCTTTGGCCAATACAATGCAAGAACAATGTTTTCTTTTTGGCTGCGAGGGAAACGAACATGGCCGTAATTTTTAACAGTTATCACAGAAGTTTATTTTGTTATTCTTTAAATAGTTGTGATGATTATAGATTTACATGATCATAGATGTATGTATGAGCACAGTAAATAAATTGAAACACAAAACAAAATGACAATAATGGGACAATGGAGTTACTGCTTCAAGTATCGTTCAATTGCTGCCAGGAACTCAATCTTAAAAACTGGACTTACGGACAACGAATTTAAAGTTTTAATTTACATACTTACATCTAAATAGAAAAATAAAATATATTATATATAAAAATTTGATAAAGGATAAAAACGAATTGATATTAATCCGCGTTTTTCGATATATGATCCCGGCGATATATACTTTGGGGCTCCAAAAAGGAAAACCTTGAAACTGGACCCTGAACTTACGGCATTAATTTTCATTATTGCAAAATATATTTTAGGCTAAAATTACTTCAGTATGCGGTACGAGTTAATAACGTCAAGGCAAATAAAATGAAGTTGTCTAAAACATTCAATTCTGTCTAAAAAAATAACATTTATGT
Source organism: Gymnocheta viridis (assembly GCA_956483585.1). Taxonomy (NCBI): domain Eukaryota; kingdom Metazoa; phylum Arthropoda; class Insecta; order Diptera; family Tachinidae; genus Gymnocheta; species Gymnocheta viridis. The sequence continues at coordinate 19,587,200 of OY101441.1, read as the reverse complement.
ACTTTAGGGTGGGTCGATCTAGCAATCGATATTGTGCCATAGATTTCTCGACATATCAAAAAAATCATAATTTTCGACGCGCCCAAATATAAATTGTTTTACTTTTTCTCCAATTTAATTTTTAAGGTTTTTAGTAGGCAATAAAAAAATCGGCTAATTTAATTTTTTGTCATATATTTTTTAATTTATTTTATTTTTATTTTTATTATTTTTAATGAAAATTATTTATTAATGGAAATTTGAATTATTTATTAATGAAAATGATAGTTTGCTAATATTTGTCGATAGAAAAAAAATGTGTGAAAAAAACCTTTAAAATAAAAGTTGAGAAAAGTCAAAAGCTATCGGAAAATCAATGGAACCATATCGAAAAATTTTTGTCCTTTCAAATCGGCTCCACCCTAATGTACATGTATGAATAATAATGAATTTCTAAGGTTGTCATATTTTGCAATACATAAAAATAAACTTTAATTAGCTTTGATCATAGTCAAATGTCTAATACATGTGCATATGTATTTGAAAACTATTTTCAGAACATATGCGATTATGTTAATACAGTTATTTACATAAATTCATTTATATATTCCAGCAAAAACGCCCTGAACAAAAATGAAAAAAATCTTTGTTGAAATACGCGCAATAAAATATTGTGCAATACTATGCAACACATTTATATACATTTGCAACCACTAAAATTATTTCATGTTAACAGTTGTTTTTACTTTTAGTATTTTACTAGCTATAAATACAGTGAAACATAAAATCAAAACAAGAGATGCTATTTTGTAAAATCACAATGGACTAAGCAGAAAATAAATAAACTTCTCAGTATTTACCTGAAACGAGATCACAACTTTTGTTCAACTCTTCTTTCAACTGTATGTTAACTATTAATAGACACTGTGTGTCCCCAGGTATACAACATATTTGTTTTGAATGAAATTTCATGTATGAAAACTATGTTGAATTCATGTTGAGTTTTACGTCTGTTAGCAACTTGTAGTACGACTGTAGTTGTGTAGTGTTTTTCATTTTTGTTATCCTATTTGCTGATAAATTTACAGCCTGAGGTATTATTTAAATTACTACAAATATGATATTTTATAATAGAATTTCTGTTTTGTTGTATTATAAACTATGTATGAATGTAGTATGTGTATGATACAAGCCTTGCAGAAAAAGTCTAACATTTCCATTTAATTGTGTAATTAAATAGACATTTTCTTGCAGCCAAAATATAATTTAATGAATTTTTACTACAGTTTCCATAGTGTGTAACTGAAGCAACAAATTTGATAGAAATTGATAATGTATTAAAATTTTATTATCTTATCTTATTGCTCTCTTATTAAGGGAAAAACAAGCGCGGGAGTTCATGCAAATTAGTTAAGCGTCTTCAGTATATTGCGTTTGCCGAAGTGCATGCAGAGATTGGACATGGTTGTGGAACATTTTATTTTATCCAACAATTTATAATTGTTGAAAACAAGTTATAATTGTTTTAAAATGCTTTTAGCATTATTTAGATTACAATAAACAATTATTATCATTCATAACAACATTTCAACAATTAATAATATAATTTTGTTTAAAAAATCCGACTGCAACCAAAGCTTTATCAGTTTGCAAAAATAATATAATATCTTGAACAAGAAAATATTATCATCATTAACCAGACTATTTTAACTCTGCTTTCTTGAGATTAAATTATACTTATTACATGTTTGTTTTATAAAACGATTTTGTTCTCTTTCTTGCGTACAACTTTTCTATCCATTCTGTATTTTACTTTAATATATATAAAAAAATCATGACTTTTTTCTAGTGCTGTAACAACACAACAACAAAATGCATATACATTTTTAATAAAAACTAATTAAAAATCTTAATGAAAAATAACCCAAAATATAAATTAGTTTAAAAAAAGTTATTAAGAAACAACCAAAAAGAAATATTATTAAGAAGTTTAATAAATAAAATTAATTATCACAGTATTATTATTGCATGCAAAGATTATATGATTATTTTGAATCATATTATTATCATAGGAACATAATATTTAAAGCTTTCAGGACAATATCATACTAAATTTCGATTATATTTAATCAATAGGCAGGGTGTCACAAAATTAACGCAATAATGTAAATACTTTACAGCTCAATGCTTTACAAATCTGTTTTTATTGTCTCTTGTTTAAGAAGACTTTTGAAATTTAAAATGGAACAGTACACAATACAACAGCTAGCAAAAATCCTTGAATTTAGTTTTTATTTTATTTTTATTTTACTTTTCTGAAGCAGGATGTTTACCGTCGACATTTTAATGTGGATCCTTATGCCCCGATTGTGATTCACAATGAAATTGATAGTTGAGTTGTATTTGTCAAGTTCTTATTATATATTACAGTTCAACTCAACTTTACATCAGCTGTTCACTTAGTTGCATTCGTTAAGTTGTTACGGTCACACTTGGCAAACATTTGCCCAAAAAACGTAACCACTACCTTTGCTTGGGGTTAGTGTGATTTAACTGGGTTTTTATATCACAAACTGAAGTCAATTATGCCGCAAAATGCTATTTGGCCAAGTGTGACCGTACCTTAAGTGTAGTTGTACGAGTGTGAGCTTTCAACGTGTGAGAATTCTTATGATCATAAGACAAAAAAATATTTAAGCTGACAGCTCAACTTATCTTTCACTATAAAATGAGTAGCATCTGATGATAACTTCCAATAATATAATAGTTATGTGATGCGATTACTTGATGGAGAACAAGTGCGGATCCCTCTTGGCTACTCAACCACTGGTATTATTGTAATCGAATTGGGTCAGATTGTCCCGACTGAATATGACACCTCTTTCCCCTCCGAACTAAGGGCTGAATGAGCCCTTGATAGATAGTGAGGCGTAAGGAGGAAACACCTCGTTGCTCTGCACAATCTGTCGGTAAAAACTAGTACTAGAATATCACGATCGCTTTGCAAACCAAGTTTTGGATGGGGCAATATTATATTATACAGCACTATTAGGATTTTCACTAGCGGTAAAGAAATGCTACTTTGCTTTTTGGAAATACTTAATAAGCATTTCCAGTGCATATTAAGAACTCAAATGTATACGACTACATTAAAATCACATTTTTTATTGTGGAATTTTAATAAAATTTGTTCATTGAAACCAAGACAAATTAATTGCTTTAGTTGAAAAGAAGGCTAACTGATTCCATCAGTGTCATAAGCGTAATGACAACCATATTTGAAATCACTTTATATTAAAATCAATCTATAAAAGCAATCAATAACTTGTCGCCACAGTCGCTATGTTGTACTCGTAACCAACAAGCAATAAAAATGAATTTTTCTCATTCAGTTTTTCCAGCTAAATATTAATAAAATTTGCAATGTATTTGCATCTTGGCAGCTATTTTTAAGATTTATGATCTGACAACATTATTCCTGGGGCATTAAAGTAGCAAAAAGAAAAAATGCCATATATTCAAGTCAAAATATGTAATAAATTTAAAAAAAAATTCTATTGGAATTCAAATTCAACTGTAAAAATATAAAAAAAAAACACATTAAGAGCAACTGTCAAATTTAATATTTTTTGCTTTATCAAAAGTTTATTATTTTTAATTTAGATTTTATGTGTCAACTAGATGCAGCTAATGAAAATGAGTCCATTCGTTTATAAAATTTTATATGTTTTTTAAAAACTAAATTTTCATAGAGTACAAAAATTTTAATAAAATCACTTTTGATGTGCTTTTGGTATGTAATTATAAAATTATTCTCTTGTTTTTATTTTATTTTTTGCTTTATGAAGTTATGTTGTGTTTTATTTTTAATCAGACAAAAATTGTATATATAATGAATATTATACATATTCTATTTATTTGATGTACAAAAATTTTAATTAAATTGGGGAAAAAGTACATTTAAATTTATGACAGCCATTTTACAACAAACAAACTGAACTGAAATAAAGTCAGCACAAGCGAACTTAACTGAACTGATTTGAACTGAAGTAAGCTGAACAACAAACAGTATTTATATTTAAATTTTGTAATAAAAACAAAAATGAAAAAAGAACATTCTAACAATTTTCGTTATATTTTTAAAATTGAAGGTCTTGAATGTATTAATATAAGAGTACTTCCAATTATCTAAATTTGCAATATTGAACATGTGTGGCACAGTGGCTTGTAATACTTGTTACAAAAATATTGCCTCAATGTAAACATAAATTAAAAATTATTGACAAATAGCAATAAATTATTTTACAACTTACAATTATTTGGAAGAAGAAACATATTTTTCAATATAAATTTAAAAAAATTGATACTTACAAAAATTATTTTAGTATTGATAATTTATCACTTACCTGTAAAGAAACAAAAATAAGTTGTTTAATTAAACAATAAATCATATCTTAAGCCAAAGCTAAATCAAAAATATATACTTTTTAAGCATAACATTTTAATCTTAATAGTTGCAATAAAATAAAATTGTAAAAGAAAGCTAGAAAGTCTTTATATATAGTTAATATATAATTAAATATGCAGTAAAAAATTAAAAAAATGCTTTAAGAACTTTTTAAGAATTTTTCCTCTATAGTCCGGACAAGTGTTCTTTTTTCTCAGTAAAATTTTTACCGCTAGACAAAATAAGTATTTAAAATGTAAAAGATTTTAGTTTAATTGACTTTGCGTGGCGAACTGTTTTCAGAAGCTATTTTATGGCCTGAACAAAACAAAGCGACAGATAAGGATATTTTATTTTTAAACGAATTTAAAAATAGAGCTGACAAATTACATAAAGACATGTGTATTCAAAGAAAAATAAATTCTTATTTTTCAAAATAAATATTTTTGCGTCACTTTTATTATGGTTCTTTATGTTTTTTGTAAATTAATTAACTGCCAGGCCCACTATGTCGATTGAATTCTTTCTTTCTTACAATTGCACTTAAAACAAGAACGAATACGTGTGACATAGAGGGCCTGGCAGTAAATACAAGTGAATTCTAATGTTTATTTATTTTTCTTTTCGGTAATAAAAAATAAATTAAATTAATCTAACTTATCTCGAGCTATAGATCAACTTTTAATAAAAAACGTTTCCAAAATTTTATTATTTAACCGACATTTCGCCACTTCCTTGTGTGGCAACTTCAGGGAAATATAAGTTTTTTTTATTTTTTTTATAAACGTTTTTTATAAAAAATTGGCCTATAGCTCGAGATAAATTAGATTCAAAGGTCGAAAAAATATAGAAGAATAAAAAATAAATTATAAATATGAAATATATGTATTGCATTTAAAATTTCATTTTAACTGTAGTCCGGACGATCCACTAATCCGGACAGTAGCTGAAACTATATCTGTCCGGATTATGGAGGTACTTTACAAATATGCTTGTATTTGGATGAAGGCTAAACTCACCAAAAATAAAGGCCGTTTTTCCGTTCTGTTGTTATTGATAAAACTTATAAAGCTATAATAAAATCTATTTTATTAAACTTTTTCACACAAAGTTTTTTCATAATCAAAATTAATCGAATAATTCGAATGAAATAAAATCTTTACTCGACTTTTCGAGTAATTTAAAAATCCCATTTTCGACTAACTGATTTATCAACCGAACAATTGAAAAGTTAAAATAAATATCCTTGTAGCTTGACATTAGAATTGACTGGTGGGGCAAATATCCGGGGGCAAATTACAAAATTTTTTGAATTTATATGCAAATTTCGTTCGATATCGAATGCCTTAATTTGGCCCTGGTGTTCGAAAACCGTTGAAAATGAATTCTGTGGTAGACTGCTATGAAATTCTTTTTACATGTACAACAAATATGGAAAATGGTTGGCATTGCAGAAACTTTGTGATGAACGGAACTGAATGAAAAAGATGTAATATACGACCAAGGTTTTTATGTATAAAAACTACTACAATTTGTTTGACAATTTTTTGAGTAATAAAATAAAAAGTTTTTCTAAATTTTTTGTTACGAAATTTCTCAAAATTTACTCTATTTGAAATGAGTTTTCCGCAGTTTTTCAACTCCCAAAAAGAGTAAATGAACCAAGAAATTTTAACTGAAAAACACTTTTGGAGTTACTAAAATAAAACGTTTTTTTTTCGATATTTTTCGATAACGATATCTCTTGAACCATTTAACCGATTTAGATTGAATTTGCGGCGCTCATCGCAGTAATTTCTAATGTTCAAAGAAGTTAATGAATACTACAAATTTAAAAACTGGTTTTTGAAAACTTTATTTTTGAAAACTCTCGAAATTCTGTAAAAATAATCAGAATAGATTCCCGTTTCCTCAATACATCGAGATCTGGTGAAAACTTGATTTTCGAAAATCGGCGTGAAATTAATAACTTTCTATTTTCGATAGAAGTTACACTTTACATAACCCATAATTTCGTCTCCACTATTTGGAACGGAATGAACTACTGTTTGGAAATTAAATTATACAGCATTAAAAACTAAAATAAATAAAAGAATACTTAACAAAAACATAAAACGAATTGTTTCAAAATTTATTTCACTAAAACTACACACTTTAGTTGTAGTTTTACATTAAGTTCATTTACACTTGCTACTGCCATTATTATTGCAAATACAAACTTTTGTATCACTCTCTTGCAGGCATAGATGAGCAAACAGAGGAATAGAACAACAGATAGATAAATAGACAAAAAGACAGGCGAACAACAATATATAAATGTCTATTTATATGATATTTTTGAACTAATTAACGATTATGGCCAAGTAAGCTGAAACCTACTGCCCAAATGTTGTCTAACGAAAACATTTATTTGTTTCTATTTATTTATAAGCACATAAATTTTAGTACTACTTACTAACCCACATTTACAACAACATATCTAAATTGAACTCATATATATGTAAATGTACACGGATATTTGTTTATGCACTTGTGTATTTAACCATGTAAACTGAAATTTTGAATACGTGCGTACATATGTATGTATGTTAGTTAAATGTTACAGCCTGTATTTATTATGACAACATCTAACTTACGAGTACAATGAGTTTAGATGAACTAAAACAAAGAAATATTTTACTAAAATAAAATTTCATTTTGTCCAATCAAAAATGAGTTGTGTAAATAAAGTTATTGTAAGTGCGGATAAATAGTTAAGCTGTAGTAGACGAATGTAGAATAGTACGTATGTAATTGTAATATTTCGCCAAAGCCATAATTTAAAGGTGGGAATGTATAATAGCTTCCGGGCATTTGTTTTTCTATCGCCTTTACACAAACTTTGTAATGCACAAGGGGAGAAATTAATTAAGTGTTAGCGTTGCTATTGTATTTTAATAGTTTCTGTCATTTTATATTACATATTTTTAAACTAGTTGCCGGTTGATTGGTTGGCGTTCAGTCTATCTGTTTTTATGATATTTGAGTTTGAGTTTTATCATCGCCGTATATAGTCGGGTTCGGTAACAAATTTATCCATTAATTTGTTTCTTGCGTCTTCGGGTTATACAAAAGTTTTGCCTGTTTCTTAACTAACTTACTGACGATACCAATAGTTCCTATTTTTTTTCTTCTCATCTTTTAAAGCTTCTCCATAATTTATTTATTTATTTACGTATGAAAGTCTACATAATGGTTTCATACAGACGTTAATGACAAAAAATACAGGATTATTCAACATATAATCGAGTAGGTGGGGAAAAGTAACAAATTAACAATTTAGAAAAATTAAAATATTATGTTTGATAACATTTAAACTTAAAGAATAGTCAATAGATTGATATAATTCATTAAAATTTACACAGATTCTTCTCAGCGGATCAGCATTAGTTGGTACGAAAAGTTTTGATTGCAAGAGGATGAAAGTAACGTGTTGGACGGTGGGGGACATTGAATGATATATTATGTAAGAGGAAATCAGATTGCACACTTCCATTAATGATATTTATCAAGAAGGAAACAATTAGCATTGTCCTGCGGCTTTTAAGAGTCGGCAATTTAATAAGCGCTAAACTTTGATGATAAGGAGGTAAATTTAATGATGGATTCCAGCGCAAGCTTCGCAAGCAAAACAGAAGAAATCGTTTTTGATTAGACTCGATGTGATCGATATGCACATTGTAAATTTGATCTCAAACAAGTGAACCATATTCAAGTATAGGTCTTACTAGGGATGTGTATAAAATCTTAGTAATGTACGGGTCAATAAATTCTTTTGCTCATCTCTTAATAAGAGCAAGTACGCCTCTAGACTTATTAACCATCATATTGATGTGAGGAATAAAACTAAGTTTAGCATCAAGCATAACACCCAGATCAAGGAAAGAGTTTACCAGTTCCAGAGGTTGTCCAACCAATAAGAAGTCGACTTGGACAAATGACGTACTCTAAAAGCAGTTGACTCATATTGAAAAGTAAAAAAAGTTTCAGAATATCTTTCACCGCAAATTCATCAGATCAAAACATAACAGACACATGCATACATATGTATCTATCGTGTAGGAAGAAATTAACGTTTAGCAAACTCTATTATGACGGAGCCTGAAATTTCAATACTTGCTCACGGCTCCAGCAGGAATAAATATGGCTTTTCTTTTATTTATTTTATGTTCAATGATTTTCTATAAAAATTGCAATTTTAAATTAAAACAAAATCTGTATATAAAATGAAAATATCAGCCAAGTATGACTCTGACTGGAGCGTGTTGTTTTCCGTACTGGTTTGGTTAGGGACAACCTCTATATTTTTACCGAATCATATTATTGATACTTGCGGAAATACACACACTGTGAGAATTTCGAATGCCTGCCATATAATGTTCCTTTCAAATGCTTACAAATAACTTCCAAGATTTTTAAAATATACCCAATTATTATAAAATATACATTCTGCACTTAAGATCATCAACAGCCACCAAGATAGAAAGAAGAAAAACGGCTAACAGACCATAAAATGTTTCTAAATTGCTTTACCCTTACTTATATATAGATATTAATAACAGCGTTCCCTATTTACGTTGACACTACTACCTGCTAAACTAATGCTATAGTAAATAAAATTATTATATTTATCATATACGAGTATATGTTAAAAATAACATATCTGATTATAATTATATATTATTAATTGACAAACACGTTTTTTAATATCCCTTTTACGGCCGTAATACTGAACCGATTTTGGAAAGATTTATATGTTTTTAAACGAGTTTTTACATAGATGTGCACAATCTTAATTTTATTTAAATCGGTTCGATAATTAGGGACTATGTAAGCAGTTAAAATTGCTACTAACACATGCACACTTATTGCACATGCATGTATCAGCTTTAACTTGAAAAATATACAATGTGTGCATGTGTTTTTGTACAATTTGCTTTTGCATAGAAATGAGACAGAGTTTTAAGTATGTAAATGTTTAATATTAATTTCTAAGATGCGATCGATTGAGTCGGCCGCTGGATATACTAGTTTTAGTATTTCTTGTTGCGCCCATAGTAATACATGGTTGACGAGATTTGAAGCTTGTGACAGACAGACTGACAGACATATTAGCGAAAACAACATGGTTCATTTTTTTTCACTATGAGTACATGGGGTCGATTCTGGTTCCGTGAAACTGTGAAATGAAAAAAAAAACTTTTCATTTTCATTTTCATAAGAGCTTTTCTTTCATATTATAATATCACAACTACACAAATTGCGAATCTCGTTCGTTTAATGAAAAAGTGTTTCATTTCAATGTAGCCGTGATACTTTTGTATCTATGTTAATAAAAATGTAAAAGTCAAGTGCAGATATCGATTCCTTGAGCTGTATGTATTTATTATCGCTGAAAGTTTTCTAACCATTTCTAGGCATTTTTTTATCAAATTTATTAATTAAAAATATATCGTATTACCAACAATGAGAATGGATATACTATACTTAGGCATAGTATGGGCCGCAGCACGGAATTTCTTACGCTTTCATTAAAATCATGTAAAAACCACCCAACCAACTAAAAATTAAAATAAAATAAGTATAAAAAATTTTGAAGTTAAACAGTTTTATTGCAAAAAGAATAATGTACTAAATGCTAACAAATAATTAAATCAATCTAGGACATTGAACAGACAAAAAATATAAGTATTGTTTGCTTTCGGAAAGTGTTGATTTTTCGATAGACAATTATTTAAAAAAAATTTTAATTATGATGATTTGGAGGACTTTACATGTTAAATTATTGGCTTTATTTTTTAGATAACGCGACCTGCCTCAATTTTAAAATATACGGCTCAAATGTACGCTGACGACTGGGTGTTGCGGCCTCCGAAAACAATGCTATTTAATGTAGCGTGGTTTGGATATAATTAAATGCTCCTTGTTTCTTGGAAAATACTCTTATTTGTGAATAAAATGTTACGAACTATAAATTAAATAAATCGTAATTTTTGGATTGCCGATTTTTTGCTGGGTTATTTAACGGTTAATTAATTTTTCTTTAACTTAGTAAATTACAAGAATAAAATCGTTTTAACTTCCTATAGCAACAGCTACCGATTAGGGTTCTTCAAAGAAAAACACTTGCTTTATAATGCTTGAACCCCCCAAACATACATAAATATGAAAATTTGTATAATAATAACAAATGAAAAGCTGATACCTTTTCAAAAATCTAACAAACGGTAGCAAACGTGATACATACACTAGCATAATAATTTTTATATATATTTTTTTATTATTATGATTATTATTGTTGTTGCATTCATAATTGTCTTTATTAAAATGAAATGTATAATTTTCTAATTAGTCGTAGCAGCTTACTTACGAGTATGTTTGTGTGTACAACAAGTATACATGAATTCTCCACAAAGGAGTTATATATTCGTTTATTAGCTGTTCATTATAACTTTCACACATTCAGAAATATTCGTATTACAAGAATATGTTTAAATACATGTTGCACGTACTCATACGTACTTCCGTATCTTCCACCTAGTGGTGGTAGGTGTTATAATGCTATTCTGTTGGAGTATTATAATAAACAATATTAGTTAAATAATGTTGCGTTATGTTTTTTGTGTGCTTGTATGCATATGTTTCTGTAATTAATTAGTTCTTAATATGACAAATGAATTATTGGTTAGTTTCAATTAGTTGCTTGAGTGCCTGAGAAATTTCACCAGAAATTCTAATAAGCAGGTGTTTTCCACAACTCCCTTCCACACTATTGTTAATTTTTTTATATTTCTAATTTCGTTTCCAGGGCTTAACTTGCGCGATTCTAAATAATGATAATTAATTAAGCATTTAATAAAATAATCAACTATGAGTAAGAATAAACACCCATTCCTTGTGGCATGTTAGCAAAGATTATAATTTAGTTTAGGGTTGAATTCAAACATAAACGATGGATGTCAATCGATAATGATGAATTGAGATCTTAGAGTGTTTAATTTTAAACATGAAATTTCGCAGTTTAGTTAGTTTAGTGAAGGTAAAATTTAGATATTGATCTTGGTGAAATTGTTTGTTTGCTTTAAACAATTAATAAAACCTACCACAATACAAATAAGTCTCGTATTCTTTTTCCATTCAGAATTTGTATTAATAAGATTTGAAGTTACATTCAAGCGAGCCACTTAAAAATTAGTGAATGCATGAACACTGATGATGGGGGGCCCCCGAAAAACATTGCTGTTTTTCTGTTCCGCCGCGTAAATTGAAATGTTAATTTTTCTCTGGTTCATTGGAATACTTTCCCTCATATGCAATTATTTCTCACTAAAAACGTTACGAATTTTTTGGATTAACAACCACTTTATTTCAAAGAATACTCACATTTAAATAAAAATAAATAAATATATATACTATATTTATATATAGTATATTTTTAATGTTCAAGGTAAAAGAAAAATTCTATGTCGAAAAAATTAAGCATAAAGTCTTTAAGAACGGACAAAAAAATAAGTTATTATATGAAAATAGGCGATTTTTTCATGAAAGAGTAGAAAAATATTTTTGAAGGAACATGGTGTGGAGGTCATTATATGAAAATAGGCGATTTTTTCATGAAAGAGTAGAAAAATATTTTTGAAGAAACAGATTGTTGTGTAATTTATATTTTTCAAAAATCCTTAACAACCACAAATTTGAATTTCTAAGAAATGTATTGTTAAGTCAGGTGAATATATTTTTGGTGGGTTTGAAGTTCAAATACAATCTGACTCTATCGGAGTATCACACAAACCGATATTCAGTCTATAAAAAATGCTTTATTGTGTTAATATGATAACGGAAAATACAGATCATGTTGGTTGAGTGTACAAATTTCCCTCATAACTAAAAATAGTTTGATAAAGAAGGGACTTGCAAGTCACGTACTATTTCTTCATTAAATGTTAATTTGAATGGTAATGATTTGACTCGAGAAACTCTTAAACTTGTAACTAAGTTTTAGTGTTAGTATTTGTTGTGATAGCGGCAATACACAACCTGTAAGAATTTCTAATATCTAGTACGATTCACAAGATACTGCTCCATATCAAAGAAAACATTTCATATCTAAATTTCTTTAATTCTTAATTTAGTCAAGTTTTTAGTATTTGTTGTTATGGGACTAATAGTAATTAATAGCGGTCATACTGACACATATCTTATGGAAATTTCTGGTGTCTACCAATTACTTTTCACGAGATGGAAGCCTGTGACAGTTGGACAAAAACTTATCGAAAACAATTTTGTGTACGGAACCTTAAAAATAATTAAAAAAAATTTCTTTCTTAGATAAAGGTTTTTTTTAGAAAATAAGATCCCTTTTGTCAGAACATATCAATTATTTCATATCTAGATGAAGGATGCTTAAAGTTCGGTTCAACCGAGTAGTTATAGTCCTCTCATTTGTTTTATTCTAATTATTAGTAAATTTTATAAAAACTTATTAAACAATATAAAAGTTTTATAAAAAAAAACGCTTATTTACAAAAAAAAAATAAAATATTGAAAAGAACTGTTTCGCTTGAGTTCAAATATGAGTTTACACATTTCTTTTTTGATTTAAGAAATAGTTTTGAAAAAATAAATATATAAATATGTGTATTTGTATACAAATAATAAAAATTATTTCACGTTTCCTCTCTCAAAAGTCTTAAATAACAGACAACATTTATTTAACTTTGTTCATTTTACTGGCGAAAAAAGAAAAAGAATGAACAAAAATTAAAAATTATTTATGAAAATTATGTAGACAACAGCGACAACAATAACTACCCAAAACAACAATCCACCGGTTGATTCTCATTAAATTAATCTTTTGTTGATTATTTTTAGTTGTTTTTCTTTTATTTTTTTTAATATTGTTTTTGTTTAATGGTTCACAAACAGTCAAGAAAAAAATATATTTTGAACGAAAAACTGACAGCAAGAACATTAAGTAAATTATAAAAATGAAATATAAATTAAATAATATAAATTATGCAAATTGTTATTAAAAGCGTACGACGAAACGAAAAAAAATATATTTATATTCATCCCAATACAAATGAAACAAAAACAGCAGAAAAAGAAAAATGAATTTCCGTTGTTAATTAAAATTAAAGCCAGCCATCAGCCATCATGGAGTAACCCAACAGAAAGAGTTAATCAAATAACAGTAACAAATTTAAAATTAATTTAATTTGTATTAAATTGTGTAAAACATTTATATTTTTCGAAAAGTTTTTATTTGTTGTGGGTTGAGCCTGTCCCCGACCCTTAAGGTCGGTCTACTGATTATTGGGCATAACCAACAATGAAATGCATGTTTGTACTATACTCGTATTAACTGGCTCAATCCACAACAAATAAAAACTTTTTGAAATTAGATATCTTAATATTAAAAATTTTAGGAATAACATTAAACAAAAAAAGATATATCTTGAAAATTGTTCCTACATTTTTCTTCCTTGAATAAGTAAAATACCTAAAACGAAGTAGTTCACATAGTAAAACATGTTGTAAATATCTAATTGATAAATTCAAATTTGGCACGTTATCTAAGGGGCAATTACTTTAAGCTATTTTAGCTGTTTTTAACTCCCTAGATTAATTATTACTTACAAAATTAAAAAATAAATAAGTACAAACTACATTTCCTTTCATACTCGTCAATATCATAAAGTCTTAAAATAAATTCGCATATTTTGTAATTTTTACCTATTAGTGTCATTAAATAAGAATCTAAGCATTAATATAAAACTAATAAAAATATAATATTTCCTTTTCCATCATCATTCAGCAACCAGAGAACTGTTTACAACAGCAATTATTTTTGTTTTCTTGAGCATCTTTATTTTACTTTTAATCAAGTGTTGCGATCACAATATTAGAGAATGTAATAAAACACTTCTTGTTTTTATTGTCTTGTGTAGCTTTTTTCCTAGTTATAATAATGATTATTGCCAAGTTTTTATTGACATTTTTCTTTTTTAGCTGTTTAGACACACAATCTGTTCTCTGCTACTCCAGTACATTTTTACATTGCAGAATAAATTGAAGTACAAAGAGTTTTCGCGGTACATGCCTTGTAAAGTTAGTATTTGCTGAATAGTGTGGCTGGTGTTTATTGTAAATAAATGTTCAAGTGCTATTAGATCTGTAAGATGATAAGCTTAAATCTTAGATTTCTTCTAACTAGATACTTTTTCCTTTCTCATTCACATCATCAATACGCCGTTTTGTTATGGCCATTAAAGATGCTTGCAATTGATTAGAAGTTTTAAGAGGTAGGGGTTCCATAGCATAAGCACGCTTTGAGAAACCCATGAATTGATGACTTCGAAAATTCTGAACAAGTGTATAGAGTTACCAAACGGAAAACTAATGTAGAGTTGTTGAGTTGCATAATTGTTTATGGTCCTTGGACACTGGCAACTGAGAGTACAACTGATATCGAAAGCGTGAGGCTTACGCTGGGGTTTCAGCGAAACCTCAAACTGCATGTCATGCTGCTGATGTCTAATTACATCCTCTGACAAATTAAAAATAATTCGTTATGATTGAACCAGATGAGAAACATATATTGATCCAGTTTCCTTTATAAAGGACTTTGCAACGAGTAAATTAAAAAATACAATTTTCTATCTTGAATCCACAATATTGCTGTCGTATGAAAGAGGATAATCAATACTATTTTATGCAATTATTTCTATATTTTTTAAGCAAAAAAAAATGCATGCCGATAACCAATCCACTTTTAAAAACTGTTCCTTCAATATTATTTGAAATTAAAAAAAAGTTTGGGAAAAAATAAATAAGTAAATGACAGTTTACGTTTATCGTTTCAGTTTCAAGAAGGCCAGCAGCATCCTTGAAACGTCAGAGTTTGCAATACTAGATCTTTCTAACTTGCCATCCACGTTGCCAATTTAGCCTTTTCCAACTTCGTTTTAGCCTCTTTTCCATTTTTAGCAGCTAAATTTACGATTTAGCTTCGTAGCCATTTTTTGCAATTTTTATTTCTATTTGCACATATTTTTATATTTTTCGCTTCATTTTACCGTCCTTGACTTTAAAATTGGAAAAGTTACAAAATCATTTCGTATTTCAACAATATTGCAAATTTTATACTATTTAATTAAATACCCATATTGCGATTCACTAACTTTTAACGATTCTTAAAAAGAAAAAAGAAATAAAATTCTGCTCTCCGAAATTTGTTCATGAATATGATAAATTTAGAACAATAAAGGTGATATTAAATGTTTAAAAAATATAAATAAATATTTTTATTTATACATAAATACTTTCACATGTACGTATATTATTCTAAAACAACAACTTAAGTTTTTTGCCAAAGGAAGACGTACTTCTACTCAACAGCTGAATTTTGTAGATTCAGTAAGTCCTGGTTCAGACTATGAAAGCTTTCTTTCTGAAATGTTCTCCAATTCTCTTTTGAACTTTCATTAATGTCTACACATTGAAATTTTTTGTAATGAAATTCAAGATTTTTGCATGTTTATCTTCAAATTCTTTTTTTTGTACACAAATTTTTGCTCTCACCACCATGAAAGAAAAGAAAAGTAAAAGAAAATCAAAAATCAAAAGCAGCAACCATTTTCATTTTGACAGTTACGAATAACAAAACACAAGAGAATTTCAAAGTACATAAAAGAGTGTATCCCTTCCCAATCTTCTCCCCCCGTACACCTACAAACTAAGACTTTCAGAAAGAAAAATATCATAGTGTGAACCGTGACTAACAATACAAAAATAATTTCCCTTTACAGATCAGCCGCGAATGTCGTTAGAAATTTTACTGAATAGTAAATTCGATTAACTTTCGTTATATTTTAACAATACGATTATCGCAATAAAATTTCAGCACTACTGATTGTTAAAAATTTTAAAATAGAACAATTTTTGAGCACTTTAAAAGTATACAGTTCCAAACATACAATTTTGTGCACCTTAATTATTGTATTCAAAACTTTGTGAATATTTTCAGATAAAGAATTTTTCTGCCAGATGTGGTAGAAAATTTTTATTACGAAAGGAGGTTTTGCAAAAAGTACAAAATTGTAGGGCAATGTTGTCAATAAAACGATAAATTTTAAATTAAAATTTTTTAGCATTTTTTCGACTCTTTTTTAGAACGATTTAACTTCATCTGGTGTTTTTGGTGTTTTTCTCCAGCAAAAGGCACTCTGCTTGCCACCGTCCTGACAATTGTATCAGTACAATATGAGCAACGATAAAATTGCATACTTCAAATAAGGGTTAATGAAAGAGAACGCTAGCCTTATTACTCGTATTTCCAATTTAGCTAACTCTTTTATATTATATTAGAAATCGAAAATGTTTTAAAAAGGCATATCAAGTGATTAAACGCTTTTTCTAACATCGTTGTTGTGCATTATGTTTCATATTCTGTGATAATAATAATGTAGTAACCATATTTACTCGTAAGTGTTTCTTTGTTTTCAATTAAATAACCTACAGAAGCATCAATTTCTTTTCAATTAAATTTAAAACTTTAATTCTAATCACAATTTATTGCTGCGCCCAACAAACATTCCATAATCAAACCATTACAATCCCTGTTAGTTAATTGTTTTCGAATCCTTCGAATTTATTAAACAAAGCCTTAAATACAAAAAGATTTCCCGTTAACCCTATGGGAATGAACCATACATGCATACAAATACCTCTAAGTGACCATGTATGCCATACATTTAAGTAGAATTGAATATAACTAAGTAGTAACTTACAAACAAAAAAAAAATAAAAATAAATAAAAAATAGACCACCTGTAGCGTTCTTATGGACAAGAATAAAAAAAACAAAAACATGACCAAACTCCTTGGCTACCAGCATTCAAGACAACCAACCAACTATACAGATACAGAGAACCTCTACATTAAATGGAAGTCAAGTGAACGGAAATTTTCACTTAAATGATGCGACACTCAATTTGAACCTGGGATAAATAAACTTGCACTCAAATTGAGTTACGATCGCCAATGCTAACAGTAATAAAGTCGAATAAGAGGAGTAAAAGGTGGTCTGTTTTATTGTATGTGGGCTGTGGACAATATAATTACATCGCACATCTTCGGTTAAGCCTTCAAAGAGATAAGAAGAAGAAAACAAAAGCATCGACAGAAAAGGAAAATCTTATATTCCTAAGTTTAAGTGGCAGCAAAAAGTAAGTAAGTAAGTAGCAAACTCTAAAAAGCATTAGCAAACCTGTTGGGAATTTTCAACTCATTTCCTTTTGGCGATTGCAAGACGCTGCTATAACAAGATGTGATACGATACAAAGATATGATATGAATACTATGCAATACGATGAGATTCAATGCTGAAATCTCAAGCAATGCAATTTGGTGAGAAGCGATACGAAACGATACAATGCGATGCGATTCGTTGTCAATATTTAAGAGTAATCAGGCGGCTTCTTATTAGAGTTCATACATGTGAAGTTGAATTTGGTGTACTCGTTTAACTTTTAGCTGTTGAACGAGCAGCAGTAGCTGTTGCAGAAACTTTCTGAGCTTATCAGCATCATTACAACCAACCCCAATCACGTATTGGCCTAATATGTGACTCTACACGTCTGCATGGAGATCTTTGGCTTTTTTCAAATTGAAATCATAAGAGGACATACAGGCATTTGTTTTTTATCGGGGGGAGGGGGGGGGGGGGGGGGGGGCTCTAAATAACAAGAACAAAAGTAAAATTGCACATTTCATTTACACTGCATGATAAAGAGTGGCACAGTGGGATTTTTCAAGAGGGAATGAGAAGGAAATGTAAGGTTTTTATAGAATGTTAACAAATAAAACTCTTTTTCTATACTGTTTGATTTTCTCAGACTGTTAAAGTTGCCTAATGTATTCTAAATATGAACATGATTTTTGAATATATATATATATATATATATATATATATATATAAATAATGTAAATACAAAAATGTAAAATAAATATTTAAACAAAATGTTCACGTAGAACATAGGGCGTCAACGAATTCTCTCCATCGACTTTTATCTCTGGCAAGTAGTTTAGTTTCGTTCCATGTAAGACGAGCAGCTTCATGTTCTTTTCTGATGGAACGGATTTTTGAATAGGTGTATATAAATAATCCTTGCGTCGACGAAATCAATAATTCTTATTTGCAATTTTCATAGACATAATACATTTTAAAAATAAATCTTAGGAAAGGTACTAACGTTTAAGGCTTAGACTCAAAAACATAATATTTCTTATCGTTTCCTAAATAAATATTGGGTATTAACTATATCTTATTGGAGAATTCTAAAATGTGTGATCTTAATAATTATAAGGATAATCCATGAGACATACATACATACATATGTATAATACATTAGATTAGACAGCTCTCATGTAGTTTACAAGATCCCATTTAAGGGAAACAATAGTGGAGGCTATAATAAAGTGCATACATACACATATGTAAGTACCACGAAAAATTAACTAAAGACTAGATTAGATGGACATGATCTGATCAAAAATACATACATATGTATGTATGTATGTATGTATGCAGATCATCTCAAAAAAAAGCATTGACATCATATTGTCAAAATACAAAATATTTAAACACAAAAACTTACTACAAACGTCATATTTCATATTAAGAAACCAATAGGACAAAGAATGAACCCTAAAAATTTTTTTTTTTGACACTCAGTAACAAAACTCCGAGCAAACAAGGTATGATTTGTTTTACTGCAGCTACCCTGTAATAATTATATCAAAACATTCGTTAACGTAATATTATTTAAATATCTCCGAAGAAGTTTTCCAGAGAGAAAGCGAAAAATTGTTGATTTTCAGCTTGAACATTTTTAATAAAATATTAAAATAACATTTATTTGTTTTAGTGCTAAATAAGTTTTAATAAAACAACAAAGTATTGTTGAAAAAAATATAACGAGATGAAAGCCTGAATTGGCTGCTTTGTTTCCTTGGAGAGTTTATGTGGTCCTAGTAATAAACCTAAGTGAAGACTTTACTTTGTGTGGGAACAGTTACGCCCAATAAAAACAGAGCTACTCTAGTTCATAGTATATACATATGATGATAAATAATTAATTTGTATGGGAGAAGCCATGTTATACTTTCTTATCATAATCATGAATTCTCACTGGAAACCAATGTGATGACAAAGTTGTATAAGAATCAGTTTAATAGAACTAATTGAAAAGTCTGTAGCAAAATTTGATTACTCAGCCATAGACAGGCACCGCACAGTAGGGCGCAAACGTAAAGGTAATAAATCTATTTCTTCTAAAGTAATGATCAGATTACAAACTAATATCAAAATTATATTCTTAATCTAACATTAAAAATATATAAATATATAAAATGTTCAATACCTTAAAAACTATTATTTTTCCTCCCTTTCCCTTTCGTTTGTTCCACTGTATAAGTTATAAAAATGCAACATGTATCGTATATCTACAGCCACAGCGAACAGTAATAACTTCAACTAACTGGTGGCTAAAAGTCACTTAGGCATTGGCAACACTGATCAACTTCAGAGATCGTGTCAGATTAGAGAAATTTATTAGTAAAACGCCGCAGAGGGAGACTCACGTTTGGTCTCTAAATGCCCGTACGTTCGAACACCAACAACATTCAAAACTACGTCAACATTTCAAACCAAGTAAAAAAAGTCACACTAATACAATTCATTGATAGTTTGTTGCCGCTGCTGTTAACTGCTTCTGCTTCTGCATCTGTTCCTGCTGCATGGCAATGCTGGTGGTAGTGAAACTGCTGACATAAAACTGCGGCTATTGTAGCATGTACAGAGTATCATGATTTCAATTTGCAACACAACTTATAATGTGGCATTTTGCAATAGAGCCACATTACAAAACGCATTTTTTGCCTGTTTTTAATGTTCCACTACTTCGGCTGCTAATACTCACCAGAGTGCGGCCGGCATAACACAAGTAGTAGGACTTTTGTTGCAACCAATAAGAAACAGAATCAAGGCAACGAATTCTATACTTAATATTGACTGGAGTATATATATTTTTTTGCAGTATACTGCTCCTGGAAGCCGTAAATCATTGATAAAAAAGAACGGAGTTAAGCGTGCTGATGAGACAACCCAAAGTAGTTGGAAGGCTGTCTGACTCGTCGGTCGGTCGGTTGCATTGCAACAACATTGTGTTTTTCACTACACATGTATAGACCATTTTTCAAATCTAACTGACTGCAGTTTTACTGAAATAAATGAATGTATGCGGAGAGTTTTTCTCTGTTTTATTTTTAATTCCTTCGATATTTTGTTCTGCGATTGTACGTAGCAAATATTTTGGGTAATTTTGTATCATTATGTCAATTAATCACATTTAATTTGGCATAAAAGGATGTGTGAAAATTTCAATGAAACTAATTTATGATCCTCATGTTCGTTTTATTGTTCTTGTTAATGACAATCAAAGTAGTTGCTTTTGTCCTTTGAGTCCGGGAAGTCGGTGACTTTTAACTAAAACTTTTCTTTGTCTTTAAATTGTATTTTAGATTTTTTGTGATTGACAATAAAAAAATCTGATGAAATTTATACGTTTATTTTTAATTACAACTTTTTATTTCTGTTTGTATGAGTATAACGAAAATAAATTTTAAAGCAAAAAAAACAATGAATAATCTTTTTGAATTGAACACATCGCAGATTTGCTCGAACAAACGTCATAACTCAAAAAACGTGATTTTAGAGCTAAATGTGCTAAATTTCTCTTCGGCTTGTTCTTAATCTTGTGTAAAATTAATACTTTAAGCTCGATTTGTGAAGAATAAGTTCTTTCGTGTTATGACGTTGCTTAACCAAAGCGATATGACCATTTTTGTAAGGTCTTGGAGACGGAACTTAATTTGGCACTTAAATATGAAACACATACTAGTTGTATGTTACAGACAAATTTTTAAATAGAAATTAAATAGCACTTTCTCTATATTTCATAATAAAGAAACACAATTTGTTATAACGAGACACCCATCAATAGCGTACCCAAATTTGTGATACATAAAATTTTTTTCTTATGTAGTTATTTATGCGTTTCAAAACTTTTTAAAAATTTTGCAAATATTTTTTTAGCATATTTTAGCAAATTTTATTTTAAAATGCATTTTTTAAGAGCTTTTGTCCTATCTCTCGTTATTTATTAATTTATTAATTAACTTTATTTTAAAGTAATTTACCTGTAACTAACGCAAATATATCAACATGGCCGAAGCTATACTCAAACTTTGATGGCAATCTTTCAAATAAATCAAATTAATACCAATTAACATAATTTGACTGTGTTTTATTTTAATTCAAAGGGCTTAAAAAACACCCTTTACATGATGGTATAAAGATTTATTATTTAGTTTAGTTACATATTTACATATTTTTTAATAAAATGTTGAATTTCTAAGAAAAAATAACTAGTTATAATGCATATTTTGCATATTTTTGTATTTTTTAGATATATAATTCTGAAAAAATTAGTTCATTTAAAGGAGATATCAACCCTTTAATATTTAAAAGTGAAAACAGCTCTAAATTTCAATATGATAGATATCTTTATTAAATAAATACTTTTTCTGCTAAAAATAAACGCAACAAGCTTTGAAAGTTCTCAAAAAGCTCCCGCTTATATCTTTTTGTGTTAAGCACGTGCACTTAATTTATTGTATTCAATTGCTTTTTCTAACAGATATGCACTTGTCATTATTTATTTGAAAATCCGTTTACATGTCCTTTGGAGCAGTTATTTCTTGATTATGCACTCATCAATGTTTTCTTATCTGGATGGTCAGCAACTTAGTGCGTAGAATTACGTTGTTTGAAATAAACCCAAAAATAACCAGGAAAACATTACTCCCACAATTTTTACTCAGTAACTTTTGTTTTGTGTTTTTTACTTAAGACCATTCTGTATTAAAGGATAATAATTTTAGAAGCTGTTAACGCGTATTTCATCAAATAATCACCTCGTCTAATCTTAGTTTGCACAATTTTAGGTAATTTTTGATGTTAAATAATAAATTTTTCTTTTTAATGTATCAAAATGTCTTCAACAATGTGAACTTGAAAACAAACTTTAATAATAATTAATCTATACAAAACAGATCTAGACAAATGGCACTTTGTAAAATAAGCTTGTCCTTTTAATTTGAATACTTTCAAGCATTATTATAAAAAAAATAAATTTTGTTTAAGACAAAAATTAAAGTGCACTCTTTGATTCTGCAACTGGTTGTTGAGAGTACAATATTCTTTTGTTTTTTTTTCTTTTGATTATTATAAGAAAATGTTTTCTTTTCGTTATTTCTTTTCTTATTTGTTGTAAAAAGAAATTATTATGTACATGACAATAATAAAGAAAACCTCCCTAGAAACATGATAAGGCAAAAAGTAATAAAACTTTCAAATGACTTTTTTCTTAAGTTTTTCTACAAGAAAAGAAAGCAATGAAAAATATAAATAAAACAAGAAACAGGAATTAATGTTTGACAAGATATAGCAACTTCTATATACATATTTATATATTGAATTTTTTTATCATTTCATTTTTCCAACTGATATTCTCAGCAGATTACAATGAACGAAATGAGGGGAAAAATTAAAGGAAAGGAAAAAGGGATAAGAAAAATTAAGACTATGGAAATAAAAGTTAAGCCTGCAAGAGTACAAGTGCAAGTCAAAGAGAGTTGTCCCTTTTTGAAATTTACAGTGGTTTACAAGACCAGAAAAGTTTATAAAAACTGTCAATGATTTTACTAAAATTTTGGAAGTCTAAACGAAATTAAAGTATATTTTAAAATTTAATTTGTTTCACCATCCTTTATTTTTTATGCGAAAAGCAATTCAGGACACATTTGTTTGTGTCGTAAAATCAAGAGCGTTCAGCTTAAACATATAAATTGTATATAAAAGGGAAGAACAAAAATTTAATAGTGAGTGACTTTTCACTCATGCTCAAACACGCGCACGATAAATAAAATTGTATCATTCACGGTCACCTGAGTGGACAAAACTTGATCACAACCAAGAAAACTCAAGCTCACGAAATATTCGTGAAAAAAAAACTATAAAATAATTGGAAAATTATTATTATTATTGCTGAGCCGGTCTGCTAGTCTGATGAATAAATTGTTAATTTCTTAAATTAAAAAAGAAAGAAAAGAAAGATTTGAACTTGAGCCAAACAATTCCTTTCAATATGAACCAAAATTAGTTCAGCTAATTACGTACACACTTTAATTATTAAAAATGACGGCACCCGTTAAGCTGCAAAAGACAAAAACCAAGTAATCATAAATCGATAGCTTGATCTCAGCAGCTAATGGTGCTGGAAAAAGCGAGAGAATAATAATATATGGAATAACTAATCATCGAAGATGGGAATTTAGAACTAACCTAAATTTGTTTAACTTGGAAAAATTAATAGAAGGAATTTTCGTATTCGAATTTGTTAAATATTAGGGTTCAATTATTGATATTCCTAGTCACTAGTATTTACCGTCAAAAGTGGTAAAATCGAACAAAGAACGCAGATGAGATGGTTTAGCGACCTCAAAAACAATATTGATGTGTTCTGGTAGTCAGATGAATAAATTGTTTCATTATTACTTTCTTAATAAAAATATAAAAAACTTTTGTTTGTTGAGGGTTTTTAGCTAGTCTATATACATGCATTTCATTGGTGCTAAAGCCAAATCATCAGTAGACCTTAAACCTAATTTGGCTTTAGCACCAATGAAATGCACCAATGTCGGATGCATCCCTACATGAAACACTGTGGTGCAATACCATTAAAGAAAGATAATGAATTATAAGAAAACTCATATTTACGGTTTAATCATGCAACGAATTATTTATAGAGTTCCTTTTACATCCTTTCTCATCCTTTCACTGTACAACACATTTCTTTTTGAGAAATCTTACGTCGAAGATGTGTAAAAATGACACCAAAGGGATTAAAATATGAATTGTTTGAAAAAATATCTAAAACATAAATTCTTAACAAGAATTTACAAGAAAAAAATGTTACCAGAGTTTGAGGTCATTTTCTATATAAAAAAAGCAAACTTGAATGAGAAAAAAGAAATTATAATAATAGAAGACTAACTCTAAGAGCCAAAAGAACTATAAATTCATGAAAAAAGGAAATATGGGGTGATATTTTAAGTATTTCATTTTGAAATTCAAAAGAACTCTCAAAATGCTAAGAAGTGTTTATTTTGGCCTTCTATATCAAGAGGCGTTGGTATAGGATGTTAATAAATCGGGCCAATGTTCGATCCGTTGTAATATTTTTTACACATTTTTTTACATTCTTTCAAGAGAAACCTAGTAAGTCGGGATGAGCCATTCTGCTGACGATTTGCTGGCTGGATGCAGCAGGACTCCAGTATTTCGAGGAATTGGGACCTCTTTTATTCGATCCGCTACTTGTATAAATTTAGCAGGATTACGTAATGAGGCCGGGGACACTTGGTGGGATTGTCAGGACTCAGCAAAGTTTGTCTTACCAGGTTTTTGAACTTATTTACCGGGGTTCTATAATCAAACCAGTTTCGTGAAAGCGTCACTTAAGCAGGCCAAAACTTACTGCGAGTATGATAGAGCCTGAGTAGTAGCGCTCCTAGTTCTCTTCAGGGATATAAAATCCCTGTTTGGGGATAAAAATTTCGTGTTAGGATATTTTTTAAGAAAATGTATGTATTCTGCTGAATCTTAATTTTTCTTTAACTTTTTATTTTCTTAATCAGTAATGAAAAAGACTACTAAATTAGTGGTGGTATTGCCGAAATTTTAAACTGTATTTTAAACAAACTGCAATTGAACAATTCTAAAAGAAATTTGTTATCATAAATAAAAGCGCTATCTAGGAGATTTTTCGAAAAGAAAACCAAAAAAAAGGGTAATAAAGTTTGCTTGAAAAAATAACCTGAAAACACTGTTATGAAGAATAAAGTTATAGCAAGTGCACATCATATATAGATCAGTGATGCTATTTCTAAAATCTTATCTTTGTAGTCAAAAAATATTAACATAAAAAAATCACCCTTTACAAGCAAAAATATAAGCATGTTTACATTTGTACAAAATAAAATGAAAAACTTTAATTGCATGCAATGCGATGGATGGATGTACAGCACAATTTTGTAGTTTAAAACTTTTGTCTGCATTTCGAGCGAATGAAGAATTAAAAAGTCCTTTAGAATGAGTTTTCATTTTACCCTCGAGATAAATGTTCCTACACCACTGACACATTATTGTATGTATGTGTTTGTGTGTGTGTCTGCTTGTATATGAAACCAACAAAGATCTACAAGGATACTAATGTAAGAGCAGGAACTATTATATCTTACTAGACCAGTAAAAGCTTAAAGTCCATCAGTTTTGTTCTGTAAACGACGGATTTTTCCTTCCACAGTTTTTTTTGTTTTTGCGTGTTTCTCTTCTCTTTGTACACTGACAGCTGTTTGGTCAGCGTGAAATTATTTTAATGAGTTCGAAAGTCAAACAATTTGCATTTTGTGTGCAAAAGCTTTTTTGTATTGCTTTTTCGGCAAACTTCTTGTTGCGAATGTAAGAATAGTATGTAAATGTATAGCATGTGTGTGAGTGTGTGCGTGCCTGCATACGAATTATGATGATGACGGCTATGATGCTGGTAGGTATGTATTGGTATGGGCATATTTCGTGAGCAATGGGAATTTATAGCATGATAATGGCGATGAAGCAAAAGTTTACACAATTCTCTGAAGCGTTAAGCGAATTTTATATGAGTTAAATAACTTTGGATTATTAGCCACACAAGTAACATCAATTAGCACCACAACATAGTATTTACACTAACAAAAAGAAAACCCCACAAATTGGCTGCTAATAAAACAAAATTATAATAAAAGAAATAGAAAAGAAACTTTTTCTTCCCTTAAGATGATGACAGCATGAAGCACCATCAACCACAATAGCCAAGTAGTCAGAAGTCAGAGCAAGGAATTCATAAGCTTCAGCATCCACTTGACCCTAAAAATAAATACATACATACATACATATTTATTCGTATACTGCTACAATTTTGTGCCATAAGTAGAGCTACTTGTATTTTCTCTCTTGAACATTATGTATTTAATTTAGGAATCTATTTACCGAATGCAAATTCTCTATAGTTAAACTTTTATCGTTGGGAATAATTTTCATTATTTTATCACTTAAAGTTAAAACAGAATGTGACAATTGTTATGGAACACAACTTTGTTTTAGTAATTTAATCCTTTTATGAGTTCGGGGCCTATTTGGCATACCTATACATAAATTTGTCACCAGAGTCAGAAGCTGATAGAATTTTAAATCAACTAAACATAACGAAAACGGTTCAGTTATTTATCGATAATTATTTTTTGCTCTTCAAAGTAATCTGCTTCGTAAACTATAACCCGGTTTTGAAAGAACTTGCACCATCATTTGTTTTAAAGTCTCATTTGTTTCAAATCGATTTAACCAACGTGGTAATTTTAGCTTTTGATAACATGTTTCCACCATTGGGAATCGAGAAACTCGAACGTTATTCCTTGTTAAGAGTTTAATATGAATTTTGAGGGGATGGCTTCGTCCCGAATAATAATTAAATAAATAAAATATTTGTCCGAAAGTTGACAAGTGCTCCTGTAAAAATCCAACATACAAAGAGTTTGTATAAAATAGTACACAGATTTGAGAGTACAAAAAAAATATACTATGTACGCTGACTTAGTATCATATTAAAACCCATTAAAAGCAAGTAAAGTTATTTGTTTTGGTGCAAAAAAAAATAAAAATAAATTGTATATACAAAACAAAATTACAAGAGAAAACCAAACTTTGGCGAAAACCACAACAGCTTTGTTTTACTTTTTTATTTAAAAAGGAAAGTAGAAGAAAAGGAGCACAAAGTAAGGCAAAGTTACAATAAAACGGCAATCGACAACAATAACTTCATTAACAGACCACAAAGAGTTGTTGCTCTTATCAGGAGGCCACATCAATAAACCTTTGTTTTGGGCTTAAATATGTACATATATATATTTTTCCTTACTGAACTTCAAAAGGAGTAGAACTAGAAGTGTTGCCATGTTTAACAAAAAAATATATATTTTTTCTAAATTTGTGATAAAATATTTATCTCTTTTATTCTTGTTTTTAATATTTAATCCATTTGCATTTCAGAGTTGTGCAAATTTGAACAGCCGATAGATAGGCCTTGCCGTTATAAATTAAATTAAAAAAATCTTATTTAACAAACTTGCTTATGAATGAGGAAACCTCACACCATTTATTAAGTAGTATATAAAATTCGTTGTTCTGTATACTTCAATAATGAAAATTATATAAATAAATATATATTTACATACATATTTATTTAAAATTTGCTCTTATTCCAAAGGAAAAAAACGTTGTAAAAAATAAATATTCCCTTTGGCTCTGGGGTTGACTTTGCACTAACGAGAATGTACACGTTTTCGCACACACATACATACATACAAACTTGTGGCTCTGGTTGGGCTGCTAGTGACCAATCATCGTTATAAAATCGTTAGCATGGCTCTTTGATGTTTGATGTGGCTTACCATTTAACCAAATGAGATTATATTAAAGGATAGTATGTATGGATGTATGTATGTGTATTTCTGCTGACTTGTGTCTGCATGTGTATGAAATTTAATGTATTCAAGAAGCATCAAAATTCTAAATTCTCGTAGCAAACAATAATGCAACCCGCGTATTAGTTGAATGGACTTTTTCATTACTAAACATCGTTTATGGCTGCATTATCTGATTATTTCTATTAAACACACAGATAAGATAATAACTTTAAGTTTTGATTATATATGAATATATACAGAGTTCAAAAATCATATTATGCATGTAAGTTAGGAAGAGGACAAAAAGGTTTAGGTATTAATATTATTAAAATATGTGAATAAGCATAAGTTATAAAAGCATCTGGTGTTTACAGTACGGACTGGTTTTATTTTATAGCAGCTTCCCTGTTTTTTTAAGATATTAAAGTAAATCAGCAACGATTTTAGGTTTATATGACCATCTATCCAAGTAGAACTTTTGGTGTTCTAAGTTATGTTTTGGTTGATTTGTTGTAGCAAGAACGAGGATTCATGAACTGTTTGACTTACTGGAAAACGCGAAAGACATATTTTCTGCCCTACGATATCCCCGGATCTTGTTACATACTCATAAAAATAAGAACATATATGTAAATATGTATTTATAGCGACACGCAAAAATCTTTTAACGATTCTTTCGAATTCAAACACTATCATGTTTGTTACTTCGTTTGTTTCAAGCTAAGGACTCCCAGACTCCCGAATGGAGTAACTCCCAACAAAAGCTAAATATAGCCCAACCGGAAAAAATTAAATAATACTTAAAAAAATGAAAAAACTTGAAGTTTTTGGGGGTAACAAATATCAAAACTGAAATAGCTACCAATGAGAAAAGTTCAAAGAAAATGAAATAACTCCTTCTGAAATAAGCCTAAAAAATATAAAAAACTCTCAAAGATATATAACCAAATCGAAATTAAATAATTGCCAAATTAACTTATCGAAACTTATTTGATTACAGAAAAAACCTTCCTTAAGTTGTATGAAAAAATGATGTTATTATCAAAGATTTTGTGAAATTTCTATCTTCCGCAAGGTTTTTTCCACTGAATAATTCCACTGTAGCTTTTTTCTGGAAGAAATATTTTCTACAATGCTTTGGCCATACCGCAGAGCAGAAACTGCATGAATCAGTAAAATATTAAGTATTTTATTAGAAACACATTGAAATTGATTATTGAGTGGTATAGCTACTTCGTATGCGCATTTCACTGTTCGCTAATGCAAATCATCAGGGAACCTTTATAAAAGTGCAACTATAAGTTTAAAAAACTAAATTTAACAAATCCAATAAATAACACCAACTACAATAAATAACAAAAATCAGAATTTTATAAAATGCAATTTTAAGAGAAATTAAATAACTTTCAGAGAAATATAATAATTCCCAAAGCATAAATTAAATAGTTCATAACTTTAACATTTTTCCAATTAAAACTCCCAACAAAAGTGAAATAACCTCCACTAACAGACACAAAAGGAAATAACTTCTAACCGTTTTTCCTTGGTAAATTTGGTACTTATTTCATTGTGAAATGACTCCTAATTTTGTATCGACAAAATATTGGGTGTTATTTAATTTGTTCGTTTGGGTGTTCTTTCATTTGGAAGCTACTTCGTGCTACCAGCCCCCACATTTATTTTTAGCCTTATCACCAAACTTCGATTTTTAATCCCACAAATATTGCTTTTCTTTATATTAACAAATTAATACGAATATAATTTTTATATTTCCAATCGTAGTTTGTGTTACACATTTCAACAGTTTTTATTTGAAGTTATGATAAGCTGGCAGCCCTAATTAAAAATATCTAACCAAAATAATGATACATATAATAATGAAAAAGCAAAATGCCCAGATCTCAAGCACGAAAAATTCCCCCTTCCGGCACAAATCCCCTAATCAGGGATCATGCTGCTTAAGCTTTTCTTAACAGTTCTACTGATTTCTTTCCTTTTAATTTAAATTATTGTTTAAGAAAAAGCAAAAGAAGCTACAAGGTGATTCATTTGGAGATGTGCGCACAATTCATTTTTCATAAATAAAATTAATTTTAAGCAAAAGTTTCTTGTGTTTAACTGGACTATAATTATTATTTGTGAAGTGCTATTTCTCAACTTATTATTTGTTATTTCGATAAACTATGAAATATTTTCTTAAAAATCGTTTTAAAAAGTTATTCAAAGGCAATTGAAAATAGAGTTTGCAATGCCCTTTCTTGAATTTTGCACTGTTTTGGAAGAATACAAAAGTTAACCAAACAAGTTTGTCTATCATAAAATCGCTATTGAAAAAAATTACCCCATAATTAATAATGCAATATTCACAAATTTAAATATTACAGCGTGGAAGACGAAGTTAAGAAGTAGTTTACATAACTTTTTGTTGCTGTTTTTATTGGCTGTTTTAATAATCTTAATGTATTAATAAAATGTTATACATATTTTTATTTGCCTTATTTTACTCATTAGTATTATTATCTTAAATTCCAAACAAAATATTTAATTGCTTTTATGTTTTAAGCTTAATTAAACGCAAAAGAAGTCATTAGGAATAAAATATTGGAGTTATGAATTGCATAATGCTTTACTAACATAAAATAAATTAAAGTCCATCTTGACAAAGGAATAAAATCTAGTTAATAAAGGAGCTTTTAGAGAATGAAGCAGTTTAGAAATATACGAGTAGCCTGGAATATAAGCACCACAACAGTAGACCAATTTAGGTGGTCATTAGAGAAATTGTAAGGAAGATCCCAAAGATTGACGACTAAAAAGGCGCAAGCTTTCATGGCTAAAGTTTTTTTAGTTTTTTAATATTTCCAAAACAGCAATTTTATAGTTTTTCCCTAAAATTACGGAAAAATTATACAAATAGCTAACTGTTCTATTAATTATCATACAAAAAATATAAATAGAAATTAGTTGAAAACTTCTTAGTTGTTTTAAATTTTGCAAACGTGTGCATGTTTTTACAAAATCTAAGACACAATTAATTAAGTTTAGTAAATTTTAAATAGCAGGAAAAAAATATTTTTATAATATTTTCCAATACGTACTCGTATCTTTGTTAAGAAACGAAAATATTTGTTTTTATTTTATGAAAATTTAGGGAAAAAACAACAAATAAATAATTATTTTATAACAGTTTGAAAAATGATGTAAAGAATTATTTTTGAGATTTTTTCTTTTTGCGGCGGATGCATAAGTGTGTAACGTATACGCACAGTGGCCCTTATTTACGAGTATGTGTGAATGGATGGTTCGTAGCATGAGTTACTACAGTTTGTCTTTTGAAACGGTAGTTAACTTAAGCTGTAAAATGATGTCGACGTTTAACAAATCAACTTTTTTTCATTCATAAAATACTTTTATTTTTTTAAGACTCCCATAAGACTGTAATAAATCAAGTTGTAAAGCTATAATGCTACCAACAACAATCAAACCATATTAAAAAAGAAAATTGTAAAATTAAAAACATTTAAATGGGTGGCGTACGAAAAAAGTGCGAAAAGTCATTTAAAACTAAAAATAAGTTTTTGCTTTCGAATACCATAAAAATAGACTTAGAAGCATCCGTATGTAGAATGCAGATATTTGTTTTTTAATTCATCATGACTTAACAAAACTAAATCAATCATTTGAATTATTCGTGAATTGAATAAAGAGAAATTCTTGGAAAATTTATTTGCCCAGAAACAGGTGTTGAATTAAAATTTTAGTTAATTTATCGCTAATTAACAAAAAATTTAACTAAAATCGGAATGAAGTACGACATAAATCGCGAATATGCTGAAAATTTACAAACAAACATAATTCAATGTCTGAATCATTCGAAGAGTCAATTGAAAAAAGAATCATTCTCTTACAGTTTTAATAAATAGTAAGGACATCACAAAATCAAAGCTGTTGAAAAACTTTTTTGAGGCATCGTTTTGAATTTCCCATAGAAGTGGATAGAAATCAAGAACAAATACTTCTCATCGCAGAGTAAAAAAAAGAGAGAAATCGGCTTTATGTAAATACAGTAACAATTCAATTGCTTCAGAGAAAAGATTTATTAATTGCAAATTTACAAAATAAAAAATTTTGAAAAAATTTTTTGACTCTTCAAAGTTGGAAAATTGTCAAAGTAGTTCCACAGGTTATAAATTCGTTTTACTCCAACTCAAGTTTTGTTCAATCGATTTTGAAATTGGCAACATCGTCCCGCCTTGTGATAGTTCAATTAGCGCCGTGAATTGTCAACCCTTTTTAGATTGCAATGAATAGTTTGTTTACTTTTAACATAAACTGTTTTAAAGTTTATTTATTTAACTGAATTGTTTGCTTTCATGAAAGTTATTAATCTGGCTAATAATATTTATTTTTGGTTATTAGATGTATAAAAAGCACAGATTTAACAAAAATTCCTGCCATTTTATTTTAAGATCTTGTTTCGCCCTGCCCGCACCTTCTAACTGTTCCTTAGAGTACTTAGTGTAACATTATGGATCGTGTAAATGTCAGGGATTCGAAAAAGTAAATTTTCAGCTAGCTTTTGTATTTAAAAATAGAAGGCAAGAATCTTAGAAGATTTTATTCAGGTGGTGTTTTTAATGATAAAACCAATACAGTTACAAAAGAAATCACGCAAAATAATTGAAGTGTTTTTTTTTTTGCAATAAATATTGTATCAATAACTGCACAAATAAGTATATTGGATTGAATTGGTTCGTTTTGCATTATTTCGTTCTGCATTACATTTTGCCGGTCCCAATTAACAACATATTTTTTGCCGATTGTGAATTTTTGTAATTGAAATGGTATATTCCATATTGGCGCGCCCGTTGCTTAATTTTTATTTTTTTGGATTTGATGTCCGTTTGCCCGACTCTGCATTGGGTTCGGTTTTTCTGCAAAAATGTATTTTAATAAGACTAATACAAAAAATGTTTAGTACAATTAAGGATAAAAAAAGGACAATTGCGTACTCAATTAAGTACAATTTTGAAAACGACTTTTATCATTCGCTATTAGAACTAACCGACTGGAAATTACGAAAATTACGACTGAAAAGTACTGTGAAACCTCTCGTATGCGGACAATGATCATCGTCCAAATAAAAACCAAAACATGGGCCTATGGAATTCTTCCGTCTGTGAAAGCTGTCCGTTACACATTTCACTGTATTTAGATTAACATATTTATGTAAGAAACCATGTCTTGTCAATTGAAAATATTTTGGTTCAATAATATGCATTTTAAAACTTAGGACAAATAAATTTGAATAAGTCCCTCTGGTATACATATACATATGTATATTGAAACGAATTGTTTGGCTCAAGTTCAAATTATTTAACAACTTTTCAATCTGCATTCATACTTTTAAGCAGTACATTTTTTATACGCACATATATATACTTTCTCACCTTATTTCCCGTTTTTCCTTTATGTATTATTTAAATACTCATTGATTTTTGGCCTTTTCGCAAATATTTTATTTCCCTTTCAGTTTCATAATATGTCGTTTGTGCATTTGAAATGAGTTTATTTGTGCGAAGGGAAAAAGATCGTCATTCTTTCACACTTTTATGATGTGAATAAGAAAACAAGAATTCTATTTAAATAAAGCTAAAAAACGAGAATAAAATGGGTGCGAACATTATTATTCGATTAACATATTTATGAGCATCAATAAATTTTAGACGAACAAATCTCCTTTGAAACTCATGCCACCCATCATTTAGGCAACAATAAAAAGGTGTTAGAATATATATTTTTATAGACCTTTAAGTATGAAAACCTTTGAATGAATTAAATAGTTCAAACATTCCTTATACGATTAAGTGTTATGGTATAATTTACATTTATGGCTGAATTAAATAGAAATAAAATTTTCAAGAGTTTGGAGTGTTAAGACGGTTTTTATTAAGAAAGTTGTAAAGAAAGTGGCACAAGGGAGTTTGCTTTTAACACTCTCCGGCAGAAACCTAATTATTCTTTATAACGATACAGGACCGAAGAACCAAAGAGTTTCGCCTTAATGCCTTAACGCCTTAAATTGCTACGGTTATAGCAAATTTGGGCTTATAACGAACTCTTATTTAAATAGCCAAAATAAAAATGTGTACGCTTATAAGTAACAAAATAAAATCGCAAATTTTTACCGCTCATTTTTCAACCCATTAAGATACTAATTTTAATTATTATTTGGCACACTGTTCGAGAAAAAAATAAAACGGGAACTTTTTCAAAGATAACAAACAAAAAACAATTCAAGTAATTATGCACAAATATCAATTGAAAAATTATATGAAAAAAATTTTAATAAAGCAAAAAAAATCATGAAACATTCACGCCAAAGATCTAGTCATGCACGCTCACTCACGCTAAAGTTGTTTATAATCACGTTCATGCACGTTAACATGATTGGAAAAAAACTAAACCGATCTCTAATTTATAGCTAAATGTTTATTAATCTATAATTCATAAAGATAAAAAAGTTCAGTTTCAAGTTTAAGCGCAATCTGGAGAATCGGTTTGAAAAAGTGCGTCCGATCGTACATTAGAAAAAACTTTAAATTAAGAAACTCATTAGAAACCTTACTATAATCCAAAAGTTAGTACATACTTATGTACATGGTATGTAGTATGTATGATTTACGATGAACAAGCTTGGGTATCGCATCAAATATAGAGAATGTTTTTATACAATCTGTAACTAAATAAGTATGTATGCAAAGGATAGTGGAATTTCTGCTTAGTTGATTATCGAAGCATAGTATACGTATATATATCTATTAGATATGGGCATCGCTCACGTGATTAGCGTGAATCATGCGTGATCACGCGTGATCATGTATGATCGTGAGCTGTTTTTTGTTTAAATCACGTGAGCGTGCATGAGCGTGAGTATAAAAAAACTTTTTTTTCATTCGCGCTCACACAGACGAACAAGACCTAGAAATTTTAAGTTTTTGGAAAAAACCTGAAGATCTTCCAAGTCTGCAAAAATTGGCTAAACAAATACTGTGTATAACATCTAGCTCAGCAAGTAAAAGATTTTTTTCAACGCCAGGAAGAATACTTGAAGAGAGGTGAAACAGACTTCACGGGAAAAATGTTTCCAAAATTTTATTTTTGCATAAATTTATTTATCTATTAACACTAAAGTACAAGTAATATTCTCTTATTTTTTCGACCTTTTTTTAATAATTATAAGAGATTTCTCCAAGCTTTAGGTCAATTTATATAAAAAATGTGTATTATTTATTTTTTTAATTTTTTAAAAATATCGATATTTCGCCAATATCTTTTTTGATTGGCTTCTTCAGGAAATTAAAATATTTTTTCATTTTGATTTACATTATTTTAAAATTTTACATTTGAAAAAAAATTTTCATTTCTAATTTTGACAATATTTGTTTTTTTCAAATGTAAAATTTTAAAATAATGTAAATCAAAATGAAAAAATATTTTAATTTCGAAAAGAAGCCAATCAAAGATATTGGCGAAATATCGATATTTTTAAAAAAATAAAAAATAAATAATACACATTTTTTATATAAATTGACCTAAAGCTTGGAGAAATCTTTTATAACTAAAGTACAAGATCCTACTTAATCTTAATATTTTACACAGATTGCTTATGAGCTAGAAAATGAATGGTTTTAACCAAATATTTTAAATAGTACATACATAGTTTTAAATTTCACTTCAAAACTTTAAAATAATAAAATTTATATTTTCTTTAAGAATTTTCAATTGTATTCAATTGTCAAATTTAATTTTAACTACAAAGTTTGAAATCGCATGATACATACATATGTACATACATACATCTGTGTAAATCCTGCGTGAGAACCCTACATTCGTACGCGTTTTCACATTAATTTATAAAAATTTTTTAGTCTTTCAAAGGAGGTACCTACAACTTATGCATGTTGTTTAGTGGAATATAAGTGTACTTTCGAATGGCATAAGTTATAATTTTTAGAAAGTATTTGTTGCGAAATATTTGATCATAAATTTGGTTCCGCACGCTACAAAAAACGGCACTAACTTTGAAAGTTAAAGTGTGTTTTCGTAATTTTTTTACCGAATTTTGCATAAAAAAGTACACAAAATATAGTAACTAAAAGAAAAATAAATATAAGAAAATTCTAAAATAAATTATTTGCAGCCAAAAAATTTTGTCGTTTTTTGTCAGTACGTGAGTCACAGTAAATTTTTCTATTATATTTTTATTCTAAAATTTCATACCTAATTTCATACCTAATTTCAATGTTTCGAAAATAGTAAACACACAATTTTTTTTACTAAAATTTAAGTGAATTTCTATGTATAAAAATATGGCTTTCGATTCGGCCATCTTCACTAACACTAAAGTAATGATATGAATACCTAAAAATTGTTAATTTCTGGTATAAAATTAGAAGATCTGAGGTAGGGTAGGATTTGGTAATAATTTGCGCATTAATGATCGTCGAAATACATTTATTTTATTTATAAAATTATATATCTAGTCTAATATTCTATTTAAAAAAAAATAAAAATAGGTTTGATCACTGGACTGTTTCTGGGGCTTATCCTATATCAAGATTGAAAAATTGTATTTCAAAACTAACAAATTGTTTCAGAAAAGTATATTTTTTAGTTAAATATAAATTTTCTCTTTTATTGCAGAATTTTCTAATTGTATATTCGATTTTTCTATTTGCATTCAGAAATTTTAATGTATAAATACTTAGAGTTTGTGATTTTTTCGTGAGCGTGAGTTTTCGTGATTGTGGCTAACTTTTTCTCCACTCACGTGAGCGTGAGTGTACGTGAGCCAAAAATATGAGGTCGTACGTGACCGTGCATGAGTGAAATTTTTTTATCGTGAGCGTGCATGAGCGTGAGCGTGCATGAGCGTGCATGAGAGTGAGCCTGCATGAGCGTGAGCCTGTATGAGCGTGAGCGTAAAGTCACTCACGATCCCATATCTAGTATCTATACCAAGTAAAAGCATACATTTTAATTTACATACCTACGGGTACGTGGTGTGAAACTGAGTTGATTCAAAAAAGGAAAAAAAAATTTTGCCTTTAAACATAAACAAAGTTAAAGAAAATTATAAGCAGCATGCGACTACTTCGTATCAATACATGTATGTACATACGAGTACATACATATGTATGTACATACTTTGGCATAAAAGAAAGAGGAGATAAATAAACACAAAATAGCAAAACTTGATCAATAAGTTTTGTTTGTAAGTTCTTAAATATGTACATATGTATGTATGTAAATATGTACGTGTAAGCGTATTTAAAATTAAAAATAAATTTCATTGACATATGTATAGTATGTACATACATATAAATATACTATCTATGCAGTACTAGGTACATATGATAATATATGGATTTAATGTTGTTTGCACTACAAATTATTCGCAAGAGTACTTGCAAAGAAAGCGATGTCAAATTTGTTAAAAACTGACTTTTATAATACCTATTTAATAAAGGTTTTGTTTTATTACTTTATAAGTATGTAACCAAGTTGTATAGTTTACCTTATTTCCTTTAAATAAACAGTTATATACATAGTACATGTATGTATGTACGTACATATGTATGTAGTTCATATGCACATGCTCTTGTGTTATAAATTTTAATAAAATATAGGTACGTTGTATCAACTTATCACTTTAATAATTTCAATGCACTTTCACTTTTCACTTTTATTCTATCTTTCTTTTTATGCAATTGCCAAACAGATAAATGCACAATTTTAGAGTATTTCATTCTCTCTGAAAGAAAAAAATATATAAACGAATGTCACCAACAACAATTACATATCATCCGCGACACATGCTCATCAATAAATATAAGCGATTTATAAGTAATAACGAAAACTCCGTAAAAAATAAAACAACTTGTTTTTTTCACCGCTGGTTTACAACTGACTTATTTTATTTAAAGATGTTTGAATGGAAGTTGCAAACTAATTACTAATTGCTTATTCTAGATTTTAATATTGTTAATTCCTATGATGTTTTAATTTCTTTTTAATTCCTACATACGTACATACATATGTATGTATACTTATTTTGTTATTGTTTAATAATTTTATTGTTTCAATTTATGTACTCTGTAAATGTGTGTATAGCTTAATTTGTAGGTATGTATATTCATATTTTGATAGTTTTAATTAATTTAGCAATTGGAATTCTGCATTTCTTATTTACTAATGCCGCTATTTAGATGGTGGTTGTGTTGTTGTTTCCAATTGAATTTTCGTGTAATGAAATTTTAACTGTACATATGTACATACGAGTATGTAAGTAAATACATACGTACATACATTTTATTGCACTCTTTTTTTCTTTATTTGTCTTCTCATGCAATTTTTGTTTCTGTAATTCTTGAGATTGGTGAAGATAGATGAAATACATACATATGTATGTATGTATATAGAAATAACTAGCGGGAAATGAAAGAAAGCATGTGCATAGGTATATAGTATGTATGTAAGTATGTCCATATGTACATATATAGATAATGATCAATGACTTTTGAATTTCATTTATACAAACCTACTTACATATGTATGTATATGTATTTACATATGTACATACATGCATTTATGTATGTATTTGTATGCATTTATGTATACCTATGTATGTACCTACATATACCCAGATATACATATATACATACATACTACATATCGATCCTTCATTGCAACGTAGTCATATCTCAAAAAAGTCTCGACATTTTCAGACCCCTACCATACATTTGCATGGCGTGCTACCTACCTACAATTTTTTTTTCAGCGGAGAAATAATCATGTCAACTTGCGTAGATCATTGTTGTTTCATTCCCTCCAATTTATAAATTTTTTTTAAAAACAACTCCCAAAACACTTACAAATTAATTACAAAGGACAAGAAAACGAAACATTAAAAATTCCGTTACCAAACAATTGTCTGCACGTTAAAATTGTTCTTCTTCTTAAGGTATGGTTCTTACATCTGCATGCATATAGTATATATGTATATATATATATATGTATGTACATATGTACATGTATGTATAAAATTTTGTATTCTTTAAATACATACACACATAATTTATGTGGCGCTTTTCTATTTATTCAACAAAAAATGTCGAAACAAGGGTACACATATTTTTCGTACCGCTTGCAATGTATCAAACAAAAACGAAATGCTTTAAAAAAATAAAATTGCAGCAAAAAACACTTAACCAACTAACAAACTAATCCACCTTTAGACTCCAATGGAAAAAAGCCAATCTAAATCAACTCAATTGTATGACACATGTAGTAAAATGTTAAGAAAAGTTCAATTGAAAAATATTAAAACGGAAAAAATGCATATAGAAAATTCGAAGCCAAAAGGACAATAATGTTTGTCCTTCTCTCTCTTCTGTCTGTCAGTTGCTGTATTTTGTGCTGCATCAGTGATGATAAATTCTCTTTTTTTAAGTTTTCGAATTAAAGTGCTGCATTTGCTTTTCCAATCGCAGCATCATTTCAAAAACGTTAAAGTTAAACACAGATAAGATGAAAGGAATATTGACTGTAAAAAAGAAGCAAACAAATGAAACGACTTAATGTGGAATATATTTGGCTGCTTTTACTATTTTTCTTTTTTCAATATTTAACTAAAAATGCATCAAAAAAGCATTTACGAGGTGTGGTAGGAAAACTAAAGCTGTATTTTTATATTGGAAACATGACTGTAAATATGCATATTATTAATCAATAAAATGTATACGTAAGGATCAATAATTGCAAAAGCCAAAGTTGAATTATGAATTTTGCAATTACAATACATACCTAGAGGGTACTGTGCTGCACTAGTATTCTAAGCTTTTTCCGTTTTAGGAATAGGCGATATAAGACATTGAAATGTTAGGAAAGGAACGAACTATTACCAAAGAATACTAGTTGCTTAGTATCCAGAGTGTCAAGTGAATGGAAAATGTTATCAAGATCCTTGTAAACTACCCTCGCTTAAAAAGTGTTCTCTCACTATGCAAAGTTTGTCATACCAACGCCACAAAATAGACAAGTATTTATGTTAGCCCATATGTCCAAACCAATAGATTTTTATATATACACATTTACATACATACATATATACATACATATCGTCACCTAAAATGCAAATAAACGTACCATCAATATATTAAAATTTGAGTTTTTTTATTGATTACGATTTACTACATCATATTACATATGTGAGGCGCTATGCTCCTTATAAGAACGACGGTATTATATATATATTACATGTGTGTGCAAAATTTCAAGCTAGTGTTAACAAATCTAAAAAGTTATGACCCCAATTCAAAATAACGTATCATCAAGTGAATGATTTTATTAAACAAAAAAACGTATCATCATCAGTGTTGTCAACTATTTACATCGAAAATACGCTGTCCTTTTGGTCATAATTCGCTTTGTTTCCATATTATACAGTTTTTTTTTCTCCTTTGCATTTTATATGACGATATATGTACATATGTATATGTATGTTTGGATATATGCATATGTGGTGAACTTAGGCAACTGAAATAACAACTGTTCAAAAATGTGATTTTAATGCTCTTCACAATTTGTTCAAATACAAGGATACTAGCCAACAATATTTGTAGTCATTCTTGTTGTTATTGCAATTGTTAAAAACTAAAGAAAGAATGTCTGTCTGATGTATTTCCGCACAAAAAAAAATAAAAAAAAAACTTCTACATATTACAAACACCGGAAAAGCTTTCGTATTCCCTATAGCAATACGAACAGATGTTTACAAAAGTCACTGTGCACAAATCTATACAAACCTGTATATATAGCACATACATACTTATACTCGAATAGATTGAAGAATAAACAAACATTTTGTACGTTTGTTCTAGCATATTCGTCATACAGTGTTGACCACGTAATCAACAAGATACGAATGAAGCTTTCAGTGAACACACAGAAATCTTTACACTCACACACGTTTAGTACGTTGATTGATGGTCAGATAGATAGTCCTGCCAGCAGCAAAAACATCCTTTACTGTATTGAAATGCACACGTATACGTATATTAGAGACCTGCTCAGGGCATCTTAATTTCGTGCTTAAATAATTTATTTTGTTTTGCATTTCTTCGTAATATTAATATTGCGACGATTATAAGCTACAAGGCACACTTGGAAAATATTTTTTTTAACTTGTAGAATGTTTAGAAACCTATTTTACATCCTAGAAGTCGCTGAATTACTGTTGCGAAAGTATTTGCATAAAAAAACTAATTGTTCAATTCACTAGCTCAGTCGTATGGCTTATCGTTTAAAAAAATACGGTATTTTAAATGTCAATTCAATGTAGTCAATTCATTGTGAGTAAATAATTTATGTCGAACAACAAATTTCTTTTTATCAAATAAAAAAAATGAAAAGTGAAACTGAAAAAAAAATTAATTATTGCCTTATGCCACCAATATAATTTCGATATGTTAATTAATTCAAGTAAGTGCATCTTAATTTAATTTTCCTCTTCCACAATAGTCGACACTCAAATCAGTTGATACCATGAAATTAAACCAGATATGGGACTTCCAAAATTACGCGAAATAATTAATAACTTTTTCGCAACAAAGAATTTGGATTAAAATGGTTTGCAAATTAAATTGAAATGAATCAAGTATACGAGTATATGTATTTATCATTAATAAGAATGCATTTTCTGGTTTTACTTATCACATATTTAAAAGAATTTTTCCATTCCTGGCCTCAATTCAGCCATTTATAGAACATATAAAATTCAAACGTATAATTATAACACAGTTTTGTATGAAAATTACCAACAACAAAAATACAATATTGTATAATTAGACGATTACACAACACATACGGCGTTAATACGAGCTTTTGAATTGAACAAATGTTTTATGTACACAATCAGGAGTTCTTGTGCAGGGCTCTAATGTACATAAACTCTTGTACATAAATTATAAAAACGAAAGCAACCAGAAAAGTACTTTCGAAGTCCAAGTAAGAGATGAGTTTTAAATAATATCTCAAAGATACATGAATTTGGAAGGTATTCTCAGTTATTACTGAAGGAATTGTATTTGCTTATTTGTTCGTGGTTTCTAGTAGTTTTTGTAAAAACAAAAATCTGTTATTTATATTGCCGACTTCATATCGCCTATCGTCATGAATTGTACAATTCGTTCTACGAAAACATAAAAATTATATATTATTATTCTAGGGATTCTCTTTGTTAAGAATAATGAGTTCTAAAATAAATAACAACAGCTAATACAATACAATAATAAGTATCGAAGAGGTAATACATAGTTTTTATAACAATCTATGTATTACCTCCTCGATTCTTAGTAATTACCTTTTTCTGGTAGGGAGTTGAGCGGAAGACCACCGAGTAAAACAGTTGATTTCAAACAGCACAATTTCTTCAAGAGCTCCATACAGACAGCAGAAAATTAATTAATTTTGTGTTTTGTGTGTTCAGTGACTTCGAAGTATTAACAATTTTAAATCGCTATGTTTAATCCGAGGCGTTAAGTACATCATTTCTCCCAAGGTCATCGCCATGATAAAGATAAGTTTAAATAATCCATCTATCTATATAATTAAAAGGCAAACATGTTTTTTGAGATCCCTTTTACAGCCGTAATACTGAACCGATTTAGGAATTATTTATATGTTTTTAATGGGGATGTGCACAATCTTAATTTTATTTAAATCGGTTGAGTATTTTGGGAGCTATAAGCGTTTGAAGTTGCTAACTACACATGCAAACTTAATACTCATGTATGCATCAGCTTCAAGTTGTAAAATAAACAAAGTGTGTATATGTGTTTGTTCAATTTGCTTTGTGTAGAAATGAGACAGAGTTTTTCTATATGTAGTTTGTAGAGAAAGATAAGTAAAGCACCCCATACACGTTTCAATCCAATATGCAACTCAGTCGGTTGTTGTCCAAATAAAGGCGGTTGTGGCTTTGTCAATTGGTTAGTTTGGCAGTTGTCGAGTTGGTTGGAGAAAAATCAAAAGATTTTTACCAAATTCTTCGTCGCTTTACTTTTTTTCATCATCAATGCATTCTGCGATAACTTTTATTGCAATTATTTATCTTTTTTCATCCATTGCAATGTTTTTAATTTTTAAATTTGTAATTGTAGAAAACGTATAAATTTAACACATGAATGAATATCTTTCAATTCAGTGGTCAAGAATCAACTCAATTGAAAGACTAAAGTGACAATTGAATTGAAACGTGTATGGGGTGCTTAAGAGAGTTTTAAGTTGTGTATATATAATGTTTTTTTTGTTTTTGTACTTTATCGTATATATTTATGTAAATGCGTAATATTTAACTACTAGAATGCAGGCGATTCGCCCCGGATTTTGCCGGAAGATATAAAGGATACAAGAAAATATAAAGGATTGTTTTCACTGCTTGCAAAAGAATCTTTTAAGACTTTCCTCGTGCATAATCGTATCATCATCGCATATCTACACATGCGATAAATGTGCGTAAATATTCGTAAGTATGGGCTTGTACATTTTGTTTGGATTATAAGAGTGAAACAATTTCATGCTTTTTCCGTTTCATATTAAAGTGACATTAAAATTTTGTAAACGTGTGTTGATAACGACGATGACAGGAAAACTACAACTGCAACAACATTGTAGCAGCAACAACAACTTTATAGCAACATATGTAATTGTTTGTACGAATCCCTTATATGTACTTGTATATGTTTTCATTAATGTATGAGTATATCCACATGTAGAAACAGAAATAAGGAGTAGTGCTTTTAACCGATTGCGGTTAATGTTTATAACGGATATGCGTTCAACCTACTATCCGGAATTTAAACAAACAACAGCTACATCATACCTAACATGCATTTTTACATTTTATACATCCATACATACATTAATACCTATGTAGTTGTAGGTTCCTACTTGTTGGATGTGACCAACGATCTACTCTAATATTACAAAGACGTCATGTGTGTAAAGCTAAGGTCAGTCGGCACTGCACGTATTTGACGAAAAGAGTGTGTGAAAATTGGAAAGGTAGTAAATCGAGAATATTAAAGTGACAAAAAAGTCTAGCTTCAAGAAAGTTAAACCAACTCTAGCTAGTCTTTTGGTCGTCTACATTGTTCTATGTAGTAATGCTGGAACTACAAGACAGGTCGTCCATATAGTCAAGACTACTTTTCTGAAAGAAGCAATTATTTATTAGAAGCATTATTGAGAATAAATGTACATTGTATACATACATACACACCATATGTCAGAAGTGTCGAGAATTTATACCTTCAAAAAAATCTTAAATTACGGAACAAAATACAAATCTATATTATTAATAGGTAAACACGTTTTTTGAGATCCCTTTTACAGCCGTAGTACTGAACCGATTTCGGAAAGATTTATATGTTTTTAATGGGGATTTTAGATACATAGATGTGGACA
The DNA here is from genome assembly GCA_956483585.1 of Gymnocheta viridis. NCBI lineage: Eukaryota > Metazoa > Arthropoda > Insecta > Diptera > Tachinidae > Gymnocheta > Gymnocheta viridis. The sequence continues at coordinate 19,542,521 of OY101441.1, read as the reverse complement.
ATATTATTAATTTATTTAAATCGGTTTAGTATTTTGGAAGCTATAAGTGCTTGAAGTTGCTAACAATACATGTACACTTGTTACACATACAAAGTGTGTGTGTGTGTGTGTGTTTTTCCATTTTGCTTTGTGTAGAAATAAGACAGAACCCAGCGGGAAAAGGTAATGAATAGTAAACGAGAGAGTAATGTACAGCATGTATAATTTTTCATTTCAGAATTCATTATTGTTAACACAGAACATGTCCTAGGAAAGTAATGAATTCGCAATGAACAAGAAAAACAATACATTCCTTCTTCGTAAGAAGTGGTAATATACGTGGTAATCAATGTGTAATTTTTGTGTGTGATCAAATTAACTTTTCGTTTCCAAAGGATTCCATTGTTTTGCTTTGGAAAATAATACATTATATCTTTCATTACATATGTAATCAATGACCACTTTTCCCGCTGGGACGTTTTTTCTATATGTATTTTGTAATAAGAGAGAGATAAGTAAGAGTGTTCTAAGTTGTTTATTTAGATTTGTTTTGTTTTTATATTTTACCGTATATACATATATATTTATGTAAATGGTTAATATTTAATTACTAGAATGCGGACGATTTCCCGTCGACCGCTGGATATTACTCGTTATAATGTAAATGGTCGAATGAATTTTTCTTTCGCATATACAGGATTAATTTCGTCAAAACAAACGTAAAGGGATAAAAATTAAATGATTGAAAAACGAATCTTTATTTATTGTTTTTATTGGTCCCATGAAACATTTTGTTTATAATTATTTTGCTCTTGTTACAGTCGTGATAACAATGAAGACAACATCACATCATCACTTTGATAATTATGACAACACTACGAAAGAGCTTCAAAAAAAGAACACGATTATAAATTATATTCAGTATACAATCAGGCTGGTTTGGAAATATTTCAAAAGTTACTACAGACAGAAATTCAATGGAATTAATTTTACAACTATTAAAAAAAATTAAACTTCATATTGATGAAGTTAAAAACGAATATATAGTACATATACACATACATACATGCCAAATTTAAAATACCACAAATATTTGCAATACCTATTTTCTAAAGTAAATATTAAAAATTATGCTGGCAACAGAACCAAAGCTAAAAGAGTGAAACTATTTTTGAGTACATTTTAGAATCTTATAGTAATAGCTTGTATGAAATATAATTATTTTAAAATCAAGACAAAAATTCACTGCCTGAACCAAATTATCAATAGCTTTATAGAAAATTTATTCTTTTAAATCACTGACGAGGACTTATAAAAATGATTGAATTTGTATTATTGGTTGCAGATTTTTTCGCTTGTGTCTGATGGTGTTTGGGCAAGTCTGGCCTAGCATCAGCAAAAATTTTTAACTTTATATGTGCAATATTTTGTAAATTTTTTTGTCTACCATAAGAGTGCTCAATTAAAAGAATACATATTGCTTAAATAATGTAAAAGTTTTTGCAAATGGAAAATGACTAGAGATTTTCATCAAAATTGTAAGACTAAATATTTTCAATAGAAATTTTACAACGAGAGTCAGGTAACGATAGAATTATCATCAATGTCATCATTTTAATGACAGGTGTGTGTAAATGGAATCAATTTAATTGCTCATAAGTACATCGCTGCATGAGCCGCAATTTAATATAAAAGTCTTGTTGTAACAAGGAATTATTATATTACACTGGCTAGCTAAGCATCATTTACACTTCAAAAAAAATATTATATATTATTATTTATGTCCTTCATACATTCAACTTTTGTTAACATTAATTGCTAAATATACATGCATACTTACCTCAAGTTTTAATACTTTTCTCTACTTTCTATTTGTTATTTTCCATAAGTTTAAGTTTAATATTTATTGAGCCTTTTTTATAATTCTTTTAGGAAAACAAACTTAAAATTATTGCAATATTTGAAGAGAAAAATACTTAAGACTATAATGTAATATCTGAATTAACAGAAAAGTATTCAGCACCAAGCTTGACAGAAAATAGTTAATTAAATGATAAAAGTTATAAAAAGTTTCCACCCTCTTGCTCCCGAAGCTTTCATATTTAAAGGAAGTTCTAAATATCACTCCTAAATGTTCTTAAAAATTTAAAAAATAAATCTAGTATTGTAAAAAATAAAACAAACAAAATATAAATACATATATGCATCCTTATCCCCTATGAGTAGTAGGAGTAGCCCTATCATAAAACTCACAACGAAGTGATGTATAACAAAATTATAATTAATAAAACTCACTTATAGCTTGCCCCCTGCCAAATCATTATTTACAGGCTAATCCATCTAACTAATAATAACACACGTATGTACATAGTTGTAATAATTAAAATGTTTAATGTATAGTTATATGTATATCTACATATTGTTAGATGAAATGCAAAACCGCGAAACGTACAAAAAATTCAAAATCGATTTTTGGTTCATTATTGTGCATATACTCGTATGCTATAAAACTCGATGATTAATGAAAAACGTTATTTTTAATTTTTTTTTGTAGTTAAGTGGATCTCGTTTTCAACTAACGATAAGCTTCCGATTTCGATTTCATTATTCTATGATACTATAGTATAAACTGGATCTTTGGACCTCAAGATTCCTCCTTGATAAACTTTGTAGTATGCACCCAAAGTTGGTTCTTTAGAATTGTGAATCAAGCGGTATCTGCAAATAAATTTTAATCAAAAATAATATTTTTTTAGTTAATTTTTTTTTTCTGACAGCTTGTGTGGTGGATTCGATTCCCTGCAAAGACTGAGCTGCGCATTTTGCCATACGAAAATTAATTTTTTGAAGAGAAACAGCGAAAATATTTTTGTAGAAGTATACCGGAAATTTCAAATTTAAGACCGACATTTTATAACTCACATACACATGTACGTACATGCATGCATACATATCACTCCTTTGTGGCGACGTACATATCTCAAAAAACGTGGTTTTTGAGTTAAGAATGCAGAATTATTTAAGGCATCACTCTTGTTTTTGTGTAAAAAATGTATACAAATATATTTTTTACTCACCTCTTGAGGGGGAAATAATATTTTATTTTTCAATTGAGGTGTGTGTAAATTAAGAACTTTAAACTCGTTTTCTGACAAATGAATATTTTTAAGAGATGACTACGTTGCAATAAAGGAGCGATATGTATGTATATAGCTAAATATGTATAAACATATAGATTTGTTGATCACAAAAGAGTGATATTTTTTAGTGCACTGTAAAATTCGGATTTTTCAAAAATAGAATAAAGTCGTTTTATGTCGTTTTATTTTTCAAGCCAATTTCGAATTATAAAAAATGAGTAAATTTAGTAGTTCGACAAGCTTATGGGTATCCCATTTCAAAACTTTTACACTATAATAAGGACCCTCTAGGCAGATTTCAAACTCAGAAAAATATTTATTTGAAATGGTCATTACCGGTTTAACATGACATTTTTTTTAATAATAGACTAACTATTTCATATAGGAATCGCCCAACTCAGCATTGATTTTTTTAATTTGTTTATTGTTAGAAAAAAAATTATAAAAACGTTTATTTTTGAGTTGTTCGCTTCACAAATAATACCCCATATGCAAAGTTCATTTTCGTGTACGCTTGTTTATACGTACAACGCCAAAAGCAACAGGCATTTTCTTTTTGATATTTTCAACCTATTATCGAAACCAGCTGACAGCAAACTAAAGATAAAATAAATATCTACTCGTATCATAAACATACATAGCAAGACAAAAGAAATTTAATTAAAAAAATGTTTATGAACGCGCCCTTATGTACATTAGACTGTCTCAGTTTTTATACTTTTTTCGAAATAACTTCATGAACATCGATTTTCTTAATCTACTTTAAAAACCAAGAATTTTGGTGTACAACACTTAAATATTGATGAACGGGAAGTGGTCTCCTAAATCGTTTTTTTTTTGGGTTTTTTAAGAAAAATTCCTATTTTCCAAAAAATGAAAAAATCATGCTTTGGTAGTTTGCCCCTAACTCAAGCAGTTCTTAACAGATTTGAACTTAATTACATGCATTAGAAAGCCTATTAAATTTCCTAAATGTTTATTAAAGCAATATTGCCATTTTGTTCAATGGTTTTTTATTCATAGCATTACAAATTCAGTTTTTCAAATACTTTTTTTTCCATTTTTTCTTACCTTTTCTTATATAAAAATTGAACGGGGCAAAATTTTTATATTCTGTAAATGCAGTATGGTAGGATATTTTAAGATAAAGATTTTGATGTAAAATGATGTTAAGAAAAACTGCAGTTTTAGGCGAAATGCCGAAACGAATAAAGTTGTTTATTTGTAAATTTTCTTACTTTATATTAAATACATTAATATAAAGTAAGAAGAGATTGATGTTGATTTTTTATTTTTTCAAATTTGCTAAAATTGTACTTTTATTGGTGTGAAAATGCTCGATGAATTGAATCAAATCATTTTGTCATACTATTGACATTTTCTCTATATGGTCCCACAAGAACTACCTGTATTGACGCAGTCTACTGATAGATTTCGTAGGACAAGCCTGTGTTAAATGTCAATAGTAGATAGCATTAGTTTGGGTATTATTTGTCAGTAGTACTGGTGACATCCTCAATAGATAATCAGTATAATTTCACTATTGATATTTCCTGCAGGGTATTTAAAAAATAATTATTTAGCAAATTTTTTATTCAAAATATTCCTGGAATCTTATTTTAAGGAATTTAAAAAATATTTAAAGTCATTTAAATTACAACTTGATTTGCATTATAAAATCTTTATTTATTACATTTTTATCCATTAAATATTATTTTCAATAATAATAACAATGAATAATAGAAGTTGTAATAATGCAAAGCTATTTATCGGGCAGACAAAATACTGACTTTAACTAACTGCAAGTTGTAATAATGGCCCTCAGTATAATTAATTTAAACAAATAAAATTGCACAATATTGATAGCATGCATGTGTGCCAGGACCAGATGGAGTCCAGGAATAACCCAAATAAATACAATAAACATGGTTTATATATCAGTGCGATTTCCTAGGGATGGACTATGTACTTCAGGTTTGTATTACATCGAACTAAACCAAAAACTATTCTGTGTCATGATCACATGGAGCACACACATGCAGTTAGTTTTATTGTTTTTCATTATTCTGTAAATTCTCACACAAACAAACAAAATTATTAAAAAAAATTAATGTAAACAAATAATAAAATGTAAACTAAAATTTTACAATTCTGATGAAATAAGTTGCCGAAGTGAGTGTAAATATACATACTTTGGCAACCGGCGCTGTAAACTCAAACAAGAATCAAACAACTTTCAATAATTTTCCCCTTTTCTTTTATTTTTTAATTATTGAAAACTCTCGCATCCTATACAATCAATCTTTTTTAATTGTGAACAAAATTTAGCAATTAAGGATAGATCAGCTGTCAAATATGTATGAAAATACATAATTTTAATGCTGGTGCAAAATATCGTTGTATATTGCCATAAATTTAAGAAAACAAATTGGCCAACCGTGAGTCCGATTCGCACACTAGTTTTGGGACACCCTTTGAGTTGTAGCTTTATCATTTTATTTTACTACTTGTTGTTATAGTGGCCAATGTAATTAGTATGCGGCCAAACATTCGCATTCGGTATCAAAAATCTATGCTCGGTTGAAATCAATAGGAATTAAAATTACATCACACAGAAAAACACCCAAAGTAAAATCAACATGAAGAAATGTTGATATCAAGCCATTGTTATTATATGTGAAAAAATCCAAATGAATTCATTTTTAAAATTGTTTTAAGTTAAATCAATGGTTAAAATTGTTATTTCAGTATTAAAATATGTGGATTTAAAATTAATCATATTGAAATAACAGTGCACATTTTAAATTTTACCTTTTACCTTTTTTTAATTTCCGTTTTTCTAATAATAATTACAGTTTTTCATGTAAAATTAACATTGCATATAGTTGAAAAAAGATTAACTATTGTAAAATCAACATTGTTATAAACATTAAAAATGACATTGGAATACTTTGAAAAAACTTTTGTCAATTTCAAATATTAACAAACGTTGGCTTATGTTAAATCAACATGTTACAAAAGTTAAATCAAATTTGTGAAATATTAAAAATGACTGGAATAATATTAAAATAAAATGGCTGGTTGTTAAAAAAAAACATGAAACATGTTGAAACAAAGTGAAACATGTTGAAATGAAATTAATTCATGATAAAAGAGACAAATTTCAAAAAGTACCACTACTTTACAGCATTAAAGAAACAGCAATTTTCATTCTATCGCATCAGAAGTGCAGTGTCAGAAGTGAAGTGTTATAAATTTTAAGTGAAATAATTTCTTTAAATTTCATTATGTCTGCAGCTAACAATAATATTAATTTGGCAAGCTTTGTGGAAAATTTAGCAACCGGAGGAGAAAATATTAATCTTGTTAGTGACGAAATATTATAGTAAACATTCCAGTTGTTCAAAATACGACACAAGGTTCCCAAGCCCACCTTTGCATGTTTTTCCAATTAATAATCGTAAAATATATTTAAAAACAAATATTTATAAAGCTAAATGTATTTGCTATATGTATGTATGTATTTATAAATGAATAAAGAAAAAAAAATTAATTAACTGCTTTTTACTAACTGCCTGTCCAATTGATAAACAACATTGCGTAAATGTTATTTCAATATAGGAATCATTTTAAATTAACATAGAATTTCCTGTAATTTTAACATCTTTTCATGTCATTTCAATATGTCTGTAAAATTATTTCTAAATGGCTTAATGGTTGATTCGACATTGATTTCGTTTGACATGACAGTCTTTGATTCAATTGGCATACAATGTCAATTCAACATGATTTCTAGTTGTCTTAAACTGAATAGCTATAACTTTTATTTTACTTTAATATCATGTTAAATTAACATGAAACGCTTATGAAGCAAAATTGTTAACAAAACTAGTTGAATCAACCTTGTTTTAGTTAATTTTACTATGATTTTTTCTGTGTGTATGTAGTATGTACATACTTACTCCTTAAGAGTCTTCAGTGGTTCAAAATTACGGTTTCTTTGGTACGTTTTAATATTAACATTCGGCAAAATACATCTTAGACATGGAGCCTTATAACGTAAAATACAATTATTTCCATCTGTCTCTTTCTCCGTTCCAAAACGTAGCCAACTCCAATTATCTTCATCATAAGGCTTCACATTGTCTGCCGATTTAATCAAAACGTTTCCACGAAATTGTAAATGATTTACTTGATTTTCAGTTGACAGCCGTTGATTTAGATCATTAACCGAGACATCATTCATCACCATTACGGGTATAACGTCCTAAAAGTAAGGAAGTTTAAATTTTGGTTTCTTTATTTTCAACATATCGAAAATTGGTCGACTGACACTTTTGTCTTCGCCTATTAAATTATATTCGAACTCGGTTTTCAAATTTAAAAATAATTTTAAGCCTTGAGATTTATTCAAAATCACTTTGGAAAACCACTGATGATGTTGCAGTTCACCTTCCACCAAATGAAGTTTAAAGCCTCGTTTTTGTTTCACTATGGAATTTTTTCTCTTGAGTAAGTCCAACTTTATATGTAACGGCTCAATAAACGGAGCTTTTACAACTAAATCATTTTTATTCTGTACCTCAGTCATTATACTTAACATTTTTGGATAAGTACCAGCAAAAGCAGACTTGCCACTTTCGTCGTATAATATTAAACCGCGATCTTTAAGATCTTCTAAATACAAACCATCAGTTTTACAAAGTACTTCATTTAATAGAATTGAAGCTCCTGATGTCACTGGAAATATTGCAATTTCTTCCACAGTACCAATAAATTGCCATTTAGCATTTTTGGGTGGTTGTTGTAAGCGTTTTCTTCGATAAATATAGTATGATATATAGGATAAAGTCAAAGCGCTCATGGCGGCTGCAACTAGAAAATGTGATCGCATGACTTTAGAGAACTATGTATAATGTATTAATCAATGCAAATTTATTCAAGTGCACGCAACCCTACAACAACAAATTTGTGTGATACATCATCATTTTGTACAAGTATGTATGTACATATGTATATGGATTTTGTTTGACAATCACACGATTTTTATTTTCTATTAACATATAAAATTTCATTTAATTAATTAATTAATTAGCTGAAGCGCTTTTTATGATTGTTTTTACTTAAAAACGTATTTTTGTTGAAATTGCACTTATTCTCAAATTTTTATTTAGGCGATAACATATTTATGTACATATGTACATATATCAATGTTGATGTAGTTCAAAACAAGGCCACTTCAGTACTGAATGGTTCAAAGTGTACTAACTACTCTATTAAATATTTAATGGTGATGAAAGCAATCTTAACTACTTTAAAGACCCCTACAATATGAACAATTAAGTCGTGCGTCAAGCAACTGTCAAATCATTAATTCAATTGAAAGAAGATTGATTTAAACTAAAAACATCAGGCAGCAAATCACGGCATCGATATCGAGCGAAATTTCCATGCAAATTCATAAACATTTTTATGGGATTTTACTCGATATCGAATGCCGTGATTTTCCCCCAGATGATTTGGTAAATGAAGCATCGATACATAAAAGATAAAGCAAAGCTTTTTTGCTTGCTAATTGTTTTTTTTTGCACTATGATGTAGGGTATATTAAAAAATTAAAGTAATTTTTATTTGTATTATCAAACCACTAACAAAATATTAATTGCTTTGAAAAAATGGAACATATAGTTTTCAAACTGACTGAGATATATAGAGAAAATGGAAATCTTCTAATGAAAACATTTGATTTTCTTCAAATAAAGAGCCATCATGTGCGTCTCCAAAAATATGTACATACATATGCATATAAGTATTTATCTAAAATACTTACAAAGAATTTGCAGTGATTTTTTTTATTTTTTATTATTTTTTTATTTTAAAATATAGAGTGTAATATAAATAAAATTAATAAATCAGTCAAAAATTGGCCAAATATTTAAAAAGTTAATTAAAAATTTAAGATTTTTCCCAAAAAAAAGAACGATTTCCCGCCAAAGATTAAAAGAAATATAACTTACCGAAACATAACATTAAAAAAAGTTAAGTATTCAGTAAAAAACAAATAAGTTCATCTCGGAAACAAAAAATCACTAACTCTACGTTCTGCAAGTAGCAAATATTAATGCTAATGCAGCAATTGAAAAAAATTGTTATTTTATTGTTTATGTTAAATAAAAAGAGTACATCGTTTTTTTTTTAATATCCGTAAAAATAGTTAAACTGGGGGTAAATTACGGCATTCGATATCGATCGAAATTTAAATAGAATGCAAATGGAAATTTCGATCTATATGAAAATTTGCTTTAAAAATGTTTTTCGTATAATTTAGAGCTCTTATAGTTTTTACAAAATCATGAACTTGTAATTATTTTAAAGGGTATATAAGATTCTGTACAGCCGTCAGTATGTTACAGCTGAATTGTCTTCTATATTTTACTTTTTATTTATTTGTCTATTTATATTTTTTAATTCAGCTCTTATCGCTCTCTCTATTCAAACAATTTCATAAATACTTATAATAATACTCTTCTCGGTTTCTTTAGTTTGCTATTAACTTTGAACAGTGGAATTGTTTTATTTATAATGTTTAAATACCCAACTAAAAACGCTATAAATCCATCTTATATCTCTGGATGTAAAACTTTAGGGTATATGCTAGGGATGCCGCACGGGAACTGCTGAGTTCTGGAATCGCGGAATTTCTTGGGATTAATAAATTGACATTGATTTCGAATCCAGATTTTAGTTTTATAATTTTTAATAATACCCTTCAATGTGTTTAAGTGTTTGAACAATTTAATAAACATTTCTGAAAACTTGTTTATAAATTAATAACAAAAGCATGCAAATGATATTCTTTGTTGCTCTCATTTTATTCGAAAAAATCCAACGGAATATTCATACTTATCTTCTTCGATTTACAAGTGGCAATAACTCAAAAAGCAAATCAGTTTTGAAGAATATAAAACAAAAAGTAATGACGAAAGTTCTGTATGGTAGGTACCGAAAATAATGATTATAGCAGAAGTCATATTGATCCGAGGAGATTAACAACATGTTTTGTAATAAAATCATTATTTTTTCACAACCTTTCAAAACATACAACAAATTCTCTTACAATATTTGGGTTAACATATCTTTTGAAGCTGCCGCAAAACAAGAGTTGTGGAATATCACATTACGAATGGCACTCTTGGACAAGTTGTATGGGTCATTGGATGAGACTTAAAAAAACCTTTCATATAATGTACTATTTGATGTGTGCTGCCTTGGGAAAAAATACATATACGAAAAAAACTGCAAATAGAAAATTTTTAGACATGCTCCAGCTCACGAACGGCCCTCGCTAACCCTCCAAAATATTTTAGAATTCCTCATAAAGCATACATAAATTTGTAAAAACAACTTTTTATCTGTGATTCGCTCTAATGGACGTATACTATTATATCGCGTTCAACCAACATTACAGCATTTGAGAGACAAAAAACAGTTTCCCTTGGTGGTTTTTTCGAGCTCTAAGAACAGATGTTTATCATTATTCTGTAACTTTTGGCGAAAACTGTTTCCAAACTATTTCAAAAAATGTTTTACCCTTAATTATTTTATTATATTTTTATTATTGTAAAAATTTTTTATTTAAAAAATATTTATATTTCCCTGAAGAAGCCACACAAGGATGTGGCGAAATATCAATTAATAAAAATTTTATAAACGTTTTTTATAAAAAAATTGACCAATAGCTCGAGAAAAATTAGATTCATTTAAAAAAAGGTCGAAAAAATATATAAGAATAACTTAATTATTTTTATAAAAAAATAATTTTAATTTCACAATTTTCAAAATAATGTACAGTATTAGGTAAAACTGGTATCAAAAGTGGTTCTTCTGTATGGAAAAAACTTGACAACAGGAAATTATTATGTTGCTTTTATATTGTTGTATATATTGTCTTGGTTTAATACAAAATTTTAATTTCAGAAAGTTTACATAAACCGATATTCTTTAGTAAAATTCCTTTCATTAAAAAAAATATCTTATCATAAGATCGTGCATGACCCACTGTGCAAAGACTTTTTCTTTATCTCTGCAGTGGTGCAGGAATACTCAACAAGAAAATTAAAATTCAAAACAAGCAAATAACTGGTATAAACAACAAAATTTATACTTCATGTACGCTTCTCTTTTTTTAAAGAAACCATACCCTCTTCACCGATTATGCAGGTAATTTTTGTATGTACTAGCGAGTTTCGTTATTATTCAAAAAATCTTCGTCTGTTTTATAGTATGTGTCTTTATAAGACTTGAATGCTTTTCCATTTAAAATATTTGCTTTAGTTTGAATTGGTGAATTTAGAGTTGATCAATTTGTTGAAAAAATTTGCGTTTTGGTTTTATTTCAATAACGAAAAAAGAAACAACAATGTCCAGTATGTTATTAAATTTTATATTTAAATTAAACATTTGCTAATAATAAAAATTTAAATTTTGCATAAAGCTTCTAGTACAGCTGCTAATAGGGCAATGTACGCAGGTCTTGGGCTTGGTGCAACAATGATAGCTGGCGCTTTATCGTATGTATTCTATAAGTACTGGAAACGTGACGTTATGCCTATAAAATGGCGTCGCGTTGGTACATTGGAACAAATTAACTTGTTTCCTATTAAATCTTGTGCCCCCTTGCAATTATCTGTAGAGGATGAGTTATTGTGTGAAGTATTGGGTCTACGTTACCGAGGCATAAGGGACCGTTCTTTAATGTTGGTCAACGAAAAGTATGAAATGATAACAGCTCGTGTTTATCCCAAATTAGTTTTAGTTTTTACTAAGATAGTGGGTGAAACAAAATTGGTTATGACCGCCGAGGGTATGGAATCATTGGTACTAGATTTTGCTACTTTGGCTGACGAGGCTCCGGGAAAAGATATACACACATCAGTGTGGGGTACTAAGTTGGATGCCATGATGTGTGGTGAAAAGTATGACAAATGGTTCTCACGTTATATTTTAAATAAGGACTCTGGATTGCATTTGGTCTATTATCCTTATCCGAAACCAATGAGGACTGTAAATGCCCGTTTGAAAAAAGAGCCTTTTATAACAAAAGAAGATTCGGTAAGTAATAAATATGTATAATGAAAGAATAACATTTTATAGTTAATATGATTCTCTTTATATATGCATGTACATACATACTTATGTATGCATGTACATACATACATATGTACTTATGTACATAAGTATATGTATGATGTGATGAGTGCTGTTATTGTTATACAAGGTGTTCCATATACAAGCATCTTTTTAAATCAAGGTATTCTGACTTTTTTCTCCGGAATATTGACACTCAGCAGGTGTCGTACTTTCGCGGACCAAAATGAGTCGCTTTGAAAGTCCCACAAACTTATTGTCGGAGACCGAGTTTGGCCAAAAATCGTGTTTTTCTTTTCTCGAGGGGTACCGTTAAAGACCAAAATGATTTTAACTTGGTTAAAATAACTGTTTTATGATGGTATGGATATCAAGTTATGGATGTTGTTGGGTTGCTCTTAAAAGCAACCCAGAAAATTTTTAGAACGTGCAATGTTCCTGAAGGCAATATTTTTTCAATTAATACGCAATCACAAAAAGCAAACTACGCGGTAAAAACTAATTTTGTTGCAGAACATAGCCAAGATTTGAATATGTTTATACCATATACATATACATATGTTTAAAGCCATAAATTTTACGTTTACGTTAAATGATTGTAAAAGTTGCTTAATGGCTTCCCAAAAATACAAGCATAGATCTATGGAACCCTTGAAAATTTGTTTAATTTAATATAAATCTTTACATAGAAAATCCGTCTTGATTTTGTATTTGTTAACGGGCAAAAGTAAGTTTTCGAACTTAAATGTGATTCACTCACGTGTAACATGCTTAAACTTTCACTTCCAGCAAAACAAAAAAACGCTTTATAGCATTAAAAAAAGATAAGTAATTTCCACAATTGTAAATTCTTATCATTATAGAACAAACTTGAAACATTAACAAAATCTGACATATATATGTATTTTCTTTTTATTTATTTTTACTTATATATGTACATATATATAAATCTAGGGCACCTTTGGTGACGCCACTAGCTATATGCTTATGAATTTAGCTTCGGTAGATGATTTAAATACCCGATTACTTAATACTGTTGATGCCCTACAATTTAGGGGAAATTTCCATTTAAAAATGGATGAGCATAATGCTTATGCTGAAGATAACTGGCAATGGGTGCGTATAGGAGACGATGCTGTTTTTCGCAAAATAGCACCTTGTACTCGTTGCATATTTCCCAATATCAATGTTAAGACTGGAGAAAGAGATCCTAACGGTAATCCGCTGAAAGAACTTAAAAGGTAAAACGAAAAATATAAATTAAATAAATTTGTGTAAAGTAAAAATTTTCAAATTGCAATATCTACTTTAAGCTATCGTTTAATAAACGATAGCATCAGCCCAACTTTGGGCATTCACCTGGGTTTGCGACAAACTGGAACTATCAAAGCTAATGATGTGATTTACATTGAAGACGTTGAATGAATAAAATATTTACTTTCATTTATTATAATTATTAAATATACTTAACATTTTATAGTTTACTTATATTCTTAAATTTTATTAAATTCAATTGTATTACTTTTGAAACAGTTAATAAAAAGTTACTTTATAATGAACATATTACTTTTGTTTTTTTTACTTGCAAATTAATTTTACAATGGAATATTATTTAACTACATATTTAGAATTTTTTTAAAGCTTTTCGAATAGCTTTTTCATAATTTTTATTGTACTTAACAATGAAATCATTGATAAATTAATTTTTATACCAAAACATTGACCAAAAATATTAATAAAATGTAAATGAAATACAATATTACACGAAAATATTAGATTAATTTCAAATTTTGAATAAAACTAAAAAAAGGTCGTCTTAAACCAGAAAAGGGAAGCTTTTGCTTTGAGATTTTGAATGACTTTAAAAGCGACACAAAAATTAAACAGATTTAAATTTTTTAAATTAAAATTGTTTGTAGGTTTTAAAAACTTAAACACATATCGTTACCCGAAATTCGAAACAACTTAATTACCAATTAAAATTATTGAGCTTTTCAATGCGAATTTCTCCAATATAATAAAAAGACATTTCTATGTTTCTACTTTCTTTCTTTTTCTTTTTTTATTTTTTTTTTTAACAAAAAGCTATTTTTGCATTGAAAGTATATGAATGGTAAAGTTTTACTAGGAAGCATATCGATTTTTTCACATCGCTGTATCTTGCGAACCTTGATAGGTAAGATGTGCATTTAAACCGGGTTTCTCATATAAAAATCCTACAATAAACATACTCGGGGTTGTCACAGAACCCAGAGTTGTCGAAATTGGATTTGAAAATACGACAAAAAATACTTTTGTGTGATGAGTTTCAATGTTATCGGTTTTGTGTTAAAAACAGATAGTAATTCTAGATTGAACATAAAACCCATAACATTGAAATTCATCATACAAATTATTTTTTGTCGCCTTTTCAAATCATCCAATTCCGACATTGGATTCTGTGACAACCCTGACTATAGCTTTATTAATTGTTTATGAATAAGACGATAAAAATAAAAGAGTGTTAAAAATTAATGGCTGTCATAAAGCATATAGCGTAATTTTGACATTGGCCTTTATCTTCCAAATCGTAATAGGAATAACCTTGAATTTTTCACATGGTATATATTATTCAGTATTTTCGCTCGGGAGTCTTATTTTTGTAGTGATGTATTTTAGTACAATACACCGGATTTTATAAAGTTTATTAAATTATTGTTAGTTTTTTAGCGTTTTGAGTTTTAGCTAACGATATGTAAGTAGGTATAATTCATATAACTCTAATATGGTATACCTATCAAAAACTTTAATACATAAGTATGAAATATTCAGAATGCATATTAGCGAAGATTTAAAATTAATTAATAGTCATTAGGGGTTTCCATAAGGTAATTTCCTATCTAACCGATTAACTGAATTAGCTTAGCTAATTATTCGACGGCGTTTTGTTTGAGATTAATTTAGCCGTTCATTAATTTTATAAGATAAGTTAACCACATAAACCGTCTGGTATTTATCTAAGCTAATTTAATTAACCGGTTAACTGTCTTATTTTACCGGCCAAAATAAATTTTCTTTTAAATTATAAGAATTCTAAGCGCAAGCTGTTTGAAAGTATCTACACTTTTTTATTGTTAATAAATTCCCTTTTTAGAAATATTAAAATACAAGTTATGTATATTTCACTTTACCTCTAAGAAAATAAAAAAATATTGACCTTTTTACATTACATAAAAATATGTTGTTTGTATTTAAGTCATTAATTCTAAATAATTTATTTTAAAAGCATGACAATGAATTATTTACTTGGATTATTATAACAGCTTAAAATTTGCATGCCTAATTTTTATGTTTATCTGTTTATGCGAAACAACCTTTCCAAGCCAAACCGCCGCAGGCCATGCTGACAATAACGTATAATACGAATATGATTATTAGACCAACAATAACGTAGAGGCGTACATTTTTCCAGAACATTTGACGAGCAAGATTACGGGAAGCTTTACGGAATGCCACAGACTAAGAATAAATAACAAAATTTATATTTCATGATTTCTAAAATACTAGCCTAATCAAAGTATAATTTTTTTAAGTACATGCATCTCTACAAGAAAATCGTTTAAATTCTGTGATTGTAGAGTTGACTGTACTAGCTTAAATTTACTTCTGTTAAAACATAGTCTATTGCAACGAATGAATATAACTTACTTTTGAATTTTCGAAGTATTTTACAATTTTCCAAATATTTTTCAATTTTCGAAATATTAGAATTTTTGAGTTACCAATTTTTGAAAATTATTTGATATTCTAATTTTAAATAAATATCAAAACCAATATTACAATTTTTTGTTCTTACATATTTTAATACTAATGAATATTTTGCTCGAAAAAGTAAAATAAGACCAAGTATACCGTCAGGGATAATTTTGTGCCTTACGCACTGAAAATGCAGGTTTACATAAAACTTTATTTCGTTTTCAAAAGTTTAACAATTTACATACATATACGTATATGTTTTTTTAAGATTATACTTACATTGTTACTTAAATTTTCTGTTTTGTTAACAAGTAATTCCAATTTTTCGCCACGATCTCTTAGATTATCTAAATCAAATAAATATAAATAAATAATATGTAAAATAAATAAAAGTACATATGTTCTTTACCAATATTTTTGACCATAATGTCTTTCAATTCATCAATTTGTCCGTGAACCCTAGATATATTATCGACCTCATTCGACTGGCTGAAGAAAGTCATTTGTTGAGCTAGAACTTTAGAAAATTCTGTATTCATGCCATAAGCTATAGCAGTTGCTACGGTTAAACCATACGTTTGTATAAATTTCTGTTTAATATCAGCCAAAAACAGAAAAGCCCGAGACCTCTCGAATTCCTAAAAAAAGTAAACGAGCAAGTGATGCATACATTTATCAGTATCATATTTATATTAAACTTACGTTGTCGGTGATACACATATAAATTATTTTGTGCTCACAAACATAATGTATCAAGTAGTCGCCATGAGAGTAGGTCAACTTGTGGTTATCCACAGTGATCTTGGAGATAATTTGATCCGTTACTTCAGCGAAATTTCCAACGCACTCGGCGTATTTAGCTAGCACTGTTGCGCCGCGCGAGATTACAGAATATAATATAGGCATATTGCCACGGTATGTTATTGAAGAAATACAGCTCGATGAAGTTCTGAAAAAAGTTGTGAAATTTGCTCAATTTTTCACTTCTTCGGCTTCCAAGTAATGCAATTAAGAGATTACGTTTTAAGTTAACTTGTTCATGAGCTCTGTTTGAAATACAATATTATTCGCTTAATAAGATTGCATTTTTTATGCATTATAATAGCTTAAATTCTCTTTATCATAGATTACTCACCAAAATGGGTACTTTTTGTTATTCTTTAGATCGTTGATAACATTTTCTTTACATACAATAATGATGTTAATTGTTCAATATTTTTAATTTGTGCTAATCTTTTATCAAGTTCATTAATGTACATTAATTATTATTAAAGTACATAATATTATGCGTATTTACGTTATTCACTTCAGCAAGATTTTATTTTTTCTCGATGAAAATAAAGAAATTCAATTTTAATTAAGTTTTACCTAAACACTCCTGGTTTAATAAAGTCACAACACAAAGTTGCTTATTAAAGTACTGACAATGGCAAACATTTTGAAAGTTTTGAACAAGAAAATTAATTAGAGACTACCAGGTGGTGTCTCGGATGGTGTTACTAAAAGAAGAACGAATTTAAGCAAATGCATGTAAACAAAATTAAACAAAGCTTTTATAATACATTTTTGTTTTTTTAATATTACCTGAATTAATATTACCTGAAAAATAAATATGCCTTGCAAGGCGAATTCATAACAGGTTGTCTTGACAGCTCAGCTGATTATTTTTTGCTCCTTGCATTTTGATCTATTTTGTTTGTAAAAATTTTTTGATTTTGCCAAAGAAAGCTGGTATTTTTCAAAGTGAATTGACGCGAGTCTACCTGTTATGAATTTGCCTGTTATGCCTTGCAACATCATTTCCTTTTGGTACCTTTTATACAACCATGCACTTTGATTTTTTTGGAGAATATATTTTTATAAATAATACAAGAATACCTTACAGAAAAAAGTGGGATAAACTAGTATAAGAAAACAATCATGAATCCAAATGCATTAGTTAATGGAAGAGAGTCGCCTGCTTCTGGAGAACTGAAACCTATGGCTGATAAACGTGATTTGCTCGCTTTACTCAAACTCATCAAAAAGTATAATCTTAAGCAAACAGAGGAGTTACTATGTCAGGAGGCAAATATTAAACCCGATGAGTTGGAAGAAGTAGATGATAAAGAAATAACTTCCATTTTATCATCTGCTCTAGGCGAAACAGTTGAGAATACAAATAGTGAAAGTAAACCGGGTCCTGGTAGTGACCCGGAATTATATGATGCTGCATATTGGGACTTGCGCAGCTTCGTAGATGAATCTTTGGATATTTATAAACATGAATTATTTATGGTACTGTATCCTATACTGGTACAAATATATTTTAAGCTGGTATCGGGGGGCTATGCAAAATCAGCTAGAGAATTTGTTGAGAAATATGGGCCAGACTTGGACTATTATTACAGAGAAGATTTACAGAATCTTTTGTTAATAACCAAGCGAAGCGAAATGGAAAATAATGATTGGTATACATCGATGGAGTCTGATAAATTCATTATTCGAATGTCCCGTGATGCCCATTCTTTGTTTAAACGCCATGTACAGGATCGGAAGCAAGAGCTGGTAGCGGACATTGTTGCAAAATATTTACATTTTGATACATATGAAGGTACCGCAAGGTCAAAATTGCAATGTAATGCCACAGCAGGTTCTTTGATTGGAGAAGCTCGTAGACAGGATAATAAAATCAGAGTTTACTACGGCTTATTGAAAGAAGTAGACTTCCAATCATTAACAACGCCGGCACCTGTGGCTGCTGAAGAAGAAGATGACAATGACCCAGATGCGCCTGACAAGCCAAAAAAGAAAAAACCAAAAAAAGACCCACTATTTTCAAAAAAATCTAAATCGGATCCCAATGCACCTTCTATGGACCGCATACCTTTGCCTGAGCTTAAGGATGCAGATAAATTAGAAAAGCTTAAGGCTTTAAGAGAAGCATCCAAACGTGTGGCTCTAAACAAGGAGTCTTTACCTTCAATTTGTTTATATACAATACTGAATTCACACCATAGTGTTACATGTGCTGAGATTTCGGAAGATTCGTATATGATGGCCGTTGGTTTTACAGATTCCAGTATTAAAGTATGGTCCTTGACACCCTCAAAATTAAGAGAAATGAAAAATGCAGAAATGCTTAAAGACATAGATAAAGATGCTGAAGATGTTTTGGTGCGTATGATGGACGACAGAACCGGTGAATCCGCTAGGACTTTTTATGGTCATAGTGGACCAGTGTATAGATGCGCTTTTGCTCCAGAAAAGAACATGTTGCTCTCTTGCTCAGAGGACACAACTATACGGCTGTGGTCATTGCATACTTGGACTTGCATTGTCGTTTTTAAAGGTCATTTGTTTCCCGTGTGGGATGTACGCTTTTCTCCCCATGGCTACTATTTTGCTTCTTGTTCATACGATAAAACAGCACGCCTTTGGGCCACTGATTCCAATCAGCCTCTAAGAATATTTACTGGTCATCTTTCGGATGTTGATTGTGTGCAATTCCATCCTAATTCAAACTATATTGCTAGTGGTTCCAGTGATAGAACTATTAGACTGTGGGACGTTTTAACAGGACAACTAGTGCGTCTTATGACAGGTCACAAGGGTCAAATAAATGCTTTATGTTTTTCTACATGTGGACGTTACTTGGCATCTGGCTCATCAGATCGTAACGTCTTGGTTTGGGATTTATCGCATGGCCAATTGGTAACCTCTTTAATAAGACATGCAGGATCAATACAAACAATGTGTTTCAGCAGAGATGGAACTGTTTTGGCAGTGGGCGGCCTCGACTATTATTTAACATTGTGGGACTTTACCAAATTAACTGAAGATTATATAACTCAAAGCACCAATGCTTCACATAATCCGGAAATAAGTGAAGGAGACACTTATTTATTGAGAGCTTTTCCCACCAAATCGACTCCTTTTATGACATTACATTTTACACGTCGAAACTTATTATTGGCCGTGGGCACATTTAAGTCTTAAATTCTAATTATAAGCTGATCATTTTAATTTTAGTTAGTAAGTACATATTTAATTTTTTCAGTTATTTTATTCCCAGACTTGAGTAATAAAACTAATTTTAAAGTTATGATAGCAAACTAGTGCGTATGTTTCAATTATAAAACTAAAAAACTAATTGTGTATCCTAATTGATATATTCCATTGGAACACATTCTTCTGCTGCCACATGCGTTGGGGATGAGCCATCTACCAAATTGTCTGTAGGTTCACTATCCAACGAAGGTTCATTGCTAAACATCTCTGCAGGCACAGTGGCTGGGGCACGTTCAGGTATCAAATCCAGTACAGAACGCTTAGATAATTGTCTTTCAACCTCTTCATGAGCTTGTTGGTTTACTACTATAACATCTAAATTACTATATGCGGAGTTCGATATCTGATCAATGTTTTCAGCAGGAACTGGTGCAGAATTTTTCTTTTTTCGGCCTCGCGCGGAACTAATTGAACCATTTAAACTTTGTTCCAATTTGCGCCTTTAAAAAACTTTTTTTTATAAAAAAAAAACAAATATTTAAACTCACTTTTTAATTTCTTTTGTAGCCTCGTCCTCGGATGATTCTTCAGTTTCTTCACTTTCGGATGACGTATTTTCAGGTTTTTCGTATTGTAAGAGGCGATCCAAGAGAAATGCTCTATCCCTCGATACTTTAAGTAAACGCCTTTGGTTAGATCTTAAAGCGTCTTGAAAAAATTCATTTTCCTAAAACAAGTTTTGAAGTAACATACATAGCTACATATGAAAATCTCTTGTAGTCGTGCACGATTTACGCGACATTTGTTCGAAAATATCGTAGACGTTTTGTTCCGGCTGTCCCTTATAGTATGTCATTGAGGAATCGATATTGTCGTGCACTCATCATTGAGAATGCTTAAAGACGTGGCCAACTAGACCACACAGTAAATCCTGCACTACTACAAGAGAGGTAATGTCGCCCAGCTTGTCATCGACTATATAGGATAATGTTCTTTGGACGGTTCTGCGAAACACAAAAATTTTATTTAATTTGCTTTATTGATGGTGCGAGACCGTGACACGAACCCGGACCGCCCAATTCATTAAATGTTTATAAACTTATAAGCTGAGAGCTATAGGATCACCCAAAATAGCAACATCGCAAACTTAACGTATGTACTTATGTATGTGTTTATTTGTTTGAAGACATTCACTTATCCTGTCGTAAACAAAGTTTGATACAAGACAGTTCTTCATAGTCTTTAAGGTATTTTTATTAAAAACTTCGGCATTGTCGCTGAAAATGTTTAACAAAAGACAACATAGTCCCTAGTGCTGTCCAAAGTGTACAAAAGACAACAACGGCGCGATAAGCACCGATTTCCTTTAGAAAACCGGCCAACAGAGGGATATCATGCATTAATCGTCCACGACAATGCCGGTCGTGGCAATCGAGCCAACTAGGGGAAAGTCAAGTACAAACAACCACAGACACGAACTTAGTTCATGCATATGCATGTACGTTGCTCTGGTTTTACTTACATAAATCAAAAATTTCAGTTTTCTCTTTAAATAGCGATACTGGTTCTTGTAATCGACAGTGCTGCTGTTAACTCCTCCACCCTGATGACTTTCGTCATTATCATGACTATCTGAATCAGTATCGTCGTTCAATTTCATATTTTGTTCATTATTATCGTTATGTTGAGCAGCTTGTTGTTCATTGGCCAGAGTGCGACAGTACCAACCATCCAACATTTTAGTTATCCAGATTTTACATATACAAATTATTTTGTTTACTGTTTTTAGCTAGAGATGATAGTCAAGCCGCTTTCACACACGAGGGCACAATTTTTGTTCTGTTGATACAAAGGTATGATTATTCATCTGGCACGAAATGTATACGTATGTATACACAGCTTTTTGTGCCTTACGGTTTTTTGTATTCATTTGACGTTTTTTTTAAGTTTCTGTGTATTGGTTTTGTTCTGCTAAGGCAGGGCTGCCGCGATCAAAGTCTACTTTGACAAAGTCTATTCAATTATCTTTTGAACTTTATTTCGCTTCTCTACACGCAAAGTTAACTTTGAACAATTTTGTGCAACCAAATACAAGTATGTGTAAACGACGAACGAAGAAGAAAGCAACTTTGCGAGTACAGCCAAGTGTGTACACATCCCCTTTCTTCTTTCCCTTATCACCAACAAACAAAAGACTGCAAGTAAGCTTTAACCGTGGAAGAGAGCTCAAACTTTACGTCAACAAAAAACCATTGCCTGCGCCTCTCATCCACAAGCTCCCATATATCAGCACTTGTATTCTTGTGTGTAAAAGCCAATTGTAATTATCGATAGCTGAGCCGATAACGCACTTAGTGCTGGTATCATGCCTACACAAGATAAATAATCTGTCTCCACGAACACATGTGTTTGAACTCTCACATTTACTAACCCACGCATATTGTTGGTAGAAACATTCAACGTAAATGTCAAAATCTGTAGGCTGTGTGACGCCCACATTCTGAAATTTACGAAGTCTGCTGTGCTGTTAGCATTACCTGTATTACTGTAACATGTAATGTATAACAAAAGTGTAAACAATTCCTTCATCTCTCTTTGCTGCTTCTGCTTAGAGCACAGGGTAGACCAGAGATGAAATAATGAGGTTGTTTTATCTTAAATCAGGTTTCCACTTCCCCCACCATATTATAAATGTTGAAATCTATATCATTTAGCATGTAATATCACACTATCCTGACAGAGAGAGAATAACAAGTAGTACTGCATCAGCTTACACTCTTGTGTCATAATTGTTCTCCTTTTTGATATAGAGTGCAACGCAGATAAAACATTATAGTCATCCTTTTCTAACACCTCTGTTTCCTTTGTGTTCTGATCTGCAGCAAATACAAGAGTTTACCAGTTTCGAGTCCATGTCCTCTAACAGCTATTACTAAATTATCATTTCGCGAATATCTGGCTTAACTGCTAATGTAAACTTAATAAAGATACACTGGGTCCCAAGTCACGTCGGAATTATCGGCAACGAAAAGGCTGCCATCGCCGCCAAGTACGCATCTTATGCTCCTATCGTTATCCTATGTATATGGGAAAAAACTGACATTCGTCACCACATACATACATACATATGTATGTATATAGCCTATTAAAAACCACTCACTCATCATCATTACTCTAACATAAACCCACACCTCAATCAGCCAAGTTACCCCATTTACAATGGTATGGACAAAATACGAACTTTTTCCCGACTACACCTGGGCAATACCACATTCTCATATGAGTGGCTCCTTAAAAACCAACTCAAGCTCCAACTTGTAATCAGTGCAGCAGCAATCTCACCATCAAGCACGTTCTTTCGAAATGTCCAATATTCTCTCTCTTCTCCTCCCATAATATCAACAAAATTTATAATTTTTTTTATATATTGAAACGATTAATTTTGGCTCAAGTTCAAACCCGAATTTACCCATTTATTTATTCTAATTTTTTTTTATTTTTAATTTTTATTAGAAAATTTTTTGGATAAATTCATTATTATTTTTTTATTAAGAGAGTACTATATATAGAACCATTTTTATTATTC
Source organism: Gymnocheta viridis (assembly GCA_956483585.1). Lineage (NCBI taxonomy): Eukaryota > Metazoa > Arthropoda > Insecta > Diptera > Tachinidae > Gymnocheta > Gymnocheta viridis. The sequence continues at coordinate 19,518,944 of OY101441.1, read as the reverse complement.
ATCATACTAGCAGAACGGATCAGTACTGATTTCGAGGTCGCTACACCATCTCATCAGCGTTCTTTGTTCAATTTTACCACTTTTGACGGTGGATACTAGTGATCAGGAATATCAACTATTTAACCGTATTATTTAACAAATTAGGATACGAAAAGTACAAACTTATTCATTTTCACATGTCAAATCAATTTCGGTTAGTACGAAATCCCATCTATGATGAATAACTACTCTATATATTTCAGTCTCTCTTGCTTATTCAGCGCCATTGGCTGCCGAGAAATAAGCGGTACTTAATCATGTTGTTAGGTTTCTGTCATTTGTAGTTGAATTTCTTTTTTAGTATTCAACCAACTATGACCAAGTAAACATGTAGATTTTGACGCGTGCCATCGTTATTTATAATTAATGTTTATAAGTAATTAGTCGAACTTTTATTAATATTTTTTATATATTGAAACGATTAATTTTGGCTCAAGTTCAAACCCGAATTTACCCATTTATTTATTCTAATTTTTTTTTATTTTATTTTATTTTTTTTTAGAATAAATAAATGGGTAAATTCGGGTTTGAACTTGAGCCAAAATTAATCGTTTCAATATATAAAAAATATTAATAAAAGTTCGACTAATTACTTATAAACATTAATTACAAAATTTATAACTTCATTAAACTTACTAAACTAAAAATTGAATACCCAATTATCATATTACCACATTGTTATACACACATGAACATAAGTACATACATATGTATATTCAACCTGAGCTGATGGCCAATGTAGCTAGTGCTCCCCAATTAAAAATTTAATCTTAGAATTAATTTCTGGAAGATTAAATAAATAATATTTTTATTTAATCAGAACAAACTTCTTTTTATTTATTAGTTTAGGAACCATTATTTTCCAAAAATTACTAAATTATTCTCGAATGTTTACACATGCATTAGAACAAATTAACTTAAGAAAAATTAAATAGAATACACTTATTTTCGATAATTAATTTTTCAAAACCAAAACATCTAAATGTTGAAAGAAAAAGACGGCGAAAAGTGATTCTTCAGTTTTTGCTAATACTGTACATATGTAAACATTAATAAATTCTTGTATTTACGTTATTGATGTATTCCGAATATTTCAAAAAAATAAAGTAACTTTTACATATGCAGATAATCCATAAGAAATGGAGTATCATCAGCACCATATGGTGTCAAAGGTACGTCATACGGTAGAGGAAATGGTGACATTCCATCACGTGGAGATCCAAGAGAAAACGTATCTTCTCCGATCTAAAAATATAGAAAGCAAAAATATTTCAAGTTACAAACGCACCTTTTTAAATACATACATAAGTATTTTATGAAAGAAATGTTAATGGTCTGGGGAAATATTTACATACATATGTATGTATATGTACGTATGTATGTAGTTTTGATTTAATATTTAACAAAAAGATTTTAAATAAGATTTTGCTCTGCATATCAAATTACTGCGTTAATTGACAACGGCATGTGTCTCCCAGGACAGCCATAAGATAGATTAATATTAGATATGAAAAACTTTCAATATTCTTCAATACTTAGACACATATTCTGTAGTTTTTCAAGATCAGTGTCTTAGTTCCAAAGATTTATTTGAATTTCCAGTTATTTTTAAAGATCGAGTAATAGCGTTATGCAATTCTTTTTTGTATATATAAATTTTCTCTAAAAGTTTCAGGTGTGAGGATTTGACTAATTTATTTCATGATACATATGTTGAACTTACCACAAATTTGGGTAGAAACAAGACACCAACTTCATAATTAGCAATACGTAAGCAAGGAGATATGTTAACGTTTTTATTGTAACAACCCCATGCTGCCTTCGACAAATTAGCCGATGTTAAGATGAACCAATAAATGGATTTTTGTTCGACGTTATATCTGGTGTAGGATTTTATGTGAGGCATGGCTCGAGAACGATGTCGTTGTTTAGAACTCCATTGATGGAGGTAAGTTTTGAGCCATGGTTGTTTATCGTTGGTATTTTTGCTATATGGCAAGCAGCCGCCTCCTAACATACCGTCATGGCTACGACTAACATTTCCAAAACTGGGATAAATCATTTTAAAAGCTGGCATTTGTCGCACTCCTAAAGGTAAGCTATCGCGCCTTAAACTGTTAAGAAAGTCATGCTGAATCCATGACTGGACATTCGCACCCAAACTGCCAATGCTAGAGCTTTGACACACAATGGGAATTTTTTCATCAATTGGCGCAGAGTGTCTTTGCAAGATGCTGGCAACTCGTGGATGTCCCCAAGGATGTCCTCGTGGTCCTTCCCGATGTCCACCGGGAACGGAACCGATAAAGAAAACACTAAAAACCGTAGTTCGATAAATTGTTAATAAGAAATTAAATACATTAATAAAATAATCAAAAAGTTGTTGTTTGCTGTGGATAAGCTAGTCGTATCCAGTGAAGCTAGTCTACTTTTTTAAAATTAATTCGGGAAATATATCGAACAATTTAATACATATTGCAAATAAAATAATTTTATTATACTAAGCAAAAAAAAAGTGGCAGTGTCGCAATTGCATTAGATAATTGCATAGATAACGTGCAATTACAACTGCATGTAATTGCAGTTTCATCAGTTATAACATGTACTTTAAAGGTAATTGTAATATTCATTTCAAGTAACTGTAATTATTGTTAGTTCAATGTTTAATGCAATTAAAGCTAAGTCTGTTGTTTAGAATTATTTTTAAAGAAATTTTACAACTTTATGTTCCTTACTTTATAGCACTAAAGTCCGAGTTTCGTATACGTGCTATCCAGGGTTGTAATTTTGCACATTTATATTCCGCCAAATAAAGCATTAAATCTTGACGGAAATTTGTAGGACTTTCGCCAGAAACAGTGTCGGCTACCTCAGAGATAGCAGGACATAAGGGACTTATCCAAATTCCTTGTGTACGATTATGCCAATCATCTTCATAAAGATTGGCAGTCGATACAACCACTCTCATTGAGCCATCTTTGTAGCCCAATAACATAACTTTGGAATGTGATGTGGCGAATGGAGTTGGCATTTTAATTCTAATCGCTGTTACTTGTGGCTTATGCTTATCGATAGTTTGTAATTCAGGCGTGTCATCGCCGTACAAAACTAAGAGTGGTGTGTTCCTTCAAAAATAAAATATACATTAATCTTTAAGCCGCTTCCAAAAGTAAAATAATTACAAGATGCCTGCAAAATAATAATGACCTAAAAGCCATCCAATATCCACCATAAAATTGATTTGTACAGTACTTTCTATGATGCCCAAACTTGTATCCAAAATTTCTGTTAATATCATGTAAATAAATAAATAATTATTTCTAAGCAAACATTAAAAGTCAATATATGTATACCTTGCAATGTTACTGTTAAAGGCTCACTGTGTGTAGGTTTTGCGTCTGTTATGGCAGTTAAGAAAAAATTGTACGGTGCAGCTGCCTCTAATTTCTTAGCCATTTGCCCTTTCTCTACCACAACAGGTATGTAGTCTTTAATGTTCCGTACTACCTTTTGTTTCTTTGATAAATTCGAATCGTCTTCCGCTGGCCTTGTAGACGATGTAGGTTGTTGAGGCTTTACCTGATTGTCTGACGGCAACAGATTTGTTTGAGAGCTTGAGGAACCCTGCGGATTCTCTTCCTTTTTTTGCTTTGAAGCATCTTTAGGAAATAGTTTTTCAAGTAATTTAATTTGTTGCAAAATTAATTCTTTATTGGAAGACAACTCGGAAGGTATATTATATTGATTTGTTTTAGGATCCAGTCCCATAATGTATATATTATCCACTTTATAATAGAAATTGTAACAATTAGCACTTTTTTATTTATTGTATGTGATGACTTACGATGAGGATGTGAGAATTCACCAAAATGTATAGGATTTTTACGGTAACATTTTTCCAAATAAGGACATTGTTTTAAGTTAGGCATTTTTTAAACAGCAAAAAACTCTGCTCTCGTGCATCAAACAAAAATTTTAAATATTGAAGTAGCTCTTTCAACATGGAACAGTAACAACTCAAATTAATTAGAAATGCTTGTTAATTTTACATGGTGGCATCGCTGTGCCAGTTTTTATTTTTCAAATGCGCGAATTTACAATGGTTGACTCCTAGGCAAGGCAAATTCATAACAGGTAGACTCGCCTCTATTCGCTTTTAAAAATAACTGCTTTCTTTGTCAAAATCAACGTCAAACACTATATATAAATCAAACATAAACAAAATTTTAAAAACAAAACAGATCAAAATGCAAGGAGACGCAAGGAGCAAAAACTTTTCAGCTGAGCTGTCAAGACCACCTGTTATGAATTCGCCTTGCCCCATGGCGGATCCCTGGTTGACCCCAATGCGAATTCATAACAGGTACTCTTGACAGCTCAGGTGATTATATTTTGCTCCTTGCATTTTTATCTCTTTTGTTTGTTAAAATTTTTTTATAGTTGATTTATACATAGTGTTTGACGTTTGAGAAAGCAGGTATTTTTCAATGCGAATTGAGGCGAGTCTACCTGTTATGAATACTTATTGATCCGCCCTCGCAAATTTGCTGCTTAAAGATTACCAAGCAATATATATTTCTGATTGGCAATTATTGCCGTGGAAACTGCCAAATTCGATTGCCGACACAAGATAGCTGCGTTTAGACCGCATAAATATGTGTTCAACCACATGCTTAGCTATATTTGCCAGAAATTATTGTTGAACCATAATGTTTTCCACAAGCTGTCAAATTCAATTGATATTTGCTTAACATACATATTTTGTGATTTACGTATTCGCCACTCGAGATACAAAGTTGAATATTAGCAATTTGACATCGTAATTAGAAACATTTTTATTATCTTATTATTTCAGTCTTTCTTTTTGTAAATAATTTATTCACAAGTTGTATACTTTTTTTACTTACTTTTGTTTGTTTACATTTCGAATCAAATGTTTTCTAGGTTTCACTACATGAAATTTCTGCAGTACAAATTTGTAAGTTTTCAGCCACGAACTGTTACTTTACGCTCTCAATTTGTGTTCTCATTTAATGTAACTTGAGTAACCAAATGCAATTTAGTAAAATGCAGTAAAGTTTAGTAATAATTTAGTAATTAATTGTGTTCCAGTACCCAACACAATTAAAATAAAAAATTTTCAAAGTCTAACTATATCTAAGAGCCGTAAAAAATTTATGTATTGGGCGACGGCTCGAATTTTAAAAACGACGGCGGTGGTTGTTTTATGTTACCATGCTTCTAATTTGCTGCTTGTCAAAAATGTATCTGTTGAGTCGGAAATACTACTAGTCGTCAAAGCTTGTAAAATTTTATTCACCTCAGAAGTGTCTAATTTCTGGTGAAATAATTTACTTAACTGCCGAAGTGCGTTTATTATATGTTGTTATATTTTTACAGTGCTGGCAGCACTAAATTTGTACCTACGAGCCGATAATCTATATTATTACAGCACAAATTTTTCATTCGTTCATAATTTTTTTTGTCTCACGCGTAGTTTATGGGAAGTTTCATATTATTTGAAAACCATCTATGTAACCAAATTTCGAATAGCATTTTGTGCTAATTAATTGTTACATAAGCACAAGCAAATTTAATGAAACAAATAATTATTAACGGATCAACAACGATATAAAAAATACGAAAAAAATATGAATTTTTTTAATTCCTCTTTGGTCGTCGTATTCGTTCCCCTTGTGACTTTGACGTAAAACAGATGAAAGCACATTTACGAACAGAATTCATAATTTTTTTACCAAAAATATAAAACGCGTAAAACTGGAATTACTGGGGTAATTTTTAAAACGTTTAAAGAAATACAATATTTTCAATAAAAAATTTGTAAAAAACGGTGCTTTATAATAAAACAGTAAAATATATTAACCAACATTCATAAATTCCTAAGCAAATAAATGGTTTGAATATTAAACTAAGGATAACATAGCTTCTAGTGATTTGTTCTACTCCAAGGCTAAATATATAATCTATTGCAAAAGAAAATAAAACCCGAAAAGCGCAGCATGCACTCGTCCCTCAGTTGGACCTCGAGACTTATTTCGCGTGCCTTGCGTAATGGGTTCTCTACCTTAATCGAAACAGCAACAAATGCAACTGTTTCTGGAAGCGCAACTAAAGCTCGCCCTCACTTCATTTCCGTTGTGTGCGGTTTTCCCAAAGATTTTTTAACATCAAAATACAAACCTGGTAAATATGGAGAAGATTCATGGTTCAAAACATCTACATCGAGTGCTGATGTGTTAGGTAAGTGCTCAAAACAACAAAAATAAAACACATCGTTTGTTGCCATTTATCAAAATTATATTTCAAATAATCCTTTCATTCTGGTTTTGGTTAGGGCTAAGGAGTAATTCCGAAAATACAGAAAAAATCAGACAAGTGTGTAGGTTTCCGCACTTGCTCTGAATTATATTTTTCATATTTGTTATTAAAGTGGTAATACCTGCGTACCCTGTGAGAATTACCAATGCCTTGATTTTTGCTGCTGGCTATGTGATGTTCCTATTAAACGTTTATATATGTACATGTAACTTCTGAGATACCCACCCAACACATTTTAATAAAACAAGCCACCACTTAAATCGTCAACAGCCAGCAAATAAAAGAAAAAAGTAAAACGGTTAGCAAACAGATGAGGAAATGTTTTTGAACAGTTTTATCGGTTTAAATCGCCAATTTCGAGTCTTAGAGCATTTATAACAAAATTTTTGAATCTTCCAAGTACTTAAGATTTACTCTTATAACACGAAAGCAACATAGCTATATTAACATATATGTCTATAGATAGGAAGAATACATATATATTTATTATATATATTGATTTGTTCGGCGCGGGAATTCTCGAGATCCCGGGAAATTTAAATTTCACTGGAAATAAAAAACTTCTTATAGGTATGTATTATGGATATCTTGGATTTTTTACATGATTTAAAATAAATCAAGTGCACTGCGATGCTTTGGCCGTATGAAAAAAGTATGGTAAATAAGTTTGCTTGTGCATGCATACAACTATTTGTAAGCAAACAAATATGTGCGAGTACGTATTACTTACTATTTTGAGTAAAATAATATCGAAGTCATTTCAAGTAATTCCTAAAATGTTTATGCCCCTGCAAAGAGATTTCGAAATAAAGTAGTTTGGCGCCATTAACTCAAAATCGGCAGAAATTGACTTGTGCGGTTATCCGTAAAAAGCACAGATATAGTTTGATTGAATATGTGCAGTTAAATAAGCAAATATGTTATTTGCTGATTTAAGTCAGTCCTGCCACCGGTGAAACAAAGTTACATAGTTGTTGTCCAAATAAACATTTTTTTTAATTAAAAGCTTTCAATTCTTTAATTAACACCCTGATTATGTATTTCGAAGTCGATTTTCTACTGCGACAATTTGTCCTAGATTAAAGAAAACATGAACGCAATTTCTTTAATGTAGCACAAATCAAAGCTGTCGAAAATTAGACTTCCACATTCATAATCAGTGGTTAAGTATCTGTCAAAAAGAAGTAGTTGACGAAGAATATTTACTTTGAGTGGGCTCGGCGATGTCCACTTTTCTAATAATATTATTGTCACCGAATTTACAATAGTATATCAAATTTTAGCTCAATCGGATAACAGCAAGTAGTTGATAAATCTCTTAAAGATTTTCCAACGGACTTGTATATGAAAATTGAAAGTTATAAAACAACATATGATGCTTTTATAAATTTCATGAGTAAATGATTTCATTTTTAGTGCGGCGGTGCCTTCGCATGAGCCCCCTAGTAGCACAGTGTACCAAAAGTTCCAAGCGCATGTGAAGCGATGTCGACTACGAAAATAACCCAGACATACTTTATATTATGATGTTTGAATATTTTATTAAGTGCAATGCTGATACCCTAAAAAATTGCGACTAGTCTAAAGGTACGATCACACTTGGCAAACATTTGTCCAAAAAAACGTAACCAACAGACAAGCTAGATTTGCATTTTCTTTAATTTTTTTAAATATGGGTTCGCATTTATTAAAAAAAATATAAAAATAGCATTTTGCGGCATAATTGACTTGATTTTGTGATATAAAAACCAAGTTAAATCACACTAACCCTAAGCAAAAGTAGTGGTTACGTTTTTTTAGGTAAATGTTTGCCAAGTCTGACCGTACCAGGAGTAGACCATAAATAGTTAAAATGTATGCAATAAATGTGATCCATTTGCCATACAGGTCAGCTTTCCATTACATCGGACTAATCCAAAAAACTTCATGAAGCTGTTACGATCGTGTATCAATAAGTTGTTGTTTGTAAATGAGACGGTCCATGAATTCATTAAAATTTAACTACAATGGACAACAATATTTGCGGGTTATGTAAATACATACATCTCAAGTGATCGTTTTTAATCATCACATTTGTTTTTTCCATGTGCACAACGCGTGATGATATTTCAATTACATATTTTGATGTTACCAATTACCAAAAAACCATAATACACATAAAATATCATAGCACCAATATGACAAAACATTTATTGCAAACACAATTTAAATTAATAATATTTCAATATACTTATATATGTATGTATGTATGTAACTACGTACATACATATGTAAGTAAGTCGAAGTTCAATATTACGTCAGTTTTATAGTTTTACTAATAATTAGTACCTACATATATAAAGTTATTGAAAATACATTTCTAAAACAAAATTCTATGCAGTACATGAACATATATAAATATGTATGAACACACATGTGTATGTATGCAATTTGTCTTTCCATGTGATCATAATTTTGAATAATGACCGCAGCAAATCTTAGTATTTCAATTTCCTTTTATTTCTTTTTAATTGATAGAATATCTCGAATTATTTAATACATATTATTTAGTTATTTATTTGTTTTATTATCTAAAATATTTTAAATAGGATTTATAATAATAACTATTGACGAAAACATATTGTTTACCTTCGGAATGGTATTTATCCAATAAATTTTTGATATATAGTAGTATCGCATTTAAAAGTAAACGAACGCAATATAGTAGAATTCAGTAATAATTTGTACAAATCATCAAGTAGACAAACAAGCTAATTTTTTATATAAAGTATTTCATATTGAAATTTGTCAAAATACAAATTTTTTGTATTTGCTATAAAGTAACTGCTCAGACGACATTAGTCCGCATTAGTGGATCGTCCGGACTATCCACTTTTTATTACCGAAAAGAAAAATAAGAATTCATTTGTATATAATTTATTTATTTATTTACTTAATATTAACATTATATAAAAGAGATGCTAGGCGCTGGCTACCAAAGCCATCGGCTATGTTAGGTTTATGTAGATGACTTTTTTTTTAATTTTAATTTTAAGTTTTGTGATGAAGTAGAAAATAGAATTTATATTGCGTGCTGAAGGCTCCATGAGCAAGCTTAATCCGTTGTTTAATAGAAACTTATTCTGATAGGCTCTTAAGTAAGGACATGTTGAAAGAATGTGTATTACGGTATTAGTTAATCCGCAATATGCATAGGTGTTACCGAGACTCTTGTTTAGTAGATGAATGTGAGTGGTGATGGTGTATCCCATACGCAGTCCTGAGAAGATTTTAATCTTGCTTTTTACATATGTTGGTTGGGTATATTGACTGTGTGTAGTGTAGATTAATTTGAGAAAAGTGGGGGTGATGATATTCTCTAAGCTTATTTGCACTTTGTATAGCAAGTTTATCTATAATTGAGTTACGAAGGTCATCTTTTTCCGTTATTGGATCTCTGACAATAGGCGCGAGGCATCCTTGTTTGGCAGCTGAATTAGCTAGGTTATTATCCCTTGTACCAATGTGACCCGGTACCCATACTATTTTTTTGTTTTGTTTTAGAGTTTATAAGCAGATCTAGAATTTTGTTTACCTTTTGCCATTTAATATTAGATGGATTATTGATGGCTGATAATACGGAAAGGCTGTAGGAAAAGATAAGGCATTTTTTTGGTTTTGATTGCTATTTATAACGCTTTGATGATCCCAACGGCCTCTGCTGTAAATATGGATGATGTGACTTAGTTAAGAGTATGAGGACTGTTCTGAAAATCACGAGTTCTCTAATCACGTGATTTGTAAAAGTTGTAAACGGTACGACATTTGAAGCTATAATAAAAAAGTAATAAAAACAGCAATAATAAGAATTTATTTTTGGAAATCACGTGGCTCGAAATCACCGTGATTTCATATTGTATATTACCGGTTTGACCAAAAATATTCATTTTGAAAAATAAGAATTTTTATGTAATTTGTCAGCTCTATTTTTAAATTCGTTTAAAAATAAAATATCCTCAACTGTCGCTTTGGTTTGTTCAGCTCATAATATACCTTGACAAAAAAGAACACTTGTCTAGACTATAGAGGAAAAATTTCTAAACTGTCCGGAAAATTTTAATATCCGGATTACTGGATAGACCGAATTAGCGAGTGTCCGGATTATGGAGGTTGTACTGTACATATGTATGTATTTCCATCCCAAAATTTTCGAATTGCTTTTCAGAAATTTCAAATTACATATCAGAATACTTATATCATTGCCGAAGGATTTCTACACGCTCCCACTCCGCTGAACATTTTTTATACTCAATTTTATGTAATACCATGTGATAAAAAGAAAATTTTACTCACAATTATAAGTGATCATGGGTGGGCGGTGCCCATCTCTAAATTAAATGAACATTGCAAGAATAAAACGATCCGGTTAATATTGGTTTACGTGGGAAAAGTTAAATAAAAAATTATGATAAACAGTTTTGTAATATTAAATTGAGGTTTTTTAATCTGATGACCGACGAGAAATTTTCTTTATGACATCTAGTAAATAAATAAATTAAAGGAATTGTAATATTAAGTTTTTAGAATCACCATAACAGAAATATGATACTTATGTAGTTCTAAAAACCAAATCAAGGCAAATACTTTTATTTTTATCTTAGTTTAACGATAAAAATCTTTCATATCTTTCAGCGACTCGCGAAAGAAAGTTTGGCTATTATTAATAATATTTCTTATATATTTATATATGCATTCTTGGGGGAAAATACATCCTTAAAAATATGCATACCGTCTAGATCACGAACGGTCATATTTTTGAAAATACATTTTGCTTTTTCATGATTTATTTTGCACTTATTTTGCAATCAAAACAGAAGTTTACAAGCTATGTACGAATTTATTATCATTATTCTTGCGATCACCTTACTGTGCGTCTGTTTTAAGTTAATATTTAAGACCATTAATTTTTTAATTAATTATTAAAATAAAAAATAAGTTAAATTTTTGTTTTAATATTATTATTATTATTATTATTAAAATGTACATGTTTATATATTTTTTATTGCAGGCGTTGCTGACGGTGTAGGTGGTTGGCGTAGCTATGGCATCGATCCTGGAGAGTTTTCATCATTTCTAATGAAAACTTGTGAACGTCTAGTCCAGTGTGTTAATTTTAATCCCCAACGGCCTGTTAACCTCTTAGCATATAGTTATTGTGAATTATTAGAACAAAAGAAACCCATACTTGGTAAATATGAAACACATTATGTATATTGATATGATATTTTTATAAAAATCGTCATGTTTGCTCTTAAAGATAACAAATAACACTATCAAAGCAAAATAAATATTTACCGTAGATACTAAAGGTATTGTATTGGAATGGCATTATATGAGCTTAACATTTTGGTCAGTTTTAAATGATAATAAAAAAGAAATTAATATTTGTTTTTCGATGGGATTGACCAGACTGATAACGCCTATAATAACTTTTAACAAATATTATTTCGTTCGAAGGTGTTTTATATACTACATACATACATGCATACATACAATAATCTTAATTTTAATAGAATATTCGTATTAAATACATATGTAACTGAATTAGTTTTAATTATCAATGTTTATAGAATTGTTATACAATAGAAAAAAGTTGCCGTTCAGCTAATAGAAAAAGTCTGCTGCTCATAAAATGAACATGCATTCATATAAAGTACATATGTATATGTAAGTGCAGTCTCCCATTTTTTAAATTTTACAATACATAGTAGAGTAAGTTGGGGTGATGTGATGTACTTATTTTTTACTATAATGCTCGAAACTTAATTTTATTAGAACAGATCTCAGCAATTCTTCTGCTAAAGGTCTTCGGTTTACATTCCGGAAAGTGAAACAGTCTTTGAAGCCCAAGTTTCAGAGAAATTTGAGAAAAAGTAAAAACACCATAAACAAGCCATTAAAAAAACTGGCGGGTAATGTGACATACTATGTTATGTTAATCTAGTACAGAAGCGTGTGTGGAGGACGATAAGGATTTTCAACGCTGTTCAGTACAATAAAGTGCATATTTTATTAAAACAAATAGCATTCTATTTTTAGCTTTTCATTTCCTTATTTCTCTTTTCTTGGCCATGTCTGAGCATAATTGGTTGTAATACACTACTACTTCAGTAGTTGTCTTGTCCTTAGGCGAACTAAGAGTTTAATTCAAATAATTGGATTTGTCAGCTTCCATTTTATATTTTTCAGGAAAATGTACTATACCACATTACTTGCCTATACCACAATACCAGAACTTACTCTATGTATGTACTTTTGAAATAAAATCCGACTGCAATAATACAAAAACCCCTGGTTGAAAACCCTAGTCGATCACTCCACATAGTATATTATCATATGTATTATAGATGTTATTAAAAATTTTAAATTATTAAGATATGTACTTTATTTATTTATTTATTGGTACATATTCTACAAAGTAAATTTACAGAATATGGTTGCACAAAAATGTTTTTGTGACTTTCTATACCCGACCTATGCCTTTACATAGGAATTAGCAACGTGGTTGTCAACGAAATTCCACAAAAGAACCGCAAGATTATACGGTTATCCGTGGCAAATCACTCAACCAGTGCGAGGGAGACGAAAAACTCTCGAAGGCCAAACAACACACACAAGCCTGAACGCACTTAAGAAATAATTACGATGACGCGAGAGCTGTTCTTCAGCCCAGAGCTGCTTAACGACTGACATGTACTTTATTATTTTTTTGATTGCACAAACATTTTAGTTTTGGAATAGTATACCATTCTGGCGTATGTCCAGCATTTGATTTTTTTCTATTTCAGTTGCTGTTTTATTATAATTACGTTTTTCTCTCAAATATATATATATATATATATATATATATATATATATATGTATGTATTATACATATGCTTTTAAATATTTCTAAATGAAAAGCATAAAATAATAAAACTAAACAAATATGTATAATGAATTTCTTTACGTATTAATATTCTTTTTTCCTCATTTTTTATTTCACAGGTAGCAGCACTGCGTGTGTATTAGTATTAAATCGGGAAAACTCGACGGTTTATACAGCGAATATAGGCGATAGCGGTTTTATGGTCGTCCGCAAAGGTGAAATTGTTCACAAATCAGAAGAACAACAACATTATTTTAATACACCCTTTCAGTTGTCACTACCCCCACCCGGTCACAATCACAATGTCTTGAGTGATAGCCCAGATTCGGCGGATACATTAAGTTTTCCCGTTAAAGAGGGCGACGTAATTCTAGTAGCCACAGACGGCGTATTCGATAATGTCCCAGAAAAATTATTACTGGATGTTTTAAAGGAGGTAAGATTTCATAAAAAAATTTATTTAAGTCAAAGCCATTATTACTATCACTCACTGTAACAGAAAACACTTATATTCTTATCTTATGAGAATATACGAGTAGAAAATTCCCCTTTTCAATTTCAAAATATCTTGGTATGATTTTTTTTTTTCAAGACTTAATAATTTGTTTTACGATTTGTGTTTTTTAAGATAAATATAATTTTTTTGCCTCTATTTTTGAAGTAGAAAAGAAAGAAAAAAATCTTTTAGTAAAGGGTATAATAAATTATATTTGAAGTGCCTAATGTAGTTTAAAAAAAATTAACAATTGTATGGTTTTTCGAATTTTCTACTTTAAATACGCCTCCCAAGTATTTGAGAGAGACTATCAAAAAACTTTATACAAAAACTTTATAGCAACACGATGAACACAAAAATAATTTTTAAATTGTGTGGATTACTTGATTACTGCATTAAGTTTCTCATTTTATTCGCTGGTTGCTTTACCATCAAATCGAAAAAGAATTTTAAGAATGTTAGAAAACATCATTGAAATTTCAGAAATAGAACAGAGAGTAAATTGGTTTTAAAAATTGAATACAAAATATTAAAATATCCAATAAATAAATAAATCTAAACTTAGTTGTAAGCGATAATCTGAAATGATAACAAACAGTACTGCAAAATTTTAAAAAATTTAATGTACTGCATTTAATTAATTTTTATTTATATATATATATATTATTTATTTAAAGATTGAAGGCGTCACAGATCCTGTCAAATTACAGATGACTGCCAACTCGCTGGCGCTGATGGCGCGATCATTGTCATTTGATAGTGATTTTATGTCACCCTTTGCTATAAATGCTAGACGCAATAACATTAACGCAACGGGTAAGTTTGATACATTATTAACATTTTAATTCCACTTTTTAATACAATTTACTTTTATTGCGTGCAGGAGGTAAACCTGATGATATAACTGTGCTACTCGCAACTGTAGGAATGTAATTTTTCGTTTATTTTAGTGATAATTTATATTTTTTAAGGTAATCTTAAATATTAAATTGTGTTTAAACAAAACGAGATAATTATTTTTTATAACTAAGTAATTGATTGGTTGTTTAGACCTTCCTACTTTAACTTCCATCGTTATGTTCGTTAAATTAATAGTCTACACCGTTTATTCATGCTATTTCTTCTTGATTGACTAATTAGTTTAAGATTTTTAGTTAAATAAATCTGTTTGCTCTTATCTCAATAGTCATTAGGTATATAATAATAATAAATTAATACTTTCACCATTCACTCACTTTTTTCCAGTTTCATTTCATATGTATTTTTTCTTAAGCTTATTTCTTAATTACATATGTATAATATTTTTATGTACATTTTTGTTTTTATCCTTTAATTCGTTTGTTTAATTTCATTAACATATTTTTCTGTCTGTGTCTATGTGCTGAATAAGTTCCTCAATGTTGGCTAAGTTTGATTAACAGTAATTTTTTGTGTACCTTAAATTGTTTTAACTTTGGCTTAAAATGTGTGAAACCTGCCAGAAAGGAAATAAAAATAAATTAATAATAATCTCGAGCTAATTAATCATTTCGATGGTTCTGCATAGTATATAATTTATACCTTCACGATCAAGCGAAAAATAAAAAAATATTTGAAATGTTATTGTGACAATGTGTAAGAAATGTTTACGAAGCCTTCTAATTAAAACAATGCAAACGATTAACGACGTTAAATGTTTAAATGAAAATACAAATAATAAAGTTAAGTTAATGTCTTGTTTTTTTCAATAAGAACTTTTCGACTGAGTACAAATTTTTTACATTGGCTAGTATTAACATTTTTCAAAAATATTTTTTAAACATTAAAAAAAGAACACAAAATTATTAATAAAATGTACATTATATGAAAACTCGTGTATTTTTATTTTATTATTTATCTTATTTTGTTATGAGGTTCATTTTTATTACAATTATTTTATATATTATTTTCTAAAAGAAACATGTTTCTGTGGAGCAATTTTCAATTAAGATTATTATTCAATTAGTCGGAATATATTCCCATGAGTTCAAAACGTCGAAATCTTGTGAAGACTCGATTTTCGAAAATAAGGGTGAAATCCAGTTACCTCGTATTTTGGTAGCGGAAATTTAAAATGTTTCACTTTTCTGACAAAAATATATTTTATATATTTTACTTTACCCGTTTTAACTCTGCTTTTGTTTTCTAAAACGAATTGGGAGATACGACGTGCCCTTTGCTAAATATGTCGCACTAAGAAGTATTAAATATATTTATTGTATTATATAAGCTAAATTTTATTCGAGAGTGGTTGCTTTAAATACCAATAGGAATTTGATTGTTGCAGTTCGTGTTTATTGCTAACTTGAAATATGTACATATATGTAAATCGGAATGTTTGAATACAAAAAAATCTATACAATTATTTTTAAAGTGTGGGTTTGAAAATTTGTATTTAATCATGTAGAATGGTTTTTTAACATTTTCAAAAATACAATTTAGATAAAATAAAAAATGTCGAAAATTTTGTGACCAAACAATTGTTTTACTTTTCTTTTAAAGTCAGTAATTGTGAAATTTACCAACCTGAATTTCCGTAAGTTTTTTTTACACACACTTCTTACGGGGACTTAAAATTCAGGTAGAAGTCAGTAAAAGCCTTAATAATAAATACAACATTTCAGAACTGCATAATAGGCTTAAAAGGATAAATTTAGGGGGTTTTTTAATGTATTTTTGTCTGTTAGATGGTGTGCCTCCAATTACCATTTCATACACATTTATTACATATTTATTTTATTATTCTCAAATGTTATGAATTAAGGAACTTCCAAACGAGAATCTCCACGATGCCTTTAGTACCTTTTTTAATTATTTAAAATTTATTAATTAATCTGTTACAGCACGGAATCCCTGACTGAATTTTTTTATGTAGAAACTGAAAAAAGTGGGCGATTTTGTAAACTACTATAATCAAGCATAAAAGTAGACGCAACGAAATTTCATTTGTATATACATACATATTTTTTAAAGTTCCAAATTCACTTAAATATTCTGGATTTTCTTATACATATTTATTAGTTTAACATAAAACCATTTTAAAAGTCTTGAATCAAAACCATATACTTTCAGTGGTAGTATATTTTTTTTCTTATTTTACTTTATTGAATAGAAATATTAAATTAAGAAATTGGTTCTTTGAAAAGGCATTTTCATAAAATTATTAACTTGAAAAATAAATAAATAAACAAATAAAAATTATAACCATTAAATAAGGGTGTTTCCTAGAATTAAGATAAGCCTGCTGGCAATTTATTTGCAAAACAAATTATTGAAATTTTTTTCAACTGCAATTTCTAAAATCTCAAATAGCTATAAAAAAGGCTTATCCCGAAATATTGACATTTTAAATCCTTAATTTAAAATCATGTATTATTTTCAATATGCATATGCCAAATTTTAATTTGAATAAAAATACAGTAAACAAACAATGCATTATAGTATTTAATGTAGTAGATATTTAGAGTGTTTATGAAATTATAGTTAACATATGAACTTTAAACTCACACATACTTACATAAAATTGTAAGCAATTGGACTAAACAATTTCGGAGGATGGAGTAGAGTATTGAATTATAAATTGACTGAATACATGAAAAATTATTTTGTTTAAAATTCTTAATTTATTAACCAATTACTTGCACTATTCCTTAATCATAAACCAAAGTATATAAAACAATTAGTAACTGACACACATAAGTGACTGCTTTTAAGAAAAGAAAAATCTGATTAGGCCAGTCTTTTTTTATTTGAAATGTTAAAAATTTGTTATAAAATAAATTTTAAAACAGGTTTATTTTACATGAAATAGAAATTAAATTAAAATTTAATTTATTGTTTAAGTATTTAGAAAGAAAATTTAAATGAATAAAAAAAAATCAATATAATTATAAAGTAAACTCAAAATTCATAATTGTTTTATTTACTTCATTACAAATTGTGGTTTTAGATAACACATAGTTTAATCACCCCTATTCCAATTGGCGATTTGGTATTTTGTTGACGTGACGTCGACGTCGCCAACTGGAATAAGGGTGAATATTTCTTTTCTTTCCTTTTCCATATAATTCCCGCAAAAAAATTCAATATTTTCGTCATTAATATATATCTGTTTTTATTATTATATATGAAAAATAAAATTATAAAACATTCAATCAAATCTTAAGTGAAATTTTTTCTTTAAAGACGTAAACTGAAAATTAAAAATATGTGTTACTTTGTAGGAAATGATAACATAGATGTATTAATTCTTTTGTTTTCCAAGTTTTTGCTCCTTATTTTGTACACGGCAAAACACGGCGGGTAATTTGTGTTTTAATTGATTTACAAAGTTTACTGTAGAATTTAGAAATTAATTTTGTGCTGGTCTTGCCGCTCTTTGGTCATTATTTTCTTCTGGATTTTGTGCACCTTCTGCTGCTGCTCCATGAACGAATTCGTCATCAGCTGGAGCTGGCTGTTGTTCAACTTCATCACCACCCCAGTTGAAACCACCGGGACGATCTTCGGGAAGTGGCTGATAATTACGATCAATATGTTCATTAAAAAGTACTTTCCTATAAAACAAAGGAAGGTGGGTTAAAAAATATTTTAACTGTAATTTTGTAATACGCTGTTTTTCCTATATTTTATGAATTTATTTTGTAAAATATTTTGTAAATAAATAAATTTTAAAACTAAACCTTGTTTTTAATAAAATAAAGTTCAAAGTTTTTTAAAGTTAGTTTTATTAAAAATATCATATAGAATGCAATATTCTGACATTTAAATTATTAGTTCTTTTTGAAATGTTTGAATTTTAAATATTAATCGAAGGGCATTTCAAACATTTATATAACTTCCCCCTTGTTCCGTAACTATTTCTCTTCATCACATCAAGGTAACAGCAAAAATAAGCTGTTTCTCCAGTCGGTGTCAACTTTTCACTACTTTTATCCTTCTCTTGCTATTTTCTAGACCTTAGGGAAAAGTAAGAGGCAATTGATAGTAGTAAACAGTTGCCGATAGCGAGTAGGCAAGAGCATACTCCTAAGGGATTATCATAATGAAAGATATGTATAAATAATTTGACATGAACATTTCGACCGTATTGCTTGGGTTCAAGTTTCAAGGTGAATAAGATTTCCCAGGACTTTCCAGAATTCTTTTTTGTGCAAATTTTTTTTTATAAAACACTCAAGCTAAGAATGCGTTATGGCTTCTCTGGAGGATCTAAACAGGAATCGAACCTTTGACCACCGATTTATAATTTAGCACGCTATCAACTAGTATACGGAGACTCGCCATGCAAACAACTATAAGAAAATTTTAACAGAGATAACTTAAATATTAATAGCATAAAAGCAAACAACCAAGTATTTTACAAAGGGCTTATGTAAAAAACTATTGCACGCAAAATGAAAGTTATATAACGCCATGTTAGCTATAGAACTGTACGTAAAATCAAAGTTATATAACGTCTTGTTAGCTATAAAAACGACATCAATTACCGAAAGGTAATTATGTATAGCAAATATGTTAACAAATAAAATGTTATTTTAAAAATCATGTTTTCGCACAAACTTATAAATCATTTTTGTATCTTTTTCCCGGGAATCAGCAGATTTTTATTTTTTCGGGAATTGGAAAAGTCTGGGAATTCTATAACCCTAAATACGACCATATGACTAATAAAACAAGTTATACCGGAAATTTTTTTTACAGATAAAAGAAAAAAACAGTATAATTTGGAGGAATTTTTTTATGATAAAAATGTATCAGCTATAGACACTAGGTAACGGGATCAACAAATGTATTTAGTTTTCGAGTGGTAGCTATCTAGGATTGCTCTTAACAATATTTCAACTAATATGACCTCGATGCAATTTATACTATAGGCACAGGGTGCTATAGGGCTGGTATACTTACAAACAATTTGGTGTTTTAAGAAGCTTATGTCCGTTTCTTTGAAATGGAAATACATCTTCCAGGAAATAATAAATATGACCAACTCCCATACCAATGATATCAACCCAAATAGTATTGCCCAAAATCATGGAACAACATAACAGTACCCAAGGTAAGTAAGGTGCCTGTAAAATAAATAATGTCTTTAACTTGAAGAGAAACTTCATAAAATTTACATTTATGTACCTGGAAATTCATAACGCCGAAGAAATTCATACGGACAAATGGATTTCTTCTTGACCAGACATATACCAACATGAGCGTAAATGCTTGACCCAAAAACAATAAGTTCACAAACAAACCAAAGAAAGTCATAAGGGCACCACCAAAAAGGAACATCATGACAAAGTCTGAACTACGGCCGCGAAACGAACCCTCTTCCAACATGCGGCAATAACGGTATGTAAACACCATGTTGAAGAAGAAACTAATTCCAACTGAACCAAAAAATAGAAAAGTTGTGGCCAAACGCCATAATTGTAGTTTACGTGTAATCAAGATTGGATTGAAATACAATTGCAGGGGCGATACTAAATCCAAATGCTACAAAATAAAAATTAAGTGGATGACGTGTCTATAATGGTAAAACATTTATTTTAATACTTACCACAGCCAATGTTGTGATAACACAAGCCGTTGTATAAAAACGTGTTACTGGTGGTATTTCTAGATAAAATTGTCTAATGGATTGAAGCGCCATGGCGCACTATGTATTATATTGCAGGATTAATGACAAAGCCGCTAAAATATTAATTTTTTTCTTGATAGGCTACAAACAACACCATTTATAATTTTGACTCTTTGTTTTCCGTGATATTGTCGCTTAATATGGAATAACAACTTAATTGCAGTTAAAATAATATGAATGCACTATGACCTGCAGCTGCTAATACAAATGTTTACAAATTATTATTTGCTACCACCTGCACAACGCAAGGGAGATCAACCTCGTAGTAGCTGTTCTACAACAATATAAAATTTGTTGTAGAAAATAACTGTCAAGAGAACTAAAGGGTCGGATGGCACTGCCACAGATGAATATTCAAGAAAATGTCAAAAGTAATGGTTGTTTGAAATAAGAAATGATGTTATTAGTATCTCATCATCAACACCAACAATTTTATCCAATTGGCATGTATTCATAATACCCTGTTCTTGTGCTGCTACGTACTTGATCTGCCTTGTCAGTCACATTAAAATTTTACTCCCAACAGTTGACTACGAAAATATCGTTAAAAGAGTTTGTGCAAAATTAATTAAAATAAATAAATAAATAATGTATCTTCAATTGAAAGAACTTCATAAAAGTGTTCTTGAAAGTGTTTATTATTGTGTGAATATAAACTTTTATCAATGCTCTCTGATTTTATGTACGAAAAATGTGCATAAATTAAAATGGTCAGAGGGAAATTTTACACAGTTTGTCGGTGTGTTTGATAATGTATGTATGTAGTTGGAATAAGCAAAATGGCCGTTATAAATGTATGAAAATTAGTATTTATTACACCGCGTCTTGTTGAATATGTTAAAATAATTAAAAAAAGTTTTGTTCGTATAGTATACGTACCTATAGTAATAATTGTTTCCATACAATAGATCTATGGTATGTACATAAGTATGTATATGCATACAAATATACATAAATAGAAAAGTGATTTATTAAAAATAATCAAATTATAATATATGCACACCTTTCATAAAAAATAAAAACAATTAATGCAGGAAAAGGAAATAAGAGAAGTTGATTAAAAGTGTCTCCCTTTTTTGTAGAACCTTAACATTATAAATTTTGCGAAAAAATGTTCGTGCTTAAAATGGAATCTGAATTTTATTCTTTGCGCAACCGATACCGTTATTAATAGAGATACCGAGTGCCGTTAAAATTTAAGATCGATATCAATACCCATACCGTAAAACTTTCGGTTGTAAAATACAGGCATTCAAATACCGTTTCCTTCAATACCCCCTAATAGCTATATCAGGTTTTCGGTATAAAAAATCGTAGCTATACGTTGAGACTTAAAAACAAATTATAATTTTAGCTTCTTTCATAACAAATAGCTTCTAAACCGTTAAACAGATAATGATTTAGTTATTTTTTTGTTTGTTTGTTTGTACCCTTCATCAGTGGTTTTCGTAGCTAATATTCAAGAAATACTCTTCTTTGTCCTTCAGTTTTTATAGAATCTTAATTTAGTATGCTATTAGAAGAACATAATTTACCAAGATTTTATGGAAATAGTTTCTGTCTCGTAAGGAAATTAAAAAAAAACTTAATGAAATTTGAAGGGAACCGCTCCTGCCATCTCTAAGCCGAATACGTATTACAATTTTTTATTTCTAAATTCTTAAAAATAAATGAAAAACGTTAAATTGATTAACTAGGTATCTCTTTTTGCATTCAAATCCATTAGTGTTTCGTACCCAACCAGAGCGAAAGAAGCACTAACTTTCGCTACAGCATCCGACAGATTTCATTCTATTCTATCTTGTGACAAAGTTTTATATATTCTTCAGACATTAAACAGAAGAGTGTGCACTTTTTATATATATAAGTACATAAACTAGCTGAAGACTTTTACACGACACCACAGTTGTCGTAATAACTCTCATTTATCTGTTGAAATTTCGGCATAATGATTTGAGGCATGAAACTTTTATAAAATAAAGGCGACTGTTTATTGATTTGCTGACGAATTTCCAATTTTATGCCAGACTTTTTTCCCCGACGTTAATGCAACAGCCGGGAAATTTTCTGATTTTTTGCCAGACACTTTTCCAACATTATTCAGACATATCGGAAATTCCTTCAGAATCTCTTCTGGGCATTTTTACACAATTCTTTGCTAGTGCCTGTTTCCTTTACATTTCTTCTGCCAGTTGATGATCGAAACATAACACATTTCATTTCTAACGTACTCTTAGTTTAGTTACTTATGAGATGGTACAATTTTTAGGAATTAATTTTTAAAATAATATAGTATAAATTATTCAATACGCGTATATTTTAACGGTTTTGAAAGCGATTGCAATCTGTTTTAAATATTTTCGGTAAACAGGCTTAAACTCAGTAAAGATTTGCGATAATATTATGCATCTACTAAATAGTTATTTTAATATGAATGAATATCAATACAAGTAAATGATAAATAAGTGTAATCAAAAATAAAAAAATAAAAAATTAAAGTGATTGTGAATAATTAATGCGTCTAAATTCTAAATTTATTAAAAGAACAACTTTTGAATTAATTATATTAAGAAACGTGTGAAAATCAACAAGAAATCGACTATTTTTAACAAAAGGTATGTAAATTACTTTTAATTCTATATATCTACTTTTAAGTAATATTAATTACCGATCATATAAACAATATGCATTTAAAGTAAAAATAAAAACAATAGAAATTTGTTATAGAATTTGTCATTCGAAATCAATTGATTTGCAAAATGGCCCTGCAATTTAGCATATCGCTTATTTTCTGCAAAGCCGTTATAACTTAAAACAAACGAGTTATGTCAGGCAGCTTCTAGCTCATCGTGTATTCCAACACGGTGGTCAGGGTTTGTATTTATATAGGCCCAGAGATTGGAGTCAAATTACATACTTTAGATGCATTCTTTTAAATATGTAAATATGAATATACACATGAATACTAATGATGGGGTTGTAGTGGCCTCCGAAAAACAGCTTTTTTCTGTTACGTAGGTTGACTAATGTTACGAAAAGAATCACTCGTATTCAATAAACAATTGATTCAAGTAGCCGAACGTTATAGAAAGGTGTGCTAACGCGGTTTCTCTGAAGAATGATAATATAGGATTGTCTTAAAAAATGGCCAACTGATTTTTAAAGTTTTAAAAGTTATCCTAAAGTATTTTTGAAGATTTCGAATCGATTGATATATAAAAAAATAAGAATAGAATGGCTTATCTGAAGAGATTTATTCTAAAAACTTTCGTGTGAATGAATTTATTTCTAATCTTTTAGAATGTTTTCCGAAAAATAATAGTAGTTTAAATTCAGAAATGCAATTTTTGTAAGGGAGATGTCAAGTTGCGTCCGTGTTATTCTAAATTCATCCTCTTTTCAGAATTTATCACATACATACTTACTTAAAAATCTTACAACAAATTATTATCTGTTCCAATCTAATCAAATAAAACAAAATTGTAAATTTTTTAAAATTGTTTGTCTTATTTCTGTATACATGCAATTGATTTATAATTACATATTTAAAAATTATTCTCCTCTTGCTGGTATTTTCTCTTAAGAAGAGATGAAATACATTCCATCCTTCTTTCTATCATTATTTAAACGTCACACTTCAATTATGCATCTTCAATTTTAAATATTTTTTTCAGTGTCAATTTTTAAATTGTTTTTATTTGTTGTGGATTTCATTTAAATATAACATTTACAGTTTAGAATAATTAATTAATTCAATTGTATTTTCATCATTTATATCTTGATAAACTTATTTAAAACATTAAAACTATTTTAATTTTTTATACTCTTTTTCTTTTATATAAATTCGGACTTTTCTCAATATACATATGTATGATTTTTGTCTAAAGTTGAATTTTTCAATATTTTCAATACTTAGGAGCAGAGATATTAATTATATGTTTGTATTGTGTGTGTGTGTGCGTGTTAGGGTTAAGAAAGTATGTATGTATATATTGGTAAAAATTATTTCTATTTGTTGTTTTCAGTGTTAAACCTTTTTTGTTAATAATATTGTTGTCAAATGTTAAAACAAATATTTATTTGGCCTAGAGATTTTTAGTTTGTAAAAGAGTAAGAATTTAAAGACATTTCAAAAATCATATTTAAATTTCTTTTCAATTTCAATTTTTTATATAACTTTTGTTGTTTTATTTATAATTAATTTTGCTTTTTTATTTTCTATATATCATTTATAATAATAAAAATTTAAATTTTGTTTTAAATCACAGATTTTGGTTTAAAAAATTTCAAAATAATAAAAGACGTAGTACGACTAAGAGTTTAAGTTAAAAAAATTAATTTTGACTAGTTTTTTATTATTTTAATTTTAATTTCCTAAAGTTGTGTTTTTATAATTTTTCGTTTTTTTCCTTCTTTGTTTTAGTATTGAGGTTATTTTGTTTTCATAATTTCCTTGATATGCGTTGCATTTTTTTTTGTATTTCTAATTTTTAAAAAATTTTGAGATTTGTTTTAACATGTTTGTGGATTTTCAAATTATTTTTTAATTGCAATAACAACACTAATACATACAGATCTTTTTTAGATTTTGAAACAAAGTCCATGTTAAAAAGTTTCTGAACAAATAATTTGATATAAATGATTAATTAGATGATTTTTGTTTGGTTTCGTTTATACAAAAATTATTATTATTAAGAAAAGTTTTCCTACATTTTTTGCTAGCAACAATTTTAAAGTTGGTGTCAATTCTCGATTTGTTGTGTTTATAGCAGGCATAGGCAATGCTCTAAATTCTTTTTTAGAGTGAAAACCTTTCTCAATTGTATTTTCTTAATTATAGTTTTTACACTATTAAATACTCAAGATTGCTGGAAATTTGAATATGTGTTTTACGATTTATAAAAAGTAGTTATAATAGAATTAAAACATTTAATTTATGCTGTTTTTTTAATTTTATATTTATAAATTTTTATTTTATATATGTATTTGTTAATATTAACAACCTGAGGTGTTACCATGGTCCTTATTATGTTTCTATATTGTTTTCTATTTAAAAAAAAGTTGTAAAATTGGCACTGGATTTTAGTGAAGTTTAACGGGGTTTCTGGGCTATGGCAGGCTTTTTTCAACAAAACAAATCCAAACTTTTTTCAAACAAACATATTTTTTTTTATTTTCCAAACGTAAAATTTTGACAAAAAAAATTTTTTTTTAAATATAAAAATAATATATAAAATAGATAACAGCCAAACATAAATTTAGAATAATTTTTTTTTGTAAAAAATATTGGATATTTGAAAATAAAGATCACAGTTTGTAGGTATTTTTTTAAATTTAAGGTTTTCGAAATTTTTACCATAAAATTACAAAAAAACCTAAAGAACTAATAAAAAAATAAAAGAGACCATCTTATAAAACTAAAAACTACGAGGTATTTCAAATTATAAAGTATTTAGGTGTAATTAAAAACTAATTTTAATAAAAAATAAAAATTAATATTAAAACTATAAAATAATTACATAAAGTATTAAACAATTTGATTTAAATTTTAAAGATAAAACAAACGCCTGTTGTTACAAAAACATGAGGTACCCTTTAACATTTTATTTCTTTTTTAGATGAGGTAACACTTTCGTATACACTAAGTGACATAAAGTTTGCGAAGTTATTTCCTAAGTGTATAAAGTACATTTCATTAATATTGAATTTAACATTACATGAAAGTACTATTTTTAACCCTTGACTTAGCGAGATTCACAATATTAAATAAGCTAATTTTAATTAAAATTTGTTTCATACTTCAAAAGAATTAAATAGTAAAAAATAGATGTAATTCATCAAAGTATTTTATTTTTGACTCAAATATATGTAGACAAATATAGACGAAAATAATAACTTTCTGTTACTTATAAAATTAAGTTTTAAATCGAATATTTTAACATATCTACTTATTTCTTTTATAAGATTTATGAGAGCCAAACGAATTCATCTTGAACTACTATTGTATCATTTAATAACAATTCGGGCTAAGAACCAGTAAATGGGACATTAGAGTTGTAATTTCTTCTTTGTTCCAACGAACCACATTTTTCAATTTAGAATAACAAATTATTTGAACCGTTTTTTTCAAATATTCAAATAATTTTTTAAACTCCTTTTTATGATTTTTCTTATCGTTATGAATATATTATTACTTCTTAAATTAAAGCTGGCAAAATTGGAATTTTAATCATTTGCTCTCTGCTTAGAAAACAATACAATTTTTAAATTTTTATCAAAAGTTGGATTTCTTGACTCTTTAGGATAAAAGTAAAAAAGTTTTTTCGTTAAGCAAATAAAAATGCCAACGTTTTTGATTGTTTTCACAGTGTGTGATGATTTCAGTCTTCCTACTGAAAACAATGAGAAGTAGCGTGTCCATCGAGCACCACACATGAGGGTAGACAATGTAACTTATTTTTAGGAGCATATAAAAATTAAAGTTGTTAATAATAGGACATGTAAGTAACTATATTACACCAAATTATAAATACTTGTGTAAAAACGGAAAACTTTATATGATTTTTAATGCTATTATAGCACGAATTTATGAATGCTTGATCTTTTGTTAAAAATAAATAAAGAATGCTTTACAAGCTAAAAAGCTAAATTATATATTGTTTTTAAAAGATTATTTGAAACAATTTCATAAGGTTTTGTTCAAGGCGATTTCATTTTACAGGTGGTGTTGAAAATACAGCTGACTGTGTTTTCTGGTGTTTTTAAATGATGTTTTATCTACAGAGAAGTAACAAGTATTTTGATTTGGGCATATTGTAATGAAAGCACATTTTTAATAAATTTTCTTTTTTGACATTTTGTGCCAACAAGTCGGTGTTTTTTTTTTTGTAATATTAGCACCACCTGTAAAATAAATTCGCCTTGGTTTTGTTATTGAAAATTAGGAATTATTTAATACACAGTATGCTTTCATTTTTGAATAAAATCGAATTCAAAAAATCAAAGTTGAAATAATAAATTAACCAGGTTCGACACCAAGATTATTTTTATTAATATTTTATATTTTTTGAGAATACACGTTATGCTCAGCTCATGTTATTAATTAAAAACTTCTTGGCCTGGATTGGAAAAGTTTCATGTTAGATTCATATTATTTATGTTAGAATTCATTGGCAATATGTTTTAGTATTTTTTGAGCCTGTCCATTAAAATATGTATGTATTTGTTGTAGTTTTGCAGTAATATTCTTCTTGTTTTGTTGAGAATGAATTATTTGTTTTTCATTTGCAATGGATTGTTTTTGTTTAAATAAAAAAAATTTAACTAAAAGCTTGTTTTATTTAATTTTTTTTTTCAAGTTATTGGAATAAAACTTCTTATTTGTTATCCATTCGAATATTCGAATAATATTTAAAATTTATTTGTTTATTCGAATAAAGAAAAAGTTATGAACTTTACGAACCCCAAATAATTTCAGAACATTAACACATACATATGATGGTTTGTTGGTCCTACCCGAAGTTCCTGGCTACAAAAAAAAATTTAAAAAGAGCTTCTAATTGTTGCAATATTGTAGCATTAACCTCCTAATTATGACCAACATTATTTATATGACATTATCGTATACAATTAAATAGCGTTCATAGATTTATTACACTTTTAAACAATTTTAGTTTTTCTTTTAATTTAACTACTAAAAGACTTAACGGATCTGTCTCCAAATTTTCCAAAAGTTAAATATATTTTTTCAGTTTTCAAAATTAATGAAACAAGGTAATAAAGAAAGATTGAATATTCCAAAATCTTTGTATTTGGCCTCTTCACTCTATCGATATACTAACTTTTTTATGCCACTTAGTGTATATTGCATAGTTAAATGTGTGAAATGGCACAAAATATTTCAGTATTTTTTTATGATTTGGTTAAAGTAAAATTCAATAAATTTTACTAATTATAATACACTGAGTTTTTGTTTCAATTAATGGGGAAATAATAAAATATGTTACTTATCGTTAACAATTCTACGATATACATAGATGGCGATATCGTCACTTTTCTTCTATTAATCATTTATCGTATAAAATAAACTTATTAATATTTATAGAGGTTGTTAATGTTTTTTTATATATAAATATGTGTTGGTTTTTGTTGTTGTATATAATATTTTTATAAATATAAATTGAAAAATTCCTGAGACATTTTACAGATATGTGCAAAAAATTTGTGTTTTACTAAAAGTTAAAAAAGTACTTTTATCTTTTTTTGTTTTAATAAATTTTGAGCTTTTCTTTAATACCTGAATATGATTAAATATTTACTTTGTTTAAGATCAGTGATTTTTATATTTTTTGTTTATTAACATTTAAATATTTTTCAAGCCTTGATTTAAAAAATTTGTAAATTTTCAAAATTTTTTTTTAGTTTCGCTTATTTAATGTTTGTTGTGTATTTAATTCATGACATTTGTACTTCACTGGTGAAAATCACTGAGTTTTTTGTATTTTGTTAAAAAACATATTTATTTTTGCGATATATTTTCATTTCATATAAGGGATTTTTTCATAGAAGTATATTTTTTGCATAAAATGTAGATATTTCCCTGATGTAATTATACTTGTTGTTGGTTGTTGTGGCTTAAAATTAAGTAATAATTTCATTAAATGTGAAATTAACTTTTCTTTTTCATTTCGTAACTCTTAAGTTCGAATTTGTTGGTTTTTTTATACAATTTGTTTACATTTATAAATGTTGGAATATAAATTTTTAGAGAATTTAAATTTAATTTTGCTTTAATTTGCATTAAAAAATGTTGTTGAAACTAAATCAATAATTAATATATTGTAAAAAGAAAAACCAATGACTTTTATTTTAAATAAATGAATTAATAAAATGTTAAAACCATTTAGAAGAATGGAAATCTTCATATTAAAAAAAAACGAAATTTTTAAGCGAAATATTTTTCTTTTAACTTTAAAGGAAAATGTGCGTATACGCTGTGATATGTCGAACTGCTAGAGCAAAAATGCTGAATTTTTATTGATTAAAATTTCCTTTTTCTTATTAATCATGTTAACACAAATTTTACACAAAAAAAGTCCTTCATTCTCTTCCCTTTTTACAGCCCGGTCACCACTTTTAACAGCGAACAGGCTTTTAACTTAAAGTACAAACTTATAATTAAGTATTAATGTAAATGTACTGCATTTAAAAAAAATATTTAGCAAAGAAATTATTTTATAATTTAAATATTTATAAATAGCTACTAATATAAAGAAAATAAACTAAATGTAAAAATAAATCTTATGAAAAACCTTTTCAAAACTTACTTTTAATATATACAAAATTGAAGAGGTTTTTTTCTTAGCGAAATATGGAGCAAAATTAATCAATCAATCTATCGAAAGATAACAAAGTTATTTTTTGAATGCATTTTTCTTCTTGTATTGTATCATCTTGAAATATTGCACGGACAACAAATGTGTACCAGAGTTGGAAAGTTATAAAATTGACAGTGTGTCTTACTTTAACTCTGGCCTGAGCTGTTTTATTTGCTGTTTGTTGTTTGTTATTATTGTAATTCTCTAAAAAATTGCATTCCATAATAAATCCTATTGGATGCCTGGTGGTGGTTGACCCAATTCACTGCTGAAATCAAATAATGCAGTTCTTTGATGCGTCATGGGATGATGGTGATGATGGTGGTGATGGTGAGGAGGTACTAAAACATTTTTCATTGAGGTTTTCAATAGTCGTTTAAGCATGCCACTAGAACCCCGATGCTGCAAACTCTTGTGTGTGGTCAAAGAATTTTTGGTGCGATAACGTCTATTGCAGAATTCACACACATACAAGGTATCCGATTGTTCGTGTTTGTCTTGAAAATGACGCTTCAAAGAATAGTAGCAGGAGAATGTTCTTCGGCAGTAGGGACACTCTTGAGGTTCATTAATGCCGCCACTGGTGGGTGGTGGCATGCGTAAAGGCATTTGCTGGGTACTGTTGCTAGACGGTGTTAAACCAGATGCTCCTCCACTGCCTGGTCTAGGCGGCGACGTGTGTATGTTGAAAGGACCGGCTCCATTATTTAAACTTGAACTATTATTGTTACTATTGCACATCATCGAACCCAACGATGAATTTGGTGAAGTCAAAGCTGTGGGTGGTGATGGTGGTGCTGAGGTAGAACTGGTCGGTGAAGAGGTATTAGAGCGCATTGCATTGTGAGGTCCTTTATTTATTTTGTAGATAAAAATAAATAGAAATTATATATTAGCTGTTATATTCAGAAAAATTTTGCGGAAAGAGTAAGAAAGTAGTAAACTAAAAAGTAAAAAATAGTGCTTGTTGAAAGTGAAAAATGAAAAATTAAATGAATAAAGAATGAAAAAAGTTATGGAAAGTACAGATCATAGTTGTTCCTTAAAAAATCTGTAAGGCTTCAGCGCCCTAAGAATTTCTTAAATTTCTATGAGAGTATTTTGGTTTCATTTTATAAACATTTTTTGTTTTGATTTTAAAACGCGTCTAAAAAAATTTGGGGTTGAAGAAAAAATAGCTGTAATTGTTTTAAGAAGTAGAAACAAATATAAAGAAAGTTGTTTGATTTTGATTGTTCTAAAGCGATAGTAAAAATCTACAAATGTTGGTTTAATTTATTGTTATAATTTCTTAAATAAATTACCAATTATGAAAAGTATTTATTCTTAAGCATGCAAAATAAATACTTCATATTTGGTGTTTTATTTTGGAATATTTTTACAAAGTTTTGTCTATATAAATATAAGTATATATATATATATATTTTCCAAATTAAAATAAATGTGTAAAAATTATATACAACGACTATATGACAAAATACTAAGTCATGCTTTCTTTACACCATGCAAATTATTATTTGAATGATACAAATGTGATTACGAAAATTAACGAATGCAAAATAATTGAGAAATGAGTTAAAACAATCAAAAAAGCTTTAAATGAATAATATATGATTAACAAAAAACTTACCAAAAATTAAAAAAAAAAAAATAATAATGAACTTACATTTTATGTACGATTTAACTAAAATAAGTAAGTAATAAGTCAAATATAATATTTAAAGGAAACAAAGAAAATAATAATTTAGATAAATGAACTTTAAACATGTTTTAAAAGCTCGATATATTGGTTTGTTTTAGGGATAGAAAAAGAGAGTAAGAAATAAATTTAAAGAACAGAACTGGAGAACCATAGCTACCCTTGAAAAGATATCGGAAGAAAATAATGTGAAATTGACATTAAAATAAGTTAAGGTAAATTAATATCAGGCAGATCAACGCAAGTGTTGTATTGTTGTACACGTATAGAAAGCTTACATGGGTTGGCAACGAAAAATTTCAATATATTTTCTTCACCAAGAACTTTAGGTGTAATAGGTGACGAGAAGAAGTATTTCGACATATAAAATGGAAAAGAACGTAACATTACATTACAAAACTACTGTGATTATGTAAAGGATTTTGTGTCAGCGAACAAATCTGAATTAAAAATTGTGTTCTAAGAAGCGTTTTTATAGTCACAATAGTTTGCATTTTAACAAGTTCTTTAACTCTGCGGAAAAATTATGTTGCGTCCTTTTGCATTTTATATGACGATATACAACATATGAATGTGTTGACAACAATGCAATCCAGCTTTGAAGTTACTGATTAAATATTTAAGCACTTGGAGATTTAACTTCCTTCCCCCTTATACGTGTGCCCGCCTAACTTTATTTTAAAGTAATTTTTTTTAGATGCGAGTTTAAGTATTTAAGCAAATTTTCTTTAATTAAGAAAGAGTGTAAAAGCTTCTAGATATATGTATGTAGTTATATTTAATTTAAACTCTTCGGTATTTGTATGCAATTCTTGAAATATTAAGTTGATGTTAAATAGTTGTAGTTCCTTTGAAAATATGTGATGTTATAAAATTATACTTACATCTCTAGGTCAAAGCGGAAAATAATCAAGTAATATAGAAAAGTATGAATGCCATTTGGTAATATATGGAAATACTACTTATGATACTCAAATCACTCCATTATGGTCAAATATAAGATAATAGATGTAGTTTTTTTTTTTTGCAGATGTGTATATTATTAATGAGTAGTAATATCTACAGGATAATAGAGAGGAGATACAGATAATGTATGTCTGTTCAAACGAGTTAAAATTCGAAGAATGACTACCAGAGGGAAGAAAAAGTAATGGCTAATATACAAAAGTTGATGTAATGTTTAAAGGTGACAGACAGCCAGGTAGTAGAGACAGACAAATCTAATGATTATATTTTGATATCAAACTTTGTAGTTGTTTTATTATGTGTTTTAAAGCCCGTCATTAAGTCATTAAACAGACAGAGACAGAAAGTAAGTGAGAGAGAGTTTAGTTAAGAGTGATATAGAAGAGAGTCAGTGAGTTTTGTATTTTAAATTTATTTTTAGCAATTTAGACTAACTACGTCATCTAAAGGCTTAAGAGCTTTCGTAAAGAAAAAGCTTATAAATTAATTTGATTTTGTGTTTAATTGATTGTTTGTTGGAATGATTAATAATTATCCTCACCTCGTCTCTCATTGGTTAACAGGATATAGACAATTTATATTTGTGTGATCCTCTAATAATGCATAAAATTTTCTTATTACCACTCTCAGATGTTTTTATGTGTGTGTCTTTTGATTGTTATATATATTTAAATTTGTTCAAAAAGCCTTGTACTCCACTGATGAATATCCACATTTATAACATGATTTTTTTATTTTTGTAATATGAAATTAAGGAAATTAGTCCATGTTTAAGTTACGATTTAGTTAAAGTCCTAGTTTGCTTGCTTATACGCGTATAAATTGACTACTATGTTAAGAAGTAAAAAAGTAGAAGGCCACATAGAGATAAATGGTCCATAAGAATAAGGTTTCTAAGGTGATTTGTTACAATTTTGATTCAAGTTAACAATAACAATTGTAGTGTTTGCATTTTGTATTGTTTGTCATTATAAAAAGTTTTGTTTGTATGTATATTTAAATTATGCTATAATTGTCTGGTCAACTACTGTAAATTAAAATGTCAATTTGTATAGTTTAAGCGTGTAAATTTTAAGGTATATATAAGTATAGTATAAGTATTGTATAAAATGTATTATCACTACTTTAGGTATGGCATTGCTTTAATGTTTATTTAAAGTATATACATATGTATGTATGTGGTTTTGTTGCTTTAGGTCGTCTTCAAATGATACAAATAATAATCATATAAACTTGTCATTAAATGTCGTTGTTGAGGTTGTTTGTTTTGTTCATGTTGCTGCTGTTGCGTTTCCGTATGATGGTGGGTTAGAGGAGGAGCTGGTGGGGGTGGTATTGGATGGGCGTGTTGAGAATAATGATGATTATGATGTTGCTGATGGTGATGATCTCCTCTTAAAGGTTGCAGGGTTTTTTTACAATTACTACTATGGTTAGTTGCACAATACTGACATGACACAGAGTCATGCAACTTCTGATTTCAGATCGTATTATTGTATTGATTGAAAAGTTTAATGTCTTTCATTTCCATTTCACCGGGTCGTGATTTATGATATGTATAAATGTGGGTCATCAGGGAGTTACGCGAGCAATAGACTCTTTCGCAGATGATACAACGGTATTCCTCTTGGCGTACAGCATGTTTGTCGGCAATGTGACGTTTGAGCGAAGCTTTTGAGCAAAGAAGCTTACCACATAGTTGGCATGAGAAGAGCTTTTTAGGCGAATTTCCTGGAATTGTGTTTATATATTGCAAAAAGGTTATATGTAACTATAATTGTTTAAATTAAATTTTTTTTGTTACTGATTTTATTTTATTATTATTTTTTATATTTTTTTTCAATACCATTAACGAACAAAAATTTTTAAATAGAAATGAGTAAAATGCTTAAATAATGATATGGCTAGATAAAGAAATGTTAAATGACACAAAAGTCTGTAGGCAGATAGAGTGAGTTTAATACCTTTAAATATTTACTACCTATTTATTAAAAATAAAAGCTGGATATTTTGCTTTGTTAAAATTATTTATGTATGTATGTATGATAAGAAATGAAAGACGTACTGCACAGAGACATATTTCTCCTTTATTGCAACGTAGTCATATCTCAAAAAACGTGATTTTTCAGTTAAGAATGGAGAAATATTCGTCGTATCGTTCAGCAGTTTGCGTAAAAAATAAATACAAATATCTTGTTTACTCATCTCTAGAGGGGAGAATACTTTTTTATTTTTGAACTGATGTGTGTGCAAATTAAAAACTTTAAACGCGTTTTCTGACAAACAAGTTTTTTTTTTTAGATATGACTATGTTGCAATAAAGGAGCGATATGTACACACATACATACATATATAGTTTTACCCTGTTCCTATGTAACACCATGATGATATTTATGCTCATCTTGCTTAATATTTCTTTTCCAAATCAGCTTTTGCGAACGCACCACACATTTAAGAGAATAAAAAATCACAGCAATGATGGTTATAGTTATAAAAAACGATGTAAAATGATTCAAGAAAATTTAAGCGAAATTTGGTAAACATACATAAATTAAATTCAAGAACCTTTAGGACAAATAAATTTAATATAAGAAAAGAGTGCTATTCATAAATTGAAGAATTGACCAGGCCTAAATGTTTTTCATAAGTTTTTTAAAAAGCATTATTGTAAAGACCTTAAGCTTTTTTATAAGTTTGTTAAAGTGCACGCTTTATAATCCAAAGTAGTAGTAAACACGAAAATGCTCTTGAGCTAAGCTTTAGTTTTTTCATAAGTTTTATAAAGATCTTGTAAGTTTAATTATCTAAAAAAGTAAGCTATAATCTGTTGAGAATACAGCATAACAGATTTATGACATTTAAAATTTTATGTTTTAGTAATGATTTTTGCAAAAATTAAACACTAAAAGTTTTTTTTTCTTAATTCATTTGTTTTTATTGTTTATATTTAAATGATAACTTTTTCAATTGTGTTTGTTTTACGAAAATATGTTTGGTATTTTTATAAATAAAATGTTATGCCTTTGTTTATTTTTGTCTCAAAATCTCTAAATCATTATTTGAATTCATAAGTTTTAGATTTATTTTTGTTAATTGCTCAAGAACGTGTTAGACACTTTAATTAAAAACGCAAGAAAAATATCAGAAAAAACAATAGTTTAAATAAGTTATAACAAAATTTATTTTTATATATGTAGGTATACTATTTAAAAAATTATTTTATTAGCAATAATAATAGTAATAATTAAAATTACAAACAGAAAATGGAAGTTGTAGTGTGTAGTTGTTTATATCTGCTTAAAACATGGAGATACATTTTATTTTTCCGTTTTCTTTTTTAACTGAGAATAGTTGCAATTATAACAAACAAACAAATCAAATAAAATAATTAATTCAATAGTAATAAATACAGACTAAAAATTAACGACTATAAATTTGTGTATACGTTTTATTTTCCATTTCTATTGTTGTTTTTAGGGGGGGTTGGTTCATGATTATTTTATTTTACTCATTTGATTTCATTTGTTTAATTATATCGTCTGAGCACATACATACATACATATGGAGTTTTTGTGATTATTTTTCTTATTTCTTATTTTCTTCGAAGGATTTTTATAGTAATTATTTTGTTTGTTAATTGTTTATTGTATGTCAAATAAAGTAAAAGTTTTCAATATATGTTAATGTTTTATTTACTTGTTTTATTTGTTGATTAAAATTCTCATTTGGTTTATTATTTTTCTATTGAGTTTGATTAGTGTGAGTGAGTGTAATTGTAGTAGTATATTTATAACACATACATATATGTTGGTTTTATTTTTTATATTGTATTTCTGTTACTATGTATAGGAGTTTGTTTTATGATTCAATTAAAAATTATTACTATTTTATTATTTTTTTATATGTAGCTCTAGAGGTATTTCAGGACTAAAAGTGTGCAAAATGCTTTTTTAGTTGGATAAGTTTTGTTAAAATTTTTGAAAACTATTGCTTTTAGAAGGTGCCTACGCCTACCTACATGCCCCGTGTTTAAGGCAATTTTTCCAGATACATATTTTACAAGATTTTAAATATTCAACATTAAATTTTATCCAACTTAAACTGCATATAGAGCAAAGATTTTAAAAAAGGCAGGTTTTATCTAAGCATATTGTAGTTAATTTTTTTTGTTAAGAATATGTTATAATGTTTATGTGTCTATCACACACTCTGATTTGAATGGTTTCAGTTTCTTCAGATTCTGATTTTTTTGTAATTTTACTAAATCAAATAACAAATTGTTTTTCAATTTCACTTTGAAAAATAAAAGTGAAACCCTTTAAAAAACTCGTTTTCTGAAAAAGGAAATTTCGATTGAAATGGAATTTTGTTTATTATTGTGTAATGAAAATGATTAAAACATTAATTAAATGCTTTAAACTTTGAATGTTATTTTAAATTTTTAATCGCAATATTTCCTATAATTAATATTGTTGTTGAATGTTTAAATTTTAAACTTAAATTAATTTTAAAAAATTTTTTTTCTTTCAAATAACTTTAATAAAATTAAAAGAAGAACTTTAGTTGTCTACATACAGCTAATTTTAGATAGAAAATAATTTTTAACTAAAAGCAATCGATTTTTTGCAATTATCAGTAAAACACAATTTATCGATCACTCATTTTTTCTGAAGGGTTATTTGACTTTTATATTAGAAATTCATGGATTTATAAAAAAAATCATAGGATAACTTCGACAATAAATTTGCATACTAAGAAATGATTTCCAAAATTTATCAATTGCTCAAACCTCTTTTTTAGCGAGAAATGGAATTTTTATTGTTAATTGGAGAAACAAATTCAAATTACATCGATAACTTAAACTTTCTCGACGAAAGTACCCGAATCTATTTTTTTAAATTAATTTTTTAGTATTCAAGTTTTAATATTCAAGAACTTCGATTTTCTGAACATAAAACAATTTTCAAAATTAAAAATATCATAAATGATCGCTGACTGTATATTGACATAAAAATCTAGCGATAAATTCTACTTCTGATAGCAGAAATATTAATTTCAACTAAATACCGATTAAGTTAATGTAAAAAATTTCAATAATATTTCAAACAATATTCAATAGACTTAGACTTAGGGGCCCGAATTACTTTTTGGCTTTAATTTTAAATTGACAAACAGCAATTACAATTAATTGTAACGGAAATAGTTCAAATTTCAAATACATGTATTTGTTATTAGTGAAATTACAAGTAAAATGTAATTTAATTACAATAATTTTAATTACATTTCTAAAAAAATGTGGATGATATTCTTCTAATGTCCGTTAGTTCAAAGTAATATTTGTTAAGAAATTAACACAGGAAAAGGTAATTAATTGCCAAATGCAATTGGGGCGCCTCAATTCTGCCCCGGTATGCAAAATATGCATAACTTCCTACATAATATGCATAACTTCCTACATAATATGCATAACTGCCTACATAATATGCATAACTTCCTTCAAAATATGCATAACTTTCTAAAAAAATATTTAATAAACTTTCTTTAATTTCTTATAAATCTTTGCCTTTTAAAAATCCTTGCATTTTCTTTTGCCGTAAATTTAGTAACTTGGACTTGGAATCCAGGAGCTTTTTTTAACACAAATTCAGTTCTTTGCTATTTTTTGATGTTTTATTTTCTTTTATTGTTTAACACTATTGTTTGATTAACATTTTTTGTTTTAGTTATGACATACATTTATTAAAAAAATAGGAATTAATTAAAGTTTTAGTTATATTTTTTTTAAATATATTTTTGTATTCTATTTTAACGTTAAAATTAAAGTGGATATTCCTTTAAAATAAATCTATAGAAAAAAAGGAAAATAAAAATATTTATGTATAAAAAAATAAGTTTAACATACGTTTTGCTGAGGGCTGGATATTTACATATTTAAATTTATTTAGGTAAATTATGAAAAACAAACATTTACATTTAAAAATATAAGTATGTATATTGTATTTTGTAGTTAATATAGTGAATATATATGATTTGAAAAAGAAAACTAACCATAATTAATGAAAATAACTGCTTAAAATAAAATTAAAACTTAAAAAAGATAAAACATTATACAAAATAATAATACTTAAATGTTATAACTTTTGTGTTTGCTAGAGCTGTGCGACTCGCGAACTAGATAGTTCTCTTGAGGAACTTTGCAGTTGTAAGTATAAAAATTACAAAAAAAACAAGCTAAATAAAATGCTTGCTCTTAGATTTACTCTCTCAAGTGAGCTATGTAGCTCATGAGCTAAACAACTCTAGAGTTTTCATACATACATGAGAGAATACCTTTAAAAGTAAAAAATAAAAATAAAATAAAAATGGTGTATAAAAAATAATTTGGTATTTCAAAAAGTATTTTTAAAAAACTAAAATAAAATAAAAAATTCAGACTTCTCTTTCAAAAGAAAATATGTAAATATTTTTGCTAAATATTATAAAAAACAAATTTTTTTTAATGTTGATATATTTTATTTAAAACCTTTGTAATTTAGAAAAGATTTAAAGAAAAAAATTTTATTTCTTGCGAAAATTTAAAAAAATTCAGTCTTTTTAACACAAAAATTATGCCTTTTTCACTATTCTGAAAAATTTTGATTTTTTTTATATTCTTTAACTAAAATAATATTTTTTCTTTTTGCCAATCACATATTTGTTTTCAATATATTTTTTTTTTAATTTGGTATTTAATTGCCAAAAAATATAAATAAATTTTTGATCTTAAACCTAAAAACTATCAGTCCTTTCTTCTTTCAATGCCTAAAAAAACATGAAAAATTGTTCTTTTTCATAATTGTGTTTTACACAAATCCAAAAAATTAAAAAAAAGAATATTAAAAAATTTTAAAGTATGAAATTAAAAAAAAAACTGCGGGTATAAAAAATAGTTTAATAAAATAAATGAAAGATAAATGGTATATCTTATGGTGGTAGAACGTGGCACATCAAGTTGCATTCTTTAAACAACATAATTTAACAATTCAAAATTTAAAGATACGAAGATGGTCTAAAGGAATAGTGCTGCCAGTATCTAACAATTTGATCAGTTCAGCAAAACAGTGTCTTACTTGGAAGTGACGTTGCCACAATAGACAAATACATTCATTCTTTAGGTTTTCCATAGCAATGGAACTCAATTCAAAATTTCATTCTGAGTTGGAAATTACCAGCCTACAAACACAAAAGTGATAGTATATAGTTGGGCACCTCTGATCTAGAGGTGGGAGTCGGAAAACTTGGAATTGAGCATAACTTTTCCGGTTTTATCAATGCTGAATGAAAGCTTACTTACATAGAGAAGTAAGATTTTTGTTTTAGACAGAATTGTTGTTTTTCTAAGACGACCTCCGGAATAATAAAAATGGATTATGGTTAAAATTATTTTTTTTTAGAATTTTGTGATTATGTACCACATTCCACCCGATATTGGAAGGTTAATGTTCTGCTCATGTTAATAATATGTTTGTGTGTGTGTATTTTTTTTAAATGTATTAAATACATATTTACAGATTGTGGAAACAAAACTTTGCTCTATCTTAAAGTCTAAAAAATATAGTGTAATATATTACAATGATTTTAAATCTTATTAAATCTTTTCGATTTGTTTTCTTTTGTTGAGTTTTACACAATAAGTCCTTTGAAAGTAATTAATTTAAAAATGTAGTTTAATTTATTATTAGTTTACAAATACATCTTATTGAATAATTTCTTTTTATTCTACACACTCTCTTGTTTTGTGATCTTGACTTCTTTATATAAAATTAAAATTAAATGTATTGTCAACGAAAAAGAGTTTTTTTTTTTAATTGCACAAGTCATTTTTTCATACACTAAAATGGTTCTTAACAATGTTTTCCTTTTTTATATTATAAAGTTTATGCGATTTTTTATGTTTCAATCGAACCCGATAATATATGTATATATATAATTTATTTTCATACGATGATCACCATATGAGCTTTTATTTCATTTTTTTGTTTTTCTTTTTCAAAATGAAATTAAAAAAATATTTGTAAAAATCACAGTTTTGAATTCGCCTAAATATTAATAAAAAATAAATCTTTGTAAGTTTTGTTTTGTTGTTTGTTTTTTTAGTATTTTTCTTTTTTTATTGAGATCCAAAAAGGGGAGTTTGCTGGTAGGACTAATTAGGTAGGAGAGAGGGGATGGTGAAGTAGATGTAAGAATGATAATTTTTTGTTTTAAAATTTTTTAAAATGGGGTTTTCCAAAGTCTACTTACTGAAAATAAATTTAAATGCCTGATGTTTAACACCTAACGCAAGCCTTGAGAGCTCACAAAACTTTAATTTGTAATATCTCGCAATTTGATTTGTTTTTTTTTTTGTCTAATAGATCGATCTGTAACCACCAAAAAGAACGTAAGCGATTTTTAATAGCTTTTGCTGAAATTTCTAGACTGTTTTTGCTAAAATCGTATTAAATTTTCAGAGATTACTGCCATCGATTAAAATTCAAATACAATTAATAAAAGTAACCGAAGAGGAACTATATCAGGACTTAATGCTGAGGATGGACATTTTGATGGAAATCAATAGACAGTTATTCTTTAATGATTTAATAAATTCATACTACTGTAGGGGTCCTCGCAGGAACCCATGGCATAACTTTCTATTTGTGTTAAATCAACTATTGGTGGTGGTGGAGGCGGCGGCGGGTTTAAAGAGACTAGTCCAGCCTCATTCGTGGTAGACGTTGGGGATGTAAGATTTGTCGTTAGAGCCGGATGTGTGGGACCGGCGGCGGCTGGATTCATGGCAAAACTGAAGAGATGTTGTAAAAAATTATGCTGATCTTATAAGTAGTCCATACACGGTTTTACCATATTTGGTGAAGTCTGCTGTGGATGTGAAGACATTTGCATGGTAGAACCAGAATTACCAGCTCCACCACCCACAATGGGCGATAGTAAAAGCTCGGCAGCGGCGGCGGCTGCTGCTGCGGCAGCAGCAACAGCATTATCATTATTTCGATTTGAAACAGAATTACTGGCGACCGCAGCGGCCTGTAAAGAACTTAGCGATTGATGTAAACGGCTGCCGGGGCCTGAAGAGGAACCCACACCGGAACCTACCGAGCCATGATGAAAATACGAATGATGTTTTTGCCGTCTATGATAGATGCTCTTGTGATTGTTAAGGGAATTGAGTGTGCGGAAAACTTTGTGACACAAATTGCACACGGCATTATTTAGAGGCTGTAAATGCTGTTGCTCTTTGTGGCGTTTAAGAGTCAGCTTAGTACTTAGTAACTTGCCACAAACATCACATCGATGACAGGCATTAAGGGGAAGAGGCAATAACAAACGATTGCCGCCACCTAATTCTGAGGCTCTTGAAGAGGCTAAAATGCCAGCAGCCGAAGAATTGTTCGAAGAACGACCGGTGGGTGAGGGTGACAAGGAGGAACGTCTATGCTGTAATAAATGATGATGGTCGTAGGGAGAAGGAGCCCTGGTCAAGTGGTGATGATGGTGATGGTGACTACTAGGAGAAAGATCATGATGGGAGTGTAAGTGGTGAGAGGGCATCAATGACAATTGATGTTGCTGTAAAGCAAATTGGGAATGAGCATGGGAAAGGTGTGGAGATGGGGTTGGAGATTGTTGGGATTGGGACTGTTGATGATGACGGGGTGAAGGAGTATTGGGAAAGGAACCTTGTTGCTGTTGATGCTGCTGTTGTTGTTGTTGTTGTTGACTCTTTATATCTGGCGTCGCACGTTGGCCATGGCCATGACCATGACGTTCTCTATCACGTTCGTTATCTAATTCAATATCACGCTGGTCAGAACTACGTTCTTTTCCTTGTAGTTGTTGTTGTTGCTGTTGTAAATGGTGGCTGTGCATATGATGTTCATGTTGATGTAGTGCATGAGTGGAATGATGGTGGTGGTGGTTGCTACTTGTATTAGGATTGACCCCGGGTACTATAACGCCACCGAGTAGGTTAGTGCTTCCACCTATATTGAATATAGGAAGAGAAGAGAAAAGAGACAATAGTGACTTTCTGTTTTTTGCAACATTTTGAATAAGTAGTAGTTTTTATTTTGTTTTGTTTATTTGTTTATTTTTGTTTGTTTCTTGTGATTTTTTTCGATATTTTTATTTTTTTTTTGTACTGTTAAATTTATTTTTAAAGGTGTTTTGTTTGTCTTTTTGTGTCGTAAAAAATTGATTTTGTTTTCTATGTATTGGTTTCTGTTGTGTAATTGTTTCTCTAGGTACACTA
Organism: Gymnocheta viridis; assembly: GCA_956483585.1. NCBI lineage: Eukaryota > Metazoa > Arthropoda > Insecta > Diptera > Tachinidae > Gymnocheta > Gymnocheta viridis. Next base: position 19,476,178 of record OY101441.1, on the reverse strand, counting down.
ACAAATCCAGGCTCTATAAAAATGTTCAAAATTATTTTAGCTTGATCTTTTAAGAATTTGAATTTGGTTTTTTTGTCTGGTTTATTGCGGAACCAAGTAAATTTTGCCTTTTTCTTTTGTAACAAATAAAAGGATTAAAAACAAAAATAAAGAATTGATAACATTTGCTTTTGGGTATATGTTTGTTGTTTTTTTCTTTTTTTAGTTTTGAAAAACTGTTAATTTGAATTTTGAATATTTAGGCAGTTTTGGGAAAGGATTTTTTTTTTTAATTTTATTATTTTTGTTCAGATAATATAATGAACAACACATTGATACATTTATAAAAAAGAAAACTATTTAACACTTACTTAAAAAAGTCTAAAAAGTGTTTTAAGTTTTAAATTTTTTAAGTTTTAAAACAATTTTTAGAGTTTTTTTTAGAAATTGACAAATTCAAAAAAAGTTTTTGAATTTATAAGTTTGTAAATTTGATTATTTGCTTTTCTTTAATAGAAAAAGCATGCTTTTTGGTAACTTTAACCCTCGAGAATTTTTGAGGAGTCAATAGTTTTTAAGTAAAAATTTTGAAACATTCTTGGCCTGATTGATTTGTTGTTATTTTTTTATTTATTATTTTTTTGTAAAAGTACAAATTTTTATGGTACTTTTTTAATTTATTTTTTTTATGTCACTAGTGTCTCTTTTTCTTTTCATTGTTAGCACACCACCTGCAATATTGAGGGGGTAGATTTTTTTCCGTTGAATTTTCAAATAATAGCAAAGTTTAAAATCGATTTGCTATATTTTATAGCTTAAATTCTATAAAAAATTATTTACGTTTGTTTTTTTTTAATTTATATAAAAATTATAGATTTTTTGCATAATTAAGGATTTAATTAAAATCAATAATTTAAAAAGATTTAAGGAATAGGAAGAAATTTTAAGGGGGTTTCGGGAGATTTTTAAAATATCTTTGATCAATGTTAATACCAATTAACGAAACAAAAAAATATGTATGAAAAACTAGGTGCTTTGACTTGTGTAAAAATATGGTGATTTTTATAAAATGATTTGTTATAAAGTAGCTATTTGAAAAGGACTTATTTTATAAATTCTCAACAAAAAATAATTAGATAAAATTTTATTATTATTATTACATAAAAAAACATTAATTTAACTCTTAATGCATAAAAATTAAACGAACACAATTATTTAGATTAAAGTATCTCCATTAATAAAAAAATATTCTTTTTACTTTTATAAAATAAAATTAAATATATATGTATAATATGTAAGTATGTACAAAAAAATATTTATTTAAAAAAAATTAAATAAGGCTTTGTTTAAAGAAAAAAAAAATCAAGCTCAAAAAACGGTTGGTCGGTCGGTCGGTCGTTCATTTAATTGCCCGATTTTTTTTTTGTTTTTGTTAATTTTCTATTTAGTACTTAAAATTATTGCAACTTATTCAATGTTTTTTTTAAATATATTTTCACGTAAAAATTCAAAACTTATTTATTAATTTCTTTTAAAAAAATTTTATTTCTTATAATGTATATATATGCAATATATTCATTGTTATTAAAGTTTCTTTTCTTGATTGATAATTCTAAATTTTTAATCTTTCTTATTTATATATATTAAAGCCACTTTTTATGTTTATTAAATATTAGTAACAAATTCATTAAACTATTATTTTTTTAACCTGACAAATTCAATGAATTTTTTTCATATTATTAACTATATTGCTTAAATTTTTTATTTATTTTTTTTTTTTTTTGTAGGAGTTTAGATTATTTTGAGAAAAAATTAATTGTATATACTGTGTATCCTGTTTTGTATTTTGTTTTACTCTTAGAAAATTTTTCAAAACATTAACAAAAAATTCTTATAGAATTATATATGTATAATAAAAAATTTTAATTTTTTAAAGCACCTTAATTTTATGCATAGCTAATCAATATTGTTGGAAAATTTTAGAAAGTTTGCCGAACGTTTGCATTTGTCCAAGAGATAATTGATCTACTCTAAATGAAAAATGTCATTTGCCACTGTACAATTCTTGTAGGGTAACGCCAAATACAAGTGACGAAAAAACTTTATCAACCCACTCTTTAGGCAAGACGAAATGATTTTATCTAAGGGCTTAAGGCATTGCATTAAAACTAAGAGACTGCCGACAAAACACATTCTTTAGTTAAATGAAGTAACGCAAGTTCCTATATGAAGTTCTGTTCCCCTCCCTCCTTAAAACATGTACGATACTTTACTTCAATTTATTATGTTAAATTTAAAGATATGACAACACTAATTCACGGAAGGAAATGTTCTGCAAATGACAGGATCGCCTTAGAGTGCAGAAGAAATAAGATAAATTATATTCTGGCGCTATGTTGCACCGTGCACAACATTTATGTAAAATCATTGTCGACAGTGGTTGTAAATAAAAGGACCCCCTTTTTGCTTATTCCTTTTCATTCTGAAAAAAAAACTAATCAAGAATTTACATTTCTTTTGATAAAATAATTCAAGCAGTGGCTGTATGTTTCATATAAAATAAAGAATTTTCAAAATATTTCAATTTCATTGTTTTAACAATTTGAAAAGCTCCTTTGAAAAGCCCTTTAAATGGCCAAAAACTTAATAGCGATCGTACAAACGCAGGCATTGATTTACTAATGTACAGTGTTATGCAGACACAATTTTTGGCAATCTCTTGCTAAATGATAGTGATAGATACTTGGTTCATCTTACATGTTGCGTTTCATGCAAGGGAATCAGAAGTCTGTCCAATGAAAGGTTGAAGTTTTTACCAATGAATAAAGGTCATTTCCTGAAAGATTAATACAATATATGACAAATGCTATTATCTCTTTAACTAAACAGAGTTGTGAGCATACAAAAAAATTTATGATGTAAATATTATACAAAAGCACAGTATGTCATAGGCGGATCCACGGGAATGGATAATGATAATATTTCCCTCTCCAGAACGAGTAAAAAGTCGCTTTTATCCATCGCGTTGCTGAATGAATCTTTTAAAAGTAGTATGTTTCATTTAAAATTTCCTCTCTTAAAAAGCTTTTGATGGATCCGCGCCTGAGCACATTACAAGAATGTATTGAAATTATTATATTCACAAAGTGATAAATTTCGTTTAATCAAATGTTTATTATCGACTCATTTTCTCAAAATGATCGTAAGCGCCAAAACACAAATTTTTCAGGAGCGGGCTTTTTTAAACATATTTTATATACATAAATAGTCGCTTACGACAGCATCTTGCAGCCCGTATTTTGAAAGTTATCAACAATTTTTACATATTGCAAATTTTAAACTAAAATTGCAATCACATTTTCTTTTACAAAATGTCGCCTAAGATCATTCCGCGAAAAGAGGTCGATATGATCAATTCATTGTGAGAAGCAACGAGTCCTGCCAAAAAACACTTTCTTGCAAACTTCTGTTCATTATTTTGTTTTTCTTTCATTCTTTCTTGTTTGGTGTCTCCTGTTTTTCCTGTTTTAAGGTTTTTTCTCTTTGACGATTTTGTGACAAAATTTAACATTATTATTATTATTATTATTACTATGATAACGGTTAAAAATTAACATTTGCTAAGTAATCAAAATACATAAAACCCTATGAAGATGAACGATGATTTATGGTCGTGTAGTAGGGATTGTTAACAGTGACTCCCATATTGTTGGCATGATGGCCACCCATATCCGGTGATTGGGGCGGTTCTTGTTTCGGTTGCTTAAGATTTCTATGGTAAATACTCTTGTGGTTGCGTAAGCTATTCAATGAACTATAGACCCGTTTACAAATGTTGCATACCGGCTCTTTTGTCGGTCGCATATGCACGTTTTGTATGTGGCGCTTAAGGCGTGTCAAGGACGATAAATTTTTGTTGCAGGGATCACAGCGAAAATCATCACCTCCGCTAGATGTATTTAAACTACTTGTAGATGTATTTAAGGCATTCGAGTTACTTGTCGAGGCTGCCATATTGGCCATGGCTGCGGCGGCGGCAGCAAACATATTGTTATTGTTAGTGTTACTCATAGTATTGGAAGAGTTTCCTCCCATTGCAGCATTAGCAGACGTATTATTTTGCATGAGAGTAGAAGGCAAGATTTGATTGTTTGAGGATCCCGTATTGTGGCTGTTACTGGGATTGCAATTATTGGAAAACGGTGACAAATTGAGGCCACACATGGCAGAGGCGGCTGAAGCGGCTGACATGGCTGGAGATGAGGCAGACAGTAGGGGTGATGATGATGAGAAACATTTATTGTTTTTAAAAAAGTTGTTACAAAAATTGGTATTGTTATTAATATTGTTGTTGTTGTGGTTGTTGAAATTGATGTGATTGTGTTGATCATTATCGTTATTGTTATTGTAGAAATGATGGTTGTTGTTGGTTGTAGAAAGTGAAATTGTCGTCAGTTGACCTGACGACAAGGGAAAGAAAAACGTCGTATTAAACCATTTGATAGTTTTGCAAAATTTTTTTTATTGAATTGATTTTGTTTTATTTATTTTTTAGAATTCAATTTCAAAATTTGCAATCAATTTTGTGGGGTTTTGGGTATTTCTTTTTTCTTTTTTTTTTTGTACTTATTCTCAATTTAACTTTGGGTTTACTTAATGTTTTTAAACTAAATTTAAACTTGGTTTATAAAAAAATTTATTTCTTTTTTGATTGTTTTTTTTCAGTTGTTATTTAAAAATTTTGCTGTTTAAAGTTATCTAAATGCGATGACTAAATATTGTATTAACAAGATTTTACTTAAGCAACTGAGTGAGTGCTGGAGAAGTTGATTTTTTTTAAAGATAAACGGAGCTTAACCAAAGAAATATTCTTCACTTGCTTTTCTTTTCAAATGTTGAGGTCGTTTCAATAAAATTTTACAATATACTACTGACAAAATGTTTTAACATTAAGGAGTATATTGAGTTTGAAACTTAAATGCCGGGTTTGATTTTGATTTTGTTTTTTGTGTGTTGTGTATCATAAACGTGTTGCACACCATCACCATATTTTTGTTGTAGTGTATTTTTCTGTGTTTTCGAATTTTTTATTCAATTTTTTCAAATAATTTTTACTAAATTTTGTTAAATTCACTATTAATAGAAGGGTTGATAGGGAGAGGGGTGTAGAGTTTGTGTGTTGTTTGGTTTTTGTAGTAGTAAGGTGTTTAGGTGGAATTGTAGGAGGATTTAAGGGTTTATAACTACTTTTCATATATTACAAATTTTGTTGCATACTTCTAGGTTTGGTATTGATATCTTTTTTGATACAAAACATGCTTTGCTTGGTAGACTTTTAGAAAATGTATCTTGTTTTGTTCAGTGTAGGGTTTTGTTTCAAATTCTTCAAGCCATAACACCTTTCATACCCGTTTGTTTGTCCCATTAATTTAGTTAGTTATAATTTTTATAAATTCTAGATTTGGTAGTGTACTTTATTGTTTGTGTAATTGGGTTTTTTTTTTATTTGTTGTATAGAACCTTTATTTTGATTTTAGTTTTTGCAGTGTTTAAGTAATTGTGTGTATAGTTTTGTCCTTTAACCGTTGCTTTTAAGGTGTTTTTTCTTAAGCCTTATACACTAAAAAGACATGGCTAATGATTATTTTATAACTTAGGATAAAAATAAAAACCATATTATGTTGTGTAGTTGAAGAAACAAAAAATGTACATTTAAATTAAATTTGAAATTATAGTACAAAAAAGCAAACAAAATACTAAAAATTTATATTCTTGTAAACGTAAAATTTTGTTTTAACGTTAAATTTTCCTTAGACAACATGTACATAGTATGTATGCATAAAAATCCTTATAACCCAATAGTTTGTTTTAAACCGAAACTTTTACAATTACTTTGTTTTTATAAATGTTGTTGTTTTTCATGCAATTCTGTTTTGAATACCTTTTTTTAATTTGTTTAAGGGGTTTAATTTCTTACAGTGTAACTTAAAATAATTTACAATTTGTTTTAATCTTCTTTTAAAGGAAATTGTAGGAATTTTGTTTTATTAAATTTGTTTGGATTATAACTTAAACCTAATAATTTAGTATAGTTTTAAGATACGTTTATATTTAAAAATTTTTGTGTGTAATAATTGTTTTGATTTTTAAGGGAATTTCCATTTTTGTTATAAGGAGTTTGTTTAAAAAAATATATTTATTTTTATAGTTTGCCAGGTTAATCATTATTATAAATACTCTAATCACATAAAACATGTTAAAGATAAAAATTAGTAGAGATTTTTTGGAGAGAAGTTAAGTAGAAGTTTTAGTACTTTGTTAAATGTTAACAAAAACAATTTAAATATAAACTAAATAAGCCGGGTTAAAAATAATGAAGTATTTGCGTGTTTGAATGAAAAAAGGAAAAACATGTATGTATATAAAGGAATGTATGTGCGTGTATCTATGATAGTGTGTAAATGTAAATGAGGCTGTGTTTGTTGGGATGTGTTGTTTGTATGTGTGGTTTTCAAATTTTTTTTTTATTTTTTTTTTTTAAATTACAAATGGTTAATAACAAATTTTGTTCTCTAAACTTAAAAAAAATAACCAATATGTAATTTGAGAATTTCTCAATACATCAATAAAGGGGAAAATTCGTGGGATCAATTTTTATTTTGTTTGATAATAGTATTCACAATAAAGTAGTTGTAAAAGTTTATACGCAATAAACGAGAAGAGAAACGGAGATATAACCGTCGCTTTTATTATTTTTACATGGTGCACACTCTTGTATTCGTATTTTTCCTACTCCTTTGAGATTAAATATAAGCCAATTTTTATTCTTGATAAGAAAGCTGCTTTTCTTAATTGTAAGAAATCCTAGAGCCTTTTTCTCATACATATTTGAGGAATTTTCTTTAACATAAAATAAAAAAATTAAGCATTTTTATATAAAATAATTAGTTGTTTTAATAAACAAAACAAACAAATCAAGTAATTTTTGTATACAAATGGAAAGACATCAACTAATTAGTTCTTAGATAATGTCTGCTATAAATTTAGACTCTAATAGGTGTCATTGGAGAAAGTAAAACTAACGTGTTTAATTCTCTAACGTTATTAAAAGTTGTAAAGTTATGACACTATTAAAGATGTTTTGTGCCAAAAATAAGAAGATATGAACATAAAACAGCACAAAGCTCTTCAACACAATTATATCTCTTCTTGGAGCTGATTTTATATCTCGCTAAACATTAATGTTGGTAATCATTAAATAAAATGTCAAATAGATTATCTGCCTTTCGTTTTAATTACTCCCATATTTAGCGAAATGTTTTTTGATGTAAGAAGGGATGGTGGTTTAATTTTCATAATGAAACCATTCACGATCAATGCGATCAGTTGGGCGAGTTTGTTATTTTCGAATATGCAAATGAAGAAATAGAAGTTGCTTCGAAAGTTTTAAATCTAACACATATTCGGAAATTCATAATTTCACTATGGAAATCGAAAAATATAAGCTATTTTTGATATTGCACAAAAAAATTCATTACATCCCACAAAAATCCACAATTTCACTAAATAAATCGGAAAGTCGCAAGAAAAGTTGCAAGCTACTCCGAAGAAATCTGAAATTCGAAATTTGATGCATTTTCGAATAGAAACACATAATTTCACTAAAGAAAATGAAAATGAGCTACAAATTTAAGTCACTTAAAAAAAATGTAAATTTAACATATTTTCGAAAATGCAGCAATTTCACTACAGAAATCAATAACTGGAAAAATATTTAAAATACTCCGCAAAATTCCCAAATTTTTTGAAAAGAACGAAAGCTTAAAAAAAATTAACTACTTCAAAAAAATATATAAATCTAAATTTTTCGAAAGCTCGCACAAAATCTATGTTATTTCGAAAAGATTGAGAATTCTTCTAAAATTTGTAAGTCTCAGCTGCAAATTCGATAGTTTCTAATGGAATCTGCCGTACGTATATACAAGTTCTAGGGTCGTGAATGGATTAAAAAATATACTATTATAAACTTTTTAAATAGAATATAAATGTACTCGTATATATTGAATTTATCTAAAACAAATCCTTTGAAATTTGTTTAGATACGATCACATAATGTTCAGAGCTTATATTCCGAATATTATTTTTTTTGCGCCTAATTTTAAAGTACGAGTAATTAAGCCGTGGTTTTGTTCCGATTCATAGTCATGAGTGAAACATAATTCAATCTTGACTTTACTTTTGAAACAAAGAAATTATTGAAGAAATAATGCGAGGATGAAAACCAAAGTTCCATTGACGGACAATCATGGCGGCAATAATTTAGAATGTACTACGATCATTTTCGAAAAGGACAATCAACGATGAATACTATGCGACTTTATTACTGAGTATGATTGACTAATAAAAAAAAATTGGTCGCACTTGACAAAAAACAGAATATGTTTTATCTATCATCTTTTCCAATTTTAAAAGGCAAATATCCTGCTTATCTTGACTTTTAAGTTGTTTACTACAAATTGTTGAATATCTCAGAAATTGTTCTATAGTATATGGGACTGAATGAGAACTTTCCGAAATTTTTACAGTTTTCTTCACCCATCTGTAGTTTTATCTTGCAAATTCTGTATACAAAAGGAATTTTCAAAAAGTTTGTTTTGTTTAACGATCTTTCGTTGTTTTAATTTGTTAATTAATAAATCGTGCGTTGACGCGTTTGTTAAATTTAAATGAAAACATTTATAACAAAAAACATTTATTTATAAAAACGGAAAACATAATTGCGCTTTTTTTAATAAAATCATATGTAAAAAATAAAACTAAAAATTAGTTTTAAGTTAAAAAATGACACACATACGATGTTTAGTTCAAATTTTTGGTTAAAAAAATTAAGAAATGTTTACAATTTTTTGTAATAAATACTTGTATTAGGGAATTTTATAAAGAAAACAAAGCACATTTATATTATTAATAATTAATTAACTCAATTATAAATGATTTATATATATAAAAAAGAAAACAAAACATTAAAGGTGGGTGGGTGAATGAAATTTTTGTAACTAAGCTATAAAACCAATTTTAATAAATTGTTTTTGATATTGAATTATTTTGATTAAAAATAAAAATGAAACAAATGTATTTTAAATTCAATAAAATGAATAGAAAATCATAAGAAAATTAAAAATGTGAACGAAAAATTTAGAAACTTAATTAAAGACAACAAAAGAATTTTATATTAAGAGTACGAATACAAAAATTAGTACACAAAAAACAATTCACGGAAAATATATATTTATTTTGATAATTACTTTTTTTCAATTTCGCAATACAAATGTAAGATTTTACTTCTCACATAAAGTTTACTTTAAATGTTTCTTGTCATTTTAACACTTTAAAACGTGCTGCTGGTCGGCCGGTAAATGTTATCCGATTTAACTAATATTTCAATTTCGAGTGTATGTAATATTTTTAAACGGGCGCTTCAACTTTCTTTTTCTTTTGTTTATTATATTAATTATAGTTATAGAACAAAATTATATTTATTAAAAAAATATATATTTATTTTTACTGTTGTATATATAAATAAAACACCATGAAAATTGAAGTGTTAGTTTTAGTGTTTTGTTTGTTTTGTTCGTGTTTTTTTTTCCTATAAAAAGTTGTATAAAGGAAAAGGATTAAAATTTTATTTGAAAACAATAAAGCAGCTTTCTATTGTAACGAAAACTAACAACATAAAGGCAGGCAGTTATCCAGCCATACAGCCAGGCAGTTAATGAGTGAATCGTTTATAGAGAAAAAAGCGAGCTGGTGGTTTGAAAACCACCAACTAACCTCATGTTTTTAAAATAATAATGTTTTACACACATGCTTTAAGGCTTTTGTAAAACTGTTTTTGTTTGCAACAAAAACTTTTCAAACTGATAATGGTAGCGTAGAACAAAATTAAATATTTTAACGAATACGTTCATGGACTATGACTACGGTTTTTGATGAATATGTTTCGACTCTATGTCTGAAGGATGCTCTGTAATATAACATGTAACCGGCAAAAAGTATACTATCTAGTGATGAAATTGTTGTGGCTTAACACAATAAATACATGTGCATACATACTTCCATGCATCATGTATAATTTAGCAACTACAACATCATCACATAATTAAACATTTTCTCATTTCCTTTAAAAAGAGAATGTGTAATTTCTCGAATTATTTACAAATTGCTGAAAATGTAAAGATGATGCTGTCACTAAACTGATGCTGGGGGAATTAATAGAGTAAGAGCCTGTTAATTAGTTCTAAACTCGATAACTAAAACATCATCATCATCATCATCGGTTAAATCAACAGGTTCTCAAAGTTTTCAAGGATGTAACGTTTAACATCCAAAGCGGTGGTAAAAACTTTTCTAACAATATAATAAGTAAATGCATGTGTATTTGTGTAAGTTTGCCTTTTCAAATAAACATTCACTTCAATTTTCATGTGTGAAAGGATGTTAATTTTAAATATACGAACTTTTTTTTTAATAAAAAAAATATTAAAGTGACGAAAATAAATGAAATCATTTTCCATTTGAAACAATCAAACAAGAAAGAAATTTATATTTATGATTCTTTTGGTATTGTTAAGAATACTTAACGCCAAACTATTTAAATACATTTTGTTTTATAGGGGAAAAAGAAGGATTAAAAATATCTAGATACCAAAATAGTTGAATTAAGAATTAATCAAAATTCAAGAAATTTTTAATTTTGCATATTTTAACCCTTCATCAAAGTTTTTGATTTTATTTTAAATTCTTTGGATAAAGTTAATTGTATCTTCGAATTTTTGTTATAGTTGAGTTTGAATTTTTTTTTTAATATTTTATTTATTTTTTATTATAATGTGAATGCGTAGAAGTAAATGAAATTTGTTTTATTTTATAACTCGATTAAAAATTTTTTATTATTTTTTCTTTTCATTCTAATAAATAAAGAAAAAAATAATAAATAAATAAACCAAAAGTTAAATAAAGAATATCAATGTATACTAATTTAATAAAAAAAACAATAAGTTTTTTTTTTGTAAAAAATATTGGAAAAATTAGAAAATTTTGTACGCATTGATGTAAAAAATGTCAATGAATTCTAAGCAATAGTAATAAAAAGAAAGCACTCACCTTGGGGAGAGGCAGCTAATTCGGCAGCAGTTTGTAATTGAGGATTTAAATCTGAAATTAGATGGAAACAAATGAAGGAAATGAAAAACAAGCAATGAATTTAACAATACTAAGAATGTCATTTTTTTGAACGCAGTTTTTAAATTTCTATGATGAACAATACATACTTTACATTTTTCCTTACAAAATTTCAAACCTTTAAAAACTTTTCATCTTTCAAAATATTTATGATAAAGACAACTCAAAACTATATTATTTAGGGGAGTGCGATTAATCAATTTATTTTATCTTTTAAGTTTTTGATTTTCTCTTTAAAAGAATTATTCTAATTTGAATAATTACAATTGAAAGATTTTAACTAATCAACTTCTTGATTGTTTATGTTTATTAATTTTAAAAATATCACTAATCGATTAATGAAAATTGTATTAATCAACTAATCGCACTTCCCTAATATTGATCCTTAGAACGAATTAAAGTTCTCAAAAAAAACCGAAATCCTTTCATTACACAGTACAACATATGATTTTGGATCTTAATTTTGACAATTACACGCGAAAATAGCCCCAAAAATAACACCTCTGCATTATTCGTTTTGTCAAGTTGGCTGCATTAATAATTTAATGGTCATACATACGATTTTTTTTATTCAAGCTGTATTTTGATCACTTTTTTATATTTTAAGACGTTTATAGCTCGGTATACCGCGGTATACGGTTATTTTCCATATTGAAATATTCAATGTTCTTCTGGTATTAAAATGTAAATTAAATTATTAATGCACCCAACTTGACAAAACGAATGATGCAGAAGTTCTTATTTTTGGGGCTATTTTCACGTGCAATTCTCAGAATTGAGTCCCAAATCAATGAGCTGAAAAATGTTGTACTATGTACTGCAAGATTTAAACTTCGAGCCAGTGGTATGCTAAATATCTATGTACAAACATATATAAAGTTACGAAAGAGTTAGGGAGAAAAGGAACTGTGAACTGTTATGGACCGATTAAAGGAAGATATACCTCTGATACATTACCCCTTCAAAAGCACCCAAGAAGCTAAACCTAGATGCACAACAGTTCAATGTTGATATTATTGTTAGAGAAAGGCCTAGAGCACGGGAATTTCTATTGTCTTTTACAAGACCTTAATGTTCGCTGTGATAGATTAAGACTGGGGATAAAGTTAATCATAAGGAATAGTGAGAAATCATATGTATATTTCTCTTCAGTCTTCAAAAGTCGTTAAAGAAAACTTATTAAATGTGCAGTTTGGTTTCAACGTTACCACTAATAAATTGGTAGCTTTAAACCACAATGCCTGGCTAGCCATCTGTTGGAACGTTCTGTTTTAAGTGACAGTAATTTTTAGAATAAATCTATTTGCTTGTACAACATCGAAGAAAGCTCCGCAATAGTGAACAGGAGCTACTATTATCCTTCACATATCTACGTAAGATACCAAATAAATGTTCAGTCCTATGAAGCAACGTCGTACACCTTTGGTGGCTAAAAACTCAATTCGTTTATTTTCTATTCCTCCCGAAATATTTCTAATATTAAAATCTTCTTTATGTTTCAATGCGATCAGAAAGCTAATTCCAAGCTTATGAATCTACGGCTGCAATTAACAAAAAAATTTATAAACTAAAAATAATACTTACTGGCAAATGCTGCTGGATCTATGTTACTCATGGAAAACGGTGGAAACGGAGCCGACGGAAATAACTTTTCACCTGGTGAAAAAGGAAATGGAGCCGAGGATGGATGGGGTGGCATGGTATTTTCAATTTCTTCATCGTTTCCCGAACTACAATAAAACACAAGTCAATTAAACTTTTTTTAAGTTGTTTTATATAAAATTTCTACACAAAACCCACCTCATAGAACCTTTACCGCAATCAGCGCTATTAGCACGATGTACATCAGTTTCTCCAGTCGAATCATTGCTGTGCTCATTGTCATTATTATTAGGACATACCAATTCCATGGGTTCCGATTTAACATCTTCCGCCGAACGTGTCAGAGCTGAAGGTGTAAGAGTGCCTAATTTTTCACTTGAAGACACACCATTGGCATTTGAATTTGTGGCATTGCCGCTGCCGCTAACATTAAGCGAGGAACCACTACCTAGATTAAATTAAAAAATAAATACATAAATAAATAATTTCGACTGCCTGTTAAAATTCCTTGCGACATACGTTTCTCATCTTTTGGTGGTGGTGAATTGTTGTTGTTGTGTTTCATTGTTGAAAAATCTGTGGGTGTTAATTGTGGTGAAGCACTTCGTGGATGTACTATATCGGGACTGTTCGTATTACTGGGTGGCAAACCATTATCTGAGCTACGCATACGTTTTAAAACATTGTTGGGATCCTCGGCCGATGATGTTGAATTATTGTGTTGTTCGCGTCTAATCATGGCAATGTTACGTTTAAATAAAGGTAACTGGGTGGGTGGAAATGGTGGTGGCGGTGGTGAGCCGGCAATATTACGCGGATACAGTGATGAATCATCCTGCATTGAGGAGTGGTGTGAATTCAACGGTGTACGTACACCAGTATTGGCGAGATTTTGTATGTGAAGTAATTGCTAAAAAAGAAAAGCGAAAATAAGCACTTTGTTTTGCTTCATTTTTAAAAACATTCTCAATTGCTTTACTTACACTATTAGTTTCTTCTGCTTGTTGTTGTGTGAGGCCGGAAACTCTTAAAACTTCAGCGGTCTTAAGAAACGATTGTAAGGATTTCTGATGGACATTTACCTCACCATGATATATAAACTCAACCAATGAATGCAAATCGTGGAAATTTACATCCTGCAATAAAATCACTGGGTGCTTGCAGGGTGTACTCTGGAATAAAAATAGTAAAAATTAAAGAAATTCAAAGCTATTTAAGAAATACTTTAAAGAAATAATATCACATACTAAAAATTAGTAAATTTTTATTTAAATTTGTTTATTATAAATATTTTATTGTGTAGATAAATTCTGAATTTAATTAGCAAAGACTTAAGTTACATTTTTTTAACAGCTCATTTTACAGTTAACAGAACATTGTAAACGATTTATTATTGGTCCCAAATTAGACGAAATCTAGATATTGGGATTAGGTTCATATCAAAACAAAATGTATTTATTGGAATATATTTTAAATCGCGGATTTAAGCAGAATCCTATTATATTAACTCAATTTACCAAATTATGAAAATCAGATACGTGTTCCATCGATAAGTATTAACACCAAATTTGGAGTTAGCTAGAACATTTGTTTTTAATTCTCAAATAGTTTCACGCCTGATGTTTATTATATAACAATGCAAACAAATTTCAAAGAAATAACTAAATGAAAAATTTTATTTAATTAATATATGAGTTTTAATTCGAAGGAGAATCCTATTCTATTGACTAAATTTGAAAAATTATTTATATCAGATACGTGTTCATCGATCATTTGTTTTAATTATCAAATAGTTTTCCCCCTCATGTTTATTATAATAAAACAATTCAATATTTGTAACACAAATTTCCAAGAAATTAAAATAACAGGTGTTTATACATTTTATCACTAAATTGAACTAATAAGACTGACTGTGTGGCTTTAGCCGTAATAAATATGTATAGGAAAAGTATTCAAAGTTCTTGGGAAACACGATTTTTGTTAGAGCGAAATTAAATATAGGATTTACCCAATTAGAACAGGTACCTGACATTCAAAGTGGCTTGTGTGCGAAAAGGGTCGTCAAATATTTACAACTACCTGTCAGTGTAGTTTACTTTAGTATAAATAATTTGCAACTTGTCACAAACACCAATAGTTCTAAAAATTTTATTGTACGAATAAACTCGAAAAATGGCATCTAACAATCAAGTATCGTCACCGAAAACCCAAAGCCGGTCAAAAGAAATGAATGTAAGATACGAGTTTTCGTCTTCAATTGAAACAACCGCGATGTCCTTTAAGCCGAAATCACTCAAGAGCTCTAAAACTAAACAAATTATTTCCATGTGTAACTCCACGATATCACAAATTATCAAACGTGCCACACAATTTGTAAAAGAGACAACTAAAAAGATGACTAAATGCGACTTAGCAGAAACCAGTAGCAACTCGATTATAAATATTGAAGAAGTTATTGTAGAGCAACAACCCAATTGTCTCGAGGAAGAGTTCGTATTCACTGAAGGGAGCTTTGGTAATTCAACACCCATAAAAATAAGAGAACAAAATTCATTTGCAGCTGCAAGTTCCAGTAAACAACTATTTAGTTCCATCTCCAATCGCATCATATATCGTACATCTTTTTATGAAGTTGAAACACTACACGACTCTTTAGTTATGGAAGATATAGATGATGAGCTCGAAGAAACCTACACAAGCTCGATCTACAGTGGAACTGAACAAGATTTCTTTGGCAATGCCCCCACTTTGGAAAACTCACAACTGAGTGCTGGAAATAATTCATATATCTGGATGCGAAAGTCCAGCATAAGCAACATCTACAACCAAACAGAAGAAGATTTCTTTGACAATGAACCCACAATAATAATAATTTCCGAGGGATCAACGGAGCAAAATGCGACGGAGTTGGATAATATGTATTGAGTTTTAAAATCACTTATGTTGACATGGCAAGAATGTGTTTGCTGCATATTTTTTTCAAACCAGCTGTAATACAAAGGATCTACATTTTGGTTTGCCGTGCATGGGCCCTTACATCTATCTGGTCAATATTTCGAATGGCATAACTCCTGCAGTGTATTACGCTTTGATGTAGATGAATTTGAATTTTCCAATGCTCTTACATTTTGGTAACAACTGTCCAACTTTTCTGGTGCAAAGCTGGCAGTCTTTCTGGTTCATCCTCAAAAGGTGAAAATCATGATTTCGAAGGACACAGCATATAAGCTTTCTTCTAATTTTTTAATAATTGACTAGATTTTATATCAAATAATTATCAAAATCAATTACTAATTCAATAGGAAAAAAAACTTTTAACGATTTTATGTACGTATTTAAAACATGAATAAAAAATAAAATCTTTTTCAAATCGAAAATATTCAGTAAATTTACGCACTTTCACTTATTTCTGTCATATTTAAGTTAAGGGTCTCTCAATTTCAGCAAATAGTTTTAAAAGTGATGCTGCTTTACGTCCAGATTAAGCCATAAGTCCAGGTCTTGAAAACATAAGCAATAATATATGGATTGTTATTGTTCTATATAAATCTACTACTTTTAAGATTTTTTCTAGGAATACTCGCGTACGCTTCTGATTGCTATCCACATACCCTCTTAAAATTGCATGTTCTAAAGAGCAGTAAAGGCAATCACAATCTTCTTAGATATTTGAAATAAAATGTTGCTTGTTTTTAGAGACTACATATTAACGCAAATGTATGTATATAAATTTCAAATCCTTCCGATTTAGTTGAATTGTAATTTTTTAGAAAATAAATCGTGAAATTAACTAAATGATGTGCTTAAAATGGCACAACACCTATTCATTTCATAATTTCCCGTCCAGCCCACGATGTCGAACGATATCGTTCTTTTGTAAAATAACATTTAAAATAAAAACAATTACTAAAATTTTGTTTTTGTTTTAAATGTAATTTCACAAAAGAACGATATCGTTCGACATCGTGGGCCAAGCAGTTCATTTGTTAAATAAATTAAATTTTTTCCAATAATATGTTTATACTGTCACAAATTATACAATTTATGGTAGATTAAGTATTGTGGTAGAGACGACTAATGTGTTAGAGTAGAAACTGATGGTTTCTAGATTTTAGAATTTGGTTTTTGGAAGCTATGCAAAGGGGGCATGATTGACTTTTTTTGGGTCTAGTGAAAAATTTCCGTCACTTTGAAAACAAATGTTTTAAGCCCCAATAAATAATTTAAAAGTTTTAAAACAGTCCTTTATTGCTGAACCACAAGAATTTAGTGTATAAGGAACCAGATATTTATTTATAATTCTTTGAATTTAACTCGAGTTCGGCTAAAGTGATATACTATGTATGCCGAGGCGGCTAATGTAGTAGTGTATTACATACCAATTATGCTCAGATATGGCAAAAAAAGTCAAATGAAATTGGAAAGCAAAAAAAAGTTATTTGTTAAAATCAAACAGGTACGTTATTGTCCTGAAACCCATTGAAAATCTTTATGAACTACTCTAAGCGATTGAGTTTTATTGTAATCCCAGCTAAATAACCATAATTTTAACTCCTTAAAGATAATTTATTACGGTCATATTTCCATTAAAAATCACTACCGGCTTCACACTTTAATGTACCACCTCAATTTCTCTGAAACTTGCCTTTGCCTAAAGACCTGTATTAGAACAAGAAGAGTAGTCCAAAGGAACGGTCATATTGATTGTACATCTGAAATAATTTTTTAAAATAGAAATGACTTCTTTTCGAATATAAAAATTGGTTTAGCGAAGCTTCCTGCGAAGTTTGGGAATTTTTTTTTATTTATTTTATATATTATTTATGGTTAATGCAATCTTTGTCCCTATTTGTTTAATAAATACACGTATGGTTATTTAATTTCATAGTGCACTGTATATTTCGGTATATCTACATACATCTAAATATAGTTTATAACACTCAAACTTTTATATTTCAGTTTTCTACGCATTAAGATTAATACATACTTGCATGCAGACTGCATGTGATCGTTCATCTAGAAATTAGGTCATGCATCAGATGATAAAACATGAGATATTTTTGCTGGAGTTGTATGGGTCTGTTTGACTGTCGTCCACATTGTCGTTTGCCAAAGGCAGCAGGCAGTCGTCAGTATTATAATCTTACACCAACATATTCTAGTATTGTTCAGATATGTAAAAACAATTATGGTGATTGTTTACAAGTATAGTAGAAAGTATTTAATATAGTGGTGGTGGTGGTGATGGTATTTGTGCAACAGGATGATCATGATTTTGCAAAAAAAAAAAAAGCATTAAAATATTTTTTTGTTTTTAGTATACATACATACATATGTACATACATACGCTTGTAAAGGCATATACTTTTTTGTTGCATTTTGAAATTTTAAAAGCTGCTGCAGTTGCTATTTTTGTAATATATATTTATTTGTGTTTGCTTTTTTTCTTTTTCTGCTCGAATTGAGGTCAGCAGATCGAAAATCTTGTTTAGGTCCCATATAATATATTACAAAGACCCATTTATGTACACACATACATACACACAGATAGATATTTCGTATAAGAAAATAAAATCAAGTACGTTTGCAAAAATAAGAAAAAAATGTGTGTAATAAATATGCTTTGTTCGTTTAAATAAACAACAAAATATAAAAAAATAATAATAAAAAATGAATGTAAGAAAAAAATCTTCTTGAAACAAATACATTTGTTACACACTTAACTTTAAGCACAATATCTTTGTATGTACATACTTATGTAAGTTTACAGGGTGAGCTATATAAAATTGTCCATACAAAAGTACATTGAATACAATCACACATACATATGTATGTACATATACATATGCACGTAGATCACTTTTGCAAACGTCTTTCTGTTCAATGCAATTCAATTGTTTGTCATTTATTTGTTTATTTAATACATTGAAGCTGCTAATTTACTGCATTGACTTTGTTTATTTTTTTTCATTTAGCTGCTGCACCGTTGTTCGTATAACACAATTTGCCAGCAAATAGCAACAACATCAAGTGCATTAAACAGAAATTAACAAGCAGCAAAAAGTGGGCCACACCACTCAGTCACCATTCCATGACATTTTACAAGTACTTTACATTTGTATTGTACAATGTACGATACATGTACAATTTAATTCGCTGCGGGTCGCTCCTCTTATTGAGCTCATTTGCAAGCAGTGCTGTCATATTGTAATTCTTATCTTTTTTTCGAAAGTTTTTTTGAGATGATAAAAAGTAAAACAAAAATTTTCTTTAATTTTATTTATGCAGTTATCCTTAGTTTTTTTAATTAGTTTCAAAAAATTATTTATAAAAATTATGATGAATGTCGTGAGCTACACCAGTTCGACTTTTCGAATTTAATTTACTGAAGGTACAAACCATTGAAAAGTGTCGGGACACAGTATTCAAAATATGAATTTTGCGTGGGTTGGAAAATGCTTCTTATAAAAAAATTATCAGTTTATATTATGTGTATCTACAGCCAACAAAGAAAGAATATTTTCTCTCAAAGACTTCAAAACTGTGAGTTTTACAAAATCTGGTACATACGGCCTTGTTCTGTAAATTACAAAAGTTCAAATCACATGATTTGTAAAAACTAATAACAACCAATCAGCAATAAGTCACAATTTACTTTTTGAATTATGTAAGTTCGACTTTTGTGATTTATATATAGAACAGACCCGAAACATACTTCAATTTTTATATATTGCTTAATTTCGCCTTGGTTTTGTACAACGAAAAGTTCCAAAGGTTTCAGATTAGTGTTAAAAAATATTGTAATTTGTTTGAAATTAGAATTTTTCCGTTACAAACTGTAGACTTATAGAAAATATTTACATTCGTATGTTATGTTTTCCGTATAGACGGTCGTGTTCGTCTAAAATAAAACTCTTTGAAATATCGATCCCACCACTAGAAACAAGTTCATAGATGGCCCATAGTGGCCTGTATCTGATCGCTTTGAGTCACCTCTAAATTGTTTTCAATCCAACAAAACTGTTTATATACAAACATATTTCTAGTTTGCGAGACCTAGAATTTAGATCCAGTTTTCCTTCATACAAGAGTGCGCCACCCTAATGTATATTTATAATGATAAAAAAACAAGATTTTTTGTTTGTTTTAGTCGACAAAAAAATATTTTTTACCAGAAATTTAAATTCCTTTTAAAAAAAGATGACAACACTGTTTGTGAGAAAGAAACGCCATTTTTTGTATTGTAGTGTACACGTTTTATTTTGGGTAATTTTTGGTTTGTTTTACAATATCAAATAAATACCTTTATGTTTCAAATGCAATTACACTTTCTAGAAGCTGCTTTTAATTCAAACTAACAAAAAAGCTTTAACCGTTTTAACTGTTTCAAAAAGAAAATAAAAACAACAAATTGCCAACTATGTATGTACATATATATGTACATACATAAATGAACAAAGCTTAACAGCTGCAACATTTTGTTTTACAGTTACAACGCTTAAACGGCGTTCAACTTCAAAAGACAATTAGCATTACAAGTGGTTCATTTGCCAAAAGAAAGGAAAAAGGGATGACCGTTTTCATTTCTTTCTTCTGCTGCTGTGTACAAATAGCGATTACTACTCGTATTTGTTTTTGGTAGTTTTTGGTCTCATTTTATTAAGTTTTTTCTTTCTTTCCTCTTTTTTGTTGCATTTTATGTTAAATAACAGAGTTTTTGTTGGTAAATTTATTTGTTTTATGTTGTGTTGTGTTGGCCTGGTGTTGTTGCAGTTAAGCACCTAATTAAAATAATAATTCTATCTGCAGTTAATTAAATATTAATGCCTTTAGAGTTTATCTAAATAAACGTGTATGTATGTATGTACACACAAAAAGCTTTTATTTTCTAGAATTTTAACCCTTGACAATGTTGCAAGTGTTAGTCAAACAGTGAGATGTAAAAGCGTTACATTTTTCAGTAAAATATTACATGTTTTCTTGAAAATTGCATTGCATTGCAATTGAATAAAATATTCACACTTACTGTGATTGGCGTTTTTAGAAAATGTTACCGTGGTTCGCAAAACGTCTATAAAAAACTTTTTCGCTGTTTTTTTAAAAACAATTATATATGTATTTCTGTACACATAGTTTATTTCAAACTAAGCATGTATACATACATATATGTATGTGCATAAGTATATTTATGCAATTGAAAGTTTTAACAACAGGCTTGAGTTCGGCAATTAAAATTATTTTTTTTTTGAGGGAAGGAAATGCTAATTAATTAATTTTTGACAACAATCATGCTATTTTGGAAGGCCTCAATACTACTCATGTTTTTTTAACAAACAAAAACTTCGAAGCCTTTTTGGCTTGTCTGCAGTTGTTAAGAATAACAACTTTTAATGGCAAAGAATGAATATAAGAAATATTATAACTTTTTCATATTAATTTGTGTTTGTTTTCATCCTTTTTTCTTTATTTATACTAATATTTTTTTACGGGCTTTAGAACCGAAAAATTTTGGATTAAAATTCGGCCATTCAAAAGCAGGTTTTAGACACAAACCTATGAAAAAGTTGAACTCGCAGCTAAGATTTTTTGTCAAGATTACCAAAATCAAATTTAAAGTATTAGTCAGCCAGCTGAATAATTTCGATCCTTACTGTAAAGTTATTAAGGTGTTTCTACATTTCTTTATTGTCCTCATTAGTGTTTCACAAGTAGTAGTTGCCATGTTTAAGGTCTGTCCACTTTAAAACTTATTTTAATTTCATCAAAATGCTTTGACTAGGCAAACAGGCATCTTTTGCATAATATTATTTGCAGTTCTTCAACAGAAGGCTTTGCAATTCATTTATTGTAAATTATTTAAGCCTATTCAGAGAGAAAGAAAAATTGTGTTCAAAAAAAAAAAACTTTATATCTCTTACACTACCACTAAAAATCTTTTTTTTTAGATTGTGCCAACAAAGTTTTGTGCCATTTAATTTGTAACGAAGCTTTTTTCTGTCGTCTACTTTCATTTAACAAAGCATTTGCTTTTTTTTATAAATTTGTTCATTTTTTTTGTTGCTGTTTTGATAATGTAATTTAAATTATATATTTTATTATTATTTTTTTGCTTGACCATGTTTTTATTTTATTTTTTTCAAGTTGTTGTTGGTTGTACTTATTTGCTGTTGACTTCAGTTTAGTTAAGTTGCATTTGTTAATTTTTTTCTGTGTGTCTTTCAATAATTTAGTATTTTTTTCTTCTTTTTGTTCAATTGTTGTTATTATTGTTTGTTGAGTTATATGTATTTTTTGCTATTTAGCAAATTAAATGTTGTGTTCTTTCTTTTTGCAATCTGTGTTGGATTTTGTATTTAAGTTTTTTGTTTGCATTTAGTTGATTTTTATTTGGTTGTGCGATATTTTATGCACTTCAAAGTATGCAAAATGTCGTGACATTACTAAGTAAGTATAATGTTTTTAAGCATTTTTTTAATTTTCTTTTCGTTTTTTTTAGATTTCTTCAAAGTTTTTATTGTCTCAATTTTTCAATATATTTTTTTAGACATTAATTTTTGCATAAGTAGGCCCATTTTTAGTTTGGTGCAAGAACTTTGGCTGCAGAAGTAAAAAAAAACCGAGTTTTATAAATTTGTTAACGTTTTTTTCTTCAACTTAATTTCAAGTAAACTCTTGAACGCATTTTTTTCATTTATTTTTATATGCCAAATTTTGCATTTGGATTGTAAATGGATTTTAATACAATTGCATTTCATTGTATAGTTTTAAGTGAGTTTCTTATTAAGATTTTTGTCCGTTACAAAAAGAAAATTTTTTGTTGAACATTGAAATTGTTGCAAATTAGTTTTTCATTGTTTAATATTTTCGATTTGAATAGCATCTTTGGCAGGAAAACTTTCATTATATTTAACAACAATTTACTCGATAAGTTGGAAATTGTAGTAATGCTTATTATAGATACTTTGCATAGATCAAGAAATCAAATAATTATTTATATTGAATCGCAGCAGCAAATCTTTTTTGATTATAAAAGACCGACATACATAAGATGCATAAGATTCTAACTACAGGAAAATAAATGGTGACAACATAGTCATGGCAACAATGTTATCCTCTCTTTTTTAATATATATAGTTGTGGCAAATAAACTCATGGTTATTTTAAACATTATTTATTTAAATCACGAGAAATAATTATTTTATACATCTGATACTAAAACGATTAAGATGCAACATAGTTAACTTAAGAAATAAGTAACCCAGTAAGAGGAGATCTTCCAAAGATGTCAAGAAAATTCACAATTTTGGATCGAAAAATATATTTTTACATGCGGTTGTCATTGCAAGAAGTTCTCTTTTTTTGTTCTTATTCAATGAAATGGAAGCAATGTTCAGAACGATTATAAAATAATAGTTTATTTTTCATTCAATAACTGTATTTTTTCCTGGGAATAATTATAGAAATGACAAAAATTCGCAATTTGTGTCTTCTTATGTGAATGTAAACGGAAAACATTGGTCTTCAAGTAAATTTAAATAACTAAAAATATTTGTTATTGTAAGATAATTTATAACATTTCTTTAAAATATATGTATATTTTTAAGAATCGTGAGTATTTGCAACCACTATATTCGAATTACAGAGATGTGTAAATGAAAAATAAATTTTTACTCGTTTTTTAGATAATTATCTACACAGCTTCTTGAGGTGTCAAAAATATACACCTATTGGATTGTTTGGATGGATTTTTCACAAGGGACTTGTAAGAATTTTTCATAAAGACTTAGGGCTCAAAGTAACTAAATCACGTCAGTGATATTTATATGACAGCCTATAAATTTACGTACAACCACCACCACCAGACAAGTGGTGAAGTACATGAAATACACATGAACACTGATCCGAAAACAACATTTTTCTATTCTGCTGTGTATGTTGGAATTGATTAACATTAACTTTTTCTTTGTTCTTGGGAACGCTGTCTCATATTCAATAAATTTCAGAATAAAAATCTTACGAAGTTTATCATTAACTTTGGATTAAAACCCCAAGATAAAAAAAAAAATTAAAAAGAAGTGTCTTAGACATATAATTTTATTTTAATTTTATTTAAATTATCCAACTGTTTGAAGTGTATTAGTAATGAAAGACTATTTTAAGCAAATACTTCTGAAACAACACGAGTAATGTACCTTTTACTACACATATCGCGCACACAGTTTTTCTGAAATGTTTTGTTAAACTTGTTCAAAGTACTGACAGTCGTATACGTGATATCAATTAGGCGAAATTCTATGTAAAGTATGCGTAGCAAATTACACGTTTATCATACAAAATTACACGTTTAAGATATCATAATAAGCTTTAAAATTGAAAAAGATTATTATGTTTTCAATAAATAATAAGAAAATCCATGTTGCAAATATTAATTTTATTGATAAAATAATTCTAAAAATTACTACTTATATCGAAATTGCTCTATTGGTCACGTTTTTGAGAGGTCGGGAAACAATTTAGTATCCAATCAATTTTTATAAACAAACATATTTATTTTAATTTGCAAAGAAACTATTTTCGATATAATAGCGTATATTATTTCCATTCTTTTTAATACATGTGAATAAAAACATATTCTTTTTTTTAATAAAAAATAAGACTTCCAACACTCAAGCTCAAGAAATTCAAATTCAAACCCTCGTGAATCCACTGCCGGGTAGAACAAAACTCTTGTGGCAGCAGTTAATTCGTATAGCGGAGTTATTGTACGACTAAGCTGATACTTAAAAGACTTACAAAATTAATATTTCTAGAAGATAAATCCAAGATATTGCATCAAATCGGACTTTATATGATATCGCCAGATTATTTGTAGTTTTCAGTAAGCTTAGTATCCACTCTTTTGCATTTATAGTTTTGTAATCGGATCAGTGGTTTAGAAGATAGCAGGTTTTTAAGAATTATTTATGCGTTCAACACAGTTGAGTGCAGTACTAATAACAGCGGATTAGAAAAAGGACTAAGTGACTCTGCCGAGACACAGCCTTAACGATTGCTTTATTAGTTTGAGAGAACGTAATTGGAAGAACAATCTCCGAATCGGGTTCCCCCGTAGAATACTGAGTACTGTGCTATACTAATAGTTTCGGTCTCGCAGGTGCGATTTCTGCCAAGGCCATGAGTGTTTCTACATACAAGCCAAAATATTTCAAATAGTTTATTTTTATTTTATCTACTAAATTAACTAATTTTCAAATGACTTAAATTTATTAAAGACAACTCAAATTCATTGTACAGCTATGTATATCGCTGTCATGCTATTAAAATTACTTGAATAAAATCTTTTATTTTCAAATTTTTTACTTAATAATAAAAACTTTCATATAATTGCATTAAAATTATGGAAAAAATGAAAGAAAGAAAGAAAAAACGTAATGGAGAAAATGATGCGGTTTTAAAATAAAACCAAATTTGCTCATTTTAATACCGCAAACAATAAACAAACTGCGAGTACACAAACAACGCAGCAACAACAGAAAGAAATAAGTAAAAAGGGGCTTTCTTAAGAAAACCCCTAAAACTATGCAATATATAACAACAAAATTTTTGTAAAATAGTTTATCGTTATAGTTTATTTGTTGTTTGCTTGATTATGTTTTTGTTGGTATGTACATTGTATGAATGTATGTATATATATATATATGTATGTATATAAGTATGTGTGTATGGGAAAGTTTAAGAATGGATTGCATTGTTGTTACTTCAACCAGCGTTTGTATATTAGACCATAAATGTCTGCCGCAGTTTGTAAATTTTAGATTCACATTTGTTGGCACAAAGTATCTTGCAGGTACAACTAAGAAGTTTTGTTTTTGTTTTGCCTGTGTGTGTCTGTGGCATTTAGCTTCAACCAACTACTTTAATAGCAACCTAATTAATAATAATAAAAATTATAAAATATCACGTGCTGAAAACTGAAACCATATTTAGATGTCTTTTTGTAAAGTTGCTTTTGTTGCAGTTGCTGTTGTTGTTGTTTGGATTTTGCCGACAGTTGTGAAAAGTTGCAAAACTGTTCTTTTTTAGAGAAATTCTAAATAATGCAATGAAGAAAACGAGAAATAGGCGTATTCTGGAGTATGAAGGCAAAATGTTTTTATTTACAACTTAAAATAACAAATATTCTCAATGTTGTTTGTAGCTTTAGTATGTGTGTTTTGTACACATTTTAATTTATTTACTAACTTGCCGATTCTTTTTATTCTATGCAAAAGTATAAACGTTGTTTTATTTTTTATTTTTGTGGTTTTCGTGCTAGATTTGTCATAATGCATATCGTAGCATAAGTTAAGGAGTTTTTGGGGTAAAGGAAAAAGAAAATGCTTTAAAAAAAAGTGTTTCTGTTTGCGAAAGGACAGGAAAGGGTTGCAAAAAAAAAATAATTTAGCTAGCAAGGATATCATTTAAATTTCAGTTTTGAATTTATAATGTTACAGCTGCAGCATAAAGACAATTTATACATGTCGTTTGGGCAGAAAAAAAATAAGTTTTTTGTTTAGTTTTAATAACAAATATGTTTCCTATACCTGACTTAAAACTTAGAATAGTTATGAGTTATTATAATGTTAGTTTAAGTTTATTTTTCTTTCTTATTGCTTGGCTTGTGAAAAGTTTGACGTTGCTTTTTATCCAAAAGCCGCAACTGCTATTTTTGACATTTTGTTTAATTCAGCACACTAAAAACGTATAAATTAAGAAAAAACTAAATAAACAAAAAACTATTTACATTAAAAACAAACAAATACTAAAAATTTAAGCACGCAATTGCCGTTTTTTTTCTTCTGCATAGAAAAAGAACAAACAATTTAAATAATATTGAAAAAAAAAACTTGATTAACACTTCCACTTACCTTCAATAAATCTCTAAAATATGGACTGCAAGCTGATAATACCACACGATGTGCCTTAATGCTGCGACCCTCACATGCCAGTGTAACGTCAACGAAGTCTTCATCATCTCGTAAATTTTCAAATGCTGATGTTATGCTACTTTGGTAGTTATTCCAGCGCAGACAAAAATGTTGTGTTTCATCCATTGTGTCTGCGTTTTATTTAAGTATGATGTAATATATTTAATATAATTTCAATTATATTTAATGAATAAAAATAAAAATACGTTGTTTTCGTATTTTCGTTTTTTTTTATAAATTTTTTGTTCAACAAAAATATTTATATTTGTGTGTAATTAATCCTGTTTTCTACTGCTTACTGCTTCAAGTTTCAATAATTTCTTTGTATTGGTTTGTTAACGATTTTTATTTGA
Source organism: Gymnocheta viridis (assembly GCA_956483585.1). Lineage (NCBI taxonomy): Eukaryota > Metazoa > Arthropoda > Insecta > Diptera > Tachinidae > Gymnocheta > Gymnocheta viridis. Next base: position 19,449,036 of record OY101441.1, on the reverse strand, counting down.
AATTGTAACGACGGTTGTTGAAGAAGATTTGTTGTTTCTGTTGTGTGTAGTTTCAAATTATTATTGATAAATTAAAGTTAAACTGTAATGAAAGGGAAGAAAAAGAAAATAAATCATAAATAATTTGTTTATTATGTAATATATATTATGGGATTCTTAAGCTAAAAAAATCTTTCAGAAAAATAAAATTCATGAGAGCAAAAGTAATGAGCTGATTTTTTTTAATAAACTGTTTAGCAATTTTTTTTTGAATTTACACATGTATTTTATTACTAAAATTATAGTCCAGTTGCAGAATTTTGAATGTTGAATTGCAGTATTTTTTTTCTACCAAATTAATTTACGCGAAAAAATATATGTATGTGCATACCTTCCGGAACGGCAAATAAATATGCTGCATAAGCTTTGCGTATTAAGAAGAGCTCAAAGTGGCTCCTTTAAGTATGCTAACTTTTGTATTTTACATATATAATAACAATTAATCCCTAAATGTGTTATTAAAGGCAAAACTCGAAAAAGGCTGAACCAATTTGGATAATTTTTTTTAAATACTTTTCCAAAATCAAGGAAAGTTCTTTTAAAGAGAAACATTAGCTATTAGGGCGTGGTAGTACACATATGAAAAAAGGGCTTATTACTGTTTATCTAGGGAAGTGTAAGAGCTACGTTCCTTAAATTTGATTAATGTCTGTCTTGGAAATATAAACATCCACATGAAAAAATATGATACGAGTCAAAGAACGCATCTCCTTCAATACAAAAGAAATATTAATTATAAAATAACGAAAGCAAACCCCTAGCTAATGTCTTAAACTTTGTATATGGTTCAAATAAAAATCTATATAGGCGTGATATATCCCACACAAAATATATATCTATTACTTCTATTGCATCGTCGAAACTGTTAGTGACAGCATTGATATTTGAAAGGATTACAATTAAAACAATAATTTCTTTGTATTTTTTAGTTTAAAATGTATTCGGAATCTAATATTACGGATCGGGTATAGCTGCATAATTAAAATAAAAAATAATCGGAATCTGAAGTTAAAATTATGTACAACCATTCCGATCGGAACAAGTAACAGACCTGCATAATTTAATAGATGATTATTAATTTTTGAGAGAGGACTTCAATGCCTAGGAAATATTTAAATTGTTTTCTCTTCTCTAAAAAAGAATACAATAAGGATTCTCTTCTAAAAAAGTATTATGTGCCCTCCTTTCTAATAAAAAGCACTTTAACCAATAAAACCGGTTCTACTGTAACTTTATTAATCGTTTATGAATAGGGTCATTATTAAATATTTCGTGTAAATGTCACCATAAAATTCTTCTTAATAAATGCGTGTAGTTACATATGTATGTATAAAATTTTGATTGAATTGAAATTTTTTAATTATTTTCAACAGAGTTTAAAAATATGTACGTATGTAAATTTAGAAGCAGACTTTTGAAGCTGTCCATTTGTTTTCAAGGAAAAGCTTTTTTCGTCTTTAAAAACTTTTTTATTTTTTACAATAAAAATAAATATTCAACAATCTTTTTTAAAAACTTTTTTTGATTTTGATAAAGTTTTAATGAATGCACGTATATACATAAATATGTAGTTATACAAATTTACACAAATACCTCCGCAAACAATACAACACAATAAATGGAAAAAATTGGTGTTAATAAACCCAATTGAATCATTCCTGTTTGTTTCATGGTCAAGGTTTCTATTTTTATTTATTTGAAAACAAATATTTGCTTAAACATCTCTATTCTTTATAAATGCAAGATCTTCTCTAATTTGATTTTTATTTGCATTTTTGTATGCATGAAAATAATGACTACACCACACAAACAAAACCAATTGATCACAACAACTTTCACTCTCATTTTTTTGCAGTAAAATAATTATAGAAATAGAATATGTATAGGTATCATCTACCCATCTGTATGTACAGATATAGTATATATAAATTGTATATTATAAAAGGAAAATGGTATAAACTAAGCTCTCTCTCTACTGTTTTTGTTCTTAATATTTTGTATATCTGCATTTGCATTTACATACACATGCACATTAGACCGACTCACTTTTAGATTATACCGAGCTTTGTTTTATGATGAATAGTACAACACATTTTGGAGATCTTCTGAACGATCACCCTTCTTACCAAATGTATTTTAATAAATTTTTAAATACGATTTATTATGTACTAAATTTTAAAGTTTTTTTGACGCTGCAGTCAACCGTACATGTACATATACTATATCCTTAATCTACATCCACAAAACTGCCAAAAAAAAACCCTCTTTTAGATGGGATACAAGTCTTAAAGGGCTACCGCCAGGCCTCCAAAACTTCTTGAGAATCCTAATAAAACAAAGCAATCTTTAATTTTAGAATGTTATCAAAATAAAACATTTTCCATCCCCATACAAGCTGAGGTGAGTCGGCCTAGTGTACATATATATAACAATTTATGTATATATGTAGTAAAAATAATGCATATTATTTTTTTTACTGTTCAAATGTATGTATGGGTATATGCATGCCTGTATGTGCATATAAAAAACAGCTATTTTTTGAGACTTTTTTTAAGTTTTGTTCTTTCTTTTTGAAAGAAGGATGAGGGGAATTGTCGTTACGCACTACATACATACATATGTAGCTATGTGTGCAAGTATTTTTATATATACGTACATATATACGACATAGCTACATATGCAGTATTATATAAAAGTTATTTTAGTTTTGATTATTTTTGGTGATTAGTAGTTTTTTTCAAGTGCATTTTGTTACGAGAGCTGGAGAGTAAGAGCAAAGGCCACTCTCAGAATAATCTAATCATTTTTTTGTGGTTTGTTAATTTTATTTTGCTATGAAAGTGAATTTTTTGTTTTTGCTTTTCAATTCCAAGGTTAAATGTTTGTCACTATCTCACCTTTTATTGTATTTTTATTTTATAGTTGTTTTAGTTAAAATTCATTTGCAACATTTATTGCAATTTTTATGGGGCGCTTAAAAAATATTTCTTTTCTTTTAGGAAAGTTGAAAATTTTTTCACAAGTATTTTTAAAATTAATGTTAGTTATGTATTTTTTTTAATGTTTTATGCTTTAGTTTTTCTCAATTATTTTTTATATTATATACATACTATTGTATTTAAAAAATATATAGTAAGTTCCGATTTATAGATTGATATGCTTTAATATCAGTTAAACCTTTTGTAGGCTTAAAGCTTATTTTTTGCAACATTTTTCAAAGTGGGATCGTTGTAGTTTTAAAAATTGTTATCCTTTTTTGAAGTGTTTTAAATATTTAATTTTAAATACGTATTTATTGAACATACATAAATTTGTTCTTAAATTTATTCAGTTCTCTTTGCTTTCCTTTAAGGATTTTAATTCTTTTTGTATTATTTTTAAAAGGATGAATTTTAAAAAAAATTATTTTTTTATTCTGTGGATCACATTAATTTATTGATCTTTCCTCTTTATTAATTGTAATTTTTAAAGTTTAACCGTTATTTGAACGACCGACCGACCGAGCGCTTAAATTTTTGGTACAATAAAGTTTTAAATTTTATTTAAATATATCGTATAAAAAAATATTTTTCTTTTTTTACAACAAGGATATTTGTTGCTGTTATTTATTGTTGGTGGAATATGCGCAACTGACCCTGACTAGCGTTAAAAAAGCGCATTAAACAACTGCTAAAAAACTATCCAAAATATTCACTGGAACCACGCGAACCGCTGCGCCCAAAATATTCAAACAATCAAAACAGAAAAACGCCGCATACAACTACACCAACAACAATCCAAACAGCAGCATTAACAAATAGAATATTTTAAAACAACACCAGCAACAACGCATTAAGCACCGTCGTCATCATCCAACAGGAGTTTGGTTGAGGTTTTTTAATTCACTTTTCTACTCTTGTTGTTGCTGTTTTTACTCTTAATGTTTGAGGGAGTGTGCTTAGAGCAGAATTTCTTTGCAATTTTTTTCGGTTTCTATATATGTATATATATATATATATATATATATATGTATATGTACAAACATATTATTGTTCTCCTCTTCTACTCGATTTTTTTTAAGTTTCTACTTTATGTATTAGAATTTGTTTCCCAAATTTTTGGTTGATTTTTTTTTCATATGTGTTTTTTGGTGTTGTTGTCGTTGTATTCTGCATTGATGTATTGTGAGTTGTTGTAGTCTCGACGAATTTTGAAACCGTGAGATTTTTTTCTTTTCATTTACTCACACTCTATTCCATATATTAATTTTTATTTTACTTTTTGGGGGGAACATTATTAAAATATAGAAATATTAACAAAAAAATATATATTTTTGTATTTGTTTTAATAAGCATTGTCGTCGCTGCTATTTTCTAACTAAGCTTGCCTTAGTATGAGTGAGGGAATTTTGGTTAAAAAAGAGAGTAAATTTATTTTTTGCAAGAAAAAGTACCTACTCAAACAATTTTCTGTGAATAAATCAAAATTTTGTGCATTTTTTTTGTAAAAGGAATTTTAAATCACAAGCTACAATCATGTGTCGACTTTGTTAAATCTAAAACTAAAAAAAATTTTAAATATGTATGTACATACATAACTACATATGTACATTAATATTGTTGTTTATTTAATTTTACAATTTATAGGTACTATTTTACACACATACTAAAGCTCAGCCGAAAAAAAAACTTTACACACTCTCCTTCATCTGCTCAGGACATTTTGAGATCATGGTAATCTATTCTACCTATTTTTACGATGATGTCCGTATGTGTGTAAGTAAACCTCTGATAACTTAAAGAAAGGCTTAATCGGTCGGAACAAAACTTGCGGAATTCCAAAGAGAATAATCTCACTTAGATAGGTATCGTAAGAACCGATTTGGTTTGAAAAATTGTTTTTTTAATAAATTTTGAGCTGCTCAATCGATCCAATCCAAAATATAATCAGATCTTGAGAGGAAACAACAACGTCGGACGCCGGTTAAAATCGATATCAACGAAAAATTTCGGAAAAAACCTTTTATTTTAGTAACTGTCAAATCACTTCATTTTAGGACTGGAAAATTACGTCGATTACCGTACAATGGTTCGAGGGGGATATCTGTCGAATTTCATATTTTTAATTTAGAAAATTTATTTAATTCTACCAATTTAATTTCAAACATTTTTATATTTGTAGCCGATTGAGCTAGTCTACATAAGTACATACATACAAACATATTCAAATGCATTTCATTAGTGATTATGCCAAATCATCTATCTTAAAGGCTGGAGCAAATTTATACTATATAATATAATATTTATAATTGGCGGGATTTCAAAACTTTCGCAAGAAATTTAAGCGAAATTTAAATACATTTCCGTTATCGTTTTTATAACATAAAAGTATGAATCTGTTTACCTTCTGAAGATATTTAAATTATTAGAGTAGTTTATGTTCTTTTATAAGATTTACAGTAAAAGTAAAAATAATAGCTACAACAAATTAAATGCTTGACAACTAACAATTGTGTATCATTAAAAAATCTCACAACAAGATTTTTTTATTAAGAAACAATAAATATGATGAGTTTATTTTGTAAAAAGAACTGACATAAAATGTAGAAATTTTTTCAAATATGTATTAAAATTAAGAATTCTGGCCAAAACAAACAGTCTTCAAAACAACAGAAAGAGCGATGGACGGACATTTATGCCAAAACAAAAAATTTAAAGGAACCGAATCAATGAGGAAGTAGATCCTTCCAAAAGAAGTATGTACTAATTTTGCCAACCGTTTGATAAATAACGGTAAAAAGAATTCGATAGTTACTTAAAAAGGAAACAAATCCAAAACATGATCACTACTTCATGACCTTTTCCAATAACTTTTTAAAAAAAAGAATAATACAAAAAAGCGGCAGTTTGAATCCCCGTGAAGCACGGGAGTGATGTAAATATAATATATGTAGGTATACATAATAAATTTATTACAGCACTTCCGATTTAGCGAACCAAATGGTTGTCAGACCTGTTCGTTAAAGCTAATTGTTCGTTATATCCAGTACTAAATTAAAAATTAATAGCGTCGTCTATTTTATTCATAATTATAAATATGTATGTGGTGTTTTTTTTAATATTTTATTAAAATTATAGTAATTTAAAATAAATATTTATTTAAAAATGTATAAGGAAAGGAAAAATTCGTAAAAACACTGTTATACAAAAATATTTTTTGAGCACAGTCTGTTTTTTTTTTTTGCGGAGATATCTTTTTTTAATGACATCTTGAAGCTCTATAAAAAGTATTAAAGCTCTTTATAATTTTCGTTTTGTTTTACATTTGTTCGTTAAAATGAGTACTTAATAAAAATAAAAATTTTAGTGTTCGTTAAATGCGATGTTATTTAATTCTAATGTTCGTTATATCGGAAAACTACTGTATTTTTTATTTTTTTTAACGTCAACGCAGATTTTTATAAGTTCCTCTTACTAAGAACAAAAAGATATGTACATACATATGTACTTCTACAGGATCATTCCAATTCAACTGAATCTTAGTTGACTTTTTAATAAATTGTAATAATATTCCCATAATTTAAAAAATTGAGCTATCCATCTCTGTTAAAACGCTTAACTTTTTTCAACAGCAACTAATTTGATCCCACAATTACATGTACTACATACCTATTTAGTTTTAAAAATGATTGTGATTTTTAGATTAGTCTAAGATACTGGCATGCTGAACCACGGCCCAGCCTTAGGAAATCGCAATTTAAATTCAGCCACAGTTATTAGACACATTTGGAACAGTTTTGAACTGCTCCTGGACTCTTTACACGTGCGTATGGACTATTAGCAATTTTCGCAAGGTTTATATGATCCTCCAAACTAAAAAAGTAATGAGCCTAAAGAGTGATTCTTTTTTTAAGGGAATCTCTCAAAGCGTGCAGGTGATATTTCGGAATCTTTGGAAATATGTATGTATGTACATATGTATTTACTTTAAAGAACGTATAATACAAAAATGGATAAAAAAAACAGTTATGCTTGTATTAGTACCTATCAACGAATTACATACGTTTGTACAGTTTTTAAAACTATATTACTATTTTACTGCTCGCAGATGTGCCCTATTCCGTTTATAATATAATTATGTAGAGCCAAACATACATACATAGATGCAAATATTTCCTTTGATTCCCGTCTAAATTAAATGTTGAAGTGTTTTTTTTTTTTTTTTGCAATATAGGTATCTACAAGTGATGTAACTAATATTTGTATTCGCGAGTATTTGTCTGTTTTTATACGAATTCGCCAAATTCATTTTTAACGAAAAACATTATTTTTAACTCTTTAAAAAAACTAAAAGCAAATCAAAAATATATTTCTCTGTTAAACTACTTTTACAACTAACGTTAAAAAATATAAATATTTTCTTTATACATATGTAGGTATCATATTAAATGATATCAATCCTCAGTAGTAGAATGTTAAACTTCAAGAATAAAACTTTCTAAGCCTTTTCTAATTCAACTCTATTGCGTTCTGATGTTTGAAAAAGCGTCGCAAAACTAAACATTCGCACGCCAGGAACACTTTACGGTGGTGTGACTAAATTTTGTCTCGTATTTTTGCTTATTTACTTCAATGACAGTTTTTCGAATTAAATGATGACCAGGATTTTTTAAATGAAAAGATGCACGTTTATTGCTGAATCTGGTACATTTGGAATTTTGACTACGTTAACATGAAGATGTTTGACCGGCTTCAATCATTTGTGCAGTATGATACGGTCTTAAGTGTTTTTAAGCGATTGCACTTTAAATCTTCGATCAATGAAGCTTGAAATTATAAATAATATTTCATTTGGTAAAACTAAAAATTTAGCTTCAAAACGAATGCAGGGCAACCAATTAATTCATCGGACGATTTAAAATCTTTAACAATACTTTGTGGTCGAATTATTGTGAATTCTTGATCTCTTCAATTCCATCTCTCATTTCTAGGCAACGTGCTAATTTGGTAGTTAAATTTGAAATCTTCTATATTGCCGATGGGGAAATTGTGATAAATTTCAAATTCAATATTCGTATTAGCAAATATTGGCAAAGATCCTCGCATTCATATATCGGAATAATTAGAAATTGATATTCGCTACATCACTAGTACCTACTATATATGTGTGTACATAAGTATATGTATAAGTACATTTGTTTGATTCTTTTTTGTTTTTGCAAAAACCAACAGCCATAAAGTTCTGTTTCATTTTTTTTCTTATTTAGATTCGTTTTTTAATATGTATGTACATATACATTTATTTGCGTTTATTTTTGCTATTTTCAAGGTTAAAATTTAGTTAGGACCGAATAACCACGTAGGGTAAGAGCGGTACATACTTAAGTAGTTGAATAAATAGTGGAGTTCGCTTATAACGTACACCGGTAATATTTAATTATTCATTATGACGAATATCTTCTCCGGTTTCTACAGTTTCGCCTTAATATTGCATAGCTATGTACATGTAAAGTTGCTATATCCATTTTGAGAAGATGACGTCAACTTCAAAAAACAAGAACATTTATTTGCCTCTAAAAAAGGAAAATCGTTTTGTTAAATAAATTAATTCAAGCAAAATTAATAACAAATAAAATTTATTTTTATAAAAATAAATTAATTTCGAAATAAAAATGCATAAAATCATGCTGATCTTAAAGTAAGTACCTAGTACATACATAAATAAAAGAAGCTACAATTAACAAATTCATTGCACACATTCGGTAATGAATGTACATTTCTATAAATTCTTAATTCGAATCGCCAGGAGTTTCATGAATATTTTACAATACGATATTACTCTATGTTACAAAATCGAAATTTAACAGGATAACGTTTTTATCACTATTTTATATGTATGTATGTATGTACATACTATAAAACTGTTACATACCATAAAATGTGCATTGTGTTATCTCCATATTATAGGTATTTATCGCTATAATATTTTGATGAATTATTGGATTTAGAACCAATTTGCATAAAAAAAGTCAATTTTGAAATTTCGCGCAAAATTATATTTGACTCTAAAATGCACCTTCATTAAAAATAAAACACGTCCAGCGTCATTTTCGATTAAAAAAATCGCACCAGGGGGTAAATCACAGCATTCGATATCGAGTAAAATCCCATACAAAATTTTATTCATTTTTATGAAAATTTCGCTCGATATCGATGGCGTGATTTGCGCCCTGAACTTATTTTCAGTCGTGCCGATTAATTTTACATAATTTAGGACGTAAAATTCATTAAATATACATACATAGTACGTACATATATTCCATTATTCAAATCAATTTTAATATTTCCAGATTGGAGAAAATACTTTTCTTTAAGGGAGTACCACTGTGCTTCGCAATTCAAAACCTACTAAAAATAGTACAATACTACTAAATTTTTCTGATAAGCTTCACATTTTTACAATCAATCTACATAAGTGTTGCTGATTCGTTTAGATATTACGAACAAAATTGCTTAGTCCTGCGGAGTTCGTTCTAACCGATCTCGACTGTATAGCGTTAATATAACACAAACATATGTTTGGCTGTTTATGTATGCTCTATAATTGTTCTCTTGTATGATGACGAGAATAGTTCACCATATGATTTTGATGACGATGATGTAGCTTTAGTTTGTTTGTTGGCTTTTTGTTGCCCTCTGCTAAAGCTTATACTATAGAGATGGTATCGTGATTGACTTTTCTTTTATGCATGATACAGCGAAATGCGTATGTGTCACGAACATGGAATACTCACGATAATTATTGTATAGACGAAATCATTTCCTTAAGTTTCCCTTATAAACATCGGCATTTGTTTTACATATCAATGAATACTATTGTGTACTTCCTGTAATCTGCTAGAAAAATATCTGCTGACGAATACCTAAATATGTATATACATATGTATATACATGAGTATATATTCTTCAGCCAATATTAAACACGTTTGCTTTATTTTTAAGGACATACATATATATACATATATGTATATCTGAATATTCTCAAAGATAATTATTAATAAAAGAGATCGAAAACTGTGCATTGAATCCGACTACTACTTTCAACATGACCATGACCCCAAGCACACAGCAGAAGTAGTTCGCTTGTGGGTCTTGCACAGCACTCCACACACCCTAAAAACCCCACCACAATCACCGGACCTCAATCCGATCGAACATTTGGATCGACGGAGTCGAGAGCACCATACTACTTCGAAAAGTATGCTTAAACAAACAATACTGGAGGAATGGCAGAAAATTGGCTCAAATATAACCAAAAAATTGGTGTATTCAATGCAGAAACGTTTGCAAGCTGTTATAAAAAAAACCCTTAAAACATTCTTTATGTTGAATGAATTTCAGTCCTTGTATAAACGAAACGCATTCTTAACTGACGGTGACATTTGTCCACAACAAAGATTCACTATAAACATTAAATAGGTATTTAATTTTGTAAATAAGCTTAAAGATAAAAGAATTGTTTTAACCGAAATACAGTGTTAATAAATTATAGTTTTTGATAAAAATACAAAATTTTGGGTTTCAAATATTTTCGGGGCGTGGCAGCTCTTCAAACATTCTAAAGGGCAAATGACGGTAACTTTTGTCCATCTGTGTATATAAGTATGTATCTACTTTCAGTTTGGTTCCATTGTTTTAAGTTTTTATGTTGAATAAAATGTCTGTCTGTCTATCCCTCGCTCTTTTTGGAGATACCTACATAGGTACATAAATTGTTTTTTTGCAAGAATTATTGAATGAGAACTTCAACAATATTAATCATCTACACATCTCTACTATGAAATAGTAAGTTGAATAGACCAGCACTGTAATTCAGTTGCTAGGATCAAATCATTATTTTTAATATACATACATATGTATATGTATGTATATATATATAAATAAGTATCTTTGTATGTGCATAATAGGCATACATGTGCATGTACAGGCATATATACATATATACCTACATACACATACATACATACATATATGTATGTATATACACATATTCTTTTATATTAGTAATAGGTACAAACAAAAACAACTAAAAATCGAAAGTGGATAAAGAACAAAAAACTATAAAAAGAAACAAGCAGATTAAAAAGATTGAAAGTATGTTCCAATAAAGCATAAAAGCATATTAAATTAATTCCGAGAATTTTTTAATTTTCAAATTAAATTCTTCAACGATGTCTGTCTGTCTCATAGTTTTGTGTCCAAATAAATCAGCACCAATGAAATGTGGGTTAAAAATGGAGCTAGAGCATACATATACATATGTATATATCTATACATGCATACATATGTATGTAGTTACTTAAATATATGTATATGTAGGTGTATGCATACATGAGCGTGTTTTTTCCAATAGCTTTATTGATATACATAGATATGTACATACATACATATGTATGTATGTAGGTACCTAAATAAATAAGTATATACATATGTACATACCTACTTACTTATTATATACTAGGTACATATGTACATACAAAAAATTCTTTAAGGCAAGCTTTTAAAATCAGTGATGCCAGAAGTATGTACATACATATGTACATACATATGTATGTACATAGATAATTTTCCTTTTTGTATGGAATTTATTAGAAAATTTCAAGCGTTGGGAGAAAAGGACAGATTTTTAATTAAAAGGAAAATGCAGGGAGTTTAAAAATCTTTGTCTTTTCGTTTTAAATTATGTACCTATGGCTTAATTATGTAAAACAACAAACAAAAGTGGTAATACACACATACATACCTACATATGTATACGTAAAACAAAATTTCAAATACCTATTAGGTATGTAAATACCTATTTGTTATTGTTTATAATAACACTTATAAAATTACAGTCAAAGTTCTAATAACGGGAAACACCTGTAGGCGGACAAACTTCACTTGCCCATGCTTTTGTTACTATTTGTAGAAACGATAACGTAAATGAAAATCTAATGTAACCGGATAAAACCACCATAGCGGTCCCCATACGACAGCTTCCGCAGCGCATAATTTTGTTAAACTTGAGTTTATAGGTACAGCTCATTTAAAAATTAAATATGTACTATTTGAAGAAATACCTACAACTTGGTACAGTCTTTAGGATTATTCAATTTAGAAATATTTTTTATTTTAAAATTTAAATAATACCTAGGTATGTTATTGTTTTTCTTAACTCAATGAATTTTTTGAGTGGGAAAAAATGTGGGGAATTTTCTTATGTTTATGGAAAAAAGAGGGCAATTTGTTTGAGATAAGTAGGAATTTTTAAAAATTTCCGCTGACATCACTGATCGCAACGTTGTATGTCTTATGTACATATGTACCTACATGTGTGTTGTCATGAAAACTTATGTGGGTGGAAAATTTCATAAGAATCGGTATAGTAGACGTGAATAGTAGAGAAAGCTGTCTCAAGATTCGTTTTCAAATTAGGGATAAGTAAAATTAAAAGCTTTTAAAAAGGACTGACATTTTTTGTTAATATTTTCAGTGGGTTGTGTTTAAATTTATATGATAGGTATGTTTAGTTGGTTTTTTTTACTTAGAAAATCCCAAAATTATTTGTAACTAGAAACCTATTGGTAGGTATTATTTATTTTTCTTCAGGTCTTAAAACTACCTAATTATTCGTGGAAAATCTTTATCAATCGGTTAGGCGATTAATCCAAAATAAACCGATTGAACCAAAACCTCAATTAATTAAACAAGCGTGTTGAATACGTCATATATACATAAATAAAATAGGTACATGCCAAGGCAAATTCATAACAGCTACACTCGCCTGAAATCGCTTTGAAAAGTACCTGCTTTCTTTGTCAAAATCAGTTGCAAGGCAAACGTCAAACACTATAGGCATATACATACCTAAGTCAAATATAAACAAATTTTGACAAAAAAAAAACAGATCAAAACGCAAAGAGATGCAAGTAGCAAAAAATTATCACCTGAAGTGTCAATGCCAACTGTTATGAATTAGCCTTGGTACATGCCAACATAGTACATATGCATAATGACTATCAAGGTCAGGAAATCACTCTTTAAAACCAAAACAACCAAGAGCCAGACCTTTTTACATATTTACACACATACATAAGTATGTAGGTGTATAAACAAACCCACACACATAAAACCAACTTAGTCATTCATTTCTAGCATAAGTCTAATATAACCATACATACTTATGCATAACACTTGTTGCTTCCTCTACTCACAAAGAGTCATAAAAGCCAACAAACACCAAATGTAAATAGTTAGACATCAACCAGCAGCAGAAGCCACCAAGAGACCAACTAACAAAAACTCTATAAGGTACATACTTTCATATGCACATGTACCATACACATGTAATCCCAAGTGACCCGCTCTCTCGCTTGATGGTTCTTTTAGCCACCTTCTAAACTAAAACTATTAGTGCCAGCCAACAAAAAGTCTTTTTTAAAACAGAAATACCTACATACATACATATGTACAAAAAACAAAATTAAATAAAGATAAAAGCTTTACACACAACAGTGAACATATTACATCCAACTGCAGACCTACACACTCATACACATATATATGTAAGTATGTATGTATCTACATACAAATCCAAGTATGATGTCTAGCATGCTGACGGAACTACATACATACATATGTAAATATGTGTGTATGAATATAGGTACATATGTATATGCATACATTAAGTTGAAATGCATAAAAACACTAGTCTAGTGTAAACATATGTACATGCATATACATACATACATATGTATGTATGTATGGATTGGTGCAGATGCATACGTATAGGTAATACGAGTACATGCATACACACATACATATGTATAAATGTAAGGCCAATATAAAATGTGCATGAACCCATTTGTGAACAAATTCCGAAAACGATTTTTTTATACATACATAAATACATACGTATGTACCTATATATTTGCAACCGTTAGGGAACTTTAAACCAGTCATCTAGCCAAAGTACAATAGTTGTCGTCATCGTAAACATTTACATACATATGTATGTATATACATCTTCCCCTCTATAGTTTTAAACAATTCTGCACTTTGGTAGTAAAATAAATACATACATACATACATATATATTTCCATATGAAACCTAACCTAACTAACCAACACAACATTCAGCCTTACATGTGCACACATATTTATATGTATGTACATACATACATATGTACGTACATATATCACAGTACTGGCTGCTAGTTCAGTTTTTTTTACATTCTCTAGTTGTACTACCATTCATTCACGTATTTTCTATTTTAATGTTGCTGATGATGATGATGTTTTTGTTGGCGTTGGCAATGGTGATAATGATGAAGTAAACGAGAACGTACGAGTACAAAAAAAAAAGGAAAACTAGACCAGATCAAAAGAGCTCAGGAATGCTAGACGCCACAACTTAGTAAATAATCTAATGTACTACAACTGTGTACCTATGTATGTATGTACATATATGTTGGATGAATAATTTTTTATATAGATAGGGTGAATTGAGAAGTGATTACAAGGGAGGATTTTAGATCTTAAAACTTAGGCGGACTAAATTGTATGTAATACTTTTATGAAAATATACCTGCTTACTGGTTAATAGTGTCCAGCTAAAGCTTTTGGATCAATATACATATCAACAAAAAACGACTCGTCCATACTAAAAGTAGTAAAATTTCCATGGATTTTTATTTATGTGCAATTTCGGTAAATTCCATTAAAATATGTATGTTATAAGTAGATTTCAGCGTTAAATGCAAAGGCCGTTGCAAAAGTGCAAATACAAAATATCGTAGCTTTCTTATGTAATCCAACAGAAGTTTCGTGTATTTTGTTGTTACAATTGCACAAACTAGTGTTTGTTTAAATTTTAATTTAAATAACGTTATAAAATTTTATTGCCATCACCACCACATCACCACAAAAAATTGAACAATTGACAATTATAAAACAATTGAATAAAATTTGATTTGAGTGGAGAAATATTGAAAGTAAAATTTTATAACATCTTTTCTTTATAAAAAAGCGACTTCAAGCTCTTTATTTAAATTTAATTTAAATGTTTTTATATATGTACATATGTAAATGTGTATTAAAATAAAATAAATTAACAATGTACCCATGTGCTTTTTTGTACACATGCACTTTACATTCGTGCACTTATATTAACACACACAAAAGTATAAGTATGTATGTATGCAGCTCGGTTTTGTAACACACATACAGTCAGTCTGACAAACAACCTAACCTAAGAGCTCAAATAACGAAGAACTTCATTCATTCGTTCATTCAGCAAAAATGCAACGACGTGCGAAAAGAAATTGAAAGTTTTCGTTTAATACCCGCAAACTACTACTCACACATACACAAATGCATGAATGCACCCGCCATGTCGTATACACGTTTAAACATAGAAAATAGAAATATTATGACAGTGTGTTTGATGGCCAAGGTTTTTCTAACGTCTACTACACACTACATCGTTTTAGTCATCGTCATCAAAATCATAGAGATGCTGGCAGAGTGCGGTTGTGTAGTGCTGTGTCTAGTGACGACACCATCATTTTCACATGCACTATTTGGCTACTATGTATGTACCTATTTTGTTGTTGTTTTCTATTTTTAACTCAGAAAATTTAACCATTGGCCGACTGTCAACACGTGGCATCATGGCTTTTGCTTGATGTTATTTGTTTTAAGTTTTTTTTCCTGTTTATTACTGTTTTATGCACGTGTATTTTTCCCGGCTGAAGTGGAATTTAGTTTTGTGCAGAGTAAGGAGTAGTTTGTTGTTTATCTCTTTTAGCTACATACATATATACATACATATGTATGTAGATGTCTTTATGGCAGGACAAAGGATAATACTTCTAGATCAGCAGTAATTTGTCTGTGTGTTATTAATTGTTTATACCTACATAATAAAAGTTACTTTTAATTACTTTTTATTTTTTTAAATAAGATATCGATGATTATCTCGAATAATAAATTTAATAATATTTTTTTTAAGTTACGAGGTATTTAGGATCTGCCTACAAATAGGATTAATTTTGTAGGCAGGCATTTAGCCTGCTTTTAGACGAAACAAATTTTCTTGAAATATATAAATTTTGAAATTTTGTTATTAACATCTTAAAAGGGTTATGGTTATACTTACAAATCGTCTTCTTTTATGTACCAACTTCTTACCTAAAAAGAAAAAAATTATAATATATTAAAAGGAATGTGTAAAAATATGCAGGTATTAAAAATAATGATAATTTAATAATTATTATAAAATTAAAAAATATATCAACAATGTTATTCGTTATCTTCTATATTAAATCTTTTGATGTAAACTTATTAGTATTATATAACACTGGGTCTTCACGTAGCAATTTCATTGCTGGGAACAAGCAAAAACGTCAGCAGAGTTTTGATAGTTCGATTGCTGATTGCTTTTAGGTGAAGAACACGTAAAATTGCTTCGTCACAAATTCAAAATTTTCAGAGGGAGAGTTTGTATAAATATGCTATAATTTTATATACATAAAGATGGGAATTGTTGATAAATGTTTATTATTTTAAATATTTCTTCGGTTTTCCACTCCATTAGGTGTTTTTTTTTTTCATAAAGATGCAGTTTTTAGTTTTCTAAATTCAAATTCGCAAATGAACTTATTATAGCAAAGAGAAATGACAGCAGATTGATAGGCAATAATTATTCAAGCGATCACTTCAGCAATCATTGCGCAATGGATTGCCACTTATGGCAATCGCAGTACACACGTAGCAAATTTCATGAACACAATCAAATTTGACGATTGCCGCAATGGATATTTCTACCTGAAGACCCACTGTTATGAACAGAGCAACCGTAAACATGTTCTAAAAATGTGTTTTATGAATATTTTTATTCAGAAATTCAATAGCATTTGCATTTGAAATTACATGAAAATAAAACTTTAGAATACTTTAGACTTCGATGTCAAAATTCAAAATTTTACATAAAAAACAAACTTTTTATTAGTGAATGTTATTCCATTAAACGACAAGTAAACGTGCTGTCTAATACATCTAAATAAACTTTTATATACTCAAAATGTTCCTTCAACGTCTACTAATATACCTAATAGGTGTATATTTTAAATATCACATAACATTTTCTAACATCATATCTTAAAACTGCTTTGGCTTAAGCAAAGGTAGAATCGAAAATTACGATGGCAAAATGTAGCAAGGCGTTAAAACTGATTGAACAGAATTTAAAACAGGTTTTTTTGCTTTCGTTGCGAAAACATTTGTAAACATTAAAAAAAAAACATTTAATAAAATATCAAAATATGCTTTAGATGAGTTGAATTTGCTCTATGCATTCGAAAAACTCTGCGAATATTTTCTCAAAACTTAAATATGCTGTAAAGGGTAAAATATGCACTAACAAATTGATGCCAAAATTGATAAACATTTCTGAAACTGATCGATCATGAAGTTCATTATTGTATTAAATATCGTAGGTATAAAATTCTTTTGTATGTTTTTAAAATTTTATAAAAAAACATTTTTACTGAATTATTTTTGGTTTAGAAAATTGTTTTATGGATTTTTTAGCTATTTATTTATTCTTGCTTACAAATTAATTTTTAATTTTATTTCTTCTTTAATTTGGGAAATTTTAATTGAAATTAGGATTTTTAAGAAAATCTCTTTAAAGTTGTAGGCATCTATTACAAATTTAAAGATTCAAAATTTCAAACTTTGTTTACAATTTTCTAAATTGTTTTGACTATTTTCGAAATTTATGTCTAACTTTGAACTTTGAAGCCCAATAAAATGAAATATCCTTAGCAATACGTTTTTCATTGTTTTCTTTTTCCATTGTACTACAAATATTAATTCAATGAATTTTTTTTTGCTAATAAACTTTGTTTGGCCTTAATATTTTGATCACCGTTTTCATGATAATTAAATGGTGTCAATAACGTTAATTGCACATGATACGAGGTGAAACAACAAACACACAGAGCACAAAATCACATTATAAACTTGACTCTATGAATGTGCCCATAAAACACCATTCCAAAGAGAATAAAAGTATATATTGGACGTACTGAATGTATAGTATTTGGGTATAATTTATTCCCTCATAATGATGTTATTAGACTTGAAAACAAAAGTATATTCAATGAGTGTGTGAGTGCCTGCATCTGTGTTTGTGATGTAGTTAAAAAATAAAATTCTATTTGGAAAAAAAAATTATATAGACTTTCAAGTTCAAGGTCTTACAAAAAAAAACATGTCTGCCAAAATCCAAAACAAATGTTTGAAAAAACAATAGGCACAGTCAGACACATTCGTAGACTTTTTTTATTCATATATGTACGATCGGCAAATAAACAAACAAGAGAATAGAAGCCTAATGTCTTTCTTTTTGTTGCTTGTTGTACAACAAATAAGCACACACACACACATCATTTGAACAATTTAAAGTTTGGTGAGTCAATAGTTAAAGTGATACGAGCATGTAAGAAAAAAAACCAACTGATTCCTTGCGATCAGAACAACGAAACAAACCTTTACCCCCTTGACTGTGCCAGACTATGTTAATCACAAAAAGATGAAAAAATGTAGACATAAATAAAAGAACAAGTAGTTTTTTTGTCTAATATAAAATTTCTTAACACAAAAGAACTTAAACAATGGTGGTGCCAATATTTGTATATAAGAGAAATCGCAGAAATTGAAAAAAACGTGAAGTTACAAAAAGGCGCACAAAGAAAAAACATGAAAACTTGTTTGGGGTGATCGAATTATGATTGAATAATATGATGTATAATGTAAACACATTGCTGTGATAAAATATCATAATATAACAAAAAAAAACTGATCATATTTTTACAGTCTCGTCGACTGTAACATCCGAGTCAGTGCAGCAAGTTCTAATCGAGCGGGGATTTCGTTTGCCGCAAACATGGATTGTTGTAGAACACAAAATATATTTGGCTTATGGTCTCTACTAAAGTGTATTTAATCAAACATTAAGAAATTCCTCTTAGCTGAAGATTTTTTGATAGCTTTTAGTTTATATTTTTTAGTTGTAAAAAAATTCTGTTGAAAGCTTTTTGGAATAAATGGTTTCTAAATAATCTGAATGTACATAAATTTTTAAGTAAAAAAAAAATAATGGCGCATAGATATTCAGAAATCATAACCAAAGTCGAAACTAGTAAAACAGAAACTTAAAAATAGTTCACAAATAGTTATAGATCTTATTCACAAATCATAAATAGTGCAGCAACAGCTTTAGCTGATGTAAGAAATGCAACCCTGCATATTGGCATGTAGAGATGACAAAATATCTAAAATATTTTGAACTATAGATACTTACTGTAATTAATTAAAAAGTCTATGAAGCTATTAAAAAACAATTTTTATTCTTTGAAACGTTCATACAAATCGAAAAACAAAATAATTTTTTGTTAATAGTTTGTATATAAATCAATTAAAATAAGGAACTGTAAAAGAAAAAGTTATTCGATAGAACTTGGTTGACCAAAAACACATATCTAGTGTATTTTTTTTGTACTGTTCTTTTTGACGCAATAAAAATCAACCAGCTGTTTGAATATATCAGTTAGTTATCATTTAGTTACAGCTTTTTTCCACAATTTATTTTTTTCCAGTTTAAATAAAAGTTATGTTTTCGAAATTTGAATACTTTTAACCCACCAAGCGCAAAAATAACCGTTGTCGAAAAGGAAATATTTCTTATGGAAATAATAATTTAGTCTTTTAATACATACTAGGACCGCCCGGGGGTTATTCTTTCTAATCATTTCCCCACAAAAGTCGAGTATATGTGTATTTAGATGTGCATAAACATGTTGTTGTTGTTTTTCAAGCAAATTTACAACGCTTTTTACCACTTTTATGGAAAGAATATTGAAAGAATTTTTATATTGTGGATATCTACACTCAAAAGAAAAATCAATCCATACGCACTTAAATCAGTCCCAAGCGGTATAAAAAGTACGGTAATCGCAGATTTACTTAAATCAAGTACAGAAAGAGAGATTTAAGTACGGACTCAAGTCAGTTCTCTAAAGAAATCTCGTTTTCGACTTGATTAGAGTACATTTTATTGGTAATTGTACTCAATATTTTGAGTACGACTCGTACTTAATGTGAGTAGATAATACTTGAATTTAGTACGGTGTTTTGCTTTCTGAGAGGGGAGAGAACCTTTTAAACCATATACATATGTATGTTTCATCAAAATTGGTGGACAATAACATACTTGAATATATACCACAAAAAAAAAAAACGTGTGGCCTACACTTACTTATATAAGATTCAGAATATACATATTCAGTATGTTTCGCTAAAAGTTCACTTCCCCATTTGCGCACTATTTGCGACGAATTGGACCAAAAAAAGATGTTTGTACAAGCCAATTTTTGGCTTTTATGTGTTTTGTTTCAAATCATTTACTGATGTTCAAATTTTCTTGCTTACTACTCATTTTCATGTACATAACTTATTTTCGTATTTTTATGTTTGACAAACAGTGTTGCCAGCAGCTGAAGGAGAAAGAGGCTAAATCGGCTTTTTAAAAAAATAAAAGCTTAAAAATGCTAAAAAAATTTTATTTTATTTATTTAACGTTTTATTTATTATTAACGAAAAGTGCATAAGACATGTTAAAAGTTATTCAATAAAAATGCACTTCAAGTACATTACAAAAACGAATAAAAACTACATGCTCGTACATATTTTGAAATACCTATAAATTAATATATAACATAAAAATCAGGTATTTCTTTTGAATTCAATTCAGTATTGTATCAAAAATAAAACAGAATATTTGTATTTAGGCATGATAAAATAATTTAATAAACAGAATATGGTCCTGGGAGCGTAGCCGTGCGGTCATTTGGCTGATATTGTTTTCCATTATCAATGGCATATCCTCCTCTTTACAAATAAAAAAAAACATTCGATGATTTCGCTTAAAAAACTTGATTTTTGTACATATTAAAATGAAATCTGATAGCTAAATACCAAATCAAGAAATGAAATTTCTTGCATCGCATTCTTAAATTGTCGCACCTCCACAAACAAATTATCTGCTGACTCAAAATTTGTCCAGTTATAACTTAAATGCTTTCATCATTGAAATTTTGCTTTCAGTGTACTTACGTTCGTTCATTTGAATACTTTTTTATATGTTTTGAAATGATTTTATGGGTTTAGAAGCTAATAAAAATTTTAAAAAATTGTTTACTTTTTTAGGCTAAATTTAAAATAGAAAAAAGGCTAAAAAAGCAACGAAGCTAAAACGTAAATTTCGGGGCTAGAAGACAGAAAAAGAATGCTAAATCTAGACTCAAAAAGGCTAAACTGGCAACACTGTTAACAACTATTGTTTAACGCGAACAATTTGTACCTATAAAAATAATATCTAATAAGTTTGTAATTTAGAGAATTTAGATAAATTTACATGTACCATATTTAAATTTTTACGGCCCATAGTAAGCAAAAATTGACTATGTCACAATGTATGTATGTATGTATTTGAGCTATAGATTTGATTTATACATACATATGTATATAGAATATATGTATCTTAAATACTACTGTACGTCTTGTGGGTTATACAAAAAATATACTGCAATATTAAAAATAACAATTACCTATATAAAACACATTATGTACTCATACATTTATAAATCAAACTAGTCAAAGTCTCACTTTTAGAAAAGTAAAGCAAAAAAAAACTCAAATTGCATGATCTAATATAAAATGAAAACCCCAAAATAATTTCCTCTATAAATTAGTTTTATTTAATATTTTTGCTCTCCGTAAACATTTTTTGAGTATGTGACCTTCACCTTAACCTAATCGTCGCTCGTCGGACTTTCGGTCGTTTACCCTAGTTGCTAAATAGTGCAAATATCGTCGTCGTTGTCGTCGGCTGCCCCTATTTCTATATCCAGACACACCGTTAAAACGTCTACTACACAAAGCTTTAAATATGTATTAAAAATAACAAACATTTCTACAACAACAAAACCGGTACGAACAACTAATACCAAACAATATTTGATATAAGAGTATTAAAGATAAGATCTGAAGAAAAATATCAGACGAAAAGAGGAGAAGAATGACTGCAATGAGTTGACTATAGAAGAAAAGACGAGAAGAATAAATTATTTTTATTTATCAATGTATTGGTAGTATTAGATAGAGAGTTAGAGCAAGCTCTTTTCTATGAAACCAATGCTGTCAGATGCGCCAACTTATCGTCCGTCTAACGGGGCGATTTTTAAATTATTTTAAATACATTGCGATTTCGCAGAGAGTTTTAATATTATATTGAGAGATATTTGACTATTTTAAGTTTTAATAGGCGTATATTATTGAATTTCTATTAAAAGACAGCGAATTTTCATTTAATTTTTTATTCAGAATAAATTGGACATGGGGTAGTGTTGAAAATAGCAAAAAAATACAAAAATTTGTTAAAATTTTGCATGAATATGCCCTTAAAATATGAAATATATGCTTTAATAATACTCCTTGTTGTTTTTATATGAAGCAATTAGTATAAAATACTATAAAATAAGTGTAATTCGTTTTTACCAATTCCGGTCCTTGTTAATAATTTTCAAAAACTTCTGAAGACTTTCCGTATCTTCGTAAATATATTATACATATATCCGTGCAAGTTGTTTTTTAGAACTTTTATATACAGTTTTAAGGGTTTTGTAAAATCTTTAACGGTTTTTTTTCATATTTCTAACTCTTACTTAGAGTCTATTAATAACCTATTTCAAAATTTAATTTTTTCTGACCTTTTTAACCTAAAATTAAAAATTGTCTAGTCTTGGCTATTTTTTTGTAGTACTTTTAAACCACAAAAGAAAATATTATAACATAAAATATTAAAAATTGCGGAAATCACCCTTCTTTGCACATCTGCAATTTTAGAGCACATAGCATGATTTTCTGCTACAAAGCGTGAGTGTCTTTTTCAAGCGGTTAACAAGTTATTTATAAAGCAGATTTTAGAATTTACTGAGTTGAATGAACAACTTTGCCGCATGGAATAAGCTAAGCGGCAGACAATATTTCAACGCGAATGCCGCCGATGAAATTTATACGCGAAGCAAGCGTCCGGTTTTTGTATAAATTTTCTAAAAAATTTTTAAAAGTTTTGTTTGACATTGAATTTTAATTATTTTAGCAATATTTTTTTAAGCACTCTTAACGCCAATTTAATTTCAGCACGGACAGTTTTTGTGGCGGCTCGGTTCCATCGTCGTAAAAATGTTTAATCGCAGGACTCTGCTTGTTTTTATTGTAAAAATAAAACGCTAAAACGCAGCTGCTATAGAATTGCTAACGTTTGCAATTACCAATCTGCAACGGTTTTTGGTTATGCATATTTTTTGTTCAAGTGGTACAAATCTCAGTTCCATGTATTTTGTTGTTGTGGTCTTGCAGAATAAGGCACGTATGCAATGTTTGCAAGGGTAGTTTGCAACGAAAGGTGATTTCCGCTAATATAAAATCCAAAATGAAACATCAAACTAATAACAGAAAAAAGCAAAGAAAAAAATGCTTTTAAAATTTAGGATAGAAGAAAATATGTTATTCAAAGCAAAATATGCTGTTAAAGGCACATGAACACACGGAAAATTCTTAAGGGGCTCTGAAATGGATATATAAATATATTTCACAGAATAAATGTAACATAACATATTTTTGGCAATAAAAAGTGTTTGGGAAATTTTGACTCGATTTGAGAGAACTAATTTCATTAATAACTTAATTTGTAGACTCTCTTTTTTAGTTTTCTATTTTTTCTAAGCATCACTTGAATTAAACTGTGTAGATTACCCGTATATTGAACACTAACATTTTGTATCGTATTTTATTGTTGTTTTTCAGAATAAATTTTCACACGAAAATTTGTTTTCATTTGATAAAAACCGGCAGTTAGCTAACTTTTGAATTTTCCCATGGAATACCGGCTCATGTCCAATTTATTGTGAATAAAAATGTCACGAACTTTAGCCTAATATTATTTTTTTTTATATACAAATTATTTTGACGATTTTGGAATGTTCCTTTTTTAAATCTGGTAGCCATGTGCATATGTATGTGTGTAGAATGTAGATTGTAGATGTATTATTGCACAGAGCGTTTGTTCCTTTGTAGACTATGCCAACAATAATAACATTTATTGGGTAAATACTACCTACGTGATGTGACGTTTGAAATGCAATTTCTACATTAGGGTGGTGCAATTTTGCAATTTTTTGAGCGTACACATATGTTAAGAAATATTATATTTATTTCTCGATATTTTTGAAAAATGTTCGATGACTGTCTTTGATGATAAGAAGCTTCAAAGTTACTTTTCAAAATAATAGAGCATTCAAAGACGTACATTTATGTATGTATTTTTAATAAGCAAAAATATTAACATTCATGGAGATAAGCAAAAGGTCTTGGCTGGTGAAGTTTTTGTTTTCTATAATATCTTTTAGAGATTATAATTTTCAAGGCAGTATTGGCCATAAGTTAGTGCAGTGCCATGCTGTTTTCAATTGGAAAAAGTTATACCACTAGTATACAATACGTGTGTTTGTGCCTAAACTTTAGAGTCTAAAGTTTAGCCTCTGAAGACAAATGTTTTAAATAAAACTCATTTATTGTTTTAACTAACATAAAGTCTAATAGCAACTACTTTAACTAAATACATACACACATAAAAACGTATACATACATACATACATACATACATATGCATTAGTTGTGTATTGAATTTTCAACTTGTTATATTTGTGGCATGAAATTGAATTCAAACTTGTTTCCGTCCATAAGACTGGCTTTCAAGCAACCCAAAAATGTTTAAACTCAGCAAATTTTTTGCTTTAAGTTACAAAAAAAAAACTGGTGTGTGTTCAATAGACTGTTGTTTAAGTAGTTTTTAAAACCCTATTAAAGCACTAACAAAATAAAAATACAAATTTACTAGGTAGGTAGGTATGTATAGTTGCGCAAATTCACATACAAAGTGACAAACCAGACACTTTTTTCAATGCTTCTATTGATATTCTATACACAAACACATGGTGTTTGTAGGCTTTAATAAATGGTTAAAGAAAACCTTAAAATGCATGATCGCCAAAAAATACAACAACAACAACAAAAGTTGTTTGTTTTAAGAAAGGAAATATGTTTCTTAGTGTGCACAATGGGTTAGAAATATGAACTTTATAGTTGAAAAATATACTATAAAGGAAGTTAGTTGGCTTTATGATAAAAAATGTTTCATAAAGAGTTTTTTTCTTGAGTTTTTTTTTCAACGGGGTTTCTTTTGAATTTGTTGCAAGACTATTGGAAAAAAAAACAATTAATAAAATTTAAAAGTAACAAAACTGCTCAAGCGCCTGAATTTGTTTAAAATTTTCTGTTTAGGCTTACAGTGTTTGCAGATAATGTTTAATTTCTGTAGGCATTGACATCAGAAATTAGCCAAATTCACATCCATGCATACAACTATATAAATGCACTGTTGCTGAAAGCTTTTTTGCTCTTGTTCGTGTAACAGTTTTCAGTGATAATAGTTTTTATTTGAGCTTTTTTTTACTTTCTATTCTATTTTTTTCTTCTCTTAAGTGTATACGAGTATATATATGTATGTATGTGTGCAGAATTTAATGGTACATAAATATCTATGTATAATACGTATGTACATATGTATGTATGTATGCATGTACAACAGGAATGGATACTAAGGAAATTGAAATGGAGCTGAAGCTGAAACTTAAAAAGTCGTCTTTTAATACTAAAAATAATATATTTTTTTGGGTATACAAGAGTGGCAGGATAACTCCTTAATGGCCATAATTTTCATTAAGTTGAGATTTTGTATGGATATAAATTCAACACGGGAATTTCGCATTACAGTAACGTTACTGTAAACAATTTCGACATTTTAATGTCGATTAAAAAGAGAAAGAAGTGCATGGATTAAAAATTTCAATAAACCGGCTAATCAAATAGTACTGAAAAATGTACAATAGTTAGAACGAAAATTTCCATCTCTGATCTTATACTCGTAGTTCAGC
Source organism: Gymnocheta viridis (assembly GCA_956483585.1). Classification (NCBI taxonomy): domain Eukaryota; kingdom Metazoa; phylum Arthropoda; class Insecta; order Diptera; family Tachinidae; genus Gymnocheta; species Gymnocheta viridis. The sequence goes on along the minus strand of OY101441.1, from coordinate 19,422,854 downwards.
TAGTTTGGGCATCATACAATCTCTTTTTCTAGGCTAGACCCGTTTGCTTTAGCTTTTGTGAGTAAAACATTTGTTTCTGTATTAGTTTTCTCTTATAGTTTTGTGGTGAAAAACTATTCATAGTAAAGCTGAATCGAACAGCCAGCTAATGCTTTTGCCTATTTTAATGTAAGAAAAAAAAAATCAACTAATAGATAAATATATGGTGTGTATAGCGTTTTAGTTTTCATTTAACAGCTTGAGCGATCGTTTTAAGAAAGAAATAACGCATAAACACATAAAGTAAACGGTTTTTTTTACTTCAATGTAGAAGAATTTGTGATTTTTTTCATTTAAAGGCATCGTTTAAAATAAAATTTAAAACTGCTATTAAAATTGGTAAAAAATGTGAAAAATATAAAAATTTATTTAGAGAAAATCGTTAAAAATAATGTTGATATAAGAAACTTACAATCTATTAAATATAAAATACGAAATTCCTAATTTTAAATAAAAAAATCGCAGTGAAAGTTTTTTTTTCTAATTTTTAAAATAAAATATTGAGAAACAAAAAAATTTTAATGTATAAATAAAATCCAATAAACATTTTCTATGTTTAAAAATTCATAAAAAAATTAAAAAAAAAATCATTAAGAAATTACATTTTTTTCTCAATTTAATACTTTTGTTATTAAATTTAGAAAAATTGTTAATAATTCTTCAAAAAAAAAAAAAGCAAAATATTTTTAAAAAAAGCAAAATATTTTTTCAAAATGAAAATATGTTAATATTAAAAAAAAGTTATCATTTCTATACATAAAAAAATATTCATTACTGTGTTATTTCATTAAAAAAACGGATAAAAAATTAATAATTTCTATGCTCAAGTTTAAATAAAGTGTTGTGTGTTTGTGTGGTTTAAAAAAAATTATGTTTCCAAAAAAGTATTAATTTTAAAATTAAAAAAAATTGCTGGTATGGTATTTAAGAAATTGAATTGTTCAATTTTAATACATCTTTAGGAAAGAACATTTCCAATGATTATAAAATTTAATAAAATAAAAGAATAAATTTTTCAATAAATAAAAAAATATTTGTAAGGAATTAAAGTTTTTTAATAAAAAAATTTATTCTAAAATTTTCTTTTCAAAATAAAACCTGTAAATAAATAATTCTGCAAAGTGATAAGTTGCAGGAAAAGTTTTTTGTAAAAATTAATTGAAGTGAAAACAGAGTTAAATTTTTAAAGTTTTGCAATTAGAAATTCATTAAAATTCTATTATTTTTAATTTAATAAAACTTTTCTAAAAATATTCTCAGGGCTGATTATTATATAAAATTTAAATAAAGTTAAAATTTTAAAAATCATGTTCGATTCGGAAAAAACTGATTAACAAAGAATTTCTTTCTAATCAAGTTTGTTAATTTTATAAAATGAATATGAAGAAGTGCAAGCCATGTACTCTTTAGCATTAAAAAAATAATAAATAAATGATGAAATAGTTGATAAAAGTCACTTAAAAAGTGGAACAACCAAATACACTTGAATGCTGATGATAAGAAAACAAGATGCTTGTTTCGTTCTGCTTTAGTGTTTCTATTCCTTTATTAATACAAATAATTTGAATTAATAATTTGTATTAACAAACTCAATCAGTTATTTTCTTCAAACAAGAAGAAGTTAACAAGATTAAATGAACGTGAATCAAGAAATATTTTTATAGAAACCTGTGTGAATTTCTCTAAAACGTCGAAAAATTAATTTAAATACACAAAAATAGTATCAACTGATATACGAATACGCATTTGAAGGTTCATTTACCCACAATAAATATGAACTCCTTTCAATAAATATTTGCGAAAACAAAAATTCAGAATTTTATACTAAAATAAAAAATCATAAAAATTATAATCTGAAAAAAAATTATCAAAAGAAAATCACCAAATTAAAAGTCGGAATTATCAAAGTCAATTAAATAGCAAAATAAATTTCAAGTTTAAAAATCTTTGTTTTTTTAATAAAAGGTTCATTTACCTTTTGAAGAATTTAAATGTCAAATGAAAGTTGAGTTTATTTAGTTTGTTTGTGTAAATTTGAAAATAAAAAATACTTAATAAACAAGACCGTAATTACCGAATTGTCTTTTGAATTAAAGTGCAAAAATATATTGATTTTTAATTTAGAATGGAATTAAAACAATTGTTTTTATTTATCAGATTCTTAACTAGTTGCCCATTAAATATAATTATCTGTAAATTAAAAGTGTTGTTTTGCATTAAAATAAAGTTATGAACAAAATAAATAAATATTAGAAATAATTGCAAATATCGGATGAGTTTACAATAAAAAAAATCGGCTCAAATAGAAAAAAGTCATTAGCAGTCGAGAGTAAATGATGAAATTAAATTGTAGGAGAAAAAGACATAAAAATGCTAACGAAAAATGTTTGATAAATTCTTTTAATAGTGAATTATTCAGAACTATTGAAAAACAAAATAGAAATGTTTCTTAGTAAACAGTTCCGTAAACTATGGACTGAGAAATATTTTAATTTTATCTACTATAAAACTAGATGTTCTCATTAAGTTTTAACAAATTTTAGATAACAAATTTCTACACTCATATTGAAAATTTTGTTTTACATACTTACATCAATCCGTGGCTGTGCATGTGAAAAAATATTGTTAATAATTTCTAAACTACTAGTCCGGTATAACAAAATGTTGCAAGCATAAGCTATAGAGGAGGACCGACCTGAACTTTAAAAAAAATTAATCTTTTGACCAGTCTAATAGAATTTATGATGAGCTACAGGGTGTCAAAGGCGTAAACTCGACTTTTCATATCCCTTCAAGCGGCTCGTATACTTTCAATATAATTGTGCAATGTACATACATAAATATGTGACACATTAAACGGTGGTACAATATACTGACTGGGCAACATCATAAACCTTTTAATTTTATTGCACAAACAAGAAAAGTATCATATACTATGTAATGTTATCTTTACTTTTATTATAGTGAGAATAGTTGCAAAACATGTCTTATGTGAAAGTATTGTGCCATATATTGAATAGTATGGTTCCGCACAACAATAATAGTAATAATAAAATATTCCATAATAACGTATGGTGTATGGTCCGCTTTCGGGCTTATAACTATTACAAATATGAAGCAATTTCGATAAATTTGAACTTTATGTAAATCTAATAAAAATGTGAAGAAAAAACAGGTTTACTTCGTAAAGTTGTCTGTTACCGCCATGAGTATCCTACAATAACTTTGCGAAATGTCTTTAGCAAATATTTTCTTATTCTCATTAAATTCCAAAATAATATTGCAAACGTTTTTTTTTTTAATTATCTCAACTCATCTAGTCGTGAAAATAAATCAAAATTTCCCAAATAAAAAAATGTTTATATAAATTCATCATCGCTTTGTGTTGCGTTTTACAAAATAAGACCTTATATGCACGATACGAGTAGTGGTAAAACCTTTAGAATATGACAAAATTTCAAACATTTTTATTTCCTAAAAATAAACGAAGTTTGATCGCTAAAAATATTCATTAAAAAGTTGTTTTTCTTGGAGCTTTGGAAAATATGTGTTATCTATGACTATAAAAAAACTCTTAATAAAATCACATAAACTCATGATAATAAGCTAAATTCCTAAACTATTTAAACATTTTAAAATAATCTGTTATACCAAGATAAACCAAGTTCTCTTTTAGAAACCTTGAAAAATACACAGAACAAAAATGTACAATATTTTTTATAGGTATGCACTGTTGTTCTGTGGAAAAGTGGAGATCCAAAAGAATTCAAATTTTCTGTGATGAAGATTTCTTATTAATTTGATGAACAAACTGTTTGAAAATATATACTCGTATTTTCGTTATTGTTTAATGATTATTTTAAAAGTTGCATTTAAATTTCATGTTATTTTCGAAAAACAAAAAACAACGTTTGTTAAATATTTACTTTTTTCTGTGCATTTATAAATTAAAATTTATTATTGCCTCACACTACCTCCTTGTGGCTCCAACCCCTTTCTATTCACACCTCTAGCTAATTTGATCAAACCCCTAACAATAAAAAGAACACAAAAATGCATACAAATTTTTGTTTTGTGATTATTTTGAGAGTCATGTGTTGATTATAATGTTTAATATTTTTTTTTAGGGGTTATTCACGATCATTTGGTGGGTCAATGAACCCACTCCATTCACTGGCAGTCGCCATAACACTCTCTGCTTCTTACTCTCATTGTATTTATCAGCGCGTAATATTTTGCAAAGATACATGTACACGTATGTACATTGAAAGTACTGCACAAAGACGTAAAATGGGGAAAAGGCATTTTGATGGTGGAGCGGAGCTCATTCTAAAAGCAAATAAAATTATGTACTCAAGAATTTATTTATTTGTTTTTATTTCTTTCGCGCTAAATGACTCTAGAAAAGCATTTGAAGGTATTGTTGTGCAGTTTGTTTCGCTTAAGCAAACCTTAAAAAAAATAATGACTGTACTATTCTTAAGCCCAGTTTAGCCTTTTTCCCGACTAACACATTGTTAGGCAAAAAAATTGTGTACTTAAAAATAATTTTTATGAGCTTTTAACGTGTCTGCGTAATTTTTAAAATCTAAATAAATTCAGAACTTCCTTCCGTGCGTTTTTTATAAAAAATTGCTGAACGATTAGTCTTACATATTGTTTATTTTATTTTTTATGCTAAATATTAACAACTGCTAAATGTAAGGCTGATTTCAAATAAGCATTTTTTTAATTGTAGTCATCTAAAAATGAAAATTTCGTTCGTTACCGTACGTACCTCTTCCATTTTAAGCATTTACTTGAGTTTACAACTGTGTATTAGTTATTTGTTTAATTTATTTAAATATTTGCTAAAAGTGTAAGTTTAGTTGTGTTTGTATGCGTGTCTGTAAATTAATTTTGAATGCATTTTATTTCGACGTTGCTGTTTGTAGAATTTCAAAACTTGTGTTAATTTTTTTTCGTTCACTTTTGTCTTAAAATAAAATAAATAAGAATATTTGCTGTTGTTTTTGACTAACAATATATGCAAGTTTTTTTTGCGAATTTTGCTAAAATATTGTCAACGTCTATTAGAGATGGGAAACGCTTACGTCAGTGACGTGAATCACACATGATCGTGATTAATTTTGTTCGCTTTTAAATGACACTTTCATGGATGTCATTATAAGAAGATTGTTTTGTGTGACACAAATTTTTGTGAGATTGTTTCGTAAAAGGCAAAGTTCTAGAAATTATTCTGAAATTAAAAAAAACAAAAATAATTTACGAAATATTAACAGTATTGGGACATTATTTGTAACAAGTATCAATTTGTTAAAGAAGTAATTTTTAAAAGTACATTTATAATATTTAGTTTTAAATTTATTTTGTAATAAAAAGTTAAATTACCAGAGTCTATTTGAAAAAGTAGATTTTAAAAATTACTTCTTATAATGTGAAAAACTGCGTTTTTAAGATGTGCGTTTGATAAAGAAAGTGTTGAAATAGTACTTCTTAGAGTGCCTTCAAGATATGCATTATTTAGGAAAAAGGATCATCATAAAAGGACATTAAAAGTTGGCGCTGTTTGTCGTCTTCAGCTTCTACTCTATTTAAAAACTTAAAATTCGTAATCACCTACATACGAGTACGTGGTCGTATTTCATCCATCTATTTGAATGAAGTAGGGAAATTTTTCCTTAAATTCCAAGCTTTCTGAATTACATATACATATGCTCATAGTTTTACGTATGTACACTAAAGCAACTCTTGTAGCATGCGGGTGAAAAAATTATTTTTATTACCTCTATCGAACCAAAGCCCGGATTGTTATACAAACATTTCTGTTAAGTCTAAAAAATTTATATTCTTTTATGTTTTTAGCACATTTTTTCCACGATATATAAAACATAGTTTCGAGAATCGTAATAAAAAAAACGAATCTACAATTTGCGGGGTAACAAAACCAAATTTTTGAGTCATTCGGTCTAATGTACATACTTTACAATTTTATCTACGCAGTTTATTTTCAACAATATTCTTATAAAAACTAATTAATTTCGCAAAAACTCGCAACGAATATTAAGTGATTTGTTTTTATCGAATTGCAATAATTTATTGCTATTAATTGGCATTTAACGTCAATAATACTTTTCTATTAATTTTTAGTAATAATAAGCTGAAATTTTATAATTGCCTCATTATAAGACATCTTAAATGGATTTTTTATGATAAAAAAATGACACCTTAAATGAAACTCCTGTATGTAGTATGCCGACGAAGAATAAAAAGAAATCTCGTTTAGATGTAAGACCAAAAGTAATATTTTATTTATAATTTATAGTTATTAATTCCAAAAAATATGACGCCACATACCTATGACATTGCAATGATGTGCTGGTTGAAAAATGTTTGCTCTGGAATAAATTAAATCGTTTGGCTGTCGTTAAAAAGCCAGGCTAGACTGGGACTTTAATCCTAGAAAGTAATGAAAATATTTTTAATTTTTTTTTCTGCATTTTGACTAACAATTTTAAGGAATTGTAAACAAAGCTGGAATTTGTTTACGAAATGCATAAAAACTTGCTTATTGAGTCCCTGTATGCCGCCTTTGCTTTTGCAACTTCTTTTTTTGTTTTCTTAATTTTTGCCAAATTAAATTAATTTATAGAATTCTATGTCTAGTAATAAACATTTGTTTGTTTTTATTATTTTATTTCTTTATTTAAATTAAAATTATTTCTGTGTGACAAGTGAGTGTGTGTGTGAAAATAAATGTTTATTTCATTTATTCACTGGTAAAAATGACAGTATTTTAGTATTTATTTTGCAAGTTCTCCACATACCACACTCACTCATACGCATACGTGTGTGTGTGTGTTAAAAAGTATTTGTATGCATTTACTAAATAAATACAAAATACTATATATCTATATAGTCATATAAGTAGAATAAATATAGGTAGTATTTGCTGTATTTTTATATTATTAGCTGGTTTATTTTTGCATTCATCGCTCACACACATACACACTCGCATTCAATACTCAACCAAAAAGGTTAAGAAACTTATTGGGTTTAATAACATTTCACAAGGTTATTAGATAAACAACAAAACAAAACAAATTTAGCATTTATAATAATCATACAACACTCACACACATACACAAACATATATAATTAACTTAAATTCAGTCCACTCCTCACCACCCCCACTAACATTTAGACACTTATAATGCAAATACATTTTCGCTTCAGCTGTGTGTTTATTATGCAAGAGAGGTACGAAGTGTGCGTATCTTCATTGTACTTAGAGCAGAAGCAATACTCTACTAAGCACATACGCTCTCTCTAACTGTGCCTTCAAGCTGCCAACTGCATTGAAGCAACAATTATTGCTAAATAATACAAATTATAATCACAATTGATTGCTATACTACAGCAACAATATATGTACGAGTACATAGAAAACCATTTTATTGTTTTTAGTCATCATTAATTGATCTTGATGTTAATGATCTTCAATATTGAATGAGGTGGTTGGCATTGCTTTTGGTCAGTCATTGCAATTTTTTGTGAACACAAAAACGCAAAAAATCAGTGTAGGTATGTGGGGGAACTAAACGGTTCGTTCATAGGAAGTTTAAACAGTTTTTGTTTTGTATTGACTTAAAAAATTTGCATGATCGCGATGGCGTTAAGGTTATTAATGAAATATGTATATAAATTATTTTATTACGCAAATGCCGTAAGGTTATCACTACAGCAACACAAGTTAAAATCCACAAATGCAATATATGAGACATTTGTTGAAAATAAAAAAAAAATTTTATGCAAACTATCAAATATTTAGGGACACAAATATACAGAAATCCTTTTGAAAAAAATTGAAAGTTGTCAAATCAGGTTGGAGCTCGTTCATTTCAATTATAATTATTAAAAAAGGACACTAAAAAACCTGGCTATTTTTGTCAACAACACAGCAGAAGATAAGAACTAGCAACTTTTATCGAGGTTAACTCTCGTCAGCGGTTATGAGTTTTTATTTCACTTTTTAAGTGGCTTGTCAGTATTTAGGGTTTATAGAGTATTTAATGTATCTACCTATATTAATAATAGAACTTTACTTCTTGAGATACGTTTTTAAAATATTAATAATAAATAAGTTCATTTGACATGATATTACGTTTTTCGATAAAAATTTGTTTTTTTCCTTTTTGTCGCCTAACCCGAACCACTGGTCCAGATATATACATATATATAGGTTTATATGTTGTGATTTCCCAGCAGATAACGCGACTAGTCTAAATACGCATATAAAGTATACTCCATAAAGGACTAGGACTAGTCCAAAAGTAACCCAAATGTATGTAGAAAACATGGTATTTTTAATATTACGATGTCCTAGGATTGTACCATATGGTCCAGGATTGCATTACACCTGAATAACCCAAAAACTTCTCCATGTCATTAAAAATGGACCACGCATAAGTAGTTAGTTCGGCACGAATACCATTGTGAAAGCACGAACAATTATCGTACAGCAATAAGCAGTCCATGACTTCATTATATAGGACCATGTTGTAACTATTCCGTTTCAGCTATAATGGACCACGTAGTCCACTATTATATGCAGGGTTACAATGAACTTTGAAAAATATCAAACTTATTTATATTTGCACACATTTATCAAAAATAAAAATTAATTTTAAGACTAATAGTTAAATTCATAGCTAAGTTCATTGTCATATATGTATGTACATGTGTATAAGCTCTTAAGAGCTTAAATACATATATTTACATACATATGTACAACTTTTCGGTTGAATAAATACAATTTTTCGTATTATAAAATCTAAGTATGCTAAGCGGCCAGAATGCTAGTCAACAATAAGGTACAGGGCAAAGTCGGCAGCGCTGCTATCACTAAGATCACATACCAATTCCTCGATTCTAGTTGGGCAGTGTAAGAGCGTGCTACTCGCATCTAGACTGGGTGGACAGGCTGACCTCAGCCTCATCTGAGTTCCAGCAGTTCATAGCAGTTTTTCTGGCAACGAACAGGCGGACGACAGGCTGGCCGAAATGGTAGCCACGTCGTTTGGCACTATTAAAAACTGCATATTATCTTTATAATGCTGAATGCAGATGGCGCAACATAGACACGTGTAAGGTTGCAAAGAAAAGTATTGAATATTATTGAGTAATGAAAAGTAGTAGAATTTGCCAGCATTATTTGACAGTAAACACAATAATTCCTTCAAAATCACGAAATTTAATTTTTATTGAGTTTTGTGTATTCAATTACTTCTAAGTATTGAAATTTGTATGTCTTTATTTTTAATCAGAGGTGGTATGACATCTAATCTAATGACATCTCTCCCCATGTTAAAGTGATGAGTTGAAATGCCAAAATAAAAGCAGTGATAATTATGTTTGGTGCTTTTTATGGAAATGGCAAAAATTTTAGTATTTTAAATTTTTAATTGCTCTATTTCCCATAATTACATATGTATGTATGTAAAATATTAATTATGGGAAATAGTGCGATTAAAAATTTAAAATGTTATAATTATGTTTGGTAACTTTTTAACTCATTACTTTGTCATCAAAATTTTTGCTGGTCAAAAAGCTTGATTTCCTTCGTACATATAAATATGCATTAATATAAGAGTTTTGCTAACATCTTTATAAAAATTTCAATTGCGTGTTTTCATATAAATTTATTTCAATAATTTAAAATATAAAATATTTTTGAATATGTGCAATATGTAGTATATCCATACTTATGCTGTTCAGTACGTAACCCTTTCAGATACAATTTTTGCAGTTACATTTTAGACAAATAAATGATGGTTAATATTTCAGTCATGGCGCGAGTCAACATGCATTTAGTACAACAACATTCAGGGTCAAGTTTAAATATGTTGTACAACAACATGTGTCTGTAGATATATGTATATGTACATACATATATTGAGTGTATAACTATTTTAAAGCAATTGCTAAATAAAATCACAGTTGTAATGAACGATGATAGGTGGTGTAACGAAATATTTTACTTCAACATATGTACATATGTATGTACATATAAACAAGCATAATGATGATACACAAACTAAATGTCCGTCATTATTAAATCATTAACAAATTAACACCAGCATGAATGTTGTTTTTTAGTAAATAAATACCGCCACAACAATGTGAACAAAAAAATTAAAAATAAAAGAGGTAATATTACACATGAATGTACATGCATGTACCACTCATGACCAACTGACTGACTGACATAAAATGCTTGGAAAACTGAGACAAAACCCAGCAAGTGAAAAAATATGTTGCTGCCACTATTTCTTTATTTTATTTTTTTAACTGTTCGACACACAAAAAGGCGCCTTTCAAAATCTAAAATCTACAAAAAAAGTAGGTACTAACTTAAATAAAAATAAATATGTATACATACATTTTCACACATAAACATGTATCTGTTTGTGTATGTACATATACATATATGGATGTATGCAGATGTATCTAAAAAATTGAATTGCAACGGAAAATCCACTTTAGATTTTATTATTTTTTGTTTGTTTTTGTATCTTCATTTACATTATCAATGTATTTGTCTAGCTTTTATTTCATTTCATTCTGTTCTTGCGCTTTTACATATTTACAACAACAGCAAATTAAAAGTGGAGCATGCATGATGCATCTACTATATATTTACAGCGCGGCTGATAGGCAGGCAATCCAACCAAACCAAACCAATTTAAATATGAATCGGGCAACCAAACGAACTAAATATAATACATACATATAAACCAACGACATCAACCTACCAGCCAACTTACATAGAAATAAAAACAACAAACAGAAAGAGATTAATAACAGCAACAAAAACATTACAATAACAATAATAATAACAACAACTAAACCTATAACAACAAAGTGTAATAATAACAGAAAAATATGGGTTGGGAATTATCGCTACTTATTCGTAGATACTTTAAAAAATTAAAAAAAAAGAAAAAAAAACATTGTGCAAAATTTTCCACAACTTCAGGGATAGATGTTGCGGCTGCACTGTGTCTCTTGATATATGAAAATGTTTGAACTTGAATTTATCCAGCTGAACTGAATTTTTTTAAATAGTATTTTGTAGCTAGAATTTCCATGGTTTTATTGATATAATTTCCACGATACTAGAATGTAAACAGATTTTTCAATCTGATTTTTTCGCTATATTTTTGCAAGTGGAATGCTCCATATGAAGGACACAGAACGACGTCACCTTGAGTTTATCTGTGCACAGTGAAATTCATAAAGTAGGTGTCACCATCATTGTTAGAAGGCAGCAATCGGAATCGTTCGATTCCAAGCAAAGACATTGTTTTACAATTGTTGTAATTGTTTTTGCTGCATCTAATAAATAAAGTTTTAGTGTAATGATGCTTCCTTAGTTTATTGAATTTATATTTACTACTGTCAAATTTATTAAGCATTTGGTTACCTGCACGAGTACATTTTTAGTTTTTCCCACTATACTCATTTTTCACGTAAGTAAACACATACATATATATACGCTTCCTGTGGAAACTGCCACGCCCGCTTTTTCAATCGAAACTTTTTATAGCTGACTGCGCACATTTGCAATATCTTCTATGAAATATTCGATAGTAAATATTTACTTTGTGGATAGGTAACAAGCCCATTATTCCGATTTCTTAAATTTTTATGTGAAATAAGCACTAGTTATACGAAGTTTGAATACTTTAGCTGATTTATTTCTTTTCAATACACTAAAATTAATACGCTCTCTGCATGGAAAATGTCACTTTCACTTTTCCAATCACATTTGTTTTCTATGCACATTGACAAAAAGATTATTCTCAAAAAATTTCAAAGTTCTCGTGTAATGGAGGTGTCACAATGAAATATCCAAAAAGTTAAAAGCCTATCTACATGCACTCTGAAAGTCTATTGCAAATAATGGAGAAACAAATTTTGGAATCGGATGAGTAGTTTCGGAGATTACCTGCTGCATTCAAAATTATATAAATTTCCTCGTTATAATATTAGTTTAGATCACTGGTGCTCATACTCTTAATTTTCTATGGACAAGTGACAGGCGATGTCAACACACGTACACTGTGTGTGAAATTCACAGCCTACATACAAATCTAAGAGCATGTGTTCGAGCACAACTGGTACAATATATAGATACATAGATTAATATGGATGAGCTAGACTATCAAATTCGATTTATTAAACGAATACTGGAAAAGCTAAATGAAACAAGCATGCTTGCGCGAACGCGCCTACAATCACTCATCAACGTTCGTGTGTGAAGCGACTGCAATTCCGCAGAAACATCACAATCGTTCCTTTATTGCTTGACAATCAATAATAATCGAATTAACTAGATTTAAATTTTTGCTCTATTCTGAAGATTCAAATAAGTTTTTTATTTATTTTCTATTACGACCCACTGTGCTGAAATTTGTGTCTGCCTGTGTAAGAGCAGTAAAGTAAACATATTGACAAAGCTTGAGCATTTATTCTACTCCTAAAACTTAAATAGCACAACACAAAAAAATCTGTCTGTCTTTCTGTCCCTCAGCTCTGGTTGTTTATCCGTCCGTCCGCTTGTCTGTCCGTTGAGTATGGTCGTCCACTTGAGTTGTATGCATTTTATTAAATGTGCATTTATTTACTTTTTTTATATGGTTGTTGTGTGCAATTTATTTTTTTTGAATAGTACATTTATTTAAAAAAATGTGTGCTTTGAATGATTTTGCTCTTGAAGCTAAGTGTGTAAGTATTAGTTGCAATAGCATAGTGTGTATGTGTGTGTAAATGTGAGACTGCGATAAAGTGCATGAATAAATGTTGACTCCAATATGCATGTAGACGACAATGGTGATGTTGATACAAGGAGCTTGTTTTGTTGCTGTTGTTGTTGTTATTGCTATTTTCTATATATGCATTTGTGTTGTTGTTATATTTGTGAACCTAACAACTAGTAATATGCAGTTGGCCTTGGTTTCAGTTTCCGAGAATAACTTGCTTCATCATTTTGTATTGTGGTATGAATGTATGGGTGTGTATGTGTGCCTGTGCGTATGAGTATGCAATTTTAGTATTTAAGCATCTTATTTTTCTGTTTGCATTTTGACTTCATATCAGTATGTCTTTTTTGTTGTTGTTGGGTGATTTTCTATGTGTCTACGTTAAATATTCAACTATAAAATACGGCCTTGAATGGCATCAATATAACGTTATTGTTGTTGTTGTTGCTGCTGTTTTTTTATTTTCTGCTCCTTCTGTTATATCTATTTACAACACAACAACAAGAATATTAAGAACAAAAAAATGTAATACAAAATGATGTTTGCTAAATAAACTTAAGTTTATTTAATACAACATTTATACATGCAGCATATGTATCTATACATACACACGCTGTTAGTATATTATTTAAGTTACAATTGCACATATTTTTCTTTGTATCTGAATTTATTGTATTATCTTGTTTGTTCTAAATGCATGAAAATTCTCTCACACGAATTTAATCTAAGTTATTGTTATTATTTTGTATACATACATACATACATGCGTACGTACATATGCATGTATGTACTTTGACCATGTAGTCGCACTATTCATTAAGTACTAATTAGAGATCAAGGCTAACGGAAGTGGAGTTTAAATGAACTGCAATTAACTATGGAAAAATGGCGAACTGTAGTTAGAGAGGGATCATTTTATGGGAATTTCGCTAATTAAGAATTCAACAGAGTTTTAGTTTAAAAATTATTAGTTATTTAGAGCAATAGATAAATATTTATGAAGTTTTAAGCCTGGCAAAATAATGTAAAGATAGAAAGAACACTTTTGACTTGAAAGAAACGTTAAAATAAGTTGATCACTGGTTTTTTGTAAACAGAGAGAAAAGTATTAGCATGAACAAAAAATTTAAGAAATGTTTTGTTTTAATAGCATTTGCATGTTATATTTATAAAACAAATTTTACATTTTACAAATAGCAGCAGTTTTTAAGTGCGGCTTTCACAATCCAAACGATTAGTTTGTGTAGAAAATTTGTATAGAAATTACTCAAAAACAATTTGTGCTTTTCATATAACTTTGTAATCAAGTTGATCGTATGGATTTTTCTTTCTTTATTTGCTTTTTCGTTTAATTATTGGGAGAAAAAAAAGAAGAGACTCAGATTTTTAAAATGGAAAAGGTGACACAATTTTTGCTTATAAATAAATAATCGGCAAAGACGCCAAAAGGTAAATATAGCGCCGAAGTAAGAGAGTGGTTATAACTTTGATTGTATCATGGTTTTAAGTTTAAAAGTATGAAAAATAGCTGGTGGAGGGAGGGGGATGGGTTTATTATCACCGTCCCCCTTGAAAAAATGAGACACGTACAGTTTCAAGACGCCGACGATACACGTTAACTGCAAGGTTAGGCGGTTGAAATGTTATCAACTTTTGGTTGGTAATACATACTGGCAAACAGATAATGATAGCTGTTTATATTGTTTACAAGGTACCACTAGCATTTGCTTCTAAAGTTTATTGAGCAAAAGCTTTTCGAAATGGAATTCAAACGTAATAGTGTGATTGTGTTATATTTGTCCGGAAAATCACAAGCAGCTATTGTTCGTGAGCTAAACTGAGCCATCTCAAAGTGAATAAAATGTTTGTGTATCGCACCATAAATCGTTGTAATGATGCAGTCAGCTTTGCCAAATTCTATGGTGGTGGAAAGAAAAAAACCGCAACATCACATGAATGGTTCGGATAGTGAAGGCTCGACTTCATCGAAATCAAATCCTCGTCATAGTGGTAATCAGATGGCCAAAGCACTGAAAAGCATCCTAGCAAAGCATCCGACAGCTATTCCAAAATGAGCTCACGGTATAGCCTTACAAGTTCCGAAAAGCAGTTCCTCTTGAGCAGCTTATAAGCTCTCAAAACGATCGCGTTTACTTAACTAAACGCACTCCCGAAAATTTGAGCCTACGAACGGCAACCCGAAGTAAATTTGTATCTCCAGCAATGATATGGGCAGCTGCGTTTGCTGATGAACGCTGTCCAATCGTTTTCATCGGGAAAATATTTTGGAAGCTACTTTAGAGCCGTGGACACGTAAACATTTCGGTCGTAGACCATGGACGTTCCAACAAGACTCGACACCGTCTCATAAAGCTCTATGAACAAAGAATGGTTTAAAAAACCATGACCCACTGTTCATTTCGTCCACACAATGGCTTTCGGATTCACCGCATGCAAATCCGATGTACCATTCCATCTGGGCCATTTTGGAGAACAATTTGAGCAATAAAAAAATGCCAGAATGCCTTTGTACGGGAATGGGCCATGCTACGCGCAATATCTTATTCGTACAGCATGTAATTCATTTTTTAACCGTTTGAAAGCCACAGTCAAAGCAAAAGGTGGCCACAACGAGATAAAGTGAGTCGACTCTGAAATTTTTATTATTCCCACACATTTTGTAATTTGAAAATTATTTCACAAAAAATGGGCGTCTGAATGGGCGTAACCTTGTATTATTTTGGATTCCCCCTACCAGAGTTAGTCGTTAGATTCTTGTTATTTCGAAACAAATTTATGATTTTGTTGTGCAGTGTAATCATCTCTTAGGCTGTTATAATAATAAAAAATAGTCCTACTTGTATTTATTTATTTAACCTTCAATTTAAATTTACTAAACGTATTGATATGGCTGATATTTTTGTTTGAGTATGGGTATCGTATCGTATCGTTAAAAAGGCGCACACTTATTTAAAAGTTGAAAAATTATTGTGTGTAAAAAATGTTGTCATTAAATATAAGAAATAATGTCTATGTCTATGCCATGTAAAGAATGCTTAATACATATATGTATTTGAACATTATCTTGTTTTCAACTTTTCACTTAATAAATACCGCTTAAGTCGACAAAAGCGATTTTTATCCGCACACGTTTTTAGTGAAAATTTTGATAAAATAATTTCAAAGAAAACTTTCCTTGGCTCTGCTAAATAAAAATAATTTAACGCAAAATTTGTAATTCGTCAAAAATGTATTCGGCGAGAAGTTGTTAAATCTATTCAGGCGCTTGAAGATTATCATCTATGTGAACATCTTCCGCAGGCATTATCTAGTCTAAATTTAGTATTTTGTTGCTTCCATGATATTATAACAAATTAGTTATAATCTAACTCCCTACATTGTCGAAAAGAAATACAGAAAAATCGAATTAACTGTGCAGGCAAAAAAACACACAATGTAAAACCTGTGAACACAAGGTTGATTTTACATTTTTCGTTAATGATTTTGCTTCATAGTCGTTTCATGTTAAATCGACATGACTTTACGATAACTTGCAAATAACACCAGGGCATGTCAATATAACATCCGAGTCTTATTGAATAAAAATATACCCACATTAAAATAACATGACGAATCTTGTCGAATCAAAATTATTTCAGTTTGAAACAACATAGATTACCTATTGGATATGTTTTCAGCACGAAATTCATTTAATTCATTTAAAAATGCCCTTAATTAAAAAACCCATAAAAATTTAATAAAAACGATTTCTGTCTTTACTGCTTTAATATTTATTTTATTTACATACATACATTTGGTGCTAACGTCAAATCAACAGTAGATCTTAAACCATATTTTTGAAAAGCTTCTTATCTTATACGAAAACTTTTAAAAAACCAATGAGGATTTCTTATACTTTTGAAATTTTTGAAATTTTCATTGAAATTCGTGGAATACTTATTAGCAATGTTGATTTAAAATGTACTCAATGTTGATTTTAACAAATACAAAGTTAATTCAACGTAATAATTTTTTTGTTTTACTACGAAGCTGAGTTGTGTAAATTCAACATTGCACAATTTTATTTTAACTACGAAAAATTTTCAATGTACTACCTATTTGTTAGCTCAAATTTAAAGTTGTAAACATTGAATCAATATGAATATATGTTATCTTTCAACAAAGTTAATATTTTTGCAAAAAAAAATTACATGACATGATATCAATATTGTTTAATTTTGGGTTTACATTGAGGTTTTTTCTGTGTGTGAAAACAGCAAATCTGAACGAAAAACATGCTGCTTTTTGAAGGCCCCTTCACCTTATAATCAGCTGTCGTGTTTTTTTATTATTTAGGAGGCTGTCAACTGTCAGAAATATATGTACATACGATATTTTAATTAGGAACTACTTTATGAAGTGTAATTTTGGAAAATGAAATATTTAACACGGACATACATACATATTTAGTGATTTAGCAAATAAAAATAACAAAAAACAACTTCCCTAGAAACTAACTCAACTTACGTCATTCTAAAAATTCAGTTTTGTTTTATTTTCTATACGTTTATGCATTTTTGGAAGGTATCAGATTATCAATGAAACCTTATATGTTCTTTTTTGTAGTTTATTTTTTGTTTATATTATTTGCCAAATACTTGAAGACATGTGGGATTATTGTATTTTTGTCTACCACTACTACTGACATAACTATTAAAAAACTTCTAAAAAATATATGCATATATATGTACATACATACATCTATGTATATAATATTTTTTCCATAATATCGTCACTTTTATTCCCCTATTTTCAAAGATTGTTTTTTCCATTTAAAGCCTTTTATAAGAAGAAATAGAATTTAAATTTATAAAAAAAAACAAACTAAAAAAAAGATTATCAAGAGAAACCTTGAAAATATGACCATTTTTCACAACTACATACTTCTACAATGCAATTCCAGTCAGGTTTCTTCTATCAAATGAAAAAAAAAACATGGAATAAATAAAAAATATATTCAAGAAATACTTATAAAGAGAAGAAAAGAAACTTTAAAATACTACTTGAACTAATACCTAGACATAATAATAGTGATATCTGTGTGGGGAATAAAACAAAGTAAAAGATCACTTCTTTTGTTTGTGTTTGTTTGCACAATTGTTAAGAGAGCTTTGCAGGCACAGTGGGTTGGCTAAAATTTCAAGGAAATAGAATTATAAAATGGCAAAGATATTATTAAAATGTTGCGAACTTAGTGAAAAGATGTCCTGTAAAAGATGGTTTAGAAGATCAAATCAAATTTCGCAAATTTATCAGAAATGTAAGTTGTACTAAATTATCTGCTACCGAAATAAGATGACATTTTCATTTTCTCAAAAGGTGTAAGTAGGTACTTATTTTCATAAGTTACAAATATCATACAAATAAATATTTCAGCATGTGGCATGCACTCCTTGAAAGTTATTCTTTAATAAATATAAAACAAACAAAATTTTCGAATAGCTTTTTTCGGTAGTTTCATTCTGTTTCTGGGATAAAGGCTGAATAAGGCGAACGCTGCTGTACCGTAATGTATCAGCTGTTACTTTTTGGTATAGGAAAACCAATGCAAATGCTTACCGAATTTAAATGTACCGTATTGGGATCGTAGTAATCGATATAAAATAGAAATTCATAGCAGCAGTACTTTGTAGTTTTTGAATAATGATATCTTTAGACAGAGTAACACAAGTGAATTTTTAAAATATAAATATATATATACATACATATATATGTATACATATCTGCTTATTATAGCATAAATATCAAACATTAAATAATTTGTGTATAGCCACACAAAATACAATTTTGAGACCATTTAAATAGAGTTGGGCAAAATCACTCCTTTTGAGAGATCGTTCCGACCGATCCAAAAGATGAAAGAAACTAGGTCGTTCCTTTTGGTCATCGTTCCTTTTTTTACTTCAAACAGTGCAGGTTAGATTGAAATTCTCTGTCGCTCATAAAAACGTCAACAAACATTTGTTTGTGTATATATTCCGGCTATGCTAAAAAATTTCTACAAGTGCTTTTGTAAAATATTTGTAAAAAAATAATAACTGTTATAAAATAAATTGTAAATATAATATTGTCCATTAAGTCTTCGACACTGATTTCCATACAAAAAGACAATCTTGTTCTAAGTGTGCAGAATATGTGAACGAAATAATTGTTACGAACAGTCTTCACGAGTCAACTATTTGATTTTCATACTGATTATAGTTGTTATCAGAACAAGTTAATGATTCCGCAAGAACACAAACGTGCTAACAGTACGGTACGATACGGAATCATTACAGCAGCGTTTGGTTAACGAGCCCCTAACTCAGCATCTGGCATATGCTGTAACTGTTATAAGATCTTTAGAAAATTTATACGACTATTGTTCACGGGCCCATTGAAAATATCTAAAAAAAATAGTACTAACCAAGTACATTAAGTCCATCACACTTTAGGTATTCTGCATTTCTTTTTTTTTTTTCAAGTTACAATCGCACTATTTCCCAAATCTAAAAACACATAGAAATTGATTATTGAGGGAAGCTTTACCCAAATATTTCTTATATCAACTAGAGATATTCTATTAAACCTCCATTAAAACAAATGAAAAGTTTAGACAGTAAGAAAATTGTAACAAGAACTGAATAAGTAGCCAATTGTTTTTAGTTTCTTTCTTACTTTAGTACTTTATTACGACAAAGTCTGTCTATTTTTTTAATAATTCCAATTAACAAATTTTATTAACATATGGCGTTTCTTTTCTAAAAAAGGAGCCACTATTTTTTGCTCTTTTTCATTGAAAATTTGCAATATAATGATTTTTTTTGAAATGGTGAATTTATTAGAAATTTTCGTATCATTACTTACGAGGATAAGTTTTTGTCTTAAGAAAACTTTTAATAGCAGTTTTTTTTTAATAAAAAGTAAAAAAAAATGTTAATTTTTTTTTAGAAAATAGTCAAACATGATTTATTAAATTTCAATTAAAAGCTTTTAGTTTAAAAAAAAATTCGCAACATTTTTAATTGTGTAATCATTAGCTAACTATTTTTATTAAATAATTTGAGAGTAAAGTGCTCAGTCAAAAGTTTAAGATAAAAACACTACTTGAGTATTTAAAAAAAACATAGATGTGCAATATGAAATGAAGCTCGCTATTTTTTCTGTGTGTGGCCCATTGTGCCGTCTAGAGCGTTCGCAAATGTTCGCAATTTTTTTCTGTTTTTCTTCGTATTATTATTGTTGATAGTGTTTTAAAAGAAGCCTGTTCAGAAAAGAAACCTCTGCATGTGTTTTGTGTCTGGTCTTTCCTTTCTTAAGTGCTTTTTTTTTATTCAAGTTTTCTTATGCGAGTTAGTTGGCTTTGTTATCATGCTGCGTTTGGCATTGTTGTTGAATTGGAGCCCTTTTTAGAATCTAGTAGAATTTCTTCTATTTGCGGTTGTACAACGAACGATTTGTGTAGCGATTTGCAAAGCGAAAAAATATATCTACAAAAGAACGGTTGGTCTTGTATTTTGTTGTTGTTTCAGTTGGCTTGTTTGTTTTGGGTTGAGACCATGGCTGGCTGGATTCAATGTCTGTCTGTAAATTTGGTTGTCGTCGTTCATTTTGTTGTTGTTGTGTTGTCTGTTCCTACTAGTTTATAATATCTACTCTATGCATTGTTTTTGCTGTTGCTGTTGCTGCTTGGTGTAAAAGCGGAATGTAGAAAAATGTGTTAGTGGAGTAGTTGTGCATTACGTCACCTTGTTACTAGAGAAGATGCCGGTTTCTGTCTGTCTGCTGCGAGTTGTGTTGCTTTTTTTGCAGTTTTTGTATGTACATATTTTGTTTCATGATTTTATTTATTTTTTTTTGGCTCTGGGTCTGGGTTATAATTTATATCAACAGGAAGACAGACCCTCCCTCTGTTTCTTTAACAACATTATTATCGTCGTCATCATCGTCAATTCTATTATTACGAAAGCTAAATACCAAGAAAAGTAAGAGTGAAATATACCATACAGACGGACTGACTGACAAGCAGGCAGTCGCATAGAGTGACTCCGTAAGAGAGGCGGGCGGACAAATAGTTGTGTCTTGAATTTTCGTGTTGTATGTAGTGTGTGTAAAAAAAATATTAGTTGGAACATTAGTGTCTTTGCTAGTTTGAGTTGATTGCGTATAACAGTCCGTCATTATGTATTTTTTTGTGGCTGTAGTTGTTGTCGGATATGCTTGTTGATTCGTTTTCAAGACTCTGTAAAGTATCCAAAGTAGTCTGTACAGATGCATTCAACAATTACTCACACATTTACTTAAATGCAGACGACATTGAATGGAGTCTTTTCAACTAATACAAAAACAAACTGTCTTACATACATGCATATGCACTTACATATGTATGAATTTATTTACATAGATATGCTATTTTCACAGCGATACTGTACATACATATGCATCTATGTTGATGTATGCAGTTAGTTATGTTTTTGTAATACGTATTTATGACCATGAAAATTTTTCTTGCTTGATCGTGTGTGCAAACTGTTGGTTTCTTTTACACACATGCGTATGTGTGTTTTGGAATTTATATGTGTGTATGTATGTATGTATATATTTGCTTTTGGGATTATTAGTAAATTTTGTACAACAATGACTGCGGCAATATTTTAATTGTGGCTTTTTATTACGAGTGCATATTTATTTCTAGTATGTATGTACATACATGCCCACCTATTTAATTTCTTTTTTATTTATTTTCCTTTTAAAGTTTTTGTGTTGTTTGTATTACTTTAGATAAACTATGTAGGTATTTCTATAATAAACGTTTTGTAAGAGTCTTATATAAAAACTTTAGTGGTTTAACTGCTATATCGAAAGTGATAAAACCATATACTAATTTGCGTTATACTTAGAACTGTACGGGAACTGTTGTGGTTTTTAATTAAAGAGATCTAAAATGAGCTGATTAAAAATAGAGGCATAGTGACATGCGATTGACTTAAATATACATACAAACATGTTTAGGTATGTTTCTAATAGTAAATTCGGTTGGAGCTGTTAAAATGCCCGCCGATTCAAATTAAATAGAAAACATCAAAATAAAAAACCTACATATGTATGTACATAAAAGCAAAAATGAGGATCAAAATGCTGTCGCATGTAGGACAAAAATATTGCTAGTAAATCTATACCTTCTAAACTAGTTATCCGTTTACTAATTGATGTACAGAAGTCATAGAGGACGAACTAAGCTGTAATAAAATGAAAGTCTTGGAAGCATTCGAAAGCAGTATTAATCAAAATCAAAATAATTAATTTGCTTCACCATTATTTCTCTCTTAATGAAAATACTAGTTCAAATTGAAAATTTGCGAGGTTTTGCATATCTGAGAGCATGTATTGGGTCAAATATTTATATTCAAAATAAATAAAAGAAATTACACCAATTCAACACAGTTCCTTTTCAAAAGAATAATTTTGCACAACTGATACCTATTAAAAGCTGAATTAAATAAAAAATTAGACAAGTGTGAGTTCCACTCCCGCACGGAGGGTACCGAAGATGATTTTATAGAGACACCCTTTATGTTTAAACCAACGAGTAGAGCAGATATGAAACAATGAGGTTATGTTTTAGCTTAAATCAGTTTTTCCCTATCAGATTATAAATGAAAAGAGATAGCAATATCATTTATTATCAGATTGTCGTGTGACAGAGAAAGAGTAAGAACAACTACAACTTCAGCGGCATACAGTCTTGTCTCATCTCTGATCTCCTTTGTGGCTTCAACTAAATTATTTCATTAGCATTTGTTGTCAAAGCGGCAATAGGCACCCTGTTATAATTTCCAGTGTATATTACGATTCACAAGGTAATGCAAAGTAACTTAAAACTTGACGTTACCTAAGTAATGTACGTAACGTAGCGTAACGTCATTACGTTATGTAAAAGAAAGTAACTTGTAGCGTAACCTAGCGCGTAAAGAATCGTAGCACATAAGATACCGTATTACGTAATGGAAAGTTACACGATTTTTTTCTTCTAAATATTTGTTATCGATAAAATACACTCTGTGTGAATTTCTAATGGCTATTACAGTTCACAAGATACAGCTTTATGTTAAAAATAACACATCTTGTCTACGTACCCTCTAATTTTAAATATTTGTGGTTACGGTTACACACCCTGTGAAAATTTCAAGTGTTTACCCATTACGGTTCGCAAGATAGAAAGAAGACTGAACACTTTGTGTTCGTGATCCTAAAAAGATACATCAAAATTGTTTTCGCTAATTTATTTAAAAATAAATATTTCATAAAAATAAAATTAATTTCTAAAACACTTGCTGAAAGAACAGCTGAACTTAGATATTCAGTTATATTGTGTCCGAAAGAAAAAAAAGCACACTCATTAGAAGTATTAAAGACCTTTGAAAAAATATTGATTGAGAGTTAATTTTTATTACAGAACTTACCTTATTAACGAGACAATGAACAAAAACTATGTAGTATGTATGTAGTAGGTGTATAAAAAAATAAACAGCAATTAAATCCTGAGGTAATAATATATCATTATAAAGCTTAACATATCCTGAGTAACATTTGTTATAAAAAAAAGCAACACTTGATTTTTTTCTCTTTTCAACAATTTTTCCACAACTTTGGAAAATATAAATAACTTGTCATCATAATATTAAATTTAAATCATTATAAAAAATAATTGCACTTCATTTACTACATAAAATTCATTTCCAAAAACTTGAGGGGTGTGCTTGATTGAAACTATAATTTTGTTTTTCCTCCACCACCACTCACTCACTCGCTCACTATGTCTGTCCAATAAACTAGAATTTCAACCACACATTATACTATTTATTTTTTTTTACAATGTTTTAAAAAAGTATTTTTGTTTTGTTAAAAAAAAATTTGTAGTGATCTTCCGCTTAGTGCGTGCGTTCTCGTTTGCAACTTTTCGAAGTCTAAAGTAACGACAATGAAACATACAGCAAACTAAAATAGTAATACAAATTGTATAAGAAGAACCTACTTGCCCGTCAACATAAACTCAGCAATACATATGTACGTCTATACATTCCTTAACTTATTTAAACATTGAACAGTGTAATAATAAGAAAAAAAATCAAAAATTTACACACACAAAACCAACAGCAATTGCGAATCTGAGGAGGATGATGGTGTGGACGGCGAATGATCATGATGATGTTGATTGTGTAGAAAAAGGAAATCGAGTAAAAAGTGCAGACGATAAAACAACGTATGATGAACAACAAACTACTAAACACGATCAAACCCAACATCGAACAAACAATACAGACAGACATGAAAACAGACACACACACAGCCACACAAAAGAGCTAGAAGTTGCTACAAAATTCATTAAAAATAGGGCAGACAGACGACGACAAAGGAGAAGAAGGAGAATTCAAGTTTTTAACAACAAAAATGCAATTTTTTTAAACTCAAATGTCCTTCTGGCTAAGGAAAAAACAACAATAAAACTTTATAGATTTTTAGTTAAAAAAAAGTTCTCAATTTACTTTTGTTGTTGCTCTTATTTTGCCTTCATTTCGTGGTTATTTTATGTGAATTTATATATTTTTACACAA
This sequence comes from Gymnocheta viridis, assembly GCA_956483585.1. Lineage (NCBI taxonomy): Eukaryota > Metazoa > Arthropoda > Insecta > Diptera > Tachinidae > Gymnocheta > Gymnocheta viridis. The sequence goes on along the minus strand of OY101441.1, from coordinate 19,398,337 downwards.
AGAGAGAGTTTTTGCAAGTCGCACTTGATCTCTAATTAAATTTACAGTTTTGAGTGAAAACTTTAGGTTAAAGGGAATCGTTTCAAGTATCTACAAGGGTGAAAGTTGACACATATGTATGTACATACATATCGTTGGCTTAATGTAGAGAAGACGTATTATGTTTTTTTTTTTTAATATTACAAGGTGTTTATTCTGTATCAGGGATGCAAAAGTTGGTACAATTGTACTTTTTTTAGCACTATTTGAAAGTAAAAAGTACAATAGCACCCCCATGCCTAATTTAGTACTATTTCATAAGTTTCCTAATTTTATTTCATTACACGAAAGTATTTTAAATCATTATCCTATTTTTTATTATTTTTTATTTTTAATTCTCTTTTGTTCTTGCCTGAAGCTTTTACATATTGGAAATTAATAGACAGACAGAAATTTTTTCATATTCGTTTTTCATCTATTTTTGCAGTTTGTTTACTTATTATTACATATTTATTTTATTCTGTGGTTTACTTAAATTACCAAAAAAATATAAAACAATTTTTTATAAAAATGAAATTTGATTAAAAAAGGAAAACATTGTTTATTGCATAAAATTGGCATTACAAGACTCTCCCGAAGAAGACGTCTTGGGCTTGAGAAATATGATATAAAGCAACAAGGTGAAATTTGCGAAAACAACAAAAGAGAAACCAAAAAATGTCCGGTACAAAGGGTCGTGTACTACACACTCTGCATCTTCGCCCTTTCTTCTACAAACTTCGTCTGTCTGTCTTTCAATTGCCGATATGTGAAAGGGGACTTATACAGATGGTGGCTATTTTACAACTGGTACAAAATTACAATGACAACTGACATCTCAACCCCTAGGTTAACATATACAAATTTTGATATACGGGCCTCTTATTTGTGGAAAAATGTAGAACAGCTGTTTAAATACGCTTTGTTTTAGACGAAGCTATCAGATATGAAAAAAGAACTAAACGAACCAATGGTTACTGATATTCCTAGAATTGCTAGAGGAATATTATCTATCCTATATTCTTCTGCAAATGTGGAAAGATTTATTGTCGTTTCAAAATATAATAAAAACAAAAGAGAGGAACAGGTTGTTTGTTTGGACTGTCTCTAATATAATCCAAACAAAGGATTTGCTGAAGTCATCTAATTCGTGCTGCTACAATTTAGATTTGACTAAGAGTTTGTTAGCAAGAAGTACATCATAAAGTATAATTTCATATTTCGCTCTCAACAACTGAGTCTTTTGTGTACCTTTTGGAATTAAGTATTAAATTTAATTGTTGACTTTGTCTACATAATATATAAGTACTTAGTACAAATGAATTCCAATGATATATGTACAAATGAATTTTTATGTCCGTTTTTAATTAATTGTTAATAAAAAATAAAAAGTACAATCAGACTGAAAAAAGTACACTTTTACTTAAAACTTAGTACAATTTTAAAATTTCATTTTGCATCCCTGTTCTGTATTGCTATTTAAAAGAGAATATTTTCGAAACACAATGCACAAGCTATACAAATTCCAATGTGTTTATTTTCGATTCGAAATACAACGGAGAGATACAAAATTACTATATTTAGCCAGCGATATTAAAAATATTTGTTTTTTTAAAGCTTTTTTTTAAGTTTTTTAAAACAAGTTTCTTAAGCGTTTTTTACTTGTCTGCACAAAATATCCGGATCTTGGCAGGAATAGAACCTGCAATCCGCATACTATTGGTCAACCACACATTATACACTGGCTTATGGGGCCATCCATGTATATTAAGGCGTTAGGAAAAAAAAGTATGTTTAACCACTTGCTCATCCTAAAGTGTAATTATAAAAATAATTAGGCCGATAGAAAACCAAAATGGCGCAAAATGACAAAAGTATTGAAAAATAATGTTTTTTTAATTAAAACTTTTTTCATTTGCCTCAACCATCAGTAATTTCTGTTGATATAACTTAATCAAATCATTTATTCCCTTCTCAAGAAAAAAAATCTGTAAAATCCGCCGTTTTAATACGTTTTTAATAATTTTTCCACTAATGAAAGAGCATTCAGAGAAGTTAATAAGAAATTGAACTTGTGAATAGCATCCGTTGTTGTCCTTTTCAAACCCAGAAGCAATGTTCGTCATGTTAGGGATGCAAAGAAACACATTTTTTTATTACTTCCATGGAATTACGAAAATTGTTTCGAATATATGATTTTAATTCTATTATGTTTTATAAATCAGTTTAATTAAAAAAATGTAAAAACGTCAACTAAAGATTTTGAGCTTTCAGTTCAGTATATCAACTTTCAGTCTTATATGAATCGTTAGCCGACTTTTATTAATTTGAATATTAACCAAATGAGTGTGAGTGAACTAGACTTCCAACATGTAGATGTTCTTAATATAGCTTCCTAATCTAAATATACATTTCTTGATATTTTGAAAACAATGAAAAAGTAATTCCTTCAATATGACTCCTGCTTTTTTACTGCAATCTATTGCAAATAGCACAAATCGTTATGCAAAATCACGTATCTGAATCTTTTTACAATTTATAGGAGAAATAAAAAGCTAACAGCCAGGCCCACGATGTCACACGTATTCGTTCTCTCGTACAATTACATTTAAAACAAAAACAAAATTTTAGAGTTCGTAGACATCGTGGGCCTGGGGGTAAAAAAAATTATTCATGATCTATCTACGTCTATAATTTGGCCGTTTCTTAAGATAGAAGTTTTAAAATTTGTCGAAACATGCATTTTGGTGAAATACACAGTAGTTAATAAAATTATGCGATTTTGATTTTTTAAGTTAATTACGTGGTTTGGCATTTCAGCAAACGATATGTAAGCTTTAAATTTAAGCTTTCAAGGAAATTTTAAAAATTTTTAATCTATAAAAACATTTAAAGATATTTAACAAATTTCCTGTCCAGTCGATTCCGGTACGCAGAAGTCATTGATCTACTTAGTTTTTCTGCTTGTTGAGTTTATCTGTGTGTTATTGTACAAAAGTTTAAATTTGTAGCTTATAAAATAATATTCTAGTAGGTTCCTGAATTAATTTCAAAGAAGGGCTTTCTTGAAGTTTAATTACTAACTTTAGAATTGTTGTCCATTGCGTTTAGCGAAATTTGATATGGTATACTCTTCTAAACATGGATTAATGGGTGCCTCGGTAGAAAGGTTTTAAATCGCTTAACCGATTAATTTCTAGTCGATTAATGGTGCAATTAATTTAAAATTGCCTATTAACGATTAAAGATTATAGGCGTTAATTTAGGTTGGTTAACCGATTAACCATTTAACAGATTTTTCAATGAAAGTAACCGAAACTATTACAAGTGCTAAGAACTTGAACTAATCAAAACATCACCCAAATGACATAATGGATGAATTTATATGTTCATCGAAAATCAATAAAATTACTGAGGAACCGTATATCTTCTATTGTGAATTGCTTTAAAATTCTCTAACATCTGCGATAAGTGAGAGGATTTTTCCTAAATCAACTGAAACTGAACTGAAAGTGAAACAAAACCAAACATTTGATTTAAATTATTTTTCTACAAGGATTATTTTAGAAAGTCTATGAAGCAAACTTATAGAAGGATCTCACTTACTCATTATTTTATTAGTACATATTTAAGAATTCTTTTTCTGCCTGATTTGTTTCAAGGATTGTGGTGTTTTTCTTATATAGGGTCCGCCATATAACTTTTTTTTTTGAAAACAGGGCGCAAAACATCGAGTGTAGCTTCGGCTGTGTGGCACGTAGCGCCGTCCTGTTGAAACCAAATGTTGCCAATATCCTCCTCTTCAATTTTTGTGAACAAAAATTCGTTCAACGTGGCCCGATAACTGTAACGGCCACTCCTTGCTCATTTTCGAAGAAAAATGGCCCAATTATGCCTCTGCACCAAAATCCGCACCAAACAGTGACTCGTTTTGGTTGCGTCGGCTTTTCAATGTATGCGTGCGGGTTTTCTGTGCACCAAATGCGACAATTTTGCTTGTTTACATACCCGCCAAGATCAAAATGAGCTTCATCTGAAAAGATGATTTTTTTTTTTTTGCAAAATCGTCATCTTCTGTAAGTCGATCGCAGGCAATATTCCCCAGCGTTGTTCAAACGTATACACAACCATATTCGTTCAGCGGAAGGATAAAACTAATTATCTGTCAAATCAGACATGAGCTAAGTGTTACCATTCACGAAATAAGCACTAGTTGAAAAAAAACGGTAGATGGCGGACCCTATATTGCGGTTTCACTAATAAAATCGCAAATAATAATTAATTTATGTGTTTTATATATATATATATTTAAATTAATATTTATATAATTTTCTAATTAATTAACGAGCTTAAGGCCACTTTTATTATGGATATTTCGCTACTCCTTTGTGTAGCTTCCTCAGGATGAAAAATCGTTTATCAATTAAAATAACAATTAATTAATAAATAGTATAAATGAAAAACGGAAAAGGAAATCGTTTTTTAAAGGAATAGCGAAATATCGATAACAAATTTGGATTTTTTTTTAAATATAAAAGTGACCTCAAGCTCGTTAATTAATTAGAATATTATATAAATGTACCAAGAAAAGGCCGAAAAATTAGTTAATAATATTTAAAGTAATAAATTTATAAAATATATTCATTAATTGATTAAACGTTTAATTAGAAATTAGTCGATTATCGACTAATTAATCGATGGATTAACCGATTAATTGAATAAAATGAAGGATGTGGGTTCGATTCGTAGCTACGACTCTGGCCGCTGCGCTACTACTAAGCTGGGAAGTTAAATTACATTATAGTTACATATTTTTATTTTAAAGTGCGTTTAATATTTAATTTTGTTTTTATAATTTTTTTGTGAGTTTACAACGTTTTTTAATTTTCTAAACTATTTTATTTATTTTTTTTGTTTACTTATATCTCAATTTTAATTAATATAAATTTAAAACTTACTGCTTTATTTGATGGCTTTCTTAGCTTTTTATTACGGACTTTTGAGTTTAATAAAACACATTTTGAAAAAAGTTTTTAGGCGATTGTAGACAGTATTTTAGAATATGTCAACATTTGTGGTTTAAAAAATATTTAATTTTAAAAATTTATACACAAATTTTTAATTAAATTTATGTAAAAGTTTAACTAGTTTTCCAGCACTTGTCAAAAGTGTTTTTATTTTTTTTTTCTTTAAATTGTTCCAGCAATTGTTTTAAGTTTATTTGTTTCACACAATTTCCAGCACTTTTAAAGTGTTTGTGCAAAATTTTTATTTTTGTAGAAGGAGTTTTATGTTCACTTTTAACATTTTTGTTGTTGCTTTGCACTAGACTTAGAATTTAGCAGATCTATTAAAATCTAAGCTTTTGAGGTAATTTTTGGTTTTTGTTAAAGCGAACTCTGTTCTTGTTTATTTTCTGTTGTCTTTTTTTTTGTTTTTTGATTATTATTTTTGTAAATTGAATAACAAATTTCTTTTGTTGTTGTTTTTATATTTTGAACCTTTACTGATCGAATTAAAAAATTCAACTGAATTGAAAAATGTGCAGTTTGTGGCCAATTGAATCAGAGAAATACCCTGTGTGGTATTTTAATTTTTTGTGTGCTTTTTTTTTGTGTAGAGTATTCTCTTTACGAAACGTTGTTGTTATTGTTGAGTATTATTTTGGCATTTTTTGTTGTTGTTGTATCTGCTGTTGTTTGTAACATATATATTTTTTAGTCGTTGCAGTTAGGGCAGCAAAACAAAAACGCGTCTTCATTACTATCATACCGTAATAATATTAAATTTAGTAGAGAATTCAGCAAAGACCAACAGTCAACGTTGACAGCGACCGAAGTTTACACATACTGTCACACCAAAATACAAGCGGTCGTCAATCATTCATTTCAGATATAGGGTATAGAACGGAGATGGAATCGTGCAAACCAATCACTCACGATCATGCACACTTGCATACGGGGAAAAAGTTGCTTATGCAAGAGTTACATTCATGCGAATGTTAAAGCAAATTGCTCACGTTCTTGAAAACTCATGCTTACAAAATACTTCCGATTAATAAAATTAACGAAATATAGACTAGCTAAACGACCCTCAACGAACAAAAGTCTTTGAAAATCTTTCAAATTATTAATCTTTTTTTATTTTTAACATTTTCACCATCAACGATTCAATTTAAGATACGAGTATTACTCGTATTCGATTTCAGAGCATTCCAATAGTCCACAAGTTCTACTCTTGTACGAGCAGTTGTGCCCAACTTATTCTTAATCACATTAATAAATGGTGTTATTATATGTTATTATAGAAAAAATTAATTTCCAAGTTTTGGATGGTATAATCATTTTGTAATCAGAAGCATTTGAAGCTCTTGGCAGGGAAAACCAGTGTGACATTCGATGGACGGATCACATTTTTCAAGTCGCAAAAGAAGCATTCAAGTTTTTGCAGACGACACAAGATATACTTCCCTTCATCTGATTTCCATACTAATTATACGACCTATATCCGATAAAATACGATTCTTATGCTTGGGAAGCCTGTTTTTAAGTTACTCGACCGCATAAAGGAGATGGCTAAGAAGCTCATGTTGACGGTAGCATCGACACAGAGCGGATTGATTTTCGCTGTCTTATCGTTTATTTATTTGTGTATGGAAAATAATCCTTACAGATAGTTTAAATTAAATGTATAATATAATGTGTTCTAATGAAATTAGGGAACTTGCTACCGAAATCAGTTCCTTTTTTGTGAGCACATGCTCCTCATTAAGGGTGCATCCATTTGTGATGGGTATGGGAAGTCTTTCCTATCATTTTCATCTACAAATTGATTGCCCGCAAATACTATTCCCTGCACTCAAGCGGTATTAAAAGTACGGTAATCCAAGATTTACTGAACTCAAGTGCAGAAAGATTGATTTAAGTACGGAAGGATTCAAATGCTCGATTTAATTTAAGAATTTTTTAGTTGATTCAAGATTTTTCATGTGATCAAAGAATTTTTACTCATTTGAAGAACCTCCAGGACTGGTTATCTAAAGTAATCTCGTTTTCGGCTTGATTGAAGTACATTTTATTGTTATTTGTACTCAAAATCTTGAGTACGACCGGTATTCAAAGTAAGTAGAAAATACTTGAATTAAGTACGGCGTTTTTCTTTCTGTATGTATGTATACTTTTTCATTCTTTGTATGTGTGAAGGGATTACCACCTTGAGCGCTGTTCCAAAAAAAAAACAAAAACAATTACTCACGCCTATCTCACGAGCGATGTCCATCTCTAGTAGAGAAGGCTGTCAAGTACTTAGTCGGTATCAGTAGCGGTAATGGTCGATCGTTTCTCGTAGTATGGGAAAAAGTTCTGTTTGTAACCATCCCGTGCATAGACATTCAGTATGTAAACGAGAGCCTGCATGCAGCATTTGCTGCGACATATGCATTACGAACATTTAAATGAATGAGTATAATGTCTCATGTGGCTGTTTTGTTGGTGTAGATTGCTTGGGCTAACGTAGCAGCAGCGTTTCATAATTGTATGGGCCTTCTTATATTGTCATATCAAATTTTCGCATACATTGCCAAAAACAAACAGCCAAAATTAAAATAAAAAAAAATAATAAACAAAAGACTGAAATTTTCGTGACTCTTTAGTACTCAATTTTGTTTGCTAAAATCTTGTTGTTGAACTTTTTGTTTTTTTTATTTAGAAGTCTGTTACGACGTTCATTGTACTCATTACTGGAAACAGGGAAATATTATTATAAATTTGCCCATATTTTGTTGTTGTTGTTCTCATTGTTGTATTTTTCATTTATGGTTGTTTTTTTTATATAAAAAAATTAACTCAATTCTCTCTTTTTTTATATTTTAAGTTTTACTTCTGTGCTTGTTTTACATGAGACCCTACAAATATCCGACGCACTTTAAACGGGGTACCTAATTTGACTCACTTTTTGTGTTTTGTTTTCTTAAAATTTTTTATCCTACTCTCCTTTTCACACTATTTTTTTCTTGAACTTCTAAAATAACTACATACTACATACATAAATATGTATGTATGTATGTACTTAGTATATACCTACATACCGACGTTATTGCATTTTTAATTGCTTTTTTTAAGGTTATATACAGACATGTGTACCTACATACCCAGAGAACATTTTTTTCCGACATGTATTGTGTCAGAATTAACTAAAAGACTGATCCGACATACCTATATCCGAGTTGTTTGAATGGAATAGGTAGTGGGCACAGAAATATTTTTCGTTTTCTGCTGGATTTTTTTCTTCAAAATTTATACGAACAACAAGTTACAAAAGGTGTCAGAAACATCGGAACACATGATGCGAGGCAACCGAAGTTAAGCAGAAATCTCACTTGAGATGTCCTGAGTAATGGCCTACTCGAACCAACCACTAACCGAGGTGGGCAGCCCATCAGCCATTCTTTCGAGTTTTTACAGGAAATCGGTTAATAATACTTCCGGAAATATCATTAACGCTTTAACGCAGGTACGCTTTCTTGCAAACCCCTCTTAAGTCTTTCGGCACAAAGCATGCAGAAGTGACAGAACTATATACATATGTTTGTAAGCTTTATCTAAGACTCACTCTATACACAGGAGCAACAAAGAGAACTGAAAAAATTATTTGCATTCTTTGAGGTTTTATTTTTCGCCTTTGTGTGATAAGTAGTATATAATATTTTGTGTTAAATCAAATAAAATACCAACAACTAACAGCACTATAAATTTAGCAATGACTTCTTAATTTAGTATAAATTAAAAACCTTAATATACATGAGCATTTTTCGTGCAAAATGTTTTTATTTTCGGTTTCTTTAATCCAAAGTGATTAATTTTTTTGGCTAAAGTTCGTAATATTTTTTATTCAGAAAGAATTGGACATGAGATAACAAAGCAACAAGGGAAAATTTTAACACCAATTAATTTCAACTTACACGGCAGAACAGAAACAACGTTGTTTTTCGGGAGCCGCTACACTCCCATCATCAGTGTTCATGTGTGTTTCCATGTATCCGCCACTGTTTAGGTGGCTCGGTTGAATGTGATTTCAAATTTGTATTTATACAAATAATGTCTAGAAAAAGGATACAAGAGTTATTTGTATTATTATTTGTTTTTTACAGTAAACACTGTTTTACCACTATCAATATTCAAATTTTACCATCACTAATTAACGTTAAATTAACCCCTTGCTACATGTTTGTTTTATCTCATGTACCATTTTTTCTTTCTAATTTTTGTTTTTACTTAAGACAAACTTTTTTGGTTTGATTAATACTTAAGTGTTATTGCTTTTTGTATATTTATTTTCGTTTACATGCCTTCGTTCGTAGCATTATGAATATTTCTACGCTGACCGGTCGACACAGCTGATTTGGACTATTTTCAACTGTCAAATTCTTCATGTCTATTATTTATTAGTTTGTGCTTTCGATTCGCTTTCCGACCGACTTCGGCTACTAGATCAACAAGTTCTGAAGACCTTCTAACCAAACTCGGTAAAAAATGTTTTCTGGGTATTTACATAATATTTATGCAGAGGGCGTGCTATATTTCGGCTGATCACTTTAGAACTGAACTTTTATTTTAAGTCAATTAAAAACAAAACACTCATATTATTTATAACAGTTTCTTCCTCTCCTTTAGAAATTCAAGAGAGTTTATTATATAATTTTTGTGTAAAAAAAACCGCCAACTTTCTCTTTCTTTGTGTACGAAAATTGTACATATTTTGCAAAGGTCTTTGTTACATATTTCGTTTATAATTTAAGGTTATTGCTTGATGATCAATTTTGTTTTTTTTACATATGTATATGCATGTATATGTACATACAGTATGTAAATATGTATTTGTAATAAATTGAAAAATTGGTTCTTAAATCAATAAAATTTTGGTTTTTAGATAAATTGAAAAAATAAAATAAAAATAAATGAAAACACAAATTGTTTGTATCCGGTTCAAAGAAAGGTTTTTCAACTTTATCAATTTCACAACAGCGATTTTAATATCTTATTTTTCAATATTAACATTTCTTTTACTTTTTATCAAAAAAATTGCTATTCAAAGTTTTCTTAAGACAAAAATTTTGCCTCGTAAGTGATGATAGGTACTACAATGAACTCACTATTTCAAAAAATCGTTATATTGCAAATTTTCAATAAAAAGGGCAAAAAAGAAAAGAAAACACCATTAGATTAGAAATAATAACAGAGTTGTGAAAAATAGAATAGTAAAAAAAGGATTTGGATATAATCGCAACACCGTAATGCTGCATGTCTGCGTTACTAACTGGACACTTGCATTGATTTGAAAGAGACGAAATAAGTGGAAGATGCTGTCTGCAGACTATGTCAGGAAGGAAGCGGAGTCCTAGCTACTAGCGAGCATTAAGCTGAGAAATACATACATGCGGTCAAATTAAATTTTCTACTGTGAATTGCATTCGCTGCATTTTTATTTGTGCTATTTTCGTTTTGATTATACATAATTTGTTATTGATGAAAAGAACAAAAGAGAATTGCAGAGTACATGAAACTGTGTACAACCTCCCTCCCCTTTTTTTCTTCTTTCCCAACTCTCCGATAAACTTAAGAATTGCAAAAAAATTACATGAGCAGTCGGAGACATACTGAACACTTCGTCAAGATTATGTGAGGATTTCGTTAAAGTTGAAACATGGCGACCTTCTTATACTGAGAATTTGTGCAACAGAATTCGCAAAATTAGATGTTAGCTGAACCTATTTTGAGGACCTGCAGTATTTAAGCGCAACTGTTACTTGTAGTGGCAGCAATATGCCAGTTCGAAGAATCGCAAACAATTTCCCTACAATAGCTGTCCATTTTTCCCCAATATGAGGACTGTAATTGGACAACTGTGGATTTCCTTTCCTATGCCGCTCTTTGTTCTTTTGTGTTTCTTATCGTTCCTCGAGATTTTTTACGCATCTTAAATGCATATGAATTTCTGTACATTAATTTCTAGCCTGCGGTTTTCTACATATGTTTGCGCCGGTTCTACAATAACTTTCTGGGACTTTAATCTTAGAAATGAGTTCATCTGCTGCGCAACTTAAAACCGCATAATATTTTACATAAATTCGAAATTCCTCAAAAATGGCAGAATTGTCATTGTAACACTCAATGGCCCAAACAACATATCAATTATCGGTAGCGCTTGTCGGTGACGCTGACTGCCTCAACAGAGCTTCGTGCTGTCCGATGTCTTCTGTGGGTCTGACGTGTGTTAGCTGTTTCTTTACTGAAGCGGCCGTATCGAATTTGTCCACCAAATAATTGCAACATTGTACATACATTCATTTTCATAATAAAGTTTTATCACTTCAAAGTACAAACTGCCGGTGACTGAATAATACACAAGAAATTTTAAAATGTCCGCCAAAACAACATGACCCCCAAGAGAAGCTCAATATCATATCCACAATCTTGGGCAGATAGATGGTTTTGCATCATAGCATTTGCAAAATAGTAAAGTGCAGGATGTTCCAATAAGATGTTTCATTTTAAACAGCCTGCCATTTTAACAGTTGTCATGACTCAACCTGTAACTACTTGACTAAAAACTATGCCATTAATAAAAATGCATCGATATACGCTTCAACAATGATTGATTAAAATTCACTACCAAAATGATGAACATTTCGCGGTCACAGTTCGCAAAACTAAAGCATTTTTGGATTGTCGTGAAGCCTCTTACCGTCGAGCAATTGTGAAACTGGTAGAAAAATTTTAGCTGTTGGGATCAGTTGTCAACTGTATCAGCTGTATTTTTTGCGCTCAATTTTATTCTGTCTTCGAAAAAAAAATATTTATTTCACAACTTTTCTTAGTAGCAAATTTTTAATTAAGCATTTCTTAAGGTTGTAATAAAAAAGCGAGCGTTTTTTCAAGTTTTCAATTAGTTCCCCTTGATTGTAAAATTTTTTCGGCAATCAATTTTTAAATTTGATCGGATTATCTTTAATACGTGTATTTATTACAATCTTGCCTATTAGTCATTATTTTTAATATGTATTTCACATATTTGATGATCTTTCAATTAAAACAGGTTACACACATACGAGTCAGTGTCCTTGTAGTATTTTTACATAAAAATTTGCAAACAATTTTTCATATTTAGTATAACATTTTTACACTTACACACTAAATAAACACATACCAACGAAAATAGTACGAACGTTTAATTTTATAAAGAAATAAATACGTTTTTTTAACACATTTTTAAAAACATTTTGTTGCCTTTAAGATCATTGACTTTTACTGAGTTTGATAATAATTTTTTTTGGGGGACTCTCATTATCGTGCTCTTAAAAACACATTCATCTACAAATACGAAAATGATTTTTTTCTCTTTTCAGAAAGCCCCATCTTTTTTTAATATATTGGTACTCGTAAATTTAAAGCAAATAAATAAATAGGTGTTACAAAAATAAAAATAAAAAAACGCACTTATATTATAGATTTCGCTTGATTTTTGTTCAGTTCTTGTTTATTAAATTGTTTTACTGTACAAGGTTTTCTAGTTTAATTTTTATCTGGTTATTTTATTATTACAAAAAAAGAAGATTTCTGGGCCAATTGATTTTAATAAATCAACATTTTATTATTATTAGCAGTGTTCAGAGTCTGAGGCAAAAGGTCTTGTAAATCCAAAATATCGTGTGCTTTTTCGTGCAATCTAACAACAAAATACACGAAACTCCTGTTGGATTTCATGAAAAAGCTACGATATTTTTTTGCATTTGTAGTAGAGTTGAGCAACATCGTTCCTTTTGTGGAATCATTCCGACCGATCTGAAAGATGAAAGGAACTAGTTCGTTCTTATCGGTTAGCGTTTCTTTTTTTACTTTGAACAGTGTAGGAACGAGAAGCGAATGAAATTCTCTGTGGCTCCTAAAAACGTAAACAAATATTTGTTATTATTTTCATTTTCTGTCTATACTTTGTATATATATTTGTAAAAAATAATAACTGCTATAAAATAAATTGTAAATATAATATTGTCCATTAAGTCTTCGACACTGATTTCCATACAAAAATTCAATCTTGTTCTAAGTGTGCAGAATATGTGAACGAAATAATTGTAACGAACAGTCTTCACGAGTCAACGATTTGCTTTTCATACTGATTTTGGTTTCTATCAGATCAAGTTAATGATTCCTCAAGACGGCTTAATATTGCGAAAAGATTAACGATAAAAAGAAACGTTTGGATAGGTAAGCATCTTTTCAATGGAACTAGGTCCTTCCGGAACGACACAACTCTAATTTGTACTTTTGCAAAACCATTTGCACTAAGCCCTGAACTCCCTTATTGTTATTTTTTTTCGAAAGGCAATAAAATGTTTTTTAAGTTTTCTGAAGATAATGTTAATTTACAAAGTAAACTTTTTTATATATTTCATATTTATTGTATACATAATTTTTATATTTACAAATTTATTCCGTTGGCTCTTTATTTTTTCTATTTCTTTCATGCGAAATTGCGTTTTAAGACAAAGAAAAGGAACAATTAATTGTACGCAATTGCTCTGGATTATTAAATAAAAAGTTTATTTTTTATAAAATTATTTTTTTACTTACTTACTTACTTAATTATAATTAGTCGAAATTATATTTGAAAGGAATTATTTGACAAATTTTTGGGATAAATTCATCAGACCAGCAGAACGGATCGGTACTGATTTCGATTGTGATTTTCACAACTACCACAAAGTTATTATAGTTATAACAAGTGAGAATCGTTATAACCGACGGATAAATTTAATTCGAAATTTCCCTTCCTCGAACACTTTTATGTAGAATAAAGCACAATTCTTAGCATAATTAAACGAAATTTTGTACATATTAGGGTATTAAATTAGTCAGGTTTCTATTTTAATCGGTTAATCATTCGATTAGTTAATCGAGGTTTTGGTTTAATCGTTTAATTTTTTACATTAACCGGCTAACTGATTATTACTAATTTTCCATAATTAATTTATTTTCAATCAATTAAAATTCATAAATTACTTATTTTTATTATTCAAATAAATCAGGCAGATAAAGAATTCATAATTATGCATTCTTTTATAAGTTTATTTCATAGTTTCAGGAGATCGTTTAAAATAATATTTTAGAAAACTAATTTGTTGCAAACGTTTCGGCTCTAAACGATTTTTTGTCTGTAATATTAACGAAACTTAGAAAAAATTGTATCACTGCTCGAAGCTGCTGGAGCAACCGGGAATAATCGATGAAAAAATGTATCCAATTTTACAGTCCTTTTTCTGAATTTCTCTGAATATATAAAATCTACCATTCTTCCATGTGAGTCCTGTTTTGGTTTTCCATCTTCTTGAAACTTATCATATTACTTATCAAAAAAGTACATAAAATTTTGTTGTATCGGTTTATCGAGGCAAATTAACTGATTTAATCCCCAATCGAAAATAGTTAATTTTAAATTAAACGAATTAATCGGGTGCAATTGACGTTTAACCGATCGAATACTTTAGTACATGCGTTTATGGTGTGTTCAGATCAAACTCGACATAAATTGCTTAGAAGCAACAACAGAAATCCTAAAAAATCAAAAATGTGTCTAATTTGTAGCAGAGCTACCAGGTTCGGACTTTTTCCCTAGAATTTTGGGTTTTTTGTTTCACCTAGTGGGAAATTTTAGAAGGGAAATTTTGTTGGCACTATATCTCTGTCTCATTCTTCAACTTCACTTTGGGAGTTTTTATTAATGCTAAATTTAAAACATTTAATAATTGTTATTATTTAAAATGAATTTCTATAATTTTGAATGTAAACTCTTTCAAATGAAAATATCGTTGTTCTTAATACTAGTTTGACAAGATTTTTCGAAAGCAATTACTGATACTTTCACATCTTACTGAAGTATTATAGAATCATTAAGTGTGTTTAGATCTTCAAGGAAATGTAATTATTTTGTTTCGGCTTTTCTGGGAGTTCTGCGAAAGATACCATTTGTTACTTAATATTTGTCACCAATCTGAGCCGTGCACAAAAATAAAATAAAATAAGTTGTGTTTTTAAAGTTCAACCTATGAGTAGAATCACATAATCAATTATTAAAATTATAATTTATAATTACTCAAAATAGTTAGAAAATTTCGTTTTAGATCACTTGAGTAATTAATTCTATAATGAAATTAATTCATTGAAATTTTTCTGAGAAACAATTTTTTCCTAATTCTTTTTGTGAAATTAAAAAAAAAATCAAAATCATATATTTTTGTTTAAGCAGGACACCACCAAAAAGTATTTGTAGCGCAACTAAATAAACCATTTATTTATTTTACGTTTATCAAACAATTCAATTAAAAATAATATGTACAAATCTCAAGAAAAAATACATTAAATCCATTTCTATTCCGATTTTCTGACTTTGTTAAATTTTCACCTGCCGATTCTCCCTTAAGTTATGATGTTATGATAATGACTGTTTTCATTCTTATGTTTGTCTGTAAAGAGAGACCTTACCGCATTGTTTTTAGCCCGACCAGCATTAATGGGTTAATCCAAGATAATTTAAAATTTAGTATATTTTCAGTTACGAATATTCATTTAGTATGCAATAGTGTTTTTATCACTTCTTTTTGTTCATTTCCTCGCTGGTAGGACTTTCTTTATCGAAAGCGTGCACAACAGGAGGACCCCTATTACTTTCGCTCCGCTGTCTGTCTGTCTGTCCCTCTGTCACGGAGCTGTATCTTTTTAACCGTAATACAAGAACAGTTGTAATTTTCAAAGATGACCGCTACAGCATAAAATAGCAAAAAGACCAGTTCAGTCCGTCTCTTACAGGACTATATATTTTGAACCGTGAGTGGCCTTCAAAAAATATCGGTCGTTGTCCCAGAGTTGTATTTTGATTGTATACCAAGTAAAAATACTGAATTTAATATTCTGAAAATGTTGTTTGTCAGCAACATTTAATACAGACAATTCACCATTAGCTCTTTGGATTGCTTACGTTCTATAACAACTACGAGTTAAATTTATCTATGTTCATCTATGATTTTACTAATCCAATGTAGTATATTTGAAATTTTAACAGGGAATATATTAGTACGACGGCTTTATCAGAAATAATAATACAGAAGTAAAGTTAAAATTTACTGAACTAATAAGAGTCATTAATAAAACTTGGCGTAAGGTTTATATTATTGGAGTTTCCATAATTTTCTTTAAGTATTTGGGCACAGTCTTAGGAGCAAAAATAAATCCGTTTTTGGAAATAATTGTGGATATAAAATAGTTTAAAGTGGCGCCTTACAGTAGTAAGCTATTTGTGTTTTGCTTTTAAGGATCCACCATTTATTCTAGCGAGCTCGATTCGCACTTGAACGATTTTTTAAGTCTTGGTCTGTACTACTGATATGAAATACGGCAAGAACCTTATTTTGTCTTTTGTATTAGCGAATTTGTTTCGTCAGAACTGTAATATTTTAAGAGAGGTTGCCTAAAAAAACTTGCAACTTTTTTTGCCACAGCATCTCTTGATAACCAATAAATCATTTTGAATTTCGTTTTACAACAAAAATTATTTCAAATGCATTTAGAAATTCCTGTAAATGAAAATTCGACAACTAAAAATATTTTATTTCCAAATCCTGCATTTGTTTGCGGTTTTGTTAATTTAATCTGGGCTAATTATCTATTAGTTATGTCTGCTTTTAAAAATGATCGCAAATTTCTACTCTAATTAATCCTGATATTTTATTTGTCATGACTAAAGTTTAAGTATTATCTGTTTTTCAAGAGAACATATTTTGCACTTATCTGCATATTTTTATATTTTCTAAAAATAATTGTTCTTTTGTTCAACAAGGTTCTTAATTTTTAGTAATGTTGCACAATGTGATTTATTCTTAAAACTGAATAGTTGTTTAACGTTTTTCGTTGAGTTTAGAATAAAATGTGTAAATATGTAAACCAAATTTACAATTAATTAAAAACGTTAATCTTAGCTCATGATTTGTTACTTACAAATATTAAGGTCGAAGAAAATAATTAACATATTTTCTAAAAATCACAAACTTATTTGCATATTTTCCGTTAAATGTTAAGATTTTTGAAATTTTGATTGATTTAAGTACGTATAAATTTTTTATCGATTAACTTTTATTTTATTTTTTTTATTCCACTAAAACTGATAATGGAAAAAGAGTTCATTATAAGTAAAAATTCGATGTAACCGAAATTCGTTATAACCGTGAAAATTTGTAAGAGATATTAATGCAAAAGTTTTTGGATCGGAGAAGTTTTTCGTTATAAGCGAAAGTTCGTTATAGCCGGTGTTCATTATAAGCCAACTCTACTGTAATATAAATATTCGCTGGCATGTCAAAGCAAATTCGCACGGAAATAAAAACGCCAACGAAAAGTTCAAATTTACTCTACAAAAAAGAAATAGAAATAATCGGGCATGTGCTAGAAATCAATCGATTTCAAATCTTTGATTTCGCAAAACGAATCGACGAATTGCCAAATACATGTGCTGTAAATCAGACGATGTAGTGGAATGAACTGAAGTTATAAAAAATATTCTAAACGTTGAAAACAATAGATAAACAAGAATCAGTTTATTTGCTTTTAGTAGAATTTGAATTTTAAAATCTATTGATTTCAAATACTCGATTTTGCAAGACAAGTCTGCTGTAAATCTGGAAAAAAATCGAAAAAAATATTCGAAGCGTTGAAAACAATAAAGAAGAATCAGTTAATTTGCTTTTAGTAGAATTTGAATTTTAAAATCGAGCGATTTCAAATCAATCGATTTGCATCACATACAGGAATGTTTTGAAAATATTTGAATATAGAACTATTTTTGGATGTTCGTTTAAGAGCAAATAATAAATATATGCTGCGTTAGTTTTCTATATTGAAGAAGGTTAAATGTGCGCCTTAAGGCGTTTGTAATGTTTGTGTCGCAATTTTATTTATGAAAAAGGTTGAAAGCTGAAGAAGTAAAACCAAAATATTACGTATTGGAATATCTGAATACATATTTCCAATAATTTTTTTTTAATTTTTTTAATTTTTTTCTTACATGCTTTCTGCGAAATTATTATTTTATATTTCTATAAAATATTGAAAATTTTCTTAAAATTATGTATGTGTATTGAAATTGATGAAGAAAGTGTTAGCGAGCTCTTAAGGTTTTCCGTTTAGTACAAATTTTGTGACAGACCCGATGATGTATTTGTTAAGTCTTGGAGCGCTTTGGAAAATGGAATTTAAAAAGGATGCTGTGGTCGTTTCTAAGAGGTTTTGGGGATCTTTCTTTGCCACTTATCTCGATCATATTGAAAATTACGCAAACAAATTAAGACGTCTACTCGGCTTAGTAGTTTTTTTAGGGTGGAGTTATCATCTTAAAGAAATTTAATTTATCTAAATGTCCGTGAAAGCAGATTTGAGTTTTTTTACCAATCGCCAAAGTTTTGATGCATTGTAAGTAATTGAAAGTAAATTACAATGAGAGGCACAGAAATATTTTCTTAATTTCATACTGGAGTTTCAATTTCAATTTGGAGTTTTACCGGAAGTAAAAACTCAATCACAAAAAAAATTTATATTATTTATTTAGTTATTTTTTAGTTCTATAATTTTTTTAAATCTTTTATGTTAAACTTACCTTAATATCAACATAAACTATTGAATTGTTTTTAAAGTCCTGCTTTCAAGGGGAACCCATTGAAAAGTGGGCTGCTGGTTGTTTTTTAACTAAAACTATTTTTCTCTGCGTTGTATTTTTATTTAATGTTAAAAAAAATTCTTTGTTCAATCACTTAACTTTTTTTTACCAATTGTATCCAATTGAAAATATTTCAAACTTAAAAAAAATATTGCACTTTTGTTATTTAAATCTTTAATTTTTTTTTGTTTAAAAAATTTTAAGTTATTGTAAAAATTTTCTAAGTTTTTTTTTGTTATTATTTTATTTTAAATTCTTTTGTTGTTGACTTAATGATTTACTTTTTTTTTGAATTATTTTTATTATTTTTTTAAATTTATTTTTGTCCGTATTACACGCGCGCACTTACCCAGCAACAAACAGCAACTAATGTTGTCTAGAAATTATAAGCGTATAGATTTGATTGTTGTTGGTGATTTATTTGTATGTGTTAGTAAACAGCAGGACGCGGGTTTAAGGACTAAACTAAACTTGTAACTTGTCAGAGACTAAACTTAACATATACACACATACATACATGCACTTGCACATAAAAGCAAAGACAAAATAACACACAAGGTATTCTAATGTTACATATTTTAAATAAAAATAAAATGTTGTAACGTACATCAACGCACAGTTACGCTCACACATGTACATGTATAAAGGCAGCAGCTTAACAAGTTTGTTTTGGTAACAGAGTAAAATGATGTTACATCAATAAAAATAAGAGACTTGAGATTGAGAACACACCAATGGAAAAGCCAACTTTAAGGACGAAAGCATAAAGTCACTCTCTTACTTTTAAGATTGGTGCCGATAGATGATGGTCCTTTTTTTAGTTGTTGTTGATATTACTCAAAAATGTTGATCACAATACAGATTGTTTTTGTTGTTTGAGTGACAAAATAAGTGGACAAGTTTTTATACTTTTGCCTTTTTCACGTGCTGTTGGCGATTTTATGTTTTTTTTTGCTTAAATGCACTGATTTGTTTTAGTTATTCTTGGTGCTTTAGTTAGTTTTTTTTAGTTTTTTTTTTTAACTTAGTGTGCAAAAAACGTAAAGATAGTTACGCGTAACTCGTTACAACTTTCTACGGCGGCAACTGAAAGTGTTTTGCGCTAATCATGGTTGTTGTACATTGTTTTTGCCTGTAAATTTTAAAATTTTCAACTTTTTTCCTTTTACACTTTGGCGTAGCAGCCAGCATCGCTGTCGCGAAATTTCAAACAAACCATTAAAAAAAAGTAATGCTTCACCAAAAAACTACCAACTAACCAAACAAATCTAAATGCACGGGACAAGTGGCAGCGACCCAAACACCCACCCAACAGCCTCCCTTAAACTCTCGCTCTATCTGTTCTCTATTTTGTTTAGTGCACAACCAAAACAAATTCTCCTTTTTTAAAGCAAATGCAACAACAACATAAAAAACACACACACACACAAAAACGGGAAACAGAGGATGCGAGTTTGAAAAAAGCTGTCTATTAAAAAAAAGGTTGGAAAAAATACAACAAGTTAAAAGCAACAACAATAAAAAAACATTAAAAAATACAACAGGAAACACCACTAGCAACCCCCAATTGCTAGAAACTACATCCCCTTTGTAGCGAGCGTTTGTATGTGCGTCTCTGTGTGTGTGTGTGTGTTTGTTCGTTAACAAGGCGAAAAAGCTCTTGCTTTTGCTCGCTCTCTCTCCCCTCATTCCTATACACAGATTTTTATTTAAAAAAAAGGAGAAATTTTCTGTAACGGTTACTTGCCGCAAGGTGTGAGTTAAAAGGGGGTAATTGTTTGTATATATGCTTGCTAGTGTTGTTGGTGTTAACGGTGCGGCGAAAAAGACAAGCAGAAAATAAAAAAATAACCAACCGAAAAAAGGATAATAATTCTCCCCGTGAATTGTATTTTTTTTTACAATAAAGCGCTTTTTTTTAATTTTAATTTTATTTTTATGTTTGGGTTTTTATTTCATATTGTAGTTGTTTTATAGTTGTTATGAGTATTTTTTTTTCTACTTTTCATTTAATGTATTCGCAAAGGAAAGAGAGTGATGATAATAATAATTTTACTCTCAATGTTTCGCTCTCCCTTGCTCTAGACATGTATGTATGTAAGATGATGAGTTGTCTTCATATAAATTTAAGTATGTGTGTAATAAATAGTAAATGCTTACACACATGCAAATAAAATAACAACAAATAAAAAAAAGAATCACATTTTTAACAGGATATTAAAAAATTAAAGAAAAACTTCAACAAACGCTCCTGCACAGACACACACACACACACACATTTTTATACGGACTCTTTTCATAAACAAATCACAACTGCAGAAAAAAAACTTTATTAATTTTAGAAATTGTTTAACATCCTTTGAAACTTAAGATTATTTTTGAATACTTCGAATATTTCCTTACAATTCTTTCTTTGTGAACCAGTAAAACTTAAAAATCGCATAATTTCGTTTTTAAAAATTTTAACAATATTCTTTGACACGTTCCTTCACTCCATTTCAGTCGTTTTTGTTTGTATTACTTTGAGTTAAAGTCATTTCTAGTAAAAACAATTTTTTAACGAACAATAGCCGGCGACGTCCAAACAGTTACTAACTGTTATAAGATTATTTTGGCGATTTTCTTGTTTTTTTTATTTATTTTTTGGTTTTTAATGTTAATGTGGCCTTCACACAAACACTTACATTCCTTTCCACACACAAACGCACACATACACACATACTTACGCAGCTTCCCATTCATATTGTTTGGGACACCCAACAGCATAAAATGCCTTTTATTTTCTTTTTAATTTTTTTTGTTGATGCGAACCAAATAGTTGGAGGATATTAGAGAGTAAAGGATGAGAACAGTCATCTAATATCAATCTTTTGAGTGGGTCCTTTGAAGAGGCAAAATTAATGTTAATTTCTATTTTACTTTAACTAAAACTATATTGTAGAAATAGGAGAGCAACGATATAAAAATATAAATAAAGGAATAGTTATACCAACAACAAACAAAAAGTTTGCAAGGGAAGTAACCAAAGTTCAAGAAGTTTCGAAACGTGGGAAGAATCTGAAACTTTTATAACTTTTTGGATCTGAAGCTAACGTTTCCCGGAGGCTGAAATATTTATTTACGATTAACTCTAAATATGAAAGTAATTTAAAATTATCACGTTGATGTGATGACACAATATACGAAATGTATGAGTTTGTGGTCAAAAGCGAGTGCTTGTGGTCGCTCTAGAAGAAGATTCTCACGTTAAATGAAATTAATTTAATTTCACAACGTTACCGTCCTTGATATTAATTTAATATCATTTCAAAATTTAAAAGTACTAATAATTTAAAAATTTAAAAATACAAATTTGGAACGTTTAGAAATTTTTTTTTTGGAAAATGAGGCCATAACTGTATGTTCCGAATTCATTTTGACCTTTATTGGTTTAATTGAAAGTTGCGAAATCAGGCTTGTGCTCGTTTATTAAAATTATTTTTTATCAACAAACGAGAAATAAACAAAACGGAACAACTTCCTGTTTTGGGAGGGCGCAACACTCTCTCAACAGCGATTCACTTTTTATTAAAAAGTTTTTAACAAATTTTAGTGTTCATGACAGGAGGGATGACTTCCTTCCTTAACAGTTTTGTTGAAAAGCAACAGCGTGTCAATACAACAACTAGAACAAAACTAAGATATAATATCACCAATAGCAAAAAAAGGTTTTTCCGTTTTTTGCTAAAAGAAAAATAACAGAGAAAATAATATAAAATCAACAGTCGTTAGTCCTGTAAAAGTAGACGATTACGACGACCATTAGATAGACAAACGACTTACAGACAAGATGATTCTGCAAAGCAAAGTAAATTAAACAAAAACAACGACAACGCGGCAAAGTGAACAAGAAAAGCTAAGAAAAAAAACGAGCTTCACGCAATCTTTATTTTCAACGCCATCAAAACCATTGCAATCACCATTATCGTCGCCATAATCATCAAGAAAACAACCCACCAGTAGAGTCAAAAGCACAAATGGAAATAAACTGAAGAAAAACAATAAGGAAAAATTTACAGACCCAGACAAACACACGCACATACACACATTCCAATGAAAAGTAAATGAAATGAATGAAAATGAACACACAGAAAAAAGGACAAGGAGCCATCCAATACAAAAACATTTTCCCCAACATATTTTTTGCGTGTTTAAGCATCTCTGTAACGAGGGAACAGGACTAAATCGTGTGTTTATTTGAGAAATGTGGCCTGGCCGCGTGTATTTTTCTTATAGATTTTCCTTTTCTTTGTACTGTGTGTGATTTTTTTCCCAACTGTTTGGCACAATTTTCTTCAATTTTTCCGCTTCTTCTTTTATCGTCTTCTTGTTCCTCTTTTCTCTTCTGAATTTTAGTCTAGGATACCGGCAAAATACCAAAAAAAACGTATTTGTTGTACTCTTGTTCTGTTAAGAGGAGTGGAAGTTAAAGGAAAAGACACTGCTCCAACAAATGATACAGAAGAAAAAAAATCAAACAGAAGAAAAGCATACTCTCAATCTATATTGGTTTTTTGGCACTGCCACTACGAATCTACACAGTAAATTGTACAACAAGTTCTTTTTGAAAAAGAAAAAAAAAACTCACATACACACCCCAACAGACATACATACATACATACATACTCGTACATTCATAAAGTTTTGTTGCAAACAGAACCTTGAAAAGTGAAATGTAGAAGACGACTTGAAAAAAATCTACCATGAAATATATAACTACAACAGCAGCAACAAAACTAAAAAATCTTTCAACGTGTTCTCAAAAAAGGACCTGTTCAGACATTCAACGTAAGCACATACACACATGTATATAGACACCAACAGACTCACGCCGACACACTTCTGGCAGTAAATATTGCACACTGGACCAGAGGTTTGTAGACAGTATCTAGTAGAAACCTCTTAATATTTCGAAAAATTAATATTGGAGAACAACCGCCGAAATTTAAAAAATGTGTTTTTTTTTAATAGAGCTCATTGTTGTTATAAAGAGGTGCTGCGGCTAAACTTATTCCACATAGAGCTCGAAAATGTGTAAATGGCGACTATGAGAAAATCAATTCATTGAAATGTACACCTAATGAAAGGTCTTTGAATGAGATCTGCTAAAGGGGCTTCGAACTATAGGTTGCTGAATGATCTTCTGTTTTTTAGCAACATTTACATAGTTTATAACTTCTTACTGCTTCAAAAGTCCAGCGATTCCTTTGAAGCTTCAAACACAACAAAACGAACTTTCATATGTATTTGGTTTTTTTAATTCTTTAATTTTTTTCTTGTTTTTATACCAAATCTTTCATTCTTTAGCTGTTGCTCGAAAGGAATGGAAGTTGAAAGGCCAGACAAAATTTAGAGCCTTTACGAAGGCCACAATTTTGAAGGCCTTTTGATTTTAAGCAATGGGAACCCATACTCGCGAGTATGTTAAGGAAATTGAGAACTGGGTTTCACTATGATAATGCAGCAGTTGGGTTTTGTTTAAATTAAAAAAATTTTCTAGTTTTAGGAAAATTTTTTTTAAAGAGTTGTGTGCTTTTGGGAAAATGTTATAAATAACTAAATTGAAGAAATTAAACATTAACGGTCTAATTCATAAAATTTTCTTATTTCTGTGTTAAACTGTGTTACAGTTATTAAACAAATTTTGAATTATAAGCGTGTAATAAAAATGTATATTTATAAACGTTTAATAACGCTAGATTAGCAATGAAACACATTTACCAATTTTTTCTTTTCCATTGTTTTGTGATGTACACAATATGATTCTATTAAATAAGTAATTGGTTTAAATGAAAAAAAATAATTAACAAATTTCATCAAATTGCTAAGTAAGAAGTAAAGCAAAGATTTCGTACTAATTATTAAAATCAAATTAATAATGAGCGAAAAAGTGTACTTAGAACCTACGTTTGTTGTTCTTGAAGTTCGAAGTGTTTGAATACTCAACTGGTAACATTTGTTTGTGCATCACTAAATAACATCAACTCATTTTAGTTTTTCTATTAAGTTCTTAAATCAAAATATTTGTGCCTTAATGAAAATACAATGGCGGTATTCACTGTTTGGTGCAAATGCTCTTGCGAAAGTGCAAATGCAAAATATCGTAGCTTTTTTGTGAAATTTAACGGCAACTCTTTGTATTTTGTTGTTGGATTTTACAAAAAAGCTACGATATTTTGCATTTGCCTTTTCGCAAGAGCATTTGCACCAAACACTGAATACCGCCTATATGTTTTTATGTGTAGCATTATGTTTAACCTCTTTTTTTCATTTTGTGGGTTACTAAGTGGGGTGGATAAATATGGATAAAGTTTGTATCTAGTGCTGGCAAAGTATTTTTTTTTGGTTACTCAGTACTCAAAAGTAGTTACTCGATACTTTTAGAGTTGTATTTTTAAGCAAGTTGAGTGGCTAAAATAGTGGATAAAAATACATCACTGTATAAAAAGACAACTAGGTGTAAGATTCTTCAATCAATTCAAAACTAAATAATTTTTTTTTTGAGAACAATTAAATTATTTCTTAAGTTGTTGTTAACGTTAAATTAAAAGTTAGCTTTACAATTATTTTTTATTTAATAATAGAAGATATACAAAACCAATAATAGTTGAAGATCTATTTTTTATTTTTGAAGAAACTACTTCAATTTGCAGACAAAAACTATGCGTTAAAAATTAAAAAAATCTGTTAAAAGTATCGAGTAGTATTGAGTACCTAAATGAAAAGTATTGAATATTATTGACTAAGGGAAAGTAGTGGAATTTGCCAGCACCAGTGATAACCCGTGAAGATCATCCTCAACCTTAAATTGTGCATAATGATAAGTTATACACAACGAGAGTATACACAAATACCTCTCTTCGACCCCAGCATCGCAATGACACCAAAGCCTGCAAGTCGACAGCGGTACCACAGCCTCTTGAGTCTAATTGAATTTCCGGCCTAACCATTTCAATGATTTTTTTAATGGTAGATTTATAGAACGTATATCTAGTTTTGAAGTTATCTTCGACATTTCGAACGGATTGACCTTCTTTCTAAAAGTTTATCGAGTGCCGGCAGCTCATATATCGGCGAACGTCTCTATAATTTTCAATTAAACACAAATTTCTTCGTAATAATTAATTTTATTTACGTATTCTGGAAACCAAATTTATTACATGCATTTTTATTTAAACGCTTTTATTAATTAAAATTTTTAAAATAATTGTCAAATTTTTTTTACAAAGATGAAAAAGAAAATTAATAATAGCAAAATGTCACTTTATCAATTGCTTATCTAGCGCATTGGCTACAATAAAATTTTTATATTTTTCTGAGACTTTATAAAGCGTTAATAGGCTTTTAAACATTTATGAATACACATTTAGCGATTCTTGACTATTAATGTGTTACGCAATATTTTTTCTTATAATTCGTTAAGAATCAATATTATATTAAAATTTGTTAAACAAAAATGAATACAAATATAAACTTTATTAGGACTCCAAGCGAAAAGTTAGCTTTTTAATTGGAATTTTTTCATTGTTCAGTTTTTAAAATCGGCGGAGTGCTTTTGAAAAATTTTGAAAAGTCAGCTGCTAGCCATTATGAAAAATTTATATAAATTATAAAATTATAAAAAAGATGTTAAAACAAATGAAACTCAATAATTAGATGAATTTAATCCTTGCCCTCTCTACTGCTAATATGAAAAGTTTTTTTTAATTAATATTTTTAAATTGTAGAAATACTTTTCGCATCGTTTTCAAATGTGAGAAATTTTGACGGCACTAGCGAAAAACTTTTCGCATAATATTGTTACACAAACACTCTTACTCACATCCTTCCAGTTATTGTTGAAAAACAACTTAAATACATGACAGGTAGTTTCGGCATTGTAGAGATACAGAAAGACTTCTGTAAGAAAATCAATCAATAATAAAACAAATTTTAGGTATATTTTAATAATTTGTTCAATTGTTTTTAAAAATTAAACGATCCATAGTGCTTTCAATATAATAAATTGAGCGAGGGAGGTTGGAAATCAACAGCGTATCATTTTGCTTACGCACGAGTATTTCTTTTTTCATAAATTGAAACACTTCTTTTTCCCTACAATTCCGATAAACCCTAAGCTAATGACCCATTGTGCAAAGCTTTAAAGAAAATTTTACACATCTAAACACATTTATTTATGGATTTACCTAAGAATAGTTTTACCGTTCTTTTTTTCTCTCTTTTTGCTTTTACTGTTATTGCCTTATTTTA
Source organism: Gymnocheta viridis (assembly GCA_956483585.1). Classification (NCBI taxonomy): domain Eukaryota; kingdom Metazoa; phylum Arthropoda; class Insecta; order Diptera; family Tachinidae; genus Gymnocheta; species Gymnocheta viridis. Next base: position 19,371,274 of record OY101441.1, on the reverse strand, counting down.
TAAGTTCTTTTTTTGAATTTTTTGTTGTTGGTGTAGTAGTTTGTAAAAGTGTTTTTGTTTTCCTTCTTTCTTTCTTCCTTTTACCATCATCATCGTCATCATCATAACACATAACGTCACGAAGGTCATTTGTCCGGCTAGTAAAGAGACAAACAACAACAACAAGAAGGCCAACAAAAAAAAACATCTATAAAAGGAATAAAAAAAGAAATAATAATGTAAGAAATGTGAACATTATCATTATCGTCATCATTATTATGACTGTAACTGTTACAGCCATCATCACAATTATTGTGATTATCAACATCAATCTGTAGTTGTTGTTTACTGTATTGTTTGTTTTTTGTTTCTTCAACTTATTTTCTTGATGTGGCTTACATTTGATGCTTGTACCCGTAATATGTGTGGCAAGCAGTATGTGGCACATACTTACAAGTATCTAATACTCGTAATTATGTAGTAAATGTGTGTTGTTTCAATTTAGGATTTTCTTAATATTTTTATTTTATTTGTCTAGCAAATGTGCGTTGTTGCAGAACTAGAAATATAAAGTCATTAAATTGACTACTTTTCTTTTGTTATTCGGGCAGTTCAAGTATTTTGTGAAAATCGTCTAGGATTTAGGACGCAATGTGGGCTACTAGACAATTGATTTTTATTGCTGTTTTTGTTTTTCTTTTCGTAGGTATTATTTAAAAAAATAAAGATTTAACAGAATTTGTTAGAAGTGATTTGGATATTTTGTGTTTTGTGGATGTTGTGTTTGAGCTGTTTATTTGATTCGAGAATTGTCAACAATATTTGTCTGTTTGAGTTAAAATTTAATAGAATTAAAAATGTTTGATCCAAATTTTCAAATTTTATTTTTGTTTCTCCTGGAGAATTAAAAAAAATATCGAACAAAAATTTTTTTAGAATTCATTGGTTTACCTAAATATTAAATTTAATTTTCAGTATAGAAATTCAATGAATTAGTAAATATTTTTACTAGATACGAAGGAATTCGAAATTCACACAAAAAAAGTCACAACAATTGCATTGAAAATTACAAAAATTGGAAACTGAACAAAATTTCCAATTTTAATATAAAATTTTAATAAAAATTTTTTTTAAATTGTTCGAGATAATCTCCCAATTAATTTTTGAAAAGTTGTTGCTTTTTTGGGATAGTGGCCGCCTTTCATTGATGCTTATGCCAAGTCATCGTTAGATCATGAAGAATATTTCTGAAGAAACAAAATCATGTGTTTGAATTTCTATTTTACTAAATACTAATAATACAAAATTGAAAAAATTTTGACATAACTTTAAAATGAGTCAGCCCAGGTTGTAGCTCTAGTCAGCAGAATTGTGACATTAATGTTATGACAAATGTCATCCATCAGCAAGACGAAAACCAACAATTTTGTAACGTGTCAAAGAAAGCTTGTACCTTAAATTTTTTCCTCGCTAAATGTTAGTGGAACTGAAAATTTTTCACTGAATTAAATTAAAAATTTTCAAATAGCTTAGTGAATATATTTTTAATTACAGTTTTTTGCAGTGACTGTTAAAATTATGCACTATTTGAGTGTGGCGCAGATTTGTTCAATACCACTCAATTTAGTTTTAGTGAAAAACTTAAAAAGATCAGTAAACATTTTTAGTTTTGTCAAAGAGATTTTCCACTATTACTAACTGGTAATAAATAGTGAAAATCCAATTTTGTCCACTCTTATTAAGTGCTAGTAAAATGATTAGTGGACTAACGCCAACTCTGCTTTAGGATAACTCTGCTCCTGGTGATCGCCTCAGCCTGAAAATTGTATATATACGATCCTTGTAACGTGATTTTTGTAACATTTTTTGGATAGAACAAAAAGGGAATGTAATTTTTTATTCAAACTCAACGGATTAAAATTAAAAAAAGTTTTCATAGTCCTTGAGGATAATGCAGCAAAAACTACTTAATGATTTTTAAAAAAGTGCTTTTTGTTGATCTAGTGGACTCCAGAACTCGGAAACTAGATTCACAACTAATCCGAAAAAAATTCAATTAATCTGGGCTCAAATCGTCACATCCGTGAACGTAAAACTAGTCACTGAAAAATACACTTCTCAGATTAAGACACACGTGAATTTGTAGTATTTTATAAAAATCGAGATTAAAACATACGTGATTGCTTGAACGATCGTGAAAGTTTTAGGAACTGTCATCCGTTAGCAAAAATGCGTTCGAGTGAAAATACAAGCTTTTTAAATTTTATACAAAATGTAAATTAATTGAAAATATTGCGAGTGCATTAAAGTTTCTTAACGTTACTATGATCCAAGAAGTATGTAGTTATAACATATTAAATATAAATCAAAATTATTCGATAGGAAAAGATATACTCAACGCACTTGGATCAATTCCTTCTGACACTCATGTGACTAATTTGCTTCACATTATATTTTAAAAAGTGTACTCCGCACTAGTAAAACTGTTGTTGCATTTAAGAGTCTTTGGTCAAACGTAATCGTTTTCACAAATCAGTAAGAAATATTGATAAACAAATCTTCCTCGTTATTACTTGAAGTTAAAAGAAACGAGTTGTGTCTGTAGGACACCCGGTTAGAACTATCTTCCCGATGTATTAATATCGTATGTGCGAAATAAGAATGCAATGGTAAATAACGACTTTTCAAAGTAAGGAGCTGTTCACATATTATGTAACATCATTCTTGATACTTTAGATCACCTCTCCACCTGTTGTAAAGCATTTAAAAATCTGTACAGTGTCTGTACGCAATAAATTTCTAACCCTCTCACATCCAAGTGAGTTGCATAATATGTAAACAGGACCCAAGTAACCTGATGTTTCGACACATTTCTTTAAATGGAGATTAGTTTGAAATAAATTTTACAATAAAATGGATTAAAAATGAAACATTTGAAAATAGTCAATTTAAATAGTAATTTCTAATTTTGCGCAATATTTGTTTAAAATTACATATTGGTTGCAAGTATATTTTAAGTCGTAGGCAATACTGTAGCAATAATTTTCCATTGCCGACAAGTGGCACTATTTTTGGATATAAACCTGTATGTATGTATGTATGTGTGAATAGTATACGTCATTATAATTCTTTTCCATCATTTGAACTTTTATTGGAGTTAGGAACAATTAAAAAAGTTGTGTTTTTTTAGATTTAACTAAAGGGGGCCAAGAGAGAGGGACTTTAAATAGAGGAAAAGAAAAACCCAACATTATTGTTTAAAAAGTTTTTTATGCTCGCATATATTTTGTTTAAACGCAAATGGGGTTCTTGTCATGTCATCCTCATATGCGTTTATTTTCACATTTATGTAATTCTTTTTTCTCTGTAAGTGAAATTTTTAAAATTAAAAAAAAAACATGGAAATTAAAATGACAACAATAAAAACAAATGCAAACAACGTAAACGAAAAGCAGAAAAATTGCTTCTAACACCGCCCACTAATGCTAAAATATATAAACTTTCATTTGAAAATTTAAACAATTATACAGAAACATATACGTGCACACACATAGAAATTAACACAGCCAAATACACATGCACATACATACACACTTAGAAGGATATGTGTTTTGCATACATACATACCAATACCATTATTAGTTAATGTAGAAGTAGATATATACGCACATAGATACTTACGAGTATATACCCTGCAGGAGATTTAGCGTTAATTGTCTAAAAGGTACTGGTACAATTACTAGTACAAAAAGAAGTAGTTCACAAGGTGATAGAGTTTATATAGGAAATTACTAGTACTTCAAATAGTTCATTTGTAGATTGATTTGACTCATATAATTAATGATACATTTCATATCACTTTTTGGAGCGATTTTATTTTTTTTAATTGTTGCAATTGTTGAAGGTCCTAACCAGCCTCGGAAAAATTCGGTTTTAATTTAATTACAAAAAAAATCCATTTAATTTAATTTTAAATTAAATAATAAAAACCATAATTAAAAAATTAATCTTTTTATTAGTCTCAGGCTAGACAGGCAATTTTTGCTTCAGCAATTCACTTTAATTCTTCTTGTGCTTTGCATTTTTGTTCACAGATGCTTTGAAATTTTACTTAAGCTTCTACTTTTTTATATACTATGTACATATTTTTAAACAACAAATTTCAGATTGAAAAGAACGAATATCAAAACGAAAAAGAATTTCCGTGTACATGAAGCTCTCTACAAATTTCTATATATTTTCCATTTCCTTTTACAAACTCAGAATTGCTGAAACAAAAATTGCGTGTGTAGACAAAGAGTTAGCAAATTTCGCTTGGTTTAATAAAATCAACAATTCTATGGACTTTATATATATAAAAGAACTGGTACAAAACTAGCTGTTAAGCACCCAATCGGGTCCAAGCGGTCTAATATGTATATAAAACTAATTGTACTGGTATCCGACTAGAATTAATTGTACTAGTACTCATCTAGTACCAATGGTACTAGTAATTTTCTGGGCACACCCAATGTTAATTTGAGCATTAACATAGTATAGGAAAGTCTACAGTTGAGAACTAGTACTGGTAACTTTCGTACTAGTAAAATACTAGTTTGATACTAGTTGCACCTCCTGCAGGGTATGTATGTATGTATGTATGTATAGATGCAAGTAAAAATACCTTAAGTGTGCTTGTGTGTTGTTTTGTATATGTATGTACATATAAGAGCGTGTGTTGTCTAGAAAAAAAATATTTGCGTATGACAAAAGCTACAACAACATCAACAGCAAACATTATAATAAAAACATTTTTTAACTAATTTTCTACACAACCGTTTTCAATTTTTTTCTTTGTATTTTTCTATATTTTCATTTCATTTAAAACTTACCGAAAAAAAACTGAAGAGCATCATTGAAATGTGTGCTACTCGTTTGTTAGTCCTTTTTAAGCTGCCTTTTCTGTTTCTAAATATTTTCCACGTAACATTAGTTAGTGGAAGTATGCGGCGAGCGCGCCTGGTTGTAAGAGTATTCCCAATTTCATACACACACACACACACCCCCAAAAGCACACATACTTATGGATACTTATTTACAAACACATTCAGGCACGCGAAAAAAGTGAGTCCTTTCGAAATTCTATTTATGTTTTTTTTAATGTCGCCTTTTTTGCCCAGTTGTTTTATTGTTGACGTTGTAAATGTTAGATTTTTAGTATTTTATACACGATAGAAATGTGTGTGTTTGTTACTTTCAGCCGTGGTGTGGCAGAATGTGCAGAATATGTTGCAAAAAAAACCAAAAAAAAACACACTGAAAAACAAAACTCACCAAAATTTTTTGTGCTTCTTTTTTTATTGCTGTAGTTCCTCGCTATTCAAAATTTTGTCTGAAAAAAAAACGAAAAAAAATATAATAATAATAATGAATTCGACAATGTTTTTTTCATATAATTTTTTCTAAATTAGAAGTTTGAGGGCAAATGTTTGTACATCGTTAGACTTAAAGTACACAAATATACGGACATGAATAGTGAAATATATAAATACTTGCACACACTCACAAAGAAACCTAGTAATAATAGTATAGTACGTACATATATATATATACTACTATTACAACTACAGATAATTTTAGAATATGTTTTTTATTTAGAAGCATATAATTAGTGGGCTGAGTGACTGCTGGCGGACTAATTCAGAGTTGGAGAGGAATACCGTGCAAAGAAATAAAGCGAGATTTTGTTATGTCATATCATACTTTTTTATTTAGATTTTTTTAATACCCTTTAATTTTAATTCTTTTTTATGTTTCATCATTAATTTTATTGCTTTAGTGAAAATTCTAAATAATAATGAAAATGTTGGAATTTTATATTGATGTCATTCATGGCTTTAAAGTCATGTTTGTAAGTATATTGTATTTTTATTATTAAAGCTTTTTAAAGTAGCAATACTCAATGAAGTAAATATAAGCGAGAGGTAAAGCCAATGAAAACTTTATAGCAAACATAATTTTCTTGGCTAGAAAAACAACAACAACAACTTATTGAGCAATTTATTGCGTAACTCTCGCAAATCTTAAGCGATTCCAATGTGTCTTTACTCCAGTAAGCAGACGATATTGACTCTTAGACTCTCTTAAAGATATTGAATTTAAAATAATAAATTTGGCGTTTTTATTTTTATATATCAATGGGAAAAAGGATACTTCTCAGGATACGAATTGCCAAGAGTATTTGTATGAATAACTAAATATTCATTCGAATAATGTTTGCTCGATTTTCTACCGTCAAAAGTGGTGAAATCGAACAATGAACGCTGATGAGAGGATGTAGCGACCTCGAAATCAGTACTGATCCGTACTGCTAGTCTGATGATTAATAAATACCCGTAGCACTCTCTTAACAAAGTAACGAATTTATCCAAAAAATTTCTTACATTAAAAGGATAAAGGTAAACTCTGATTTGAGCTGAAGCTAAACAGTTCATTTTAACACAAAAAATTCAAGTCAAATAATGTTCAAACAAATAGAAAATCGCCAATTTTGAGTAAAACTTATTCGAGTAATTTACATCGAATAATCGAATAATTCGATTAAATTTTTTATGTAAATTTTTCTTTTTTAGGAATTGTTATTTGTGTGCTCGCTTGATATTGCTGTCATGGAATGAAATAAATATAACGAGTGGTCCAAATACAAGTATATTTTTAGTAGATATAATAAATTTCCCCATTACTCATCAAAATAACACATGATTTGAAAAAAAATTCTTGTATTTAGATCACCCGGTACAGCAACAATAATATAATTTGATATGCTATAAATAATATGAATATGTGTGTGAATGTTTATTCAATGATTTAATGATAACAATTTAATTTAATTTATTAATAATGTATGTATGTATATTGAAACGAATAATTTGGCTCAAGTTCAAATCCGAGTTTACCCATTTATTTTTTCTAATTTTTTTATTTCATTTTTTTATTAGAAATTTTTTTGGATAAATTCATTGTTATTAAGAGAGTACTATATATATAAAAATTTTTATTATTCATCTTATTATTAATAATAATACAACAAAAAAAATAATTCGTTTGCTAATGATTTGACTTTTGTGTACTTATCTGGTGCAATATATTTAACTCAAAAGCTTGAAATAGATATTACGGATGCAAGCTACTCGTATTTACTAGATATTTTCATACTGACAAGTATATAATTTTTTGTGGCGTTATTGAAGATAACTTTGTGTACCTAGAACAAAGAAAGAACTAGAATTCTAAGTTGGAAAAGTTTTATAATACACTTCTTTTTATTTGCCCAACATCTGTGTTTACTAAGACTATTATCAAAATTTGGATTTAGAAAAATGAAACTGAAACACGTCCAATATTCAAGCATTAAAATTGTGTATTATTTTTATGACACTTCTTTAGATGCTCAATTTAACTTGAGGTAAATTGTGAATAAATATATTTTATTTCAATTTCTCTTTTTATTAATGAAATCTATAAGACTATATATAAATTTATAAACTATACAAGTTTTCATTAAACTTTTTCTGATTTTAGCAACCATTTTTTATTTAAATATAATTTCAGAGATTCTTTTTTAAGATAATTATTAAATTTATTATTCGAGACAGATCTCGAGATCTTTTTTCAAAGAATCTCAAAAGTTTTTGTTTGTTGAGGGTTTTTTTTAAATCAAAACCTTGGGAAATTCTTTTTTTCTAACTCATATAGGTATGTTCTGTTTGCCCACAAGTTTTTTTTTAGTTTCGGTTCTAATTTACTTTGAAGGCTTTTTTGATATTATTAATTTTTTTCGAGTGTATGTTGTATTTTATAACAAATGCTAATTTCCGGAATTTCTGTAGCTTTTTTTTAGAGATAATTAATATGCCTACCAAGCAGTAGGTGTGTTATCTTCTTTGGGATAGGGATAGTGAGTGTGGACAGATAGATAGATGGTAAAAGTGAGAAAGCTTAATTCTTGTTCAACTCTTATATTGCGTGTTATGTTAGTTTTTAGATCAATGTTGCAGCGTCTCTGCTGTCAAGTAGCCGGCGATTTTGCTACAATACCGATGCATACTGGCATGGTACTGCTCAGTGACCAATGTTATGCCTTTGTCACTTAAATAGTCCAACAGCAATGTCACACCAATACACATCAGACAAATCCTGGATGTTATGACTATCCCATTTTAAAGCTTTTTCTATTTCTCAAGTCTTTTACAAGTTATATTGATATGTGCTGAGCTTGAGGCAAGCATTCTTTAAACATTTTTAGATTTTGTTGGGCAAAAATAGTCAAAAAAAGAAAAATGTTCTAAAGAAAAAATATGCTCTTAAAAGCAAAATATGTAAAAATATGCTGTTAAAGGCAAATATGCAGCAATATGCTGTAACAAATCGATGACAAAGTTCTTAAAAAGCTCTGAAACGGATAAATAACTGCATAACATGTCGGTATGGCGCACAGAAAAAATATGATGTATCATATTTTTGGTTATTCTGGTAACCATCAACCAACGAGAGCAAGTCAATAAATAAGAAAGTGCATATTTGACACAAAAAATCATAGACGCAGTAGTTTAACGCCAAAATTAATTCTTATGCGTTTGCTTTTATTTATTTCTTTTGTTTTTTTTTGTAGAAAATAATTTTTACACTAAAAAAAACTCAGACAGTTCGAATGACCGCTTCGCTTTCTTTCTTATCCTTTTCCGAAAAAATATACAGCACATATTTTTCACAAATAAAAGTGACATTCGTACATTTCATAACAATTCATTTTAATTTTAAGTTAATAGTGCGAAAAAAATAAGAATATTCTGAAAAAATGTTGATTGCTTAAAAAAAATAAATAAATAAAGGAAATAGACATAGAATTACAATCCATAAAGGAAAGAGCAACAAATAACAACAGTAGCAAACTATAAGACAGGAAGGTTTATGGGGTTTAACCATTAACATTGCGAAATAAAGCAAAAAAAAAAATACAATTAAAAAAATCTTCTTACTACTTAAACATTTAAAATAGTAAGTAGGAAGAAGCACAATTAGACTTTCGCACATGTGTGTGTATAAGTATTTTCTATGTGTAGGTATTTGACTGTCTATACTTAAATAGATGTCAAAAGGTGAGTAGGTATGTATGTACATACATACATAATGTATAATATTAATATCTCACACTTACTACGATATTACAAAAAAATACTGAAAGTCACACACATAAAAATAAAATACCACGCCTAACATTTTTAATCCACTTTTTATAAATTTGTGAAATTTTTTTACTTAATTTTTTTTAGAAAAATGAATATTTTTTTTATTTATACACAATGCTTGAAGACCCCTCTTTGTATTTAATTTTTTCAGATTCTTTGTATTTTGTATTCAAATGCAGAACTACAAAAACACAAACAAACCCTTTTCCCTAAAAGTCGTATTATTATGAAAATACTTTTGTTCCATACCTTCATTAGACACATTATAATAAAAAGCAAGTATACATACGAAAATAAATAAATATTGCTGACTTTTTTGTTTCGCTTTTGTATGCAAAATAAAACTCACATTTATATTTGGGAAAAATAGTGAAACTGAAGAAAAAAAAACACAAAATCATTAAATAAGGATACAAAAAATCTCTATTTACAATGCAGAAAAATTGTAAAAGTTTAATTGATATAACAGATGCCTAAATGCCAATATTATCGGCAGAATATTTAGTTTAAATGTTGCATGCATGTGAGTTTTAGTGAACGATTACTTTATAAACGCCAGATCACATGTCTGTTGTGAAAACATTAAAATTTAGCTGAAATGTCAAAAGGTCATAATGCAGTAGTCATTAATTTTTTAACACTTGCAACAGAATGTGAAAAAAAATCATGGAGACGTTATGCTGTTGTTGCGTCAGAGGGGAATATATAGATTATAGTCGTATTAGTAAAAATATTGTCTGTGTTTTAGTTCTTTGAACGGTTCATGGGGGACTTATTAAAAACTGGCTGCTTAATAGACATTTTTATTTAGTGGCTGTAGTTAAATTCTAATGAACACTTTAAGTGACAAATATAATTGGAATTAAAAGTTGTTCAAAGCTGCAAACTGAAGTTATGTCTTTTACTTAAGAGAGTTAACAAAATAACCACAGAGACAGACAAATTACTGAAAAGCTATTTTGTAAAATAGAAATACTTTCCATAATAAGAAGGAATAGGCACTAGCGAATTGCTCATAGCGTCAGTATGGTTGCCGTGATCATAGCAATGATAACATATTATGATTGAACTATGTATAAGGCTGTAGTAAAGACATGTTATTATTGCCATTAACCAGAATAGCAGAGAATGACTTTCCACTCGTTAGATATTTATGCAATAATATACACTGAAAAAAAAACTATTGCAACTTATGAAATATTTCAGTATTTCGCACTATAAAAGTTATTTGTAAAATTCAAGAGCTTTTTGATTACTGTGAACGTCTAGTGGTACTAAAGCTCCTTATTAAGAGTATCCAATAGAACGAAAGCCAATATTTTTTTAGTTTATTTTTGCAATTTTCTTTTTGGCAACATTGTTTTTGGCAGCTCAGCTGTTTTCGTGTAACATGTTGCTATTAAATATCTTCACGTTGACTTACAAACGAACAGCACTTGCAGATTATTAAATTTTATTATCAAAATTTATGCTCGGTTAAGAAACAGCACTTTTCCATTTTAGGGACAGTTTAGGCGACCTTCTGAGGCGGCTATTCGGGATCTTGTGACTAAATTTCGCACTTAATTTACATTATTGGACATTAAACCATCAACACGCAGACTTAGAGTGCGGACAGAGGAAAATATCACAGCTGTATCCGCCAGTGTTGTTGATGACCGTGAATTATCGATTTGGCGCCGGTGATGTAATTATTACAGATTTTTTTTCCGAAAATGGAAGAGCTAGACTTGGCTGACATGTAGTTTCAAATAGACGGCACCACATGCCACACAGCGTGCGAAACAATGGCCCAAATCAAAAGGAAATTCGGGGAACAGTTTATTTGAAGTTTGGGGCCGGTCAATTGGCCGCCTAAATCGAGCGATTTAACGCATTTAGACTATTTTTTGTGGGGTTATGTTAAGGCTCATGTCTATAGGGACAAGCACGCAACAGTGAAGAATTTTTTCGTGAGATACCGGCCGATATGTTGGAGAGATTAAGCCAAAATTGGACCCAGCGCATGCACCATTTGATGCCTAGACGCGCTCAACATTTACATGAAACCAACTTTAAACATTGAAGTATATATGTAGATCGTTTTATCGTCTCAAATAAAGATTTCATACATTTCTCTAAGGACCTTTATTTTACAGCACGAATAGATTTTTGTTTTTCGAAAGTACGAATAACTGCATTTTTGCAAGAATTTAACTTTTGCATTTCTGTTGAGTTTTGTGTATTCATTCAATTACTATAAAGTATTGACATTTTAAGTCGTTATTTGTAATGATAAAGTAACTAATTAAAAATCCATTACTTTACCATCAACGACTTTACTGGGGAAGTTTTTGTGTTCATTTTTAGTTTTAATCTTATTTATTTTTGTTGTAATTTAGAAATTGCCTCGTTATTGTAACTTGTGCTGCATTTGAATTTATTTACAGTAGTTTCGATTTACCTGCCTTTTGGTTAAGAGCACTTTTGAATTAACTGCATAAAACTAATAATTTCCGTCATTATTCTCTAAAACTCCATACGTATTTCTTTTTTAATTGCTCTTTTTGTACCTAAACATTTAAGATAAATGCCCAAAATTATTGGCATTTTGAAATTGTTTGCATACAAAAAATCAACGTTAGCTCTGTTTTGACTTAACTGCCCAAAAATATATATTTTTAAAATATATATAGTTTTAAAATATCTTCATATAAAAAATCAAAGTTAGCTGCAAACATTAAAATAATATGCTGGGCACTTTTCCAGATAAACATCCAACTTAAGCTATTTATACTTAAAAAACAATCGCTAACAAATTACACAAATCGCAAGTTGTCATCATTAAAATTCATCTATTTTGTTTGCATGTCATCAGTATTGCACAATTAAAATTTTGAAATAGTACTGAACTATAACTGAAAGAGTACTTTTATGCATTAAATAGTACTTTTGTAAAAAATATTTATTTATAAAAATTAATTGAACAGAAAATGGATTATTTCAATTCATATATTTATGTCAAGTAGTTACAATATTTTTATGTATGTATATTTAAATAAACTTTGTTATACATAAACAAAAGGTATATTTATAGTTTTTAGTTTCTAAAAAATTCTTTATACCTTTTATGAATACCAAGATATAGAAACCAAAAATTTAATTCAGTTCTTACTTAAGTTTAAAATAATTTATATTTAATAGTAAAGCTTTCAATTAGTTTTTTTAAGATAAAGCAAATTTACTTTATACGAGTAAGATCAGTAGAAATATTATAATTAAAACAGCAACTGCCATTTGATTTTAATAGATCTTTAGCTTTGATCAAACTTGAAACAGTTTCTACACGCAAGCGATTTCTTTCTTTGCTTTTTACAGCATTTTGTGTTAAAAATATGCGTTCAACTGCTGTTGAAGAATGTGGTATTTATAATACTTCCAAAGCAATACGTGAAATATCAAGAAACATTAGTTCAATCATTTCGTTCTTAGTTATAGTCACATTTTTCCAAAAATTTGAAACATTTTCTGTTTTAAATTGTTTTATTTCTAGAAGATCCGCTACTGCACGGAATAGGGAATTGATATTTTCATAGTTTTTTTCTTCGTTAGGAAATAATGTTAACAGTAATGGTATTATACCATTGGTTGTACCAGATAGAATATTTTCTGGAGTAAACTGTTTATCATTTATCTTGCGGTTTTTTTTAAATTCATAAACAATTTCTTTCTCAACTTTACATGTTGCTACATACTCGTTTATCTCAAATTTAGTTCCACAAAAGACTTCATTTAAAGGCAAATCGGTTTCATTCAAATTTAAATTTTTCACTGACATATTATCCAAAGCATTCATTTTTATAAAATTTCTTGCCAAATTTCCGCAAAATCTAACGCTGCACTTACACATGAAAGTACTTTCTTGAAATCTTTGTATATGTATTATAAATAAAAATTTTAGCAAAATAATTGGCTTTCATGAATATTTCTTGTTCGTTTTCATAAGAAAGTGAAAGTTCATTTTAAAAATGTCGTCGAAGCGAAGATTTGCAAAAATTAATACTTCTACTTCTACTCATTAGAGTTATTATTGTTAATATTTTAATGAGATTATTGCTATAAAAAGGCATGAATTGTGTTATTTTTGTATACTTGAAGAACAAATATAACAATTCCGTAAATATACTTACAAAATAAGTTAAATTTGCAATTAAAATTTTGCCAACATCCTGTTGATTGGCATAAGTCTTATATGAGGGTAACAGTGTTTCTGAAAACGTCAAAAAATTACTTCCTTGAAAATATCGTTGAAAGCTGAGTGGAAAGTTAAAAAACTTTTAAGTGTGTTAGTGAAAGAGTGTGAGTGTATTGCGACTTTCATGCAATTACTTTCATGTGTAAATACTATGTAAGATATCTATGTAGTAATGAAAAAGTACTGAAAATGTCGTGGCGGTACCGAGGTATTTTTGAAATGCAAAAGTACTGAAAAAAGTACTAAAGTACTGAATATTTCAACACTGATGTACATGCATACATACATTTAAGATAACAGCATTTTAAACTTATCTATAAAAAAATCGTGTAATTGTGCAGCTAAGTAAAAATTACTATATGATGTAAAATATTAAAATAGTATATAATTCATTCTACTGTAATGTCCGATCAAAGTATATATTTTAGCTGCCGGTTTCTATATTTTCTCTAATGCTTCTACATTTCTTGCTTTTAAATTTAAATAATTTTCAATCAGCTTCATATATATGTACATATACATGTTTTTTCTAAACAGTTTAAACATGAATAAAAATATTTTTTAACATCTCTCATTTTTTTTTTGCATTTTAGACAATTTGATAAATTATTCCGTATTTAGAGACATTTTCCCCTTTAAAATATACATATTTCCTTTTTTTCACATGAATATCTTGCACGCAATTTCTTAATAAAAAATTCTACAATAAAATTAATGTCTGCTTTTGTTTTTGTTTGAACATTATTTCGCTATAGTATTTTCCAAATATAAAAAAGTAAAACAAAAAAATTAAATGAACAAAGGAAAAAAATACAATATTAAGAAAAAAAAACAATGTCGAGTAAGACGTATTGGCACTGCCAACGTCAAGCAGTTTCAGTTTCTAAGTTGTTCATAAACCACCCATTTTCGTTTGAGACCTATGACATTCATTCTACTACAACTAACTACTATATTTTTATTATTACGAGTACTTGCCACTATAATTCCCTTGAAAAAGAGGAAAGCAGCAGCAACTGCAAAGAAAAGTTTATTGTAAGCATCCCATAAAAATACAAGTTTTTATATTTTTCATTATATTTTGTTTCTATTTTTTTTATTTTCTTCTTATTTTAATTCAGCTCATCTAATGTTTTTCTTTTTTTAACGCTCATCTCTTTCTAACTCGGCGGGAGTGCTTGATAAAAAAAGTTTTGCCATAAGAAATGGGTAAGAGCGGGAAACTTTACGTACATATACAATTGGGCCACTGATTACTATTTTTATTGCTTGAGATTTTGTATTTTAGTTTTTTTTAATATTTTTTTTGGAGAAAAAATCTCTCTAAATCTTTTTATGTATCCAAAAAATAAAAATTATAACACAACAACAATGTTAGGAGAAGATGAATAGTTAGACAGAAGTTAAAAGAATGCAGTTAACGGTTATGAAAATATAATCTTAGCGTCCGCAAAAAGCAAATTGAAGTAATTTGAATCAATACCTGAACAGGCTCACAGATAAAAAATTTTAAAATTAAGGATACATCGGTAAATGCAGTAATTATTTAGCACTTTATTGAATGTTTAGTATTTTAAAAACATCAATTGGCAGAAAATTTGTTTCGCCAAAAATTTCTTTAGGCATACAAATTGACACTGCAGGCACTCATTTTTGCAACTATTTTATTAAATGTTCCAATAGTTTGCAGTCAGTTTGCAGAAATTTCTTATGCTTGTACTCTTGTAATTTCTGAAATTTTCAATTGTTTTTGTATACGTGGAGACGTTTGAAACTTTTCAAGAATATGGTTTAAGGTCTACTGATGCACTAATGAATGCATGTATTTAGACTAGCACAACCCCCAACAAACAAAACTTTTTGATAAAAAAGTTAAATTAAATTTTTTTATAAACTGAAATATTTTTTAGATGTAAAGTGAGTAGAGTACATGTGTGTGTTCATAGCCAATACTTTCTGACTAAAAATGTTACGAAACTTAGCCTAATAATAATCACTTTGGATTAACAATTAACAATCGTATTAAGATGAAATAATTTTTAAATTAAATTTTACTGGTTGGACTCAAGTTCAAATCTCGAACATGACATAATGTTCAGGATTAATCATTTTTTAAAATAATTTTTTAAATATTTTTTTTTAATAATTTTTTTTAAAATAATTTTTCAAATAATTTTTAATATATTTTTTCAATAATTTACATAATTTTTATTTAAATAATATTAAAACGAAACTAATAATTACACTAGCAGAATAAAAAATAATATTTTCGATTTGTCGGCACACCAATCATCGTTAGCGTTCATGTGCTTATTTTGACCACTTGCGAGGTGGATACCAGATTGTGGGAACATCAACAACTTTACCAAATTTTGTTACGATAATAAACACTAGAATTATCTAGAAATCTTAATGTTCATTAGCTCACAACATCTAAAAAATTGCTAGTTGGGTATGACCCTAATGATCAGGGGGGTTGTTATATATTTTGATTCGAAACGGAAATCATTAGAATTTGTATAGCTTATACATTGTGATTCGAAAGTGTTTTCTTTCGAATCGAAATACATAATAACCCCCCAGCTCTTATTATCTTAATTTTTTAATATAAGAACATTTACAACTCCAATAAAGATGAACAATCATATAAAATAAGTTTTACAGATTTTTCGTTCAGCTTAATATTTAATTTTTGTACTAAATGTGAGTATTAACCCATGAACGACCAATAAGAATTTTTTTTTATTGTTATTTATGGATAAAATAAATGGATTTTATTGAAAAATTAAAAAAATTTTTTGGGTTTTAAAAAAGGGTGTTCGTTCCCACATGGGGACAACGGGCATTTTAACTATGACATTGACGAAAACAATTTCGTTCTATACAAAGTTTATTCGTGCAAAGTTGGACGTTTTCTGAAAATTGAAGGTTGCAAATAGGCCCTAGTAATATTTCTTCTGGACGATAATTGGTCCATAGGAGTTGTATTATCAGCTCTGCATAGCAAAACATGTAACCGCCAAATCTAAAATATACATGTAAAAATATACCACCACAACTTCTTTCCTCTAATGGATACTCTGTAAAGGCTAATAGATTAATCCATTTGGTCCACCGCTCTCATTATCTGGTTGTAATTTACAAATAATCTGGGTATAGTAAAGTCAGCACTTTCTCTTCGAGTCTTACAACATCGTTTTACTTTTCCAAGTGGATTATTATTCTTCTTCAAACCTACTATTGTGATATCATTATTTTTGTCAAAACGATAATCATATACCGCTCTATCGTGTTCTTCCATTTCTTTGAAGGGTACTAAAGTTACGGTCGCACTTGCCAAATATTTGTTGAAAAAACGTGACCAACAGACAAGCTAAATTCTTTAATTCCAATAGTTTTTTTTAAATATGTGTTCGCATTTATTAATAATATAAATTAATTAATAATAATTAATTAATTAATAATATAAATAATATAAAAATTGCATTTTGCGACATAATTGACTTCATTTTGTGATATAAAAGCAAAGTTAAATCACACTAGTGGTGGTTACGTTTTTTACGTTACGTACCTTAGGGGACATTTTTTTAATTATATTATATTTGTTTACTAAATTGTTCTATTTATGTATGTATATACTTCTAGTCCTGCTATGAAGATCACCTGTTTTATTTCAAGTTCTTAAATAATTAAGCAACAGCCAACAGCATTCTTTAAGAATTCTCTCTCTTAGCATACTGCTATAAATAATAGTAAACGATGCTATAAATCGCATATTCCATACACTGACAATAGTAGTAAAGTAATATTAACGCGCGCGGTTTTTTGTTCTTGTATTATTTTTTTTAAATCTTCACTCCCATAAAATAAATAGTAGTAGACGTAGTCAAAGTCTAAAGTCTCTCAATTCAACAAAAAAGGTAAAAAAAACTGTTGATTTGGGTGGATTGTCGTGGAAGGTGGTTTGGGGCAGGAAGGGTAATAAGTTGTGAAAATACATATAAAAATAAGCATTAGCTAAAATGGAAACTAAACACTACTACAACAGCTTAAAAAAAAGAAAACCGACAAATGTAAGCGAAAAAATAAACAACAAAAAGGAGGCAAAGGAAAAATTTCTTTTTCCTTTTTTTTGCACTTTAAAACGCAAACATAGAACAACAAAATGCTACAGCAGCACAAGGGTGGTTGAAATTCGTTCACTTTGCTTGCGATGTACTCTACTCTTAGAAAACTTTTAATATGAGTCAGTGTTTATAAATCTATGTATGTATGTGTTTAGTTGAATTATTTTTAGTGTGTGCAGTACATTGTAAGTTTTACTTTGTTGTAAAAAAGGATCTCTTTTGTAAGTCAGAGTTTTGAATATGCCTTTTGCAAGTGTGTATGTGTGTGTGTGTGAGTCAGCTTGTTTGTATGAGTTTTTTATTATTTCATTTTCAATTTTTTTATTTCTCATCATTTACTACATCTATTACATGATTTTAATTTTATTTTTTTTGCCTAATTCCCTTAGCCTTCTTACACTGAACGCTCTTATGACGTTGCCGTCAACGGTTACTGGGTCTAGTGCCACATTTCTACTTGTGCACGTTGTTATTTTTATTGTTTTTGTATTCTAAGTTTACAGGTTGAAAAAAAAATTAACTACGTGTTCGCAGTTAAAAATCTGAACTTATTTTTATTTATTTTTTTTTTTGTGTTTTTGATGCTGGTATGCGTGCTGCTGTTTGTTATTTATTGTTGTAGTGTTTAGTCTGATATGTTTGGAATAAAATTTTTATATCTACAATATAATTTTGCAGCTTTTTGGCGTTACACTGATAGAAAAGTGTCGGAACTATCGAGTGGATCTTATCTGTCTGGGGGTTCATTTGTAATTCGAATAGAAAGAACATGTTTTCGAATTGCAATGTAAATAACATACATATAAATTCGAATCGAATTACAAAGTAACATTTGGTGGAACAAAAATGAGCCGAGGAAAAATAGACCATATAATGCTTGCAGTATGCGACAAATCAGTTTTACAGCAACATGCACGTGCTACATATCCTTACACATTCATCAAAAGAACCATTCAAATTTCTGTCACTGTAAATTTAAGTTTTGCTTTGATTGTGTGTGTGTGTGCTTTAATTTTTTTTAATTTTATGTTTAGAGAGATTTGAGTGAATAGATGACACTCATACCAATAGAAAAGCGCGTTTGAGGGTTGATTTTTTTCAACATGATTTTTTATTTTCTATATTTTGTTGCTGTTATTTTATTTTACAATAAACGGCGACACAGTTGTAGTTCTTGCTGCTGCTCTCTAATGCTGCTTTAAAATAATAAAAAACAAAAAAAAAAAAACTCTAAAATAAAACTGCTAAGGCAGTGGAAAAAAGCGAAATGAAAAGTATAGAAATATTAGGGGGTTATGACTAAACTTTACGTGTGTAGTATTCAAGTAGTAAATAATTGTAAACGTCTGCCTGTAGATGTGAAAAAAATTATTTTAAATATACATACATACATATGTATGTATGTAATCGTATGTATGTTTGTGCGTAACAAGAGCATCCTTTTGGTAAAAAAATTACTTTATACATACATACATATGTATATGTACGTATGTACATATGTATGTACATATTTACATGTGAAATATATTTTTCGTGTCTATGCAAAACATGGTTCTTGTACTCTTCTTTTGTAAAAAGTTAAATAAATGAATTCCAAACGTAGTTTGAGCTATAAAGGTACTACTTATTATTACATTTAATACTTTGCGTACGCATTGTTGTATTTGTGTGTGTGTGTGTGTGGGTAAATACATATGTATGTATGTATGTGGAGCCGGTGGTCAACAAATCAATAAATAGGCCTTTTTTGAGGCCTTATTAAGCAGATGCAAGCACTATACTCCCATTCGATATTCACTGTTTTTACTCTATATCGCTCCTTTATTGCTACGTAGTCATGTAATCTCAAACACCGCAATTTGTCAGTTGCGTTCTCAGTTTTGGGGATTTGTCCCCAAATGGGTGATTTTTTTATGATTGGGGATAGAAATTTAGTGGAAATTCCCAGGGTGTTTTTTGGGGAAAAAGCTCTTTTTTCGCTGGGGATTTTTGGGGATAATATATCTATATATAAATATGCGAAGACAAATTTTTAGATCCCTTTTTCTCCTTTGTTTGCCAACCGATATTTTTCATTCTTTTACCAAATGGTAAACATTGTTGAGCTTTAGTGACCCAGATATATATTATTTAAATCGATTCAGTATTAAAGAAATACAAAAGGCTCATAAAGTTAATACCACTACAAATGCGAAAAATACACACGCACATGCATTCACTTATTTAAATATTCAATTCACTTATGTAAGTATTGGTTCAAGTAAAATCATAGGCAAACCAAAGAGAGTGTTTAAGGGCCAGTTTATGACTTCGTATTTAAATGGTATTTATATTTAAGTTCTATTTAAATACGAAATTCAGTTTTGCAGTACAAACTTAAATGAAACTTAAATAATATTTAAATGACCAACCATGCTGATTTAAGTTCTATTTAAGTTGTGCACACATACATACACAAACATATGGTTTTGCTACCTTGTTGTTGTTTTGCGCAACAAAGTAAACTAAAAATTTGCGGCCATTGAAAAATCAACATCTTTTGGGGTGCAATTTGGACTTCTTTTATTAATATTATTTTATTATATCTTCTTTCTTAATTGTTTTACTCTTTTAAAACATTGCAGCAACCTATTAATGTTGTTATTTTTAGCCTGAAAAAGAATTCACATTAGAACTTTTTCTTTAATTTTGTTCAACAGCTGTTTCTAGATACAAATTGAGAGAATTTCGTGATGCTGCCACATTTTTATCGTAATTAAATACAAGCAATTATTTAACACTGAAAAACTGAAACTGTATTTAAATGCAACTTTAATTTAAATGAAAATTAACTAAAAGCATATTTAAATATGAAGTCATAAACTGGCCATAAGAGTACCTACATACATATGTATGTATATGAGTAATAAAATTTTTTTTATAAATGTGCATTTTTGCAAGCAATTTTATTTTCTTTATTGTTTTTTCAATGGAGAAGGCAATAAGTAATTAAGTAGTTTTTTCTTTATAAATAAATGCAACTAAAATACGTTTAAACTGGCGGTAGAACTTCGACCACTAGGCGTACTCTAGTTTGTATAAATCTGGTTATTTAGTTTTTCTTTTTCGTATTCAAATTCATGTACGTAGCATTGAAAAAATTTGCAGGAAAATTCAGTATGACTTATTAGAAACTCTTTTTAGAATAAATATACACTTTAAAAATAATACAGTTTGCAGTGCTGAACTTATTCCATCTTCTCAAATGCTAACACTTTTTAATTCAACCAACATGTCTAATAAAATTGCATTGGCTGATTATTCTAAGTTTTTAAAATGATGCATATTGGCAGCATTACGGCAGCTGATTTCATTGTGTTGCTCTGTAGATTTTTTTTGACAGAACCGATATAAAAAATGCCTGTTGCTCTTGTATTGTTTTAATTGTTGTAATAATAATTTCATCTGTTTAATATACAATTTAATGTAAATATTTAGAGCTCGATTCTAATAATATTACACAAATGGATTTAATTAAGTAAATAAATAAATACATATATACATGCGATTCCGTTGACATAATATTATTTTATTTTTAAGGATATGTGGCATCAGATTATTATAATTATTTCGACCTTTTGATTAAGTTTCAATTTATAAATTAATAAATAACAAAAAGCTTGATTATATTCAATATTTTGCAAATTTTGTTAAGAAAAAAAGTTTTATCTTGTTTAAAGAGTTTTCATAAATAAATGTTAAATAT
This sequence comes from Gymnocheta viridis, assembly GCA_956483585.1. NCBI lineage: Eukaryota > Metazoa > Arthropoda > Insecta > Diptera > Tachinidae > Gymnocheta > Gymnocheta viridis. The sequence goes on along the minus strand of OY101441.1, from coordinate 19,349,962 downwards.
TCCAGAAGAATCTATCGGTTGTGACTTAGAAATATTGAATTTATAATAATAAAGCTTTCTGTTATTTGTTAATTTATAAGCTTGAAAATTCTTATTACAGATCTGCGGGGATTTTTGCGATAAGAAATTAGCTATTTTGGGAAAATTGGGGAATGAAAAATTGCAAATTTGGGATAAGGTATTAAATAAAACTGGGAGCCCTGACTACTGTATATACAAATAACTTGTTTACTTACAGCCATACCTAAATCAGAGCGTTGAGCGTCGCGTTAGCAATAGGTTACGTATTTGCATATACGAAATTCTTGTGTACAAAAAATAAAGATATTAAAAACTGTGCAGACTAGAACTCAAACTCTCGTAATATGAGAACCCACACTACTTAGCTATTTACTATGAACAAACCACCAAATACCTTAAAATCTTGAATCCTCCAAAATCGATGAACGATCACCCACCCGATTTAGTTTACAAAAACTTTTGGGCGATTGTTAATTTTGTGATTAAGCCCAAAGTGGAAAACTGAATTTTAGTCAGGTTCAAGATCGTTCCTTTCAATAAAAATTAGGGTTGTCACAGAATCCAACGTATCCGGAATTGGATTTGAAAAGACGACAAAAAAATATTTTTGTGTGATTAATTTCAATGTTATCGGTTTTATGCAAACAAAAATTATAGTAATAGATTGACCATAAAACCGATAACATTGAAATTCATCACACAAAGTTCTTTTTGTGGTTTTTTTATCCGAATCCGACTACATTTTATCTATGTGACAGCCCTGAATATAATTATTCTTAATTTTTTTTTATGGTATAATAGTTTATAGCGAAGAGATAAGAATTCTAATTGAAAAGTTCAAGTATAATCAATCAGTATGTCGCCATCGACGTGGGTTGACAGTGAACAAGTAACTGATTTTGTGTAAAGATTTAATTTGTTTAATGTTAACTAAATTTTGAATTTAAATTTTGTAGAAAATAAATACAAATTTAGTTACGCTTTCCGTTGTCAACATAAGATCATGCAGTATGCGATTTTTTTAAACTCTATAACCACAATTTGCGACTGATAATATTACTAAGATTAGTTGCAAAAAATTTAACATGCAACATTTCCGGCATTCTGGAAAGCAGCTAAAAATAAGTATCATATTGTATAGAATGTCTTCTAAAAGGCCCGCTTAGTGAGCGCCTCGTACCGCTTACAATAAGTGTGCTAGAAGAAGCCTGCCTGAGTATGGGTTTGATGTGTGTATTCAGGAATATCAATGTTGTCGTTTCACTAAACATAAAACTTTCATCTTTCTTTTTAATTTTACTTGTTTCTTTTTTTGCATTTAATAAAGAATAATTTTTTTCTTGGCTATATGAGTAAAAAAAAATAAATGAAAAGAAATTCAATCTTATGAAAAAAGAATTATTGAAAAGAAGTAGTTGTAAGCGCATTACAGCATGCGGGAGTTTAGATGATGATAAGGTTTCTTTAAAAGAACACACACACATACATACATACATACATATGTACTTACATGCATATTTAGAATAAAGTTTACTTAAAACTTCGCAACTTTTTTAGTTCTAACGCGAGCTACTCACCTAAAAACACTATGGCTTGACTTGTATATTCGACTTTTTGTATTCGATTAAAAAAAATGTTTGTGTTAGAAATAACCGAAAATTGACACCAAAAACTACTCCATGTATTTAATACATGGAGCACTCACAAGTACATAGTTTGTTCTCCACGAGAACGATCGTGGAAGCAGGAACAATTGTCGAATAGAAATAAATTCTTCTTTAAAAATAATATAATACAAGTGTGTATGTTACACATTATTATCCAGTTAATGTCGTTATGTGAATCACATTGTTGTCTAAATCCCTGCAGATAATATTGGACTACGTGGTCCATTATTACTGAAACGGACTAGTGACAACATGGTCCTATATAATGCAGTTATAGACTATATTAATTTCAAACAAGAATTTTTTTCTATACGACAATTGTTTGTGCTTCCACGAACTACTTGTTATTGGCCCATTTATTAATTACATGGAGTAGTTTTTGTGTTAGTCCTATGTAATGCAAACCTGCACTATATGAGCCAGCATTAGGACATCGAAATATTAAAAAGACCATGATTTTTATATTCATTTGGACTAGTTTTGGACCGCTTGCTGGCTATTAGCGAACTCGTCCAAACATGCGTGTATGGACCAGTCGGGTTTTTTGCAGGGATGAATAATTGTATTTTACAAGATGTTCGATCATAATCTAACAAAAAAGATTAACATAATGTGTTTCTTATGATTATTTTAATACTAATCGAATGAGAATTCTCGCATACACGATCGCGCAGTACGTTACGTTTATTTGGCGGTAGATGTGGTTGCGTATGTATGACGAACACCAATTATATTTTAATATCAATTCGTTTTTCATTTTGATCAAGATATACTCATAAAATATTTAGCAATCTTCTTTTAAATATTGATTCCGTTTTTGTTTGTTATTTTTTTATATAAAGTTTCCGCTGTCACGTTAAATATCAAAGCGTTGCCATACTTTCTTGTGTTTAATTTTTTAAGTTGCTGAAAATAATTTTTTTAAACAGACTTTAAATAAAGATCTTCAATTAATTTAAAGTGTGTTTAAATACATATGTTTGGTGAAAGAAACTCTTAGTCATCAAGCTAACTCCAAAAAGTGCTAACTATGGCTTATTATTTCGGTTAGAAATGGACTGACAAATCTATATACTGTAATAAGACGTTTGCAATTGGCATGGATGGCAATGACCGGGGAAACCGCCTCGGAATTTTTTGTGCAATTTGTCACGGGTATTCAGCGCATAGTTTTGCATATTTTGGCATTTACAGCATTTTTTTTTTATATTGAAGAGCATATTTTAAAGTTTTTTTTTTTTAATTCTTAGATCTGATAGTTTATTGACATTTTTTAAAAATATATTTTGAAATATTCTCACAACTGCCAGTTCTATTTTGTATACCCTTCATTTGAAACGTGTTGATAGATTTTCGCCATCTGCTTTTAATTTCCCACCTACATTTCCTTAAGCCAAATCAATTTGAAAATATGGTGTTCCGGAAGTGTTATCTTTTAAATATTTATTACATCACTTTAATGTAGAAATGTTTATTTATATAAAAGACAATGATCTTTATTTGAAAATCTGAGTCAATATTTTGTTGTTCATTGCAATAATAAGTACCAATAAAATGCTTTGGCCTTATTTTATCCAAATTTTTTATTTCTGATCGAGTATACTTATACTCGTAGTTCTTTTTTTTATTATTCAGTTACTTTATTTCTTGTTTTGTTTATGTTATTTTTATGATATTTTCAATGCAGATCTTATTCAATTGTTGAATATGTTATATTTAAAGAGCATATTTTCTTTGAATTTTTTTACTACTATTCTTAGGGCATATTTTCGGTTTCTTGGTAATAACATTACGATCAAATGTAAATAAGAAATTATTTTGCACGTCTATGCTTGAAACATTGAAAAACAGGAATAGTTTGTCTGATACAATTATGTATACGTTGTTTGCCGGAACATTAATATAGTTGTCGCAAACATATGTTTTCTGCTTGAACTGACTTCAACATAAAGTCATTGTAAAAATGATCACTGTACAATGCTATAACTACCATAACTTTAAAATCTATATAATTAATATGCAAACACGTTTTGTGAGATCCCTTTTACATTGGACATTTTAGATAGCTCGATTTTATTTAAATCGGTTTAGTATTTTGGGAGCTATAAGCGTTTGAAGTTGCTAACAATACATGCACACTTGTTACACATACAAAGTGTGTGTGTGTTTGTCCAATTTGCTTTGTGTAGACATGAGACAGAGTTTTTTCTATATGTATGCATTTTCTAATAAGAGAGAGAGAGATAAGTAAAAGAGTCTTAAGTTGCTTATTTTGTTAAAGGATGCTATACATTATTACGAAAACTTAATAGAAATAAGCAGAGTATTAAATGAGCAATGTGAGGATGAGGCAGAGTCGATATGTCATACGAAGGCTTTATTTAAGAATTTATCGTTAAAAGCAGATTTAGCATACATTAACTAATTTGGAATAAAATTGGAAACCAAAGGACTTCCTTTAAATGAACGTTTATTAGTCCTAGAACACGTAAAAGAAAAACTTAAAAAAAATATTAGGAATAAAATGTTTTTAATCGTTGACCTTAAAAAGTTTTAAAAAATAAACTAAAAACATCTGTATCGACTGATGTTGAACGTATGTTTTCAATATATTCGATCGTTCTGTGCGATAATTGAAATTTTTCAATTTTAAAACTTTAATTTAAAAAACATATGATTATACTTTGTAATAAACATTTGTTTAAAGAAAACTGATTAAAAATGATTAGTCTGTGTTTTTTCGGGTGCATATTTTTGTGCATATCTTAAAGTTTTTTTTAGGAATATTTGCATGCATATTTTAATAATATTTGTGCATATTTAAACTTGCCCTGGTAATAAACTTTCAAAACCAAGCAATGCTAGTAGTAAAGCGGAGATTTAATAGAATTTTCATTATTTGTTCTTCATTATCGCTAAAACTTTTAGTTGTATAAGCAAGAATAATTAAAAAAAATTTAGCAGCCATGCTCCCAATTTACCTTTCTTGGCTTAAGAAACCTTTTCTAAACACTTGCCTACCCCATGGTGATACATACAGCAGCAGCACCACCATCACCACTACCACCTCATTATTGCTTCTTTTCAACGTCAACACGCAAATATTTTTTATGCTCAAAATTTCTAAACTGTATTGTATAATAGTGGTTTAGTGTTGGTAAAAAAAAGTTTGAAAAAAAGTCGGAAATAAATACTTATCTCTAATACAATGAATAGTAGTTGTAGTAGAAGTCGTGTAAGACCAGCAAACAATTTGTTATAAAAGCTTTAAATTTCTCGCAAAATTTAAAGATATTAAGGATTTTTTAAATTCAATATAAAGGAAAAGCTTTTGATGTTATAAATTAGGGGAGCTTCAATTGCATGCTGGGTTTGTCGTTTCGTCGTCCTTGTAATAGTAGTTGTGGGCTTTAATTGTGGTGTTAGTAGATGTAGTAGTAGTTGCTCAACGGCGAAAATAACATTTTGTATTGACTGTTGTTGTTTTTCTGTATACCAGGAATATTTTTTGGTAAAATACTAGTAATAAAATAACATGATGATGCCAATATGTACACGCTTATTCGAGTTTATAGTCCCATGAACAAGTAAGTAATAGCACTTCTTGTAATTTTTACATTAATTTTTTATTTATGTATTTATTCTTTTAAGATTTTTTCTTAGTTTTTCTTTTGCATTATATTTTGTTACTAGTAAAATCATAGGCAAACCAAAGAGAGTGTTTAAGGGCCAGTTTATGACTTCGTATTTAAATGGTATTTATATTTAAGTTCTATTTAAATACGAAATTCAGTTTTGCAGTACAAACTTAAATGAAACTTAAATAATATTTAAATGACCAACCATGCTGATTTAAGTTCTATTTAAGTTGTGCACACATACATACACAAACATATGGTTTTGCTACCTTGTTGTTGTTTTGCGCAACAAAGTAAACTAAAAATTTGCGGCCATTGAAAAATCAACATCTTTTGGGGTGCAATTTGGACTTCTTTTATTAATATTATTTTATTATATCTTCTTTCTTAATTGTTTTACTCTTTTAAAACATTGCAGCAACCTATTAATGTTGTTATTTTTAGCCTGAAAAAGAATTCACATTAGAACTTTTTCTTTAATTTTGTTCAACAGCTGTTTCTAGATACAAATTGAGAGAATTTCGTGATGCTGCCACATTTTTATCGTAATTAAATACAAGCAATTATTTAACACTGAAAAACTGAAACTGTATTTAAATGCAACTTTAATTTAAATGAAAATTAACTAAAAGCATATTTAAATATGAAGTCATAAACTGGCCATAAGAGTACCTACATACATATGTATGTATATGAGTAATAAAATTTTTTTTATAAATGTGCATTTTTGCAAGCAATTTTATTTTCTTTATTGTTTTTTCAATGGAGAAGGCAATAAGTAATTAAGTAGTTTTTTCTTTATAAATAAATGCAACTAAAATACGTTTAAACTGGCGGTAGAACTTCGACCACTAGGCGTACTCTAGTTTGTATAAATCTGGTTATTTAGTTTTTCTTTTTCGTATTCAAATTCATGTACGTAGCATTGAAAAAATTTGCAGGAAAATTCAGTATGACTTATTAGAAACTCTTTTTAGAATAAATATACACTTTAAAAATAATACAGTTTGCAGTGCTGAACTTATTCCATCTTCTCAAATGCTAACACTTTTTAATTCAACCAACATGTCTAATAAAATTGCATTGGCTGATTATTCTAAGTTTTTAAAATGATGCATATTGGCAGCATTACGGCAGCTGATTTCATTGTGTTGCTCTGTAGATTTTTTTTGACAGAACCGATATAAAAAATGCCTGTTGCTCTTGTATTGTTTTAATTGTTGTAATAATAATTTCATCTGTTTAATATACAATTTAATGTAAATATTTAGAGCTCGATTCTAATAATATTACACAAATGGATTTAATTAAGTAAATAAATAAATACATATATACATGCGATTCCGTTGACATAATATTATTTTATTTTTAAGGATATGTGGCATCAGATTATTATAATTATTTCGACCTTTTGATTAAGTTTCAATTTATAAATTAATAAATAACAAAAAGCTTGATTATATTCAATATTTTGCAAATTTTGTTAAGAAAAAAAGTTTTATCTTGTTTAAAGAGTTTTCATAAATAAATGTTAAATATTCCAGAAGAATCTATCGGTTGTGACTTAGAAATATTGAATTTATAATAATAAAGCTTTCTGTTATTTGTTAATTTATAAGCTTGAAAATTCTTATTACAGATCTGCGGGGATTTTTGCGATAAGAAATTAGCTATTTTGGGAAAATTGGGGAATGAAAAATTGCAAATTTGGGATAAGGTATTAAATAAAACTGGGAGCCCTGACTACTGTATATACAAATAACTTGTTTACTTACAGCCATACCTAAATCAGAGCGTTGAGCGTCGCGTTAGCAATAGGTTACGTATTTGCATATACGAAATTCTTGTGTACAAAAAATAAAGATATTAAAAACTGTGCAGACTAGAACTCAAACTCTCGTAATATGAGAACCCACACTACTTAGCTATTTACTATGAACAAACCACCAAATACCTTAAAATCTTGAATCCTCCAAAATCGATGAACGATCACCCACCCGATTTAGTTTACAAAAACTTTTGGGCGATTGTTAATTTTGTGATTAAGCCCAAAGTGGAAAACTGAATTTTAGTCAGGTTCAAGATCGTTCCTTTCAATAAAAATTAGGGTTGTCACAGAATCCAACGTATCCGGAATTGGATTTGAAAAGACGACAAAAAAATATTTTTGTGTGATTAATTTCAATGTTATCGGTTTTATGCAAACAAAAATTATAGTAATAGATTGACCATAAAACCGATAACATTGAAATTCATCACACAAAGTTCTTTTTGTGGTTTTTTTATCCGAATCCGACTACATTTTATCTATGTGACAGCCCTGAATATAATTATTCTTAATTTTTTTTTATGGTATAATAGTTTATAGCGAAGAGATAAGAATTCTAATTGAAAAGTTCAAGTATAATCAATCAGTATGTCGCCATCGACGTGGGTTGACAGTGAACAAGTAACTGATTTTGTGTAAAGATTTAATTTGTTTAATGTTAACTAAATTTTGAATTTAAATTTTGTAGAAAATAAATACAAATTTAGTTACGCTTTCCGTTGTCAACATAAGATCATGCAGTATGCGATTTTTTTAAACTCTATAACCACAATTTGCGACTGATAATATTACTAAGATTAGTTGCAAAAAATTTAACATGCAACATTTCCGGCATTCTGGAAAGCAGCTAAAAATAAGTATCATATTGTATAGAATGTCTTCTAAAAGGCCCGCTTAGTGAGCGCCTCGTACCGCTTACAATAAGTGTGCTAGAAGAAGCCTGCCTGAGTATGGGTTTGATGTGTGTATTCAGGAATATCAATGTTGTCGTTTCACTAAACATAAAACTTTCATCTTTCTTTTTAATTTTACTTGTTTCTTTTTTTGCATTTAATAAAGAATAATTTTTTTCTTGGCTATATGAGTAAAAAAAAATAAATGAAAAGAAATTCAATCTTATGAAAAAAGAATTATTGAAAAGAAGTAGTTGTAAGCGCATTACAGCATGCGGGAGTTTAGATGATGATAAGGTTTCTTTAAAAGAACACACACACATACATACATACATACATATGTACTTACATGCATATTTAGAATAAAGTTTACTTAAAACTTCGCAACTTTTTTAGTTCTAACGCGAGCTACTCACCTAAAAACACTATGGCTTGACTTGTATATTCGACTTTTTGTATTCGATTAAAAAAAATGTTTGTGTTAGAAATAACCGAAAATTGACACCAAAAACTACTCCATGTATTTAATACATGGAGCACTCACAAGTACATAGTTTGTTCTCCACGAGAACGATCGTGGAAGCAGGAACAATTGTCGAATAGAAATAAATTCTTCTTTAAAAATAATATAATACAAGTGTGTATGTTACACATTATTATCCAGTTAATGTCGTTATGTGAATCACATTGTTGTCTAAATCCCTGCAGATAATATTGGACTACGTGGTCCATTATTACTGAAACGGACTAGTGACAACATGGTCCTATATAATGCAGTTATAGACTATATTAATTTCAAACAAGAATTTTTTTCTATACGACAATTGTTTGTGCTTCCACGAACTACTTGTTATTGGCCCATTTATTAATTACATGGAGTAGTTTTTGTGTTAGTCCTATGTAATGCAAACCTGCACTATATGAGCCAGCATTAGGACATCGAAATATTAAAAAGACCATGATTTTTATATTCATTTGGACTAGTTTTGGACCGCTTGCTGGCTATTAGCGAACTCGTCCAAACATGCGTGTATGGACCAGTCGGGTTTTTTGCAGGGATGAATAATTGTATTTTACAAGATGTTCGATCATAATCTAACAAAAAAGATTAACATAATGTGTTTCTTATGATTATTTTAATACTAATCGAATGAGAATTCTCGCATACACGATCGCGCAGTACGTTACGTTTATTTGGCGGTAGATGTGGTTGCGTATGTATGACGAACACCAATTATATTTTAATATCAATTCGTTTTTCATTTTGATCAAGATATACTCATAAAATATTTAGCAATCTTCTTTTAAATATTGATTCCGTTTTTGTTTGTTATTTTTTTATATAAAGTTTCCGCTGTCACGTTAAATATCAAAGCGTTGCCATACTTTCTTGTGTTTAATTTTTTAAGTTGCTGAAAATAATTTTTTTAAACAGACTTTAAATAAAGATCTTCAATTAATTTAAAGTGTGTTTAAATACATATGTTTGGTGAAAGAAACTCTTAGTCATCAAGCTAACTCCAAAAAGTGCTAACTATGGCTTATTATTTCGGTTAGAAATGGACTGACAAATCTATATACTGTAATAAGACGTTTGCAATTGGCATGGATGGCAATGACCGGGGAAACCGCCTCGGAATTTTTTGTGCAATTTGTCACGGGTATTCAGCGCATAGTTTTGCATATTTTGGCATTTACAGCATTTTTTTTTTATATTGAAGAGCATATTTTAAAGTTTTTTTTTTTTAATTCTTAGATCTGATAGTTTATTGACATTTTTTAAAAATATATTTTGAAATATTCTCACAACTGCCAGTTCTATTTTGTATACCCTTCATTTGAAACGTGTTGATAGATTTTCGCCATCTGCTTTTAATTTCCCACCTACATTTCCTTAAGCCAAATCAATTTGAAAATATGGTGTTCCGGAAGTGTTATCTTTTAAATATTTATTACATCACTTTAATGTAGAAATGTTTATTTATATAAAAGACAATGATCTTTATTTGAAAATCTGAGTCAATATTTTGTTGTTCATTGCAATAATAAGTACCAATAAAATGCTTTGGCCTTATTTTATCCAAATTTTTTATTTCTGATCGAGTATACTTATACTCGTAGTTCTTTTTTTTATTATTCAGTTACTTTATTTCTTGTTTTGTTTATGTTATTTTTATGATATTTTCAATGCAGATCTTATTCAATTGTTGAATATGTTATATTTAAAGAGCATATTTTCTTTGAATTTTTTTACTACTATTCTTAGGGCATATTTTCGGTTTCTTGGTAATAACATTACGATCAAATGTAAATAAGAAATTATTTTGCACGTCTATGCTTGAAACATTGAAAAACAGGAATAGTTTGTCTGATACAATTATGTATACGTTGTTTGCCGGAACATTAATATAGTTGTCGCAAACATATGTTTTCTGCTTGAACTGACTTCAACATAAAGTCATTGTAAAAATGATCACTGTACAATGCTATAACTACCATAACTTTAAAATCTATATAATTAATATGCAAACACGTTTTGTGAGATCCCTTTTACATTGGACATTTTAGATAGCTCGATTTTATTTAAATCGGTTTAGTATTTTGGGAGCTATAAGCGTTTGAAGTTGCTAACAATACATGCACACTTGTTACACATACAAAGTGTGTGTGTGTTTGTCCAATTTGCTTTGTGTAGACATGAGACAGAGTTTTTTCTATATGTATGCATTTTCTAATAAGAGAGAGAGAGATAAGTAAAAGAGTCTTAAGTTGCTTATTTTGTTAAAGGATGCTATACATTATTACGAAAACTTAATAGAAATAAGCAGAGTATTAAATGAGCAATGTGAGGATGAGGCAGAGTCGATATGTCATACGAAGGCTTTATTTAAGAATTTATCGTTAAAAGCAGATTTAGCATACATTAACTAATTTGGAATAAAATTGGAAACCAAAGGACTTCCTTTAAATGAACGTTTATTAGTCCTAGAACACGTAAAAGAAAAACTTAAAAAAAATATTAGGAATAAAATGTTTTTAATCGTTGACCTTAAAAAGTTTTAAAAAATAAACTAAAAACATCTGTATCGACTGATGTTGAACGTATGTTTTCAATATATTCGATCGTTCTGTGCGATAATTGAAATTTTTCAATTTTAAAACTTTAATTTAAAAAACATATGATTATACTTTGTAATAAACATTTGTTTAAAGAAAACTGATTAAAAATGATTAGTCTGTGTTTTTTCGGGTGCATATTTTTGTGCATATCTTAAAGTTTTTTTTAGGAATATTTGCATGCATATTTTAATAATATTTGTGCATATTTAAACTTGCCCTGGTAATAAACTTTCAAAACCAAGCAATGCTAGTAGTAAAGCGGAGATTTAATAGAATTTTCATTATTTGTTCTTCATTATCGCTAAAACTTTTAGTTGTATAAGCAAGAATAATTAAAAAAAATTTAGCAGCCATGCTCCCAATTTACCTTTCTTGGCTTAAGAAACCTTTTCTAAACACTTGCCTACCCCATGGTGATACATACAGCAGCAGCACCACCATCACCACTACCACCTCATTATTGCTTCTTTTCAACGTCAACACGCAAATATTTTTTATGCTCAAAATTTCTAAACTGTATTGTATAATAGTGGTTTAGTGTTGGTAAAAAAAAGTTTGAAAAAAAGTCGGAAATAAATACTTATCTCTAATACAATGAATAGTAGTTGTAGTAGAAGTCGTGTAAGACCAGCAAACAATTTGTTATAAAAGCTTTAAATTTCTCGCAAAATTTAAAGATATTAAGGATTTTTTAAATTCAATATAAAGGAAAAGCTTTTGATGTTATAAATTAGGGGAGCTTCAATTGCATGCTGGGTTTGTCGTTTCGTCGTCCTTGTAATAGTAGTTGTGGGCTTTAATTGTGGTGTTAGTAGATGTAGTAGTAGTTGCTCAACGGCGAAAATAACATTTTGTATTGACTGTTGTTGTTTTTCTGTATACCAGGAATATTTTTTGGTAAAATACTAGTAATAAAATAACATGATGATGCCAATATGTACACGCTTATTCGAGTTTATAGTCCCATGAACAAGTAAGTAATAGCACTTCTTGTAATTTTTACATTAATTTTTTATTTATGTATTTATTCTTTTAAGATTTTTTCTTAGTTTTTCTTTTGCATTATATTTTGTTACTAATTCAGATTTTTTTGTTGTTGTTCGTTTGTTGCTTTGTCTGTGGAAGACTGAAAAGGAAAACTTGCTTATGTATTAATTTTGTCGATTATAAGTTTAAAATGTTTTTTTGAAGAACAAAACCAAAAAAAAAACACTACAAAAAGAGATTCATATTTTTTATATTGGGTTGTTGCAAGAGGCAGCCAGCAAAAGCAAACAAAACAAAAGAATAAAAATCAATATTATGAAATACATATTAGAAAAAATAATAATGTTTTTTTTTTCAAATTTATTTTTTCTGTTTGAAATTGTTTAAATGGAAAGGAGTTTGTTCGTTTCTTTGTTGTAGTTTTTTTTTCATAATTATGTATATTATTTTCGAATTATTAAATGGAAAGATGAGTGTTTTATTCTTAACAAGATTTTTCATTAAAACTTAAGGATTTTTAGAATTTACAGATGCAAATGTTTCTTGTTATTTTAGGACTCCATTTTGGAAAACACAACCTTTCTAAATCTTTGAAGTTTGTAAGGCAGAAATAGAAACTTTATTCAAATTTTCAGTACTTTTCACACAAATTTGCTTTTGATTGTGTACAAGTACCAGTAAATTTTTATTGCAATTTGCATTATTATTAGTTTGGTTAAAGTTTTCCCTTGCACCACTAACATCTCATTAACCAGCAGTAAACCAAATTTTTATATACTGAACCAAAAAACTATCCTTCTCAAAAAATCATTATAATATATTCCAAATCGCCTTTAAACCAAAGAGACTCCGTGGCGCAACGGTAGCGCGTCTGACTCCAGATCAGAAGGTTGCGTGTTCAAATCACGTCGGGGTCAAGATTTCATCTATAAGTTTTTATTGCACGCATTCCGTTCACTTTCATACTCACAAATTCTTAATAATTAATAAAATTAACTTTCATATGATAATTTCTAATATTTATTTTAAATAACTTTTCTCAATTGTAAAAAAGCACAACCATTTATTTTCAACAACATGCATACACATTTATATATATTAATTAATAACTTTGTATTAAAAAGTACAACTTTAAAGTAATTAGAATAATAAATATTGCACAAGTTTATAATGATGTCATAGGGATACGAACCAGCGTCACTGTTTGTCTTGTTGGAAGTAATTAAAACGTTAAATACGCAGCAGTCATTATTGCACTTGTTATACAAATATAATTGGACTCCGTGGCGCAACGGTAGCGCGTCTGACTCCAGATCAGAAGGTTGCGTGTTCAAATCACGTCGGGGTCATATAACTTCGCATTTCTTTTTGTTTTCGTGATCTAACGAACAGTGGTATATGTGAGTAGAGATGTGCATGTGAGTGGTTTTTTAGCTCACGATCATGCACCCTTACGAAGATAATAACGGTCTGCACTCCAAACAATATTTGAAATTCTCACACACGTTCGCGCAAGACTAAGCTTAAATGCTCGCGATCACGCACGGTCGCGTCGATGTTAGTAGAAACCAATAGTTTACTTTTATATTGTAGATCAAATTGTTTTTAAAACAAAATTTTCAATCAAATAAAACCGAAGTATCAGCTAAATATATCGTCGTTTCGAAGTTATCTTCACGTATATCCCAGAATCAAAAAAATACATGTGACCGCTTCTTCTAAAACCTCAAGACCTAACAAGGAAAACCTGAGGTGTGTGAACCGGGTTCAAGATCCTGAACTTGTGCTGCGGAAGTAGTGAAAGTTTGGCTCATCTAATAATAATTTTTTTGATTATTTTTTTGAAATTTTTTTGACACAATTTCCCATAGAAACATTTTTTGGAGATACGTTAAAATAACTTTGGCACGACGATATGTGTACGTTATAGATAGAAACGGGTAACGCTCACGTGATTGTGATTATTTTTTGTTTCAATCACGTGAGCATCCATGGACGTAAACATAACAAAATTTAGCATGAGTGAGCGTACAAGAGTAGATTTTTGGCGTAAGTGAGTATATATTTAAAGATATACGAAACTTGTTCAACAAAGTTAGGAATGTTATATCGAGAGTGCATGAGAATCGCATTAACGATCGCGCGTGACACAAAATATCACGATATACGTATATAAATAAGAAAAATAATATGCAAGCTTAAAACATTTCAATCTAATTTATATTCAAAATATAGAAAAGTGCAATCATTTCACTCAATTCCAAGTCGTATTACATATTAGTGTCCGAACGAACATTCGGGCTTGGCAAAAAGCTTTGTTAAGCGTTTTCGCCGAATACTGAACTTTGTATAGATTTTTCGTATATGATTTGATATCGTTAAAAAATTGCAGAAATGTGAAACAACAAGTACAGCGTTTTCAAAAGAACACTTTTTATGTGTGATAATTTTATATTCATTAAATAAATAAATTACAAAAATTAAAATTTTTCCATGCAATAAATAAATAAATAAAATTCATTTTGAAAAATCTTCCCAAATTTTGGGATCGGGCTTGGTGCACACTACATTTTATATATGTATATATATTTATTATTTGCAGGCAACTACAAAATCTATTATGCGAGTAGATTAATAATAAAGTTGATGAAATTTTTTCACTTTTAAGTTATTTTTAAGTCAAGAAGTAATGGACTCCGTGGCGCAACGGTAGCGCGTCTGACTCCAGATCAGAAGGTTGCGTGTTCAAATCACGTCGGGGTCATATAAATATTTTTTATTGTAGTCGGTCTCCAGATATGGAAACGTTATCAATAAGGTTGAAATATTTATAACAAAGAGGAAAGTGGATTGCATAGATTGAAAATTAGAAATCAAAACTTGATAGAAGTCAAAATAAACTGTAAGACTCTGATGACAGATGATTTTCGATCATTGATCTTCTTTTTGAATCAATCAACCTCCAATATTAGCGAGTTTGATTATAGATTGGGAGGCTCGAAGTTCAAATCCTGGTTCTGTTTCAGAAAATTGTTTTGTATCTGCATAAGAGAATTATAAAAGAAAATCTAAATTAATTTTTAACAAACGCAAAACTGAATAAAATCACCGGACTCCGTGGCGCAACGGTAGCGCGTCTGACTCCAGATCAGAAGGTTGCGTGTTCAAATCACGTCGGGGTCATATGAAAGCTTTTCGGGCAAGGATATTTATATGAAAAAGAATGTACTTACCTCGATCAGAAAATTCGATTGAGATTTTTTTAATTCAAAGTACAGTTTAAAAGTTTGATTGCTTAAGTTGCGTGAAATTTTAAAAACTTTGCAAAACTGTCGATGACTCAGTAGTGAGCTAAAATGCCAACAAATATTTACTCAAACAACGACGTAACTCAAAAATAAGAAATTATTCTCCTGAAAACGAGTTAAAATTTTTATTTCCTCGCACAGCAATGAAAAAATAATATGTATTCTCCTCTAAAGATATTCCTTTGAATTTTTTACTCTCAGTTTTTGAGTTATGACGTTGTTTGAGTAGATGAGCAATATGAAGTACATATATAATTTTCGCTACTTCTACTTTGGCATTTTAGCTCATTACTTTAACATGGAGATGTCATTGGAGACAAGTAATTTTCACTTTGTCTTACAAAAAAAAACTTAAAAGTGTCAATACTTAAAAGTCATTAAATGTGAGCTGTGAGTATTGAACTTTTTGAACCTTTTGAATTATTTTTCAGTTTTATGCCAAGTGTGTATTTTGAACAACTATTTTATTGCCCGACAAAAATTTGTTTTCACGAACACATATACCCAACTAAAAAAAATCAATTGTATTTGCCAAGGGTTGAACCCTTGATCACTTATAAGTATGATGAGAGCACGCTCCACTACTACACCGCTCAGATATTAATGTTCATTTATTGTAAACTAATGTAGGCTTTATGTAAATAGTATGTGTTGTTCATAATGGGAAGTCATTACAAAACTTTTATCGGTAATATCTTTTGATTGATATCTGAATCTACAATTCAAATATGAAACAAAAATAATTAAAACAACTAAAAATTTATCAAAATTCTAATCAATTAATATAGAAATCTGCCACCTCAGATTGTTCTTATAACTTTCAAAAAAACTTTCTTGCCATAGAAAAACTGAAACTGTGTAAATATTAATTTACACACTTAATACAAACAATAATTTAAGTATAATAAAAACCCCATTCATTTAGTCATTAAGTTTCTAATACCATTTAAAATTTAACTGATTATTAGGAAGGAAAAACTTATACTTGAAAATGAACAATCGCACAAACAAACTTTCGAAGATAAAAAAGTTATTTTAAAAAAATCTAGAATAATGGCGCCTTTTCTCAGCTATTACAGATTAATGTGCTGCCACTGTTACGACTGTTGGCATTATACTGCATTACACACACCTCTGTAAGAGCGTTTGAAAGCCAACAAACCTCCTCAAGTTGCCAGTTGTATGAACCTCCTTTTTTCTTGAAGGAAATTGTTTCAAATGCCGCTCAAAGGCATTAGTTTATGTTAGTGTTACTACGACTATTTTAATGGTATTACAAACATTCATTCACTTGATAAAATCGCATACACATAAACACACAGATGCAAATACACATAAATGTTTTATAGAAGAAAAAGTAGACGGCAAAACTTCATTAGCAAAAGCGGCAAGATGGGAAAATATGTAGTATGAATAGCAGCGAATGAGCATTATTTTCAAAATTCAAATTTACGAGTTTTAAGCTAAGAACTCTGTTCCGTTTCCTTTTAGTGGAGGAATGGGTTGCTGTTTCTTTTTTTTCCTTAACTTTCTTACAGAAAGTTTACATTTTATTTCTATACAAAATGTTTATTGTCGCAGAGTTGGGAGTATTTCTAGTTGAAGAGGTTTGTTCTCTACACTTTACTCTTACTTTCTTACTATTTAAAATTATTATAACTGCCTTTAAGTTTCCCCGTAGGATATCATTCCCTATTGTTGGTAATCTTTATTTTAACAGAGTTCTAAAGGTGTTGGGTAATTAAGTTTTAGCAGTTTTGGTTAACTCAATTACCATAAGTTTTATAATTTGAAAATTAGAACTTTTAGGAAGTGTCAAATTTATGTGCACTTCTATAAACTTTAACAGCATAACAAATACTAAGCAACAGTTTTGATATAACGTGCTACGATCTATTATTTACATGATATTTGTGGTCTTTTCTCATCGCCTCTGCGAGAGATAACCATATCCTCAAATTGGTCAAAGAGGATAGTCATTGTGGCATGTAACGGCATCCTTTTTGATTTCGACTTTTTGATCACTTTCGACTTCGTTTTTCTTAAATTCGATTTTGAGTCGAGTTTTCGATGTATTTAAATTTTTTAAATATTATTTCTTTGAAAATTTATTTTTCGATATTATATAAAAAAAATGATTTTTCTGACAAGATTTGTAAAAATCTTTTTTTGTAGTTTCCAAAAATTCAATTTGCTTTGAAAATTTTCACTTTTACTTTTATTTCTATAGCTACATTTTTAGACGAATTTTTGACTTTACTTGAAGAAGTTATTTTTTTTAAATGTATTCCTTTAAATTCGACAATTGTGCGAATTTTTCAAATAATTTTTTTAAACCGAAAACGTTATCAATTCGATGCTTATAACCCCGCCAATTATTAACCGATTATGTTTTTTTCTCCTTTTATTTATTTACGTGGATGTACAGATCGATCACGTTGTAAAGTGGGCAGTGACACGCCCATACAAAGTAAATTAATATTCTTTTTCAAACCTTCTACTTAACCAACTCTTCTTTAACTTGGCATAAACATTAAGTTCCCGATACAATCTTAAATTATGATTATAAAAGTGAGCAGTGACACGCCCATGCAAACCAAATTTAATTTTCGACAACTTCTGCTAAACCGAACCTTATTATCGCGATAAGAAAAATGGACAGCACTGGCGGCCTAACGAAATAAATATTATTTTTAAATTACTTTTACGTAACCGATTCCTATGAAACTTTGCACATACCTTAAGTTTTCAGGCCAATGCAGTAATATTATTATGAAGTGGGCATTGCCACTCCCATGCAAATAAATATTATTTTTTTAGGTACTTTAACTAAACGGATTCTTATGAAACTTTGCACAAACATTTGGTTCTAGTGACAACATAACATTATGGTATGAAAAGTGGGCAGGATCATGCCCAACTAAACTTAATGTTATTATTCAAATACTTCTACTTAAACGATTCTTATTAAAGTTTTCACACACATTTCGCCATCTTTCAAGAACTATTTTTTAAATTTATTTGTTGAAAATTTTATTTACATATACACGAATTTTAATTTACTTATTTGGAAAAATTTACTTGTTTCCATTCGATTCATTTCGATTTTTTGATGAGTTTTCGACACATTTAAAAATTCGTTTATTAAATTTAGTTGTGGAAATTTAGACATTTAGATGAGCCTTATGCTGGCTACACACATTGCAACGTGTTTATGCAATACGTTTGTCATTCATGTTTCATATTTTGATACAGACACTGCAACCAAGAATGAAACCGTGAACGCAACATCATTTCTGTATTTTGTATTCGCACTGAACATCGCGCAAGAAAGAAACGTAGTTGAAAAAATGAGCCGTGAGCTAAATGAAACAGCGGCAATTATTATTATTGATAAATTGTTTTATGAATAGGATGAATATGAGGTACAACCAAAGAAAGAAAAAAATTCGTATTTAAAAAAAGAAGAGTTTTGAAATGAAAGATTACAGAAATTATGTGCGAATAGATGAAAAAACTTTTCTTAAATTATTAGACATTATAAAACACAAAATTAAAAAGCTCATTAATTTTTTGCGTTATTGCCAAAAAAACAAGCATATGCACATCTTGCTGGTTTTCAATGAATTAAACTAGTAAAACGAATAAACAAGACTACACACTATGCAACCAAAATCAATGCAACCAGAAAATATCAAAATATTTCGATGTTTATGAAACCTCGAATGCAACACGAAATGAAATCATAAACACGACTACAGACTATGCAACCTACAATGAAAAAAGCCTGGTTGCATAAACACGTTGCAATGTGTGTAGTCAGCATTAAACATGATTTTAATTTTATTCGAATTATTTATGCGTAATTTTTTGCTAATTTCAAATTGATTTTTTCACCTCATTATTTCTCAATAATAATAATTAAAAAATATTATTAACTGAATTTTTCAAATTCATTTCACAAAATCGCGTAAGACTAATAGTTTCAATTAATCTAAACCGAAAGTAATTCAAATAAATTTGTAAGCCATCATTTCCAAAATTCGTCTAAAAACAAAATTTTTAACAAATAGAATAAAAAAAAATAAAAAAAACTTTGGAACTTCTTACAAAAATCGAAATATAAAATTAAAAATTCTTACAAAAATCGAGATAAAAAACAAATAAAGTTTGAAAATAATGTCGAAAATTGGTGCAAAATTCAAATTTACAACAAGTAAAATTAAAAATTTTTTTTTAGATAATTATAAAAAATTCACCACATAATTAAATTATAAAACAAAATATTTCCAAAACTAATGCTAATTTAAATTAGCTTCTTCTGTCTGATTTCTTTCTTATTAAAAAGAATATTACATATTCCCTGAATTTTATATATTTTTTTCTTATATTTATTACTTTAATTACAATAAAGATTAATTTTCAGTTTTGAAGTATTTTTTTAACAAACACAAACTGCTTAAGTCCTTGTGGCTTGTCAGGAGAAATACCCAGGGTATTGGCGAGAATCGAACCTGCGACTATTAGTTTATTGGCCACCCAGTCCTCGTATTTGAGTCAGATTTATAACTTTCAATTGAAATTTAGTTCTTTTTATTTGCTTTTTTAAATCAGATTTTTAGATGATCTTTGAAAAAAATTTTATATATTATATTTGTTTTGACAGTATTTTTTTTAATTAAATTTAATTTGTTTAAACAAATTTTCGTTCGCATCGGCATCTGTCTATTCCGGTATAAGCAAATTTTTTTTATTTATCTTTAGAGCTCATCGTGATTTTCCGATTCAAACGCATTATAACCAACAATACCACGTCATGGTTGGTATTTTCCCATTTATCTAAAAATTTTTCTAGTCGCCAAAGATGCCTTTTCGGCCAACATTATGGTGCTCTCTTAAAAACTTTCCTTAGCCCATTCAATGAACAAACGGCGTTGTCTGTGGTCATTAGCTTCTACCTGTTTACTCAGTTGTATAGTCTGAGGCTGCCAGGTCAAGTCCCAACGTAAAATTCGTCAAATTAAATTCTAAGAAAGCCAAGCAACAGACTACATCAGGTTCAACTGCACATTCCAATGGACACCGTCGATAATCTCGGCCGATCTGGCTTTCTTTTGACATGCAAGTGTTTGCTGAGTGTTTACCGAAGCGGTTGTGCAGAATTTTGCCCACCAAATTTCATTTGACACGAAGCATTGACCCACTTGTTGAAAATTTCAAGTGCCTGTGATCGCCCAGTTGCCATGCAACACAAATATGTAAGTACTTTGTTGTGTGTTGAACTAGTCTTATCTACATATATATGAATTAAAAAAAAAACTTGTCGGGTTAAGATTGGGAGAATATCTCGAATAATAAATTTATCTAATGCGTTCTATAGTTTATATAAAGTAAGCTTATGAAAAGCTTAAGAGTCTTTACATTTGACGGAAATTCTGGGATCTTTTCGCCAATATCGTGGGATCATACTTATGTAGTTGATGCATCTGTAGTAGTCGGGAGATAAAATAAGAAAAAAAGCGATTAAATATTTTAAGCTTCTGTCTACCTTCGGCTGCCCCCACCCACTTTGTTCCTCCTCTACAATTTATATATTAAACACTACTCTCACTGCAGCCATTAAATAAGTTTTTTTACCAATTTTTTATTATTATTATTATTTTTTTGGTTCGCTGTAATAAAAAATTGTTGTGTAGATACTAAATTTTCTAGTTCTGCTTACTTCTTTTATTTGATTTTTGTGTTGGGCGTGTGTGTGTGTGTGTGTGTATGCATTTGTGTTATTTTTTAACTTTGGCTGGCATTAGTGTTTATATTTTTTTGAAAAGACGATTTATGTACAGTTCGTTAGGGGTAAGTTACGACTATGGCAGCACAGCCGCTCAGACGTCGCTGATAATGTGTTCGTACGCTCGCTGGCTGGCTGACTCTAAGATGCTGTTCTATATTGTTGTATCAATGTCTGTAGATTTCTGTTTTGTATAGAATCAAATTTAGAATAAGTACAAAAACGATAGAATATAGTGTTGCCTAAGGTTTGTTTCCCAAAAATAAAAGAAGTTCATGAAAAAATTTAAAACTGAAAGCAGAAGGAAAAAAATGCTGCTTTCGATAGGTGAGTGAGCACATTTTAAACAAGAAAGCAAAGGCAAAAATAAAAAATTAACTAAGCGGCGGGAGGGTTGTAGATACTTTTAGTTGTAATAAAAAGAAACGAATTACAAAAGGTTGCGTTAGTTTAGATATTTTTTTTAAAGACATTTACCCGCTTTATTTTAAAGTCACTGAGAGTTTGTTGATGAGGTGGTGGAGAGTAGTGCGGTGTTCTGGGAAAAGTAGTCTTAAATATTATTTCGTGGCAGTTGTAGAGTAGTGTTTATTTGGTATTATTGCCGCTGCTGCGGGGGAGGGGGTTGCTTGGTTTCTTTGCACGCTGAGGTGGGTATAATAAATTTCAAACTATAAAGCAACATTTTATGGGGCATTAAAGTAAGATTTTACAGTTTTTGTATTAGAAAAAATAAAAAAAACCATTTCGTTTTCTTACTTTTTTTTTATACATACTTTAAACAGCCATAAAATTTTCTTGTAACGCAGTTACAATCTTATTGTTACATTCGTATTTTACATTTTACATCCGTACAATAATAATTTTAGTAGGCAGGCAATAAAATTAATACTTTTAGCTATAACTATAGAACTGTAAACAATTTTTTTTGAAGTTTTTCTTTAAATAAAGCAATAATATTTTACAATTTGTATGTATGACGCTCTGAGGTCCTCACACCACTGTTTAGGTATTGAATTTGTATGTGTGTATGTGATCGTGCTGTTAGTTTATTTGTAATGTTTTCTTTTCTTCGATGTTTTATGTCTAAGCTTAGACTCTAAAGGATTCTTAATTAATAAACAGACCAGTTGGATATTTTATGTATTGTTTTGTTGATGAAGAAACTAAGAGGATATTTTGAAGTATTTCATTGAACTGCTTGCGAAAGTCAAATATTATATTGTAAGACACGTTCAGAAGTTTCTAACTTTGGTTCACACGTTAAGAGTAGTCACTGTCAAATTTATGATTCAAAAAATAGTTCCAAAGTACAGGTAGATCTCACTGAACACTTGTTTCCTTGAACACGGCCTAGGTAAAATAAGGTTCATATTTTGTAACACGTTCTTGGTTAAAATGGAAAAAATCTTCGGTTTTACTCGGTTGTTCATTTATGTGTGTACTTTTTTAAACTTGACCCATTTATTGAACTGCTCACAACATTTAAAATAGAGTTTGAAAAATGCATTTTACCATACAAAGAACTTTAGCCAAACCTTTCGAATTCAAAAATTACAGATTTTTAATGAAAAAAAATAACAATATTTAATGATGAAGAATAAATTTTATGATGACACATTTTGTACGGTTTGATGTCGTATGTGAACTCCAATGAAATATGTTTATGGCTAAAATGGGCTTTTTTGAAATAGTAGAACGTAGCTCTTCTTTTTGCACTGCTTTCTTGTGTCGCTTAACACGATTTTGGTTAACACGGGATTTTCGTGGAAAACGAGGTCTACCTGTAATTCTTTTGTATATTTCATTAATTTGAAAAAAGTAAAAAGCTTACTTCTAAAGATTTCTACAATTCACAAACTATTGTTATAAAAACAATATTAAAGCGTATTTATTTATAAAAAAATATTTAAATTTTTCGACCTTTTTATTGATATTTTGTTAAAAGCAATAAATATTAATAGAAGTTTCAAATAAAATTGAGAAGTTATAAGTTTAAGAAGAATAGAATAGCATTTCAGCAGCAAATCATGAACTACAATTATCTTAAGAGAAGTGATGGCATGAGGCGAATTATGAATAGATATACAATTGAAGGGAAAGGATCAAATCAATTAAGGGCAACGATTACATTTCTTATTCTTATCAGGTATAATTCGTAATCTTTTTAAGGATTCTACTAAAAATTGTTTCAATCTTTTTGAGATTCATGAACAAAAAGGTTTTCAACAATCAATTTCAAGAAATGTTACCATACAGCAGATTTTGAAAATACAACAGTACGAACATTGTTTCATGATAGAAATGTTATAAATTATTAACACACCAAGAGGATAAAGAATGCACTTTAAAAATGATCCACCTCAAAGCTATAGACATTTCATTTTTAAAAATATGACTAATATTTAATATGACATTTACACCAGATCTTCTGAAACGAGCTGCAAATGCAAGGAATGTGAAAAACTGAAAAAATGACGAAAATTCGCAATAACTTCAATCATTGATAAACAAAAATGTTTAATATCATTTCGAAGTCGATGAAACAATAAAAAAAAGTGATCAAAATTGTAAAAAAATGCGAAATCCGAGAAAATTTGAAAAAAGCTTTGAAAAAGCCGTAAAATCTTCTAAAAAGACCGAAAAATGTACGGAATGTGAATCCATATCACATTCTTTAAGTTTTTACCTCCATTTAGGAAGCTTTACGCCTGATTCAAAATTTTTCAACTTTTCGCGGTTTTTAACTATTTTCGCGATACAAGTGATTCTTTGTCATTTTATTACTGCATTGAAATATAGTTTTTGAAAAAACGTAACTTTAAAAAAAGCAAAAAAACTAAAGTGGCACCTCTGAAATTTAAATGAGTCAGTTTCTTACTATGTAGCTGTCGTTTTCTAAATAATTAAGTAGCTGGCAATAAGGCGGCATTTGCAGCCCGCGAAATTTGTAGTCATGTAGCCGTGTAGCCTGCTGTCGTGAATGTGCTTATTGCTTAAGTTTTTTATTGTTAAAAAAGTAAATAATTGTTATTAATAATTTTATATACATACATATGTAAATAAATTTCTGAAGAAGCTTTCCATAGAGAAAGTTTTTATTTTCTTATTGTTGACTTTAAGCGTGGAGAAGTTTTTTAATATCATATTTATTTATC
Organism: Gymnocheta viridis; assembly: GCA_956483585.1. Lineage (NCBI taxonomy): Eukaryota > Metazoa > Arthropoda > Insecta > Diptera > Tachinidae > Gymnocheta > Gymnocheta viridis. The sequence continues at coordinate 19,325,554 of OY101441.1, read as the reverse complement.
TTTTTTACTAATAATTCGATTAATTTTAATATAATTTGTAGTACATTTGGCTTGAGGGGGAGATTGTTGAATTATATGGAAACGCCGCATTTCAATCCAAATGTAAGCAACACTGTAGTTCTATGTTTTACTAATGTCAAAATATATTTTGCGTCTAAATAATCTATATGTATATTTTTTCTAGTTGAGATAGAAACGTGCATTAAATCACATCTAAATATTTTAGTCACTAATGCTATAGAATAGAATCTTTGAATAAAATTTATATTGTTGAATTAAACGACACCGTGTTTCACTGTGTATATGGAAGATATAGAATCCTTACACAAGGTATAAGCCAACACAATGCAAGCCTGCTTTAATAAAAACTTTCAACAAAAAGTTGTGTTTTAATTTGAAAATTCTTAATAATATTTATGTAAATTCTTATAAATTCAGGAAATTTCTGGAATGAAAGTTTTTTTTTTTTTGCTTTCAACTTTTCCTACCAGCCCTCTATTGTGTGTTTGTTTCAAACTAGTGCCTGTCTGCTATTATTTTTATTACTTCTTTCAAATTGTGCTTTATTTAGATAAATCATTCGGCTGTTTGGTATATTCTTTTATTTAGTTTTAGTATGTTGTTACCTCTTATTTATTCTATATAAAAAAATAACAATACATTGTGTGTTTTCTACCATCAAGGCCAGTCTTAGTCCATTTTTTTAGATTTATGTTGGTGATTATTTCTAAGTTTTCTTGCCTGTGCTTTTATTTATCTCCTCTATTTCTTGCTTTTGCTAGTTTAGTTTCGCCTTAGCCCCCACAGTCGCACCGTGATGAAGAGCATAAAAATGAAATAAATAAAAAAGGTTAAACCAAGCTGGATGTCTTCAAATAAGAATCCTCTTTTTATCCGATTCTAAAGTTACTGTTTGCGTTTCTGTTGTTGTTGTTGTTGCTGCTGTCGCTTTTTTCGGTGGTCGCTCTCATTATAACAATTTTCGTTCTACTTATTGTTATTGTTGTTGTAGTTTTGTGTTTTGTTTAGTTCCTCATTTTTTAATGACCAAGCTTTTTGAACAAAAAACTTTAATAATGGGTTTTTATTTATCTCCGTATATTTGTTTTTATCCTAAAGGAAGTAGCTGGAGCAGAATACTTTCAAACTTAACAACAACTTTAATTTTCCTAAAAATATAATATAATGGAATAAGGTATTCGTTTTTTAGGAAATTTTATCGATTTTTGCTGATAGATAATTATAGTTGCAAGCGGCGGTGAGGGTTGGTTGTAACTTAATGTCATTTAAACGGGCTCCATCAGCATCTACTACGATACTCGTACTGACTTAAACTCCTCTTTCCGGACAAAAAAAAATTGCCTTCGAGCAACACTCTACCTTTCACTGACATGGCAGAGCATTTCAATATTAGGATTACAATTCACAGAGTAATATTGTGACGGGCGAGTTTTCTAAACGAAGCACAACCATACTGCCTACCGACCAAAATCTGTCAAAATTTGCATTACAAAAAAATTTACACATTTATATGAAGACGATTATAAAGCTACACGACCACCGTTGCTGCTATCTACCGCTGACAATGTAATAAAAAATATGAAATGAATGATAGTTTAAAAATATTTAACGTTATTTAATTTATTATAAATTAATTGACAGTTAAGAGGTTTTAAATATACTAGAGTTTGCTTACGGGTCGAAATTCGACCGCCAGTTTAAACGTATACCTATTTTAGTTGCATTCCTTTAAAGACAAAATTCTGCCTAATTTCCCATTCCCCATGGAAATAAAAACGATAAACAAAATAAGATTGCATTCAAACAGGCACATTTATATTGTAAAATTTTTGCTTGCAGCTAACACATCCATACGTAATGAACATGCACATCCATATTTAATTCTCATCTCTTTCAATTCAGATCTCTTTTTCTTTTTCAACTTCACTCATTTGAAAAGAAAAAATCTTATTACTCGTATACATATACTTATGTATGTAGGTACTCTTAAGCACTCTCATTGCTTTGCTTACGTTTTAACTTGAACCAATACTTACATAAATGAATGTACGTGTATATTTTAAGCATTTGTAGTGGTGACAACTTTAAACCCATTTACTTCTTTAATACTGAACTGTTTTTAATAATATATAATCGGGTCACTAAAGGTCAACAGTCCCTACCGTTTGTTAAAAGAATGAAGAAAAGTGGTTGGCAAACAAAGGAGAAAATGGGATCTAAAAATTTGTCTTTGTCTATTTCTATTGTTACGTTTCGACCTTTTATGTCAATTTAAACCGTCATCCAATCGAAGGCATTCGTTCCTGTTTACAGTTGCCATGAAGATTTTTCATACAGATTTCTCGATCCATCTTGTAGATTCCGTTAGTTTAAGTGCTACCAAATTTGCAAACACGCTGTATTTTTATGTTCGTTACATTTGAATCTACATTTGAATTTTGTAACAACATAATAGATGAAATGATTTGTTATGAAATTTTTGCATGATACTGTAAGTACGAGTATAAATTACTGATAACAATTACGTTTGCTTGCATTATTGTTGCGGCAAAGGACATCTCGGCATATGTGGCTTTTCTGTAGATTAAAGTAAACTATGTCCATCCGAATTGTCTTAAACAAATATTCTTCGTCCTTTTATTTTCACCCGTGTCTTCAATACGCGTTATATTCACCATGCGAAGCCACCAACTTTGATTAGTCGATTCAAATTTTGTATTCATGTTATAAGCGCTCTTTTAGCAATGCTTGTCAAAAAATTCACAAATATTCCTCAGTCACTATTTTAGCAAAATAAATAGTAAGAATTTTAATATATTATAGGGAAACGTTAAATTTCAATCTCAGCTGTTTAGAATGTCGTTTTCAATATAATTAAGTAGCTGGCAACATGGAAACTAGTACAGTCAACGGCATTTGTAGTTATGCAGCTGTGTAGCTGCAGTCATCTATGTGTTTAATATATGAGACTTCAAAATTGCATGATAATTGTGGCCCGCCTGAACACAGAATGTATCAGTTCTCTACGTCAATGAAATAAAAGCGAAATAACAATATAAATATGTGTAATACCCGTTTATTGCCTATTGGAATAATACAATCAGCTGTTAGCAGTCGAACATAATGATTACTACTAGTGTTGGCAAAGTATTGAGCAGTGGGTACCGAGTATTTAAGCAAGTTGAGTGACTAAAATAGTGGATAAAAATACATCACTGTATAAAAAGGCAACTAGCTGTAAGATTCTTTAATCAAATCAAAACTAAATAATTTTTTAGAACAATTAAATTATTTCTTAAGTTGTTGTTAACGTTATCTTAAAAGTTAGCTTTACATTTATTTTTTATTTAATTATAAAAGACATACAAAACCAATAATAGTTGAAGATCTATTTTTTATTTTTGAAGAAACTACTTCAATTTGCAGACAAAAACTATGCGTTAAAAATTAAAAAAATCCGTTAAAAGTATCGAGTAGTATTGAGTACCCAAATGAAAAGTTTTGAATATTATTGAGAAATGAAAAGTAGTACCACTAATTACTACAACTGCATACAAGGCCGCTGAAGAGGAAAAAAGTATATGACACTTCTTATTTCTCCCACTTAAAGAGAAAAAGAATGATTACCAAGGATCCATTTGACGTTCACACATTAAACTGCAACGTATTGTGATCTCTATGACATGTTCTGGTAGGCTCTATGGTGGAAGCTCTCCACGGGCATATATCTGTGGCAATGCAATCTATCAAAAGATCCAAGTGAACTCGATACGATCGCTATTAAGTTCAGTGCCCGGTGCGTTCGGATATTTGGCCACAACAAATAAGTTATTCGACTTTACTAAATATATTTCTTTCATGCTTCAGAAATAAGCCTTAAAATATTTTCAAATGGTAAACTTGTTCGACTATTATTAATTTACAAAAATAATTGAAAAAAAATGTATAAAATTATTATTATTTTTTAAAAAATATATTATAATCAAAACTACAATAAACTAAAGAAGCAAAAAAGCTGGCAGTTTTCGGCTTAGAGTTATAATAATAATAATGATTTAAAAAAAACCAAACTTATATTTAGTACACTACCAGCTGCGAAAGTTAAACTAAAACATTAATAACATCCATGATTTATTATAAGTAACAGTGCCGGATTGCAAATTAAAGTTGTTGGATTAGATTTTTGTGTAAGTGTGTGAATGAGCTCTTGATAAAAACAAATATTTACGATTTATATGCACTAAACACCCACCCAAACCCAAATCGAAACCGTTTAAGCTGCTGCGAGTTCTCTCCTTCTATTAAGAGTTTTTCCCGGATAATTTTGTTTCTATTTGAATTTGAATTTATAACATAACTACTTTTTAAAACTGCCACAAATGTTGCAATACATTCTTCTACAATCTACTTCTACACTACAGCTTTATTTTATTTTAACTTCTTTACAGCTTTTGCCAGCTAAAGATTCTTTCTTCTTCTATTGCCGAACATGGCATAATTCTTTTGTTTTTTTTTGTATGTATTATTTTACTTACGAGCATTTTGTTGTTGTTCCCATCTTCTATATATTATAAATTTTTTATTTTCTAAATTCCTTTACATTTTTATGGCATACTTGTGCTTATTGCTAGAAAATATTTGTGCGAAAGCGAAAAGCTGCAAGTTTGAAGGAAGTAAAACTGAATACAAAAAGTGTCTAGAAGCAAAAAAAGAAAACGCAAATTATATCATAACTTATATAGTGCGCCATCTGGGATTTAGTTACTTCGGTAATAATTCTTTCTTTTACTATGACGATGATGATGATGACGATGACGACGACGACGACGATGAAGAAGACGTAAATTGTATTGAAGAGCAGGAGGCTGACAGGGCGCGTGAAGGTAAACGTTATGACTTTTTCCGCGTTTATTTTTTAGCCGTTTAGAGGTGGCTGCTGCTTGCTGCCACAAGAAACATAAAAATCTTACTAAGAAATGGTGTCCTGATAAAAGAGGAAAGTAATTCATTTGATGGGGAAAATAGTAGTGGCTATAGTCTAAAGCAGTGGAATAGAATGTTGAATAGAAAGAAAATAACAAGTAGTAAAAACGATTACAACAATAGCGAATAAATATGCAAGAGGAAAAATGGAAATGGAAAATATTTTCTAATAAATTTTCTCGATGTGAGAGTAAGTTAGACAGTTTGCCAAGGAATGAATTCAATAACTAAATATATTTTTCTAAGGCGTTATGCTGAAATATTAGTGGCAAAAGAAAATAAAATTAATACTATATTACAAACATATACATATATCTATTAGCCCTATTCATAATTTTGTGCATTTGAGATTGCATATTTTTGCAATTATAAACATTTTCCAGCAATCCTGAACGGCCTTGTTGATTTATTTTGGGATACTTTTTTGCAAAACACGAAATTCATACTCAGCTGTGAAAAAAGATTTTTTTATTTATTTAAATTTACATGGAGACCTTTTGTTGTAATCTCTTATATTAACATGTATTGAACAAAGAACAGCAATTTTTAGTTGCATTGTTTTTAAAATATTAAATAATCTTCCGTATTATTAATAGGCAAACATGTTTTTTGAGATCCCTTTTACTGAACCTATTTCGGAAAGATTTATGTTATTTTGATGGAGATTTTAGATAGATGTGCACAGTCTTAATTTTATTGAAATCGGTTTAGTATTTGGGAGCTATAAGCGTTTGAAGTTGCTAACAATACATGCACACTTGTTACACATACAAAGTGTGTGTGAGTGTTTGACAAATTCGCTTTGTGTAGAAATGAGACAGAGTTTTTTCTATATGTATGTATTTTGTAATAAGAGAGAGAGATAAGTAAGAGAGTTTTAAGTTGTTTATTTAAAATGATTATTGTTATGTAAAAAACGATATCATCGTTATATTCAAAATTTAAAACAATTTAAGACCAAAGCGCGAGCTCTTAAATTAAAAATAAATTAATAATATTTTACAGAGATCTAATGCCGATAAAAATACAACATATTTATACTATTAGAAGTCGATACGAGAAAAAACATTTTTTTGACCCACCCTAATGTAAATACTCCCATCGGATCGTAAGCTGCCAAAATCATTTATTCAGTTGCAAGACTTTTAAATATTTGGGGGAATTTTTCACAAACAAAAACAGAAAAGGTATTGGGCTTTTGTGAAAGATCACATTCCTTAATGTGTCTGAAGACTTCTTGTTATTGTTTTTGTTATTATTTTTATAATTGTTGGTGCGCATATTGTTACATTTTTATTTTGTTCCTTTTTTGTTGTTGTTGTGAAATATCTTACTTTTCTAGTTGGGAATACTCGTACAAAGTTTCTTGAATTTGTTTTCTATTCCCTTTTTTACACTATACACACGTACACATGTACAATAACATAAAATAAAATAAAAAGTTTTCTGCCTCCCACAATAAACTCAACAATGACTACCAAACCAACATACATACATACATATTTTCTAGCTAAACGGAAGTGAAAACTTAAAGAAGGACAAAAGAAGAACAGAAAAGGAAGGAGGTACGAGTAGCCTTTGTAAAAGGCCACTCAAGTAACTCTAAGAATGTTTAAACTATTTACTTGAATAGCCAGCTTTACACAAACAATCATAATATTTTCTAAATTTATTGAAAGCAACTCGCTTTTCTTGTTTCTCTTTATTTGTATCTGATTAAAAATATATGTATGTAGAATGTTTATTTTAGCAAATTGTTGATGTAGATCGATAGACATTGTTAGTGGATTGTGGAGCATATTTTTCAATTATTTTTAAACTACCCAACTCCTGTCTCATCTAATGTTACGCTGCCAACTTCTATTCAAAATTTTCTGATTTTATTTTTAATTTTTTTTCTTCTAATTTATTTATTTAATTTATTCTGTTAAAAAAAGTTAAAAGTAAAAGTATAAAAAAACATGCTTAAAAAATGGCGCGATATTGTACATATTGTCCTCTTCATCGTCATCCTTTTGCGACGTTTTATAGAACACGTTGCAAAATAACTCATACCTTTGCAACTGATTGTTCTTATTTGTGTAGAAAACTTTGTTTGAGATGCAAAGAAAAAAAGGGTTTTTTTTTTGAAATTTTAGAATTATTTTCGGGAGAGCGTGAGCGCTACACAACAGTACAGTGGAGGCGGTAAATGTGGTAACAGTAAAAAAATCAAAATTATGTGAACTATTTTTTAGCACTTACGCCAATTTCAGATGGGTCTTTTGTTTTAAAGGATTGTTTATTAAGTTGGACAAGTTTCTGTGTTAAATGTGAACCAAATGGAAGTTCTATAATTCTACTTTTATTTAGAAAATCTCATCAAGCATTACAAAAATTGCTTTTGGCTCACAATGAGTTAATAGATTTAACAGATTTTCAATACCAGTCGAAAGGTATTTCAAAGTATGTACTTTAAAATGATGTCAATATTTTTATTGTAAGTTAAGATCAATTAAAAATTTTGTACCCTCTAACTCCGAAACGAGGTGACAGCTTTGTTTGTTTAGAAAACAGGTTCCGAAGTTATCAAAACACTTGTTAAATTGTCAAAGATGGTAGAGTTCAAAGTCTCTGCAGCGTACAGCGGACACTTTAATTTTTCGCCATTTATCTCAAAAACAGTTGATCGTAGAAAATATTGTTTTTTGCCAACTTTATAGGAAATATTGTTGTAAGCGAATTTCTCTTAACAGCGCATTGCAAATGAATGACATTTTATTTGATTTAGGAGGAGAAATACTCCTTTTTCCTCTGCATCCGCGCCTGGCTGGCTCAAAGACAATTTTTAAGAAAGATAACTTCAGAAAACTTAAAACTCTTCAGTATTGAGAAATATTTTTACCTTCACTGTTCCTGAAATTTTCGTCAAAGTTCTTATAATGAAAAATCCAACATACAATGAAATTTTATATCTTGTGATGAGAGAAACTTCAGTTGATTTTTTTTTCTGTTAGTAAGTAAACTCCTTGCAGTGAGTACGTCTTCATGTCATAGTATTAGTGTTTTTGCTATTTTTATTGTTGTTGTCCTTCAATATCGTCTCATCGTAAAGGTATTCATCATCAAAAACAAATAACAAAGATATTGACGGGATAAAAACTCTTAGAGCGCGTGCCAAACGGAAAAACAAAAAAATCCCGAATAAAAGAATTATGAAATTAAGTATAAAAAATAATAAAAACAATAAAAAATCTAAACATTTTTTATTTTAGTCTTTTTGATAATCGGAAACAGGAATTTAAAAGTACGAATAAAAATAAAAATATGAGATAGGAATATTAATTTTAATGGAGTTGAAAATCCTTAGAGTGGTTCCTTATTTACCTGGTTAATAGTTTTTAGGTTACAAGGTTTTGTCAAATCTAAAATATCTGAATGTACTTTAGCCAAAATAATAATAACTTTGAATTAAAATGCACTAATCTGAATACACATTGTGGAGTGACTGATGTCATCATACAGACACATGAAATTCAAAATGTACATGCAAGACATGGTCACGACAACATTTTATAGTTGTGGCAAATGAAATATAGTTGATTTTAAATATATATTTTTAACATAACTTCAGTCACGATGAACAATTAATAGCTTATAAAACTTGCAAACTGAATTTACTGACATTCAGCTAAAGATTTTTAAAATAATTATATCATCGAGAATTATGTAACGTTCACGTATAATTATAATTATACTTCTGTTCCGGTTCCGGTTCATCATCATAGTCAAGGTTGTCACAGAATCATCCAATGCAGTCCGAATTGGGTTTGAAAAGCCGAGCAAAAAATACTTTTGCGCAATGAATTTCAATAACAATAATATCTTTATATTTTATTATAATATGATATGGTAAACCATTGTTATTTACTTAGACAATAAAATGGTTCCGAGAACGTCTATAGCTTAATAATATAACCTGGCTCATAGATTGTTGTCACCTCAAGCTTATTTTCTCTTTGCGTTTAGCTTCGTCTTAAGACGAAAATTCAGTCGCGTGTAATTTTGTAATGAAACAAGATATCTATATAAAGTTTGTTTCTGCTTTTGCAAACTTTATCGTGAAACTATATACTATATAGTCTTAAAAAATTATTTGATTTAAACACATTGAAGACTGCGCCTTGAAACCACTTACTTCATTATAATGAAAATGGCAGATTATTGTAGAAATACTTACATATTTCAGTATTCAAATATTTCACTTTGGAAAAATAAAATTATTTATAGTGCATTTACGCCAGCACGAAATCTGATAGATTTCAATTGAAATCTCTATCAAAATCTTTACCGTTTACACCGAGTTATTCGTGACATTTTTCAAGATTTCGTATCCATTCCAACCACACTTGATTGGCATTATTATTTTCAAGTGTCAAACTCCATACAAAAAATTATCAATCAAATGCAAAACAGCTGGCGGGCACGCACACCTTTCAAATATTCATTACTGAACAACGTAATATTTTTCAGTATAATTTGACCAAAAACACAGTTGCATCACTGAGAATCCCGAGATTTTGGATAGATTTCGTCAAAATCTAGGTGCGATTCGCGAAGTACATTTTGTTTTATATGGGAAATCTCGTCAAAACCAACAAGATTTGATCGAAATCTCGTAAGTAATAGATTTTGTTGTGGTTTAATTGCCATTTTACTCAAAATATATGTAATCATGTGACAGTCTAAAAGCAAAATCATTTATTTGTTTGAAAACTCTTGATTGTTAATGCATTTATGATATTTTTATTTTGGGGTATTGGCATCACTAGAACTCCTCATTGTGACAGCTGTGGTCGTACAGGCGTGATGACTTCAAAATAATCGGCCTCAAGTAAACGTGTGTGTTCCAATTTTGACAGATTTCAGTCGTTAGCTTTGCTATTATCTATATGTTCAAGGCATTGATCCGCTGTAGTAAAAAACAGCAAATTAGGGTCATAAAAAAAATAAAAACCATTTTTAACGCAGTTGTGTCTTAAACTGAAAAAAATATATATTTACAAATGTACGCGTATTTTATTTGTATCTTTTCAAAGAAGTATCTAAATTTAAAAAAAAAATTGTAAATCTTACTTCCCGGAACCCGAGCGCTCATAGTTTAATTAAAAAACTCCACAGCTCTACCAGTTTTCATAAAACTGCTTAAAATTAATAAATTTGTTCACAAACGATTAATAAAGTTAATGTGTACATTAAAAAAACGGGTTTGCCACATAAAAATCTAGCATTAAATCTACTTTATCTTTATTAATCGTTTGTGAATAAGGGCATACAAATTTTACATTATATTTATATTTTTCTCCTTCTGTCGTATAAAATACATACATATCTTACTAAACAAAATACCTCTGTTCAGCGAGGGCTTTCGAAAATAAAGTTTTCACTTGAGCGCTGGCTTTGTCCGACTGAAGCACATTAAGCCATACTTAGAACACAAGAAGAAAATATTCATCGCCTTAATTAAAAGTTAAAGAGTTAAGCTATTTTTGAGGGCCAGAAATTCAGAGCGACAGCACTGAACTGTGTCGCGGAATATGGACCAAAATATCCCACAATGACGTTTGAAAAAGCGCGTAATCATGACATTTTGCATACCAATTTTTCAATGACTAACATAAGAAAATGATAAAGACGATTTGCTATCTCCTTCATTGAAATATTGGTGTTAGTTTTCGGGCCTAAGAACTATTCTACAGACTATATTAGAAGTAACATTGTAAATATTTTTTATGGCCAAGCTATCGGAAGCTGCCGGTGGAGCAAACAAATTGGAAATTTGAAAGGTCTAATGTACATCAATAGATAATTTTCAGTTGCAGTAGAACTATTTTCTACTCGTACAAGAATCCCTGCTGTAAGTAGTTCACAAAGAAATCATTATCTTTGTTAAGAAATCATTTTCGTCTCAAAGAAACGCAAGAGTAAGCAAATTATTCATGTCTAGCAATGTTTAATAAAATAAAAATATTTAAAATCTTTAAAATTTTTATATATTTTTCTACCATAAAACAAATTTTTACTACGTCTGCTACATCATACTATTATTTTGTTATTGTATTTCTTGCTTTCTCTGTTGTTGTTGTTGTTGTTATTATTGTTATTTTATATATACAATTAAAAATGTAAATCAGTCGTCCTTGTATATTTTTTTAAAGCTTTCCTTTTTGTGGGTGGCAAGGAAATTATCTGGCACAAAGAAAGAAAAAGTAGGAAGAAATAGTAGGTTTTTGTGGCTGTTTTTTTATTGTTGTTGTTGTTGTTGCTGTTGGCCTTAGTTAGGAACACATACAGATAAACAATTTTTTCGCTAAACGCTAATGGCATTTTTTATATACTCAAAAATGTTAGCGACGTCGTTGAAGCTGTTGTTGTTGTTATAGTCATGTAATATGTATCTGTATGTGCGTATGTATGTATGTATGTTATTACATTTATATTTTATTTCGTGTGCGTTCCTGGCTTTTTTGTAATTTGGGATTTTAATTTTTTTTAAAGAAGAAAAGAAAAAAAAAGACTCAAACACACACTTTTAGAAATTTGGATGCAATAGGAACTAGAAGGGTGTTTCCGGTTGTGCTTTGCCTGAGTGGGTGTAGGTGTGTGCGTATAGTTGGTTATATAAGAGTTTCAGGAATAGGTAATGTTGTATGTTGTACCAGAAGATGATGAAGCTCAAGAAGAACGGAGTACGAAGACAACAGCAACAAAAAAAAATAATAATGAATAAATAAAATAAAGGCATATTATAGCCAAATCGCGTATGTGTTGTAAAAAGCGAAAATTTCCATACATACATACATACATATGTACATCCATGCAAACATATGTATGCATATATATACTTTTTGTTTTGCATACAAGTAGTAGAGTACGAAACAAAATACTCGTATAATAAAAGTTGTAAGAAAATATTGTTAGATTGTTTTGTAATATAATGCGGTACAATGTTGTTTATATGTATGAATGTATAGATCCCGCGTGTTTGTGTGAGTGTAGTGTGATTCAAAAAAAAAAATAAATAAATAAAAATTATATAAAGTAGAGAAGATGACTATGATGTTGTTTATGGTGGCAGTAGTAGTAGCAGTCATTTATAGTGGGTATTGTTGAAGGTGGTAGTAATGGTGGTTGTAGTTATATTTTATTTTTTCTTATTTTGTTTTCTTTGTTGTTGTTGTTGTTGGTGGTAGCAACTGCCAGCGACTGCGTAAGTGTAAGTACTAATGTCTAAGTACATAGTGCGTATACACGTAGTTAATATTTATTTGTTAATATGTATGTATGTATATTTACCTACAAACATAGACATTTGCATACGAGTATGTATATGATTAAAAGGAAAATATTTAACATACATATCGGTATGTATGTATGTAATATGTTACATAGAAATTACCATGCCACTATAAAATATGTGTACCCCTAAATCTATTTTGCATACGCATACACTTGACATTGTAACAGTGGGCTTGAATATTTGCTAATCGGGGTTGTTGCTTTCACCGAAAAGTTGCAATAGCCGACAATTAAAAATTAATATAAAAACCCCAGCATTATTTCACTAAAATTAATTTGTTAAACATATTTAAAAGAAATTAAATGCTTTATACATGAATACAAGAATAGTGCTGAAGTTTCGTTTTGAATTTTAGACTTTGTGATGGTTTGGAATATTGCAGTTTCCTTAATTAGTTTTTAATAGAAACAAATTTTTCATAACTGTTTTTTTCTGTTGCCCAATCTATGGGCTTTGTTGGCATCATCAACTTTAAGTTTTTGTGCTTTTTCAATTTGTACATTAATTAAAATTTTGAGATTTGAATATTTTTTAAGACTCGCTAATGCGTGTGAACAGAAAGAATAAAATAACATAAATACAATTTCTGGCCCAAGAAATCGATTTTAATACAATTCGATCCCTAAATGGCGGAATCAATATATTTGCCTGACTTCCAGTTAAATTTCTTCGGGGCCAAATAGCAGGCATACATTTTCAAATATCAAGTTTTCTCTTTCAAAATGGACCCATTAATGGGGGAGTTATGTGATAATCAATATTTCGCGCAGGCAAATTCTGCGTCCGATCAAAAAAAAAATTATGGAACAAAACTGCAAGCATGCTCTTTCAAAGAAAAATATAATTTTGAAAATTAGCTGACAAATGAGGTATGCGTGTAAAACACATTAAATACATTAAAGCCAAGCTGAAATGCCTGACAGAAAATATTAGGAAAACCAATCTTATGAGAACCAATGTAAATCCACAAGAAATGTAAATCCACTTACTATAGACGAGCTTGCAATTGAACACGTCGACAGCTACCTCGGCAGTAAACTAACTAAAGACAGGGGATCAGAGACATACATCAGAGATTTTATTGAGAAGGCTACACTCACAATATTATTATAGTAACGGACTGTACGATATTCAAGAAATAATCCGTTCAGTCATTTTGAAAAGAATAAACATTTAAAATTGTAAGCAATTTTATTTTTAACTGATTCTAACATTCATTCAAAAAACTAAGGACATATTAATACGGATTTTCGGTTACATTCAATATTGTCCGTTGTTTTCAAGTGCTGTTTTTTTTCTTTGCTTGCTTTATTTGATTTGTCTGAGATTTCCTCTCCTACACAAACAAAGGAAAAATCTTTTATTTTTACGGGCTTAAGTCAATAAATAAAAATGAAATGAACTTTTGGTTCAATTTAAATGAAAAATGAGTAGACCGGTTTTTAAGTGAACTTTCTCATTTGTTTTAAATTAAAATTTCAGTTAATTTTACGTACAGACTATTTTGAGTGTAAAGTGCTTTTCTTTCACTGAATAAAATTTGGAGATGCAGCAACAATAACAATAAATAAGAATTTTCAATTGCAGTGTCTACTTTACTGTATGGCTGCACAACTTGGAGTTTGACAGAAGCGACAACTCGCAAAATTCAAGTTTTTATCGACCGCTGTCTACGCCAATTATTGAGAATTTTCCGGGCAAACCGATTTTAAAATGAAGAACTGCTACTACAAGCAAATACTAGTCCTGTCGAAATAGACGCCCGAAGAAGGAAATGGGTTTAGTTAGGCCATATCTTACGCCGCCCACACAGTGATATCGCTAGAGGTGTCTTAGACTGAAAACCCCAAGGGCAACGTAGAAGAGATCTGCAAAAAAAATAAACAACTGGATACGCTGTACTAAAAGAGAACTAGAATCAGTCCGAATAGCCTCGAATCACGCAAAAACATTGGACAACGATAGAGTTAGATGGAGAGAGCTTGCCCCATATCCACTTTGAACATTTTACAATTTGATATGTATGTAATTTAGTTCAGTTGTAAATAAAAGATGATGTTTGTTTGATATTTATCTTATTTCAAAGAAAAATGCCATTGAATTGTTTAACAAAAGATACAAAAAAGCTTTATTTGTTCTTTTTAAAAGCATATTGTTTAAAATTCTTAGAGCATATTTTAATTTTTTTACTGCCTATTTTCGGTTCGCTTGTTCATAAGCAACTTCATGCTTAAAAAGACTTAATGCTTATTATTTACTTTGACAATAGTCCTCGTAAAACATGTGCTGAAGTTTTAAAGGCAGAAATAGATGTGAATGAAATTTTCTATTGCTCTGACTTGAACAAGAGTACAGTAGTTTTCCGATTTAACGTACCCAATTGTTGTCAGGCTTGTTCATTAAAGTGACTTGTTCGTTATATCCGTCGTTGTCAAAACTTTAAAAATTTATAGTATTTGTATATTTGATCAAAATTATAGTACTTTAAACAAATCTTTCATTAAAAATATATATAAGGGAAGGGAAAATTCACAAAAGCACTGCAATAAAAAATAATTTATTTAAATAATTGGTTAAGCACAATCTGAAGCTCTCTCAAAAGCATTAAATTTGTGCTTTTATGCTCTGAGCCCATTTAATACAAAATTCGAAGTGCTTGACATCTTCGTATTTTATTTTGAGCTCTAGAATTTCAGTTGCATCAATCTCTTGCGATGATCATGAAATCGAATGTTCGTTAAATCGGAAAACTAGTGCATTCGTTTTTATTGATTATTAGCCACCTTATAGTTTGCGACTATAATTTTCCCTCAAGTGCATTCAGTAAGTCGGCAAAGTTTAATCGCAATCGGATGAGCGGTACGGCAGCGTGTAAAATACATAAATTAGAAAATTACTGAAAATTTTACTAAAAATTATCTAAAAATTCAAACAGTAGCTGAAAGAAGCTCAAAGAAAGTACTTAAGGATATGTTAAAAATAATTTTTTCATATCATTCGTATCATCAAATGCAAACATCTGCATACTGGATTTGAAGCTTCCCAATTACAACAATTTTAATTAATTTAGACAAATGATAGCACATCCCTTTTCTCATCCCTTAAATCATTTATGATGACCAAATGATCTACTTACGAGTTTTTAGTTTCTTTTTCAACAAAAACAAACATTTGCAATGATCAGCTATGAATTTCACGTTTTTACAATTCCTTAAACTGTCAAATGAAATTTTTGTCAAAAGGAAGCTGTTTTGGCTTCACAGTAACTCTTGGTGTTCAAGACAAAAGCAGAAAAAATCATAAAAAGTGTAAAAAGGGTAGTTTTTTAATATTTAAAACAGTTAGTATGTACATTAATATTCGTACGCATGCAAACGCACCGAGAAAGAAATAAATAAAACAACAAAAAAAAAGCAACTAAAATAAAAATTAAAACATGTATGCTAAACAAAAAAAATATTTAGGCATAAAAGGAAAATTTAAAAAAAAAATACAACAGCAAGAACAGTTGAGCAGCATAGAAAAAAAATTATGAAAAATAAACAGCGACAGCAACAAATATTAATATGTATAAATAAAATTTGAGTAAGTAAGCGTGTTTAGTTTTACACACATACTCTTGCAAAACAGGCTCCCACTATAATAACAACGAAAACAGAAACAAAAA
This sequence comes from Gymnocheta viridis, assembly GCA_956483585.1. Classification (NCBI taxonomy): domain Eukaryota; kingdom Metazoa; phylum Arthropoda; class Insecta; order Diptera; family Tachinidae; genus Gymnocheta; species Gymnocheta viridis. The sequence continues at coordinate 19,309,544 of OY101441.1, read as the reverse complement.
CAACAACATTAAACTCCTAACTCACATTTGGTGCACTTCACTGATTGTGTGCTTGTGTGCGTGTTTGTTGATTTGTTTGTATTTGTGTAGGATATGATGGCGTTAAAATAAGAGTTTTCTTTTATGGCTGTATGTGTGTACTTTATATTTTTTAAGACGATGTTGTTTTTACATTAACTTTTTTTAAGTAATTTTAGCTTACGTACATACACACACCCGTACTTTTTCCAAAACACACATGCCAACAAGTTTATATGTACATAATTGCGAATGTAGGAGAGCTGTGTGAAAAGTTTTTTTTTTCAATTGAAAAACGAGGAAATTCCCTGTTAAATGCTATTTCTGGAAGTATTGGCTCATGAGACATTCGATGAAGATCTAATTTGAATGGTCTACTTATTATTTTGATTGTGAACTACGGTCCTGCCAACATATTTTACGCCCATAAAACTTGTACTAGGAAAACATCACGGTTTCTATTTCTCATTTTTTAGAGCATCTATCACCACACATATGTACCTTACATTGAATTTTGTATCATTTTATGTGTATGTATTGTGCATACATATAAATATGTAGTGAGTCTAAGGTCAATTGTCTCTATATCACCACTTTAGTCCACTATTTTGGTGACACAGCAAACGAAGCGTCGATTTTTTTATTGGCCTTTGATAAGCAGATACTTCTTTAGCAGCTGCAATTCCATGATTCTTATTTTTTTATATTTTTATTATCCTAATACAGTAGTTTTCTGATTTAACGATTGTTGTCAAGCTTCTTGTTAAAATTAATAGCGTCGTCTATTTTATTCATAACACAAAATATATATTGTATTTTTTAAATATTTTATTAAAATCATAGTAAATTAAAATAAATATTTCATTAAAAATATTTATAAGGAAAGAAAAAATTCATAAAAACACTGAAATACAAAAATTATTTATTTAAAAAATTGGTTAAGCACAGTCTGCTTATTGCAGTCAAAAGCATTAAGTTTGTGCTAGTAATATTGTTTTGCTGAGCCCATTTAACACAAATTTCGAAGTGCTTTAGACATCTTCGTATTTTATTTTGGGCTCTAGGATTTCACTTTCATCAAGCTCTTCATCGATTTCGTTTTGTGCATCATATTGTTTTACATTTGTTCCTTAGACTGAGAAGAAAATAAAGTTTGTGTTCGTAATATAAAATACGCAGTAATAGAAAGAATTAGGATGTTCGTTAAATCGAATGTTCGTTAAATAATAAAAGTAGGCTTCACAATTTTTTTAATGTTAAATTAAGAATTTTATCTGAGAATTCACTATTTTTGACCAGTCCTGGATGGAGCCTGGTTACATTTATCTTTTAAAGCCTATCGCTCTTTAACTGCAACGTAGTCATATCTAAAAAAAACAAATTTTTGAGTTGAGAATGCAAAATTATTCGCCGTATCGTGTTTCGTATTGTGAAAAAAAAATTATACAAATTTCCTGTTTATTCACATTTTGATGAATAAATTTTTATTTTTAAACTGAAGTGTGAGTAAATTAATAACTTTAAACTAGTTTTCTGAAGAACAAGTTTTATTGAGATATGACTTCGTTGCAATAAAGAAGCGATGTGAAAAGGACCACATGAGAAGATAACAAAAATACAGTGGGCTTTATTTCTAAAAAGAGTCGATTTATTAAACAAAAAGGTTAAAGACAATTCATTTTTTATTTTAATTGGCTTCTCAGGTTTATTGGAATGTCTGACCATAGAAAAGGGACTACAAAATTTAAACTTTTTTTCTCAAAATGATGTTTTTCATATATACAGTTTTTTAAAATCCATAATTTCACACAAAATTTTATGGAATAATTCTACGAAGATCTGCATGTCTAACAGGGCTGGACGGAAAGCATACAAAATCTATTTGGACATCCCGCAAGATTTGACATCTTTTCAAATTAGCCGTAAGCCATTAAGTTCCATTTGAGTACGCAGAAAATCGAATTTTTCAAGAAACTATCTTTCAAAGTATTCCAAAATCAGATTTTTTTGAAAAACCCAGTCTCGAATATGGGCTTATGAAAAAAAAAAACCGAAAAATCTATGGAACCGTTAAAGAACACCAATACATTTAAGAAGGACATTTCACTCACTGTATGATTTTATTTAAGATTATCACAAGCTTATCGCAAACAAGTTTTTACTGATTTTTAAGACAATTTTTATGGCGAAATTATTTGTACGTGTGATAAATAAATAAATTTTAAAATCATTTTATGGAAGGCCCTTATATGTGTATGCCCCTTTAACACCAAACAACAACAAATAGTATATTATATATATGTAGTAAGCCTACGCATTAATGTTACGGGAGGTTGTTGCTAGACAGCATTTAGGTTGAGGGAGTTTAGGATACGAAACAATTTTTTCTCAACTCATTTTAAGCACAAACACACACACACACACACACACTTACTCACACATTCACAAACACACTCCTTTTGTTATTTTTTGGGAAAAATAATTTTTTGACAACCTTTATTTAGTGTTTTTTTGTCGCTGTTGCTATATCCACGTTGTGTGTAGATCCTCATGTCATTTGCAATTTTTCATTTTAATTTCCATTGGCGTAAGTGAAGCCAGCCAACAACAACAAAAAATTAGTACTTAGTACATTTAGACACATAACTAACACACATGTACATATGTATCTGCACCTTAAACTTAAGCTTGAGCTGGAAAAAAAAAGTTTATATGTTTCATTTAAAATTTTTCTAAAAAATAAAAACCGAAAAAAAAGAAAAATTCAGTACATGTACTTTGAAATTATGTAATGAGCGTATAAAATGTGAAAAACTTCTTTTCATTTTCATCTCTATTTTCTTGTTGTGTGTGTTCTACTCGTAATTTTTCAATTTGGCAAACGGAAATTGCCTTGGGAGGTGACATGCATGTATGGAAATTTTCACAAAATAAAAAAAACAAAAAAAAAAATCAAAACGAAAAGAAAAAGAAAGTTTAGTGTGTGCAGAGTATAGATTTTTTTCGTAACCTCACTCTTCTTAATGTTAAATATAAAAAAAAACAGAATAGCGTTATGTATGTCTTCTCAAGTGGTGGGAGCTTTTAAAGTTCATGGGAAAGGGAACATTTTCTTGTATTTATTTTTAATTTTTTTGTTATATTTTTAAAGTGTGTGCAAATGTGGGTGATGTGTAATGTATGAGTTTTTGATGCCTCAGCGCACATCACTACACACATTTTACTTTTTTCTAATAATTAATTTAAAAGTTTTTCGGTTAAATATAATTTTTTCTCTTCGCATTATTTTTTTTATTTGTTTTTTCTTGTTATTGTTGTTACTTTGTAACTTTCCCATACAAACGTTTTAGTACTTTTTCTGGATTTTATTAAAAATGGTGAAATGAATGGCACACAAACGCTACAGTGGATATGGAGAAATATTTAAATGTAAATTTAGCATAATAGATTCTTAATAGATTAAAAAAGTTAAGTTTTTAATTTATGTAACAACGGCTGTTAGATCATATAAAGTTTACACGCACAGCTCACCAGCTCAAACTACCAATGAAAATTTTTAAAACTTAATTCGGCGAATATCTTAATCAGGTATATGACGGAAATCGATTGATTTCAAAACAATCGTTTTGAAAGGCTGTGAAGAATTTCGAACGGTTTTGAGAATCATTTTTAATCCAATATCAAATTATTGGCTTGAAGGAAGAGAAGCAGAAGTTTAAATATAATCATTCAGGTATGTCATGGAAATCAATTTTAAAAGCGAAACGATTTGAAGCCGGAAAAAGTTGTGATCTCCCCATTATTTCGCTTTTGTGAATATTATCAAAATGCCATTTGTCATAAAGTTCTTTTCAAATTTCCTTTACAGTTTATGTGTTTTATCTTCTGGTCTGCTTTCCTCAAGTCAATAATTTGAGATCGACTCAAAATTGGTTCTCAAAATCGTTCGAAATTCATCACACGTTTTCAAAACGATATTTTTGAAACCGATCGATTTCCATTACATACCTGATTATAAAGTATTTTAAATAAAAATGTATAAAAAAATGATTGAGAAATGTTTTCTATTTTCTAAATACATTTCTATTTTGAAATATCCGCAAAACGAAAATAATGAGCATATCACAGGTTTTTTCGTTTCTAAATCGCTTTGTTTTTAAAATCGATTTCTATCACAAACCAGAATTTATCAATTGCAAAATATTTCAATAGACAATTTTTGAACTTTTGTATTGGCTAAGAGTTTTTCATGAGTTTTAAATTATTGGCTGGCACCGAAAGAGTAGCTGGTAATGAATGGAATGGGTATTAACACCTTCTTGTTATTAAAAAGTTTTACATACCGAAGAAAAACATTTTGTATAAATAAGTACATCAAATTGCTGATGCCACTTTGAAACAAGATTTGTTGGGCGTGAACTATTCTGTAGAAAATAGAATAGCACGTTAAGTGACAGTTTGCTGTGGTGTAAAATATTAAAAAATTTTTGTTAAAAGTCAGAAAATTTTGTTTCTGAAGCAACAAAAGGACGAAAAAAAGAATTCTGTAAAGCAACTTTATCGTCCATATCTGAAAGTTCAGAGTCACAATCAAACAAAATACTTATTTTTATTATTTATTAATTTGTTTCTTTTTGTTTATTAAAAAAAGTTTACGAAAATTTTTTGTTAACAATTTCAATGTTTTTCTTTTCTTTTTTCAAAATACGTGATTCCTTTTATAGAACAAGTAATTCAAAAATATTTCCTACAGAAAAGAACGGGACAGAACGGCAACGAAAAGCAAAAACTAATGATGCCTTAAGAATCTAATAACTAGCAATTTTTTTCGATGGCATTTGCTAAAATTAAAATAATTCTCATAAGGAGAATCATATAGATAAAAGATTTCCTGGCTAAATCGAGCCATGAACTTCTATAACTAATTTAAGCCTACTGTTATTATATATGCAGATAAGATGTTTTTTAATGTATAAAATTTTTTTATTATTACTTTTTTCAATTTCATAATGTATTTTATTTTGACGTGGCTGTTTAATGTAATTGTAACTGCGCGCTAATTAACATTTTAAAATAATTTCTTCATCATCATAGTATGACGTATAGTTCCTTAAGGCTTTGAAAAAATAAAAGTAAAATAAAAAGAATAAACTTCTTTACGCAAATGGGGGTTAAATACACACATATACGCAAAACACATACTAACAAATGCACGCGTTTCCCTATTGCCGATAAGGAAAACTTTTTGACGCCATTTTGGAATAAATTAAAATAAAAATCTAAATGATTTGATATGACTAATTAAGAAAACACACATAAGCTTTTGACATGAACACACACACGCACACACGCACACATCCATTTACATACACCCCTACAGTTAAGCACACAGGCTCACACATGTTCCATTGTTATTCTTTCTTTTGCTTAGACCCGTACCCACACACATACTTGCTTATAAAGCAAAAAGCAATTAGAAAAAAGTGGAAAAAGGGTTAAACTACTTATGGAAGTTTATAAGTATAAACTTGAATGTACGTTTAATTAAAAAAATCTGGTTTTTCTTTTAAAGTAATAAAACCATCCCATCCAATGACAACGTCTAAAGAGCTTTAGATCAAAGGTTAATGATAACAAGGGTTAGTGCAGGGGTTAATTTGTCAGATAAATAGAGTTTGCAAAGTGTCCGGTTTGTAGAATATTAAAATTAAAATGAATGAAATTTGAATAAAATTAAAGTTTTTTTATATTTTGGTGTTAAAATGACACTTTTTCTAGTCATAAAATCAGCAATTACCCTTTAACCTCTAACCCTTTACTTTAGGTGTAACCACATACGCATGTGTGTATTGGCATTAACATGGATTTTAAGATGATTTTAACTTGCCACTTAAGTAATCGCTTAACAATTGGGTTATAAAAACCCTTATTTTCATGTCCCTTTTATGGATTTGACATACTTACACATGAAACACATGTATCGGAACATCAACACCACAATGTATGTAAACATTTAAGAGCACATGAATAGATGATTGTTTTTACATTCCTTCATACGGATATAGTTTTGTCATAATATATCCACTCGCATATGCTACTGAAAACATCCCAGCAAACAAATAGATTTCATTCCAAATTGAGCTCAAATGTTACAAGTTTGTAAAGGATTTGAAGGTACTTTAAAAAAAATTTCATTTTGTATTTAAGAAATTTTTATTCTCAGATTGAAAAAATTAAATAATTTTATTATTAAAATTTTCAAGTTAAATTTTTTCCCAAACTTGATCTTGAACGTTGTTCTAAAATATTTTTCAAATGTGTGTTGTAACTAAATGTGGAACATAAGCAAAAATTTTTATAGTAGTTTCTATTTTAATAAATTTAGTACCGATTCAAAGTATTTTATTCGTAATAATCTTTCAAAAAATTAAAAAGAAGTAAATACAATTTTTGTTAAAAATTGTTAATTTAATTTTTTTTTTGATTTTAGGAATATTGGAAAATTTTTTAAAATTTACTCACTCTAAAACTCAAAAACGTCAGTGCACAATCACTTTAAGTTCTGACAGTAAATTGAAAGGGTCATTTGTCAAACGTTTATACCCAAATGAAAATCAATTTGATTTCAAAAATAGTGGTTAGCGAATAACGTTTAAAATCAAATAATAAAACAATTACATTTCAAATGATCAACATCTTGTTTGTTGGGGTATTGTTTGCTGTATATATTTAGAAGTTTAACTATTGTTTTTACCATAAAATTTATAGCATTTCCATCCCCTTATTTTTGTATTGTGTTTTGTGATTTCAATAAAGCAACTAGAAATTATATTTATTAAGTTAACTAGTAAGTACTTGTAGTTGCAATAGTAGTCACTTGAACTTATTCTCTTTTTGTTGGTATTGCTCCAGGTTATTAAAGAATGAAATCTTGTAAAAAAAATTTGCTCATGAAAATGTTGTTATCAAAAAGAATTTTTTACTTCCAGGGTTTATAATTTGCTTTTTTGCAGTTCTTTCCTGCCTGGAGAAAATATTTTCATTGCTTTGCATTTCCATGCCCAAGCCTGAGCATAACAGTTTATGCTTTTTATATTACAGGGCGATATATCTGCAAAAGTCTTGTAGTACCAGACTGCGCGGATCAATCCAATTTATTTTTGAAAGACCAAGCAAGGATAAAATAAACTTTTTGTGTCTATTTTACTCCATCATTTGGCATCTCTTATAAGCGTTCCTATCAGTGAATTTCAATTACGAATTTCCTAGGTACAGCTGTTTTTGTGATATCAATATACCTGCACGGTGAGTTAAATTCACAGCCTATCGCTTTCAATTTGAGCACAGCCTTCGATAGTAACATCGCCTTTCAAGGTTTATCAAACATTTTTCGAAAATAATATTCGATAACGATTTCGAGAACTCACCTGCCGCTCAGTTTATGGTAGCTAATTTTTCGATCTCAAAGCTTGGCTTCTGATACCAATTGCTGGCCTTCGGCAATACTTAAAGTGAACCTTGAAAGTTTACTAAAAAGAATATCGAAACGAATGGTTGAAAATATTTTTTCGACTTGTTCGATCCAGCCTTTAACTTTATTTTTTTTAATGTAAATAAAATAAGATACTTTAAATTTAATTTTAATTTATTTTTAATGTTACTAAGCCAAACTCACGCTGTCTTTAGGAAAAATATCTTTGTTGATTATCGAACACAGATAGACCAGTTATTTCTAGTCCAGCTGTGTGACTAGAAATAACCGAGAATATAGTGTGATGTTACGAACATTCGCATTTTGCGAATGTGCATTTTTGAGAAAATTCAGCGAGAAGTTTGCTTAAGCGAACGTTCATATTTTGCCTACAATTATCGTACATTATTGTTTAGAAAGTTCTTTCGTTTTAGCGAACATTCTTTATTTTCGAATCTCAGGCCAAGTGGATTGATTCATGAAGTGCACACTCAAGCACAAATGTTATAGTATGTATTTGAACATTCCTTATTTATAGTCCGGTCTCTAGTTTGGTTTGCCCAGGCTGTTTAATATTTTTGTAGCATTTTCAAATATATTATCGATAAAAGAGGCAAACAAATGAGCCATACACCTTCATATATAAAGCATTTTGCAAGGCAATTTCATGTTTTTATTTAAGTATTTGGTGCCGAACGTAGGGGTCGACTTTTTAAATTGTTAATTGTACCTTCGGCATGTATAGTCTGATCTTAAAGCACAGGATATACCAGAGATGAAACTTTGAGGTTATGTTTTGGTCTAGATCAGCTTTTTTCCCCATCTACGTTTTGTTAAAAAGAGATAGCAATATAATGTAGGAGTAAGGGAAAATTAAAGCATTTTGCAAGTAACAAATGATGAATGATAGTTATAAATTGTAATTGAATTTATTTCTATAGATCATGAAATAATTTTTAAAATATTTTTTTTTTCAAAGTTATTTACAATTAGCGTTTTTATTGCTTAAATTAATATTTTTCTACAACTTTTTATTATTGCGCCAGAAATTTATAAGAATACAAAACCACAATAAAACATGAAAAATTCTTTGTTTACTACTTTTTGTGTGACAGAGTCAGCAAAACAAGAGCAATAGCATGTCGTTTCGTGTCACCTCTGTTCTTATTTGTGTCTTAAAGTATGACATATTGATGTTTCTGTTTCGATAGGACCAAGGTTTCGCTCTAACACCCATTGGCCTCAAGAATTCCGTATTGGTAAGTTACCCACCCGATCTCCCCCTAATATCAGAAAATTATAGCTCACCCAAAATCAATAAACTTTTGCTAAATAAGAATTTCGACAATAAAAGAATTATAAATTCTTCTGTGCCGAATCTAGGGTCATTAGACTTTTCTTTATATCTTCAGGAGTAAGAGCAAAAAGTTTGTCTTCTCGTGACAAAAAACATCAATATATGAAACTTTAACATCTGACTGTGTAACTGACGAAGATACAACATATAACGAACAATGAGAAAAGGCGTGCTGTAGTTTGGAAATAAGTTTTAAATATTCGATGGTGTGTAGCGGGCGCACTTTTGCTCCTGCTACGGTCAAAGATCGATTTTTAATCTAAGGACAATATTTTAAATAAAACTACGCAGTCCTTTAAATAACTGTTACCGTATTATTTTCCTCATCATTTTTTGTGTGCTTTCTTGTTTGTGGCTAAACTATTTTACATTGTTGTAAAAATTTGTTTTAGGATAGAAAATCCCTTAAAATTATTCATATTATCACTTCTTTCAACACATATGCAATAAAACACACACACCCAACAACAAAAATATACAAATGAAACTGCGAATGTGTGCCAGAGGACATGTGAATTTACATTGAGCCAGAGACTATGTGTCAATTTGTACACCAAACGTAGGCAAAAATATATAAAAAAAATTATAAAGAAAATAAGGAAAACCCAAGATATATGTACATACATGTTATGATTTTATTATTATTTTTTTTTAATATGGGGGGTGAATACAGCCAGCCCATCAAGCCACCATTCAGCCAGTATTTGCAACAAGTTGTTTACATATCCATGTAAGAAAACCAAGAAAAATAAATATACAAATAGAAAAACATAAACGTCCTTGTAGTTTTCTATTCTTGATGCCACATAAGTGGACTTACACATCGAGTTGAGTGTGGCAATGTCGTTGAAAAGAATAGAAGAAAAAAAAAACAACTAATAAAAGCATAAATACCACACACTCAAGTGTGACATACACACACTTGTTGGCATATGTATGACAGAAGACAACAAAAAAAAGGACATAAACTAAGGAAGGAAATGGTTTGTGATAATGTATTCATTGTAAATTCTTTTATAAATGTTTTTGGCCCTAAAAACTTATGCACGCATAAATAAATGTTGAATGGCAAACTTGATGATAATGAGCCCGTTGAAGAATGAAGATGAGTATCGTCGCTATAATGGGGGGCATAATAATGACGATATGTGTGGTTAGTTAGTTGAACTTTTATAGTTTTTGAATTGCTTATTTTTGGATGACAACAACTATTGGGACAAGAAAAAAGGAAAAAAGGATCTATAAATTATTATGTGGATAAAAGGAAAATATATGCATTATTTATGAATATAATTATGTATTTTATTTTGTCATGTGTAATGGAATTTTAGGTTATTTCCTGGGTTTAAAATAAATTTTATTTGTACTACTTGAATTTAGTATCTTAACTTAGCTTAACTTCAAGAAATTCTTTATTTTATTGACATTATTTTTTTTATTTTCTCTTTTCAGGTGAGCAATTTACGAATATTCATATTTAAATAAAAAAAATCAAGGTAAATTTGAAAAAGTTTTAGAATTATAAGTTTATGTAGCATATTTGTAAAGTTTGCTTGAACATGAACAATACAGGGGAATTTTTCATTATAATTATAATTGTGGATGGAAGTGACCACATCTTAATACTACAAGTTTTTTAAAAATCTGAAAAATTTAACTGATCATAGTGATTCCTAAGCTGTGAAAAGATTTGAATGATGGACTACACGACAGCTTGCTGCCTGTCTTGTCAAAATCATTAGAGAAAGCATTTTATTGTCAGAAAAATATCCAGTTTGGCTTGACTGAACATTGAGCAAGTCAACCGCTTAACCGAAGAAATAAGGAAGTCATTTGAGCTTTAAGCATTTAATAGAGTTTAGTTCACTCTCTCAGACTTACATAAAATCCTTCATTGAGACAATGAATTTTTGCGTTGCACGAATGAAATTTGTTATTGCAAGTCGTGCCCTTCTATTGTATCAGTGAATAATATTTCATTTTGTAGACTTCACTTGAGTTACGTTGTATAAATGGTGTCAAACTATTTCATTAATTCAATGAAATAACTTCATTAATGAAATGTAATTATTAAATTGATTCAATTATATTATTACATATCATTAATGAAATTGATTCATAAATTTAACAAATTTTTTTCATCTAAAGATAAATTTTGTATTCATTAAAATTATGAAGTTGTTCATTCAATAACAGTAAATGAAAATGTTGCATTGAACACATAAAAAGTGATTGATTTCACTCTACTCTCATTACTTTATGTAAATCGAGAAACCATTTCTAAACAATTAGAATATAGGAAAAATAAATTAATTGCAACTAAACTCTTCAGTTATTTGCAAATCGTAGTACATCAAAAACTTACTACTTACTTATATAGTTCCATAAAGTTGTTAGAAATAAAATTTTCTTTAAACAGTATAACGAACTATGAAAAGCTTGCTTATAGCAGGGATTAAAAAGATTTCATGTATGCAATGAAACTGTTTCATTGCCAGAATGAATGATTTTTCGATCAGTGTATGTATGAAATCGTTTGTGAAGATTTGACAGAAGACTACGAAGTCAAGCAAGAGCAATGCTGTCAGTCTAATGAATTATTTAATATGCACATCTGTTCTGCCCCATTGTAAAAGGTTGATAACAAGATAATCATCTCAGATATTTGAAGATGTGGTTAGAAAACTGGAAACTTGAAGTAAATGAAGTGTAAAGTAGGGGAAATAGTAAACATCTAAAAGTCTAGTCATGTCACTAAAGTGATTTTGTCCATCACTCTAACTATATTGGTTTTGAGACCTTAACCCTCAGGTGACCATCATAGTCTGGCCAGACCATAATTGACTTTTATATGCAATATCTTTTCTTTTGTAGTAAAAGTTTTGAAAAATTAAGTGTACGAATTCTATAAGTAAATTGTTCTGAATCGAATAAAATAAATTTGGAATTAATTGGATTACATGGGGCGACAGAAACCCCCATAATAAAAATTTCGCTAAGTACATTATATGGTCTGGGTGGACCGTACGTTACTTTTATGAATATGGATTGACAAAGTTTACTATGCGAATTTTTTTAAAGTGTCTTATTCGGCAGCGATATTTTCGTTGATGAATTTTCGTTGCACTAAATTATGCAATAACACTTGCAAAATGATTATCCTAATAGTAATATTAAATGCTGTTGTTTTTTTTTTGCGACAATGTCAATTGATGATATGCTTCTTATAAAGGGGTTTTCAGTTTATTTTGTGCTTTAAAAGTGTTCTACTCAAACTATAATTTTAATTTGTGAAGAACGACTAAAAAATGGAAAGTGATAAAGTTTCAGATTTAAATATTGTTGACATGGCGGCTTGCATTTGCTGAAAGACAAGCGGCTGAAAATGTGATGATGGTATTCTGTGCAATAGTAATAGTGATGATGTAGAAGTGTATGCTACAAGTGAAGAGGAGAATGATTATGTGCCTGGAAATGCTACCATGGATTGTGCGTCTTACAAAGAAAACAATATGTGAACACGCTGAGGAGTTTGATGACGACAATAATGATGGTGGTATAGAAGAAAAGGATGCTGCAGGTGGTGAAAAGTTTTTCAGCAAAACAGGCTTATTGTGGAGAGTAAAACTGCCAACAGCTAGAAGACGACTAGCACATAATCTGCCTGTTGCTATGCAAACTGGTCCATCTCGAAAATATCTGCCAAGCCCGGTACAAATTTTCAAGGAAATTTTTAGTTATTAATTTAGGGTTTTCAATTGTGGTCTTGCCAGACCATGAGGTGCGCTTAGTGGTGAAATGGTAGAAAATCCTAGGGTTAAGAATTTCTATTAGGCTAAAGTTCGTAAAACTTTATTAAGAATGCCCAGGCTCGGATTCAATTTTAATGTTCATAGACATGTTGGATCATGGTGTCTACATGCCCGCCAATCACTGTCTTCTGCTAGTCCTATTTGCTGCAGATGTGCTTGTAAGCTTGAGTATTCTTCATCGACATGCATTATTTGACTAATTTCGGTGTGATGCAGCCAATTGTTAAACTCAGTTTTTGTAGCTTTAAATGGCTTCATATTTTCCAATGTTATTGCTTGCATCTAATGAACTTTAATTATCAAACTGTTGACATGTTCACAACCAAGTGAGACCTGACACCCAACTAATGCAATGACTGTAATGTGCCAATGTATCTTGCAATCTCATAAGGCTGTGGACTTGGCCACAAGTTCCTGTTTTATTCAGTCGTGTTTCACAATTATCTGTATCCATTATTTCGGGATTCAGTATTTTATTTTATCGTAATAGTTTTATTTAGGAAACGAGGTTCGAACGAAGTAATTGCAGCGATTCTACTTTGAAAAATAGGAAGCTCAAAAAAATTATAAGTTCATCAACAAGTAACTTAAAGTCATTCTAATTAAATGTATAAATTAGGCACAGAAATTCAATAAATTGCGGCACAAAATTAGGGAAGAAATAAAAAGTATAGAAATTCCTTTTAAAGCACAAATTTATTGAGTATCAAAATGCAAATTATGTTTTTCCGTTTTCTCACAGTTACCATGAGTTTCACACTCACACCCTTCTTAACAGATGATGGGTGAAAATTGCACACATAAGCAAACACGTATATGTTCATATGAGCATAAATTGATGAGGAGGAGTAGCAAGGGTAGTTAGTAGTGGTAGCAACAAGCAAGCAAGCAAGCAAAGAAAAAAACGTCAAGAACAGCATGTATTGTTGACTATCCAAGAAAATGTGGGACATACACATATGATGAACGAAAAAAAATACAAGTAATCTACACATATTTATGGCTGTCTGTCTCGACCTGTGTGTATGTGTGTACAAACAGACGAAAGGACTTAAGAAAAATAACGAAAAAAAGCCAAAAGGAAAATCGAAGACGACCTTGGCCTTTTTCTCTTAAGCTTTTTTTTCTGTTTTGGTGTTTTTTTCGACTGTTTTTCTGTAAAAATTTATTGGGAGTTACATATGTGTGTTTGCATGTCGTTTTGTCTGGGTGTGATTGTAATTTTATGCGGATTATCACCCCAGGCGATATTTGACGTTGTTAAAGAAAAACCCAAACAACTTGACAACCCAGCCTGCCAGTCAGGACAGCAGACTGCCAGCCAGCCAGTCAGCCATTCATTGAGCTTAAGATGCCAGCACAAATAAACATTTGTTGATTAAGGTCTTACACACACGAACTTATTCTACACAAATATACAAACAAACACATGTCAAGTAAATAACACAAGACAAGAAAGAAAGGCAGCAACAAATAAATGACCAAACAAATCAACCACCTCCATACTCCTACTACTCCTTACAACAAAACATTGCTTTTTATTTGTATGTGTATGTGGGTGAGTGAGTGCGTTTTCAAGGACGTTCAAAAATACCGGAAGTTAAAATATTACAGCACAAAGTAAGTGAAGACTTAAATTAAATCATGATTTTGTTGTTGTTGTTGTTGTCGTTGTTGTTTATATTTTTATATCTTTAATGGACATAATTTCAAACTTTTTCAACACCTTAAGATCTAAACGAAAAAAAAAGAAAAATTCATTCATCACATTTTCATAAATACAACAGAGTGTGAACATAAATGTTGAGATTATTTTACAGTTGAGTTTGTGTTCGTATCTTTAAGGAGGTTAATAATTATATCTCCTTATAAAACGTTGCCAGGAATTCATGGTATTAAAGTCATCATCACCAACATTATTAAAAAAAGACATTATGACAATGGAAAGTGCTGTAAGCTACACCAGTCCAAAGTGTTTTTTTGAAGCAGTACAAATCAGACCTGTGTAAGTTTTCTATTTTTGCTTTTTGTGATATTAAAAATTTTGTGCAGCACCATTTTGTAAGACTTTTGGCCGTATGTACGCTGCCACAAATGTAAAATACTATAAGCAAAGGCGCAAATTTTACGGCTTAGAACCGTTTAAGGACATCGCAAATACGAAACTTGGTGACCCCGCTGAAGAGACACTGTTTAATATCAGTGCAATCACACACTCATTCGTTTATTTATGAGGAAATGTTAGAAGCGAATTTCGCTTTAGAAATGGTGTAAAATTTGCGCCATTACTATGGCCACTTTCAATGCCAAGGCTTTGTTTATCTGCTGAAAAAAACATGCAGAAAATAAAAGTGTTTTTTTTTTCTTCTAAAGAAAATATATTTATACACATCTCTAGGAGCGGCAAAGCAAAAGCACCAGAGGAAGAGAAAAATTTCTTCTTGCTCTAGAAAGTCCCCGAATATAAAAAACCAAGCTCTCTGTGTGTGTGTTGGAAAGTCCTGGTATATACATACATATATACAGGCATACTAAGATACATACATTTATTAAAATGTGTCTTGAAACGTTGATATACCATGGAAATCTTTGCTGGCATGTCTTCGCTGTATGTGTCTGTCTGCCGTATTTTTGTTTTTGCTTCTTGGTTGCTGTTGCTGTTGCTGCTGTTATTGTTGTGTTGCTTGTGCAACCAAGCATCGAACAGCAGCAATTTATACATTTTAATTTTTGCACAAAAGAACTGACGACGGCAGTGTAATCTATGAGAATGTTGTCGTTGCGACAGCCATTCAAAGTTTTGGTTTTATTTTTTTTTGTTCACAAAAAAGTGTAAATTTGCATATCTTAAGTCCATCTTACCTGTTGCATTTTCCTGGGGCAAATAAATGCTAAAAATAGAAAACACAAAATTCATAATAAAATCTTTTAGATAAAAGCTGGCAAATTAAGGTCAATAATTTCATTTTCAGCTTTTTGTTAAAACTCTTGTTTCCTTAAAACTATATATGCCAAAAATTTTATATATATACATATATATATTTTGCATTTTATGTTACTCCTATTACAAGCTCCTACAGATAAATCTTTTTCCAAATTATGACTTTTCTATTTATCAGTAAGTGTGACCACATAAAAACTATATAAAAAAACGAACTAGATGGGCATAATCCTATTTGTTTCTATGAACACAATAACCGGAATAATAATTTACAATATTTTATATGTTTTGTTTTGTTTTTTTTTTTGTAATTTCTTTATTGTATTATAACGTTATTGTTTTGATACTTGTGTTAACAAATTTACGGCTAAATCCCATTTTTATAACACGATGATGATGCATTCATTCATTCATTGCACATATTTGTTATTTAGATCATTTCATGCAGTTTTAAATTAAGTGTTTTGTTTATACACAGTTGTTGTTTTAACTTTATGTATTTTTATTTTTTTTTTATATATTTTTGCGCTTTTATTATTATTTATATGAATTTTCCATAGACTGCCACATGACTGCCATTGTGTGGATGTAAAAGGTGATCGAAATGGAAGTTATTTTTATAGTTTATAAAGCCATAAATATTTATATAATGAATATGTATGAACTATATAATTTTGATGATCGCATATTTTGCTTGAGACAGTCCATTCATCATTAAAAGTTAATTGGAATGTCTCTAATGAGCCTGTCTCAAAGAATACTGACGGCATGTGTACCGACCGACACAAATAATTCTAATTATAGTTCACACACAAGCTTTTCTTTGTTTCTCCTCTACGAAGAGAACAGTTTCAACTTCGATTGTATTCTTGTTCAGAAAAAATACGGTTTTATTTTCTGTACTGAAATTTTTGTGCCACCCTTTAAGTACACAAGTTCTTAGTTATATTTTGTACACAATAGCTAAAAAAAGTACAAAAACTAATGCCAGCTTTGCTAACACAATGACAGACAGACGTATCAAACGTGTTGCCACCACCAACAAATTTTTGTAACCACAAATTTTTGAAAAAATAACCAAAATCAAAATTTTTTATTTTATTTATTATCATATCGAATTTATATTTTAATATTAAATAATTTTTTTAATTAATACTAGGCACTTATTAAAAATTACTGGCAAAATTAATTTGCAAAATGAAAAACTAAAAAAGAAATTATTACAATAAAAATAAAACTTTGATAGGAAATTGAAGTTTTTTTTCGCGTTTAGTGATATTTGATTAAATTCCATTAAAAATGTTTTTTGCTCTATCCAAGTTCTAGTACATTCTTGCACTTTTAGCGATTTTCTTTATACATATATGTTCCACTTTGCCCTGATAATATCGACCCCTGTACACGAAATTATCGTGTGTTACACTTTTTTCGAAATCGACTTCTTTATGCAAATTGGTTGTAAATCCATTAATTCATCTGTTGACAAAGTATTATAGCGATAAATATAGTGGTTATGAAGATAACACAATGCACATTTTAACGTATGTAAAAGTTTTATAATTAATTTAAATTTAATAAAAATACTAATGAAAGCGCTCTTCTGTAACATACGATAATATCCGCGCCTTGGTTTGGAGTAGCTAAATATTATATACGAGGGCGGATCAGTAAGTCCGTGTGAAACTGTGTCACACACAGTTTCTTTTTTGCAAAACAAAATTTATTTTTCAACATAATCTTCTTTCAACTCAATACACTTATGGCGTTTTCTTAAATTGTTTGAAATTTTTTGCCCTTTTTATTGAAAATTTGCAATATAATGATTTTTTGAAATAGTGAGTTCATTAGAAATTATTGTATCATCACTTACGATGCAACATTTTTGGCTTAAAATAACTTTGAACAGCAATTTTTTAAAAAAAGGTAAAAAGAAAAGAAAACGGCATTAGTCCAATGTTTCTCATTCCAAAAAATAGGATTTCTCGAGGTCCTTAAAATAGGCATTTGTTTGGTCAATGATTTCATCGCTGGAGGTAAATATCTTTCCGCCGAGCCATTTCTTCAGGTTTGTAAACAGGAAGTAGTCACTAGGGGCTAAATCCGGAGAATATGGCGGATGAGGTACCAACTCGGATTGCGTTTAAACGTTTGGTCAATTGGTCAATTGAGAGCAAACGCAGCATCCATCTTGCAGACAACTTTATTAAACGCAGCTGATCACTCAAATTTAAAATTTTCTACAGAAGCAAAATATTTTTTGATTTTACATTAAAGGTAAATGAAAAATATATTTTAAATTATGATTTTTATTAGTAAAATTTAGACAAAACAATGCGAAATTTTTACGGCAAGTAAATATGAATATAAGAATGCAAGAAAAGTGAAAAAAATTTCAA
The DNA here is from genome assembly GCA_956483585.1 of Gymnocheta viridis. Lineage (NCBI taxonomy): Eukaryota > Metazoa > Arthropoda > Insecta > Diptera > Tachinidae > Gymnocheta > Gymnocheta viridis. Next base: position 19,291,549 of record OY101441.1, on the reverse strand, counting down.
GTTAATACCCTCTTATTGATCAAGTGCGCTATTTTTTCCTTTGCTAACGAAATTTAACAATTTAGGAGAGGTCAGCATATAATTATCTATAATATTAATAGGCAAACACATTTTTTAGATACCTCTTACGGCCATAATACTGAACCGATTTTGGAAAAATTTACATGTTTGTAAACGGTTTTTTTTACATAGATGTGCTCAACTTAATTTTATTTAAATCTTTCGATATTTAGGGAGCTATAAGTTGCTACTAACGCATGCACACTTCTTATTACACATGCATGTATCAGCTTCAACTTGAAAAGTAAACAGAGTGTGCATGTTTGTTTGTCCAATTTGCTTTTGTATAGAAATGAGACAGAGTTTTAAGTTGATTATTTAGAAGGGGTTTGTTTATGTATTTTATCGTATGTATTTATGTTAATGTTTAATATTCATTTCTAGAATGCGGTCGATTGAGTCGACCGCTGGATACACTAGTAATTATTATACCTTGATTATTAATATAAAGTAAACTAGTTTTATATTGTGCAACTTGTTAGGCTTCGTCAACTTCTTACTTTGTTGAATATTCTTGAAATTAGTTACATGATCGAAGTACATGTTTTTCTATTCGCTCCTGTTTGAGTTTTTACGCAACTTTATGCTCCCGATTTTATTTTTCATTTCTTTTTTCGTAAAAGTTCTTTATTTTCAGTAAATTTAATCGGTAAAGACGCGTCACTGCCAGTTTTTGTAATCATGATTTTTTTTTTGTCACGGGTAGCAAATGTGTGAGCAAAGTTTAATGCTGATCGGAAGTCCCGAAATTAAGTAGATAATTCCGTTAATAGTTTAATATTTCTAACAACTGACAGCCAACTAAAAAGTGTAATAAGCAAACAAAGGAACTGGGGGACGAGCGAAAGCTGCTGCATTCTGTTTTTGTTCTCGTGAAGAGTTGTCAGAATAAATTAACTATTATTGATACTTACAAACATTAATTAAAAAGAAATAACTTGAATTAACGAACTCAGGCCTAATTTCAAAATGTTAATTGAAATTGACTAGAGATTGTGAGGAGTTCGCTTGATTTCATTCAGCCCACGTGATAAAAGATCTTCTTCATTAATCAAATGATTAATTTACAGTGCATTTTACATATGTAGTTAATATCACATTTAAGTTTTAATTTTTTTTATTCTACTCAATCAAGTCTTAAAAATTGCTGGTTACATTGCCTTTCCCGGTTTTGAACTAAATGTGTTTGTTAGCCTGCCACTTATGCTCTATTGCATTGAAAAAAATTTAAACTTTTTACTTTTTGTTGATCATAAAGAAAAAAGCAATTTGCATTGTAATAAAAAAATATAAACTACAAGTTAAACATTCAACTTGATTAAAACACAAAAAAATGAATAAAGACACACACACTCACATACTCACATTGAACTTTTAAATAAGCATATGTATGTATATGCAAGCAATGAGTTAGAGAGTTCTTTATATTATACATGAACAAAATAATAATGAAATAATAGTTTAAAAAATCAACTTCTATTCACTGAGTGTTATAAATTGCATAAACAATTATTATTAAAAGCATAATCGTAGTACCACTCACTCAAATGGAAATGGGACTGTCCTACGCCTGCTTCAAGAGCTTCCCTCACACCCGCCCTTCGTTATTGTTAATTTTTTTAAAAAACAAGCAAAATGAAGATATCAATTTACCATTTACCCATATACATTTATACATTTTATATTAACACATACAAATGCTAGGCTTACGTAGACACATACTACTATTTCAAATGCATTAACAGTTCAAACCTGCCGCGTCCTTTTTTCTCTTTAATTCCTTCATTTTTCATTTTCATTTGCACGCTAAAATATATAAAAAATATTTTTATTTAATACGAGCTGAATTTTGTTAATAATTTCTCTTTTTTTTTAATAATTATGCTTATTTTTTCTATAATGCTAAGTAGTTTTATTGTGAAGTGTTTATCTGCTCATATTAGAGAAGGTAAACATTGACTTTTAAAAGTTTGTTAATATTTTATTTCATTTAATACAGTTTGTTTTTTTTTCTTTTTGTTTTCCAACCTGTCTTTATAGCTGAGTATATTCATAAATATTTAATATCTAAAGTTTTGCCTGTTTAATACACAGACCGGCCGTATTAAACTGTAGAAAATATGTAGAAAATATTGATACAAAATGCTGGGCCATTTGAAGTATTAGGTGTACATCGTAATTAAGAGGCAGAATTTGATACTACGAAACTGTGAAATTTTGCTTCAGTATTTTCTATAAAAGTTTCTTTAAAGAAAACAAAAATGCAGTGAAATGAAATATTTCTGTAATGAAATAAAACATGACAAATTAAATAATTGAAGGGATGGTTATTTTCCATTGATTCGTTTATATTATTTTTATCCAACTCCACATTCTTATGACATTAATTTACGATTAAGTTTCTAATTTTAGCTTCAACTATTCTGAAAGTATGCTCCAACAATGCTTCACTTAGGTATCGATTTTAATCACCAAATAATCTTGAGAAAATTCTACTCAAGTCAGCACACTTAAACCGAGCTTCTTCTTGAACGCTCAAATGACTGAATATCTAATTTGAGATAGAAGCCCAGCAAAAACTATGATGGGAAAGTAATGATTTAAAATGCAAACTTAGGTTAGGTTAGTTTGCAGAAGCCGCCGATTGCAAGCAACCGGCCCACTTGGGTGCAGGAAAATAGGTCCTTTTTTGATGGCCGATGTGGACAGTGAAGTAAAAGTACTAACTATCCTATATTATGGTCGGAATTGAACCGTTTTCTGCATAAAGTTGTTTATTTCCTTCAGATTGCATTCCGTAAGGTCTGCGAGTTCGGGTAACGTCGAGTTACCTAGATACATGGCCCTGGGATGAGACAGAGCTGGACACTGACAGTGGAGGTGCTTGACAGTTTCTTCCTCCTCCTCACTATGACAACTTCAATAGAAGCCGTTGAAAGGGTGATTTAGTCTGTTTGCGTGGGTACCTATGAAACAGTGCCACAAGTATACACAGCTGATTTCGAGGGATCCCCAGTATGATGGCTGATTTTGCTCGGTCATATTGGGGCCAGGTTGCTCTTGAGACTGCACATGGGAATTCCTTGAACCATCTAGACTGTGCTATCGCTATAAGTTTCTGCTGAATGAGAATTTTACAGCTTTTTAGTGGGACTCCCACTAGCCGGTCGGTGTCCCGTTCTTGCAAACGAAAGCCTTCCCTGGCTAGCTTGTCCGCAATTATGTTGCCAGGCACGTCTGCGTATCCTGGTACCCAGATTAGCTCAAGCTTGGAATGTGACGCAATCTCGTTTAGGGATATATGGCTTTCCTTTACCACTTCAGATGTTGTATAAACACCCGATAGAGCGTTTATACGACATCTGAACTGGTAAAGGAATGCAAACTTATGAAGTACATACTTTTCTCTACATCCACTTTGGTTTTTTCACTCATTACTTTAACATGGCAATGTCATTGGAGGCAAATACTTGTCATCTTACGTTTCAAATAAAGATTTAATAATATCAATACTTAAAAATAAATGAATACACAAAACACAATACATGTTAAATCAGTATTGAAATCATGTTCCTGAAATCACTGTCGAGCTTTATGTCAAGTGTTTTATGGTCTATTGCACAACTACTTTACAGAGCGCTAAAACTTGTTTTTACGAACACGCACATATACAGTTAAATAAATCCACTTTTCTTCGCTTTGAATTGAACTGCTGATCATTTATATGATAAGCGTAAGATCTATTTTGCAGACGGCATGGAATTTGTGATTTTTCTAATAGAAGTCATTACTATGTTTTTTGTTATTGTTCGGGAAACACAGGACATTGCGACCGAAGACCTATTGTATCCCTTGTCAGGTGCTAGAGCACATCATCTAGACCTGTTTTCCTGAGGAATCTCAAGGTTGCCAGTGGTTCTAGTATTGGCAGTTCCCAATCCTCCAATAGGTGCTTACCCAATTGGGTATATCTTCTGTGGCATAAGGCTTCACAGTCCTTTAGAATATGCTCTGGAGTTTCGTCCTCGTAATCACAGAATCTGCCCACGCTATCATTCTCAAAGCCAAGTCTGTAGAGGTGTTTTCTCAGTCTACAATGGCCTGTGAGGAAGCCTGTAAGCATTCTTAGATTGTTTTTATTAAGGGACATGAGAGCTGAGAAACGGTTTTGGTTATATTTTCCAATCATTAGCTTTGCATTCTCAGTCCAGGGAGGTTGTACCAGTGATGTTCCCTGGTACTTCTAGTTACCGTCGATATATCTTCCCGGATTTTATCCAATCCACAAAACTGTTCTGGTCCAACCATGTGTTTACTAGCCAACTTCCTAGCAATTTTGTCTGCGTTTTCGTTTCCTGCCACCCCGACGTGCCCAGGAACCCAGCAGAGTGTGACCTTATTCATCCTGCTTAGCTGATTGATCTTGCTGCGACATTTCCAAGCCAGCTTAGAGGTAAACTCGTATGAGTAGAGTGCCTTGATAGCAGACTGATTATCCGAGAAAATTGCTATTTCACGTCTTCGGTAGCCTCTTTCAAGATTAAATTGTGCACATCTCTCCATGGCATAAATCTCCGATTGAAAAATGGTAGGAATTTTCTCCAAGAACTGGTAGTCGTTAATCCTCGGTCCTACAACTTCCACTCCAGAGCCTGTCGGCGTTCTGGAACCATCATTGTACCAGTTGATATTTCTCGTTCCAAAAAAATATCAGGGTGACAATTCTCCCCATTCCCTTCAGTTGTGTAGTATAGTTTCAAACTTTTGTCAAACTCGTGCGCTTGTTCATCACATCAGAGGGCTGCGCAGTAGCGGAAATTATCTTCCCGGCGATGATTTCTCCCATTGGCTAATTAGACAGTCCCTGTCTGTGGTTTTTCCCGCAATGCTGATTAATTTTCGCTGGGTATTTTTCTTAACTTCTATAGATTTCAACATTTTATATCAAAGTAATTGATCTTACCCCTCCGAAATTCTATTCCTCAACAAACTATTAACCAATTGTGTTCTATTTAAACATTTGTTGTTAATATTATATCTTAAGGAGTGGGAGTTGGACGCAATGATAAACTAATTCTCTGAAATCGTGTGATATACTCGCCAGTCATGTCAACGATGCCGATCTCTAGTTAGAAGATTATACTTTTAACCAATTTTCAGTTTCATTAAATAATTTTCACAAAAGCGTCCAGTAGCAACTACTTTCACCTAATATTCTGGCACTATTTCTGTGTTATAATGCGAACAAGGCAAACATTATAGATTAAAATTTATCTTGATTCATCAATTTATTCGTTTCGTTTTTCTGTGTAAAAAAAAATATTATTATTTGATAACTAACTTGTGGAGTGATATTAACTTTTTTCATAAAAATATTACTCGTATTTGTCTATTTTTATGGCAAAATTTTCAGCCATGATGTGTACGAGTACATAAATTATATACATACGAGTAACATTAAAATTTTTAAACTTATATATTTTTATTTAACTATTTTTTAACTTTGAACTATGCGAAATCGTTTTATAAAATTTACGTATTTCTTTAATTTTTTAGCAAATATTTAAAATTCATCTAAAGATTTGTGTTGTTATCATGTTGATATTTTCAGCGATATGATATTTTATCTTCAATACGTGGTAGGTAACCTGTCCATAATTTTTCATTAGAGTCCTAAGCTTTTATATATTCGTATAAAAAGTATCAGAATGTCTTAACGATAAAAGAACTGATTTTAAATTTAAATTAAAGTTGAGATTTTCAGTTCGGTTGAGTGAGCGCTTTTTCAGCTCGGCTCACTAAAACTAAACAGTTCATTCTTCTAGGTTAATAATAATAATAATTATTATTGTTGTTGTAAGAACTGCCTCTATACTGGGCATAAGCTGTCTATAAATAATTTCTATCTTTGGCTTCTTGACTCTATTTCTCGAAGTCCAGCGATATTGCTGTAACTTCTATGGTCGGAGACACTATTGATTTCGTTCAGCTTAACGTTTCTCCAAGTTGTGTTTGGACGTCCTAGTCTCCTTGAGCATTGAGGATTGTACATAAGGGCTTAGCAACACACTTCTAGTTTAATAGCTTATTTATTCGGTTGATTAGTTTGGCTCGACTGTTTTGTGCAGAATTTGTTATTTTGTCTCATTTGTTTTCTTTCATCAAACAGCTTGGGCTATTTTCAACATAAATTGCTTAAGAAGTCAACTTAACAAAACGAATGATGCAGAAGTTCTTATTTTTGGGGCTACTTTCATGTGCAGTTCTCAGAATTGAGTTCCAAAATCATGTGTTGTACTGTTTTAGCTTAAGATTTTTAACGAACACATCTGTACTTTGTCTGATTTAATTGTCGTAATGTTTTTCATTAATTTCTTGAGAGTTCTTGCAAAAAGGTGTAAAGTTTGGAACAAAGAAGTCTGATTATTTCTTTACATTATTTGAAATTTTTATACGACAATAATACGGATTGTTGTAAAAAGAAAAAACCTCAGATATATCTAATAAATTTATTATGACATGACCGGTGGTAAAAATGTTTACAAAAACTTGAAACATTTTCTGACTTTGGGTCAGTAAATTTTTAGATATTATTTTCATTAATGTCGGAGATGCTTTCGGCATGTTCCTACAGCATTCTTTCGGACATATCATGAAAGTTTTCCGAATTTCTTTATTTATTTATATTATTTATTTATTATATTGAGAATTTTTAAATTTTATATGATTTTTTGTTCGCACATGAAACATTTGCACAAAGATTTTGTCGTACTTATTCTACTACAGAAATAATTATCTTGAAAAATATTTTTAATAAACTGCACTTGCAATAAAAAAAATGCACTCACGATTAGTGTAGACCTTGTATTTGTATTCTCGTTACCATTAATGTACTTATACTGATAAGATAATATTGGACCTTTGTGTGTAAAAATCTAAAACAAACTTATAAATAAATAAGAAAATAAAATATCAGAAAAAAAGTTTAGATATAGAAGAGAGTGTTGCTGCAATTTTATTAAAAATGAAATTAAAATCATTCAATTGCATTGAATTGAGTTTTAAAAAAGTGATTAAGTTTTATTTATAAGAGTTTTTAGTGATAAACACATTATTTTCTTTATAAATATGCTGGAAATTATTTAATGATACATAGTTTTCGAATTATTTTATTATTTTGATACATTTTCATATCATTGCCGAAGTCGTTCACTGTGAAATTAATATCTTTGTATTTTTATTTTAACTTTCTTCTGTTTAAGTCAAACCTTATTCTTAGAGAGGGATTAAACTTATATGTTTATTGTATTTAAATTCCATAGTTATTGATTCGTTTTAGAAATTTGTAGCTTCATTTGTTTATATAATATTTGAAAAGCTTTTCAAACTGTCTGTTGTAGGCTATTTTATAAGGTAATTGATTTTTTTTAGTTTGATAAGTTTTTTCTTAAAAAGTAATTCATGTTTTACAATCGCAATGTGAAATTAAATAAGTATTTTCGTTTACTATGAACTTCTTTGATTTTTTTTATTGAAATATATTTTGCTTACTTTTTTTTTGATTTTTCGCCGTCAAACTAAATCAGGATGTCGTCTTCTCGACTTCCTCAACAAAAATTCAATTTAGAAGAAAAATCCATTTACCAAATGCAAAAACTTATAAAAACATAAAATAAATAAATTAATAATAAATCAATTAAGAGTAAAATTTTGCCACATTTTGTCAACTAAAGCGAAAGAAAACAAAAAGAAAAAAAGAAAAAAAGAACTTGTTATATTTGCCAAGGGCTGGTGTAGAAAAAACAAGACAGAAACTATGAATGATAGATAAAAATCTTTAACAAAATGCTGATTATAATTTCCTCTTTTATTTTCATCAGTGAAAGAACATGAAACGAGACCACAATTTAACAAACTAGAAAATGCGTTTAATTTAGAAATGTTTAAAAACAACAATAAAAACAAGCTTTTGCCACTACACATACTTTAAGCAAAAAATAATACAAACAAATAGTTAAACACACACACACACACACTACAGTACAAATATACTTACATACATACACACAGACAGAAAGACAGACAAGAAAACGCCCTTCCTTCCGTCCTGGTTTTCCTGAATAACATTTTGAATATTTCACTTGAGTTTAATGAGAACTGTTCAGTTCAGAAGCTTTCGATTCTACAAAAATAAGTAATTTACAAAAGTTTACAAAGAACAAAAATACACTCGTATCTAAAAAAGATATTTATCATATCAACCCGCTAATGCCATTAAACCACCTCTTTGGCAAAAGCTGTCTAAGTGTGAGTAAAATTATATACAAGTAGTAGTAAATTTTAAAGATAGTGAGTGCCTGGTTCTTGCTTCAATCAAAAGCAAAAACAAAATGCTTAACATACCATTACAAAACATAAAGAAATCCCTAATATATTGATATTTCGCTTGTATAGAAATTGTTAATAAAAAAAAATAACAAAATAAAATATACAAAATATTAATACTTAAACTTAAAAGAATTTTAGTTAAATCTTTTCTACATTTTCCCTTCCTCTAGCAAAACGAGCGGAAAACTTTTAGAAATCCCTTTCATTTGGCTTATGTTGCACAAAATAGCAAAACAAAAGAAAAAAAACACTAAAATGTTCCGTTGAGCCGAACAAATTTTTTCCTTCTAAATATTCACACAACCTCAGCCTACACTTAACGAAATAAATTAGTGGCTATGATTTAGGAAGGCAAAAAAAAGAGGGGCAACATATTTTCATATTTTCTATATATTCCCGAAAACCCCATTTACTCTACAATTTTCGCTTAATTTTTTTCCCTTCAAAGCTCTACATCATTTCAATATAAAAAAAAGTTATCCCTCCTTGAATTTTTTGTTTGTTCGCTAAAGGAATAAAATATTTTAACACACATAAATTCTATAATATTTTGCATAATAGAATGTTTTTATTTTATATTTTTTTTTTTTTGCTGTTAGAAAAATACTCTTAATGCAAAAGCTAAAGAATGATTTTGGCAACAAAAGCGCAAAAAACGAAGAATAATAAAGAAAAAATATTTCTTTTATATAAGAAATCGAAATGAATTATAAACGCGCCCTTCTAATCCACCCAATACATGAATATTTTCATGTTATTTTCTGTTTTTCTTTCTGCTTTCTAAAGATGACTGACTACATTAATGAATTTCTGCTTATAGTTTACTTTTTATTTTATTTTCACTGTAACCTTCATGTTGGTATCGCTGAATGGAAGGTAGTTTTGGTTTATTAAAGCATTGGAAATTTCCACTGAGTCTAGTGCGACAATAATTTTTTTTGCTGTTGTAAATGAGGCAGTAATTTAGAAGAGTTTCAGGACGGAACAAAATTGCCAAAATGAAATGCATTTTCTAACTGCGCCATATAGAAAATAAATTATTTTTTTATAGTTTTAGTTAATAATTATAGAAGTTCTTTAGATAGAGTAATGCAGATGGTATGTAGTTTCTGATCAGTGACCAGCTACTATGAAGTTTTCGGTGCATTTATTTAGTGATCTATCGAATGTAACTAAAATACATATCAGCAAGTACTTTTTCTTAAGTCTTTAAACTTATTTCATTTAAGAAAAATACTGATTCCAAATGTTTCAATTTGCCGGCAAAAATGTTTTTAACGTCTTACATACGTTTCATGCGTTTTCATCTTCATAAAAGAAAAATCAAGAAAATCTATTTTATAGTTCTTAATACTTCTTCAAAAGTTTACTCTCCCATAGATATACATGTATATGTGTATGTATATGTTTATAGTATTTCACATACACAGCTGTAAAAAATAGAATCCCAGCAGTTTTGGTGACAGTAATGAGTCCCATTAGAGGAACCCAGCGGGAAAGTTTGGGAGAAATTGTGCTGAAAACAATTGTCTCATGACTAGTAAAGATGGGAGTGTTGCAACAGTTTATAAGTCGTGAATGGTGAATGGCCCACGATGTCGTTCTTTTGTAAAAATAAATTTAAAACAAAAACAAAATTTTAGAAGTTGTAAAGTAAATCTTCACTCCATTTAACGAGGACGCGGCTAACAAGTTTAATCGTTTTAAAACCGCCGGTTTTGCTAGGCTATTAGTTGTTAAACATCTGTCATTTCAAGTGTCATTTATTTAGCGAAAGCTTAGCCATTTACGAAAATGGATCGTTTAATAACCGAAAAACGCGTAAAAATAGTTAAAACTTTCTATAAATATGGTGGTGCCCACTATGGTTGTCATAATTGACCTACTATGCAAGCAGTTTTAAGAGACTGGAAGCGTTACAGAAGTGGTCACGCCAGTGCATCATCATCATCATCAATGCCCGAAATATCGCTCCTGTTAGTGAAAATGTGGCACATAAGCAGATTTTGTCGATTTTACGACGCTCTTAGCAATTGGGTCTATCTTCCGCTTATCATGGCGTATTTTGTATTTGTATTTGCACCTCTATTCATATAAAATGCAACTCACACAACAATTAAAGCCGGCTGATCACTGAACTACGTCGTAGACATGCTGATTGGGTGCTAGATTTTTGGAACAAAATTTCCTTCAGCTCTGATGCTCATTCCTCACTCAGTGGTTACGTCAACGAGCAAAATTGTCAGATACATTACATACAGGAAAAATGTCTTTTTGGTGCGTATTATATTCTGCAGGTGTCTTTGGGCTGTATTTTTGCGAAAATGACGCTGCACGAACCGTTACCGTCAATTCAGATGATAACTTAATGTTTTTTTGTCCTGCAATTGGAGATTATGAATTGAACGATATGTGGTTTCAAAAAGACAATGCCACGAGCCACACAAAACGGCCGATTTTGGCTTTATTGCAAGGGAAGTTTCCAGAACGCGCGATTTCATGTGTTGTTGACGTCAATTGACCACCATGATCATGAGATTTTACGCCGTTAGACTTTTTTTACGAGGCTACGTTAATGACCGTACTACGCGGACAATCACTTATCTTCGGAGCAGTTGAAAACCAACGTTCGTTAAGTTATCGCCAAGACACCGCCCGAAATGTGCAAAAAAGTGGTCGAAAGCTGCCTCAAAAGGATCGACTGATTCAACCAATCTAGAGGCGGCCATTTAAATGACATTGTGTATCGTACAATATGCCAACGTCCAAGTATTATAATGGAATAAAAATTTAATCGAAATCAAAGCTTTACGTTTGAAACCAAAAAATAGATATCATCTGTATTATAATAATCGGCACTAAGCAAGTTCGACAGGATTAGATCTGAGATTTATTACATTAATTGAAATAGACTTGTTGGATCTAGAAGCAATAACGCGTAACTGTATATAGTTTTTAATTTTATTTCATTTGTCATTTACCATTTACAAATCTAAGTGCCCCTGTAACAATAAACAAGTTGAAACTCTCAAAAATGTTACGAATAAATTTTATTATTAAATAGTTCGCTTATTGGTACGTCGCAACGCGCATAAAAAGTATGAATTTTCTCTCTCCTATTACATCACTATTTTAAAGTAACTGATTTTTATATGAAGTGTTGGAATTCGGACCGGTCCCGACAACCAAGAAATAAGTCACGTGACTAACTTTGCGCCAGTTGCCTTCGCCCTACGAAACTTTCAAGTGGAATTCAATATTTAACTGCTTTAAAAAACAACTCAGAATATCGTCATTAAGTATTCCAGGCTGTAGTGAGTCTAACATTACTTTAATTAACAGTAAAGGCCATATTGTAATTTGTAGGCATGTTTGTACACATAATTCTGTATAAAATTTATAATGTCTTCCTGTCGGAATACGATAAATAATGACATACTTTTTGATGATTCAAATGTGTCGAACATTACCAGAACTGCGAGGATATTCTAAATGTTAAAATCCTAAAAGTGGCAAATAAATATAGTTATAGTAGTGTTAGATAGCGCACATACTTGCATGAATATATTTATGTAAGTGAATGTTTATTAAAAAAGAAATGTTTGCTGCACAATAAAATCATGTTTTGTATATGAATACTTTTACTTTATGTTGCTGCTCTGTTGCCATTAATGTTGCTGCCGCTTGTATTGTATTGCTTGAATGAATTGTTATATTGCTGTATTAGTTTCTGTTTTTATTTCGATTTTTTTTCTGTCTTTTGCCTCTTTGGATGGATTTTTCTTTCTTCTGCGCTGTTTTATTCAAATTCATAATCACAATAATTTTTATACAATATTTTTTCTTCCTAATACATACAATAGTTAAGCAGTGTATTAAGAGGAAGTGACAGACTTTTAAAGGAGTCATTTGTATTAAACAAATTATTGGTTAAAATTAAACATTCTATCCTCGAATTTGAGCTAAATTAAAACTTTCCAGTTAAATTTTTTTGTGATTTTTTTATGTTTATTTGAATTTAATTTTTTTTTGTGATAGTATTTTGAATATGTCGGCCAACTTTCGATTTTGTGTCAACATTTGATATCTATGGTTAAATAATTTTTATCATGTTTTTTATTTTTTTTGTTAGTTGTTGTATTTTGTTTTTTTTTGAAAATTTACGATTTTGCATGATTATTGAAAATAGAGAAACTTTGAACTTTTAAAAATTTTTTGCTTCAAGTTAATTTAGATTTCAAGTGATTCAAACTTTTTTGCGAGATTTTGATTTTTTTAAAACTATTAAAATTATGCTTAAAATATTATTATTGTTTTCTGAAATTTTGTATTAGTCTTTTTTTATAAATATTTAATTTTCATTTAAATAAAACAATATAAAGCAGGCAACAGCGCAACAAAAAGTTAATGATCACAGAAAACATTTTTCCCAAACAAAATTTCAATAAAAAGTATTTGTTGAAAGCTAAAATTGATTTCAATGAATTTCGTAATTGAATCAATTACTCGTGAGATCAAATTTTGAGCAATTGAAAATCAGAATCTTAGTAATTAAATATATCTGAATACAGGAATCCTTTATTGCAAAGTAGTTATGACATTTAAATTTACTCACATCTAAATGGAAAAATCAAAAGGTTATGACGAATAATTCCTCTTCCTTCAGTAGAAAATCATGTTTTTTTTCAGATATGACTATCTTGCGTTAAAGGAACGAATTGAAGTTTTCCCGTAAATTGAACTTTAACAACACAATTAATTGAAGAGGCGGATTGAAATCATATTCAAGTTTCTGGTTTCAGTCGGGAGATACTGTTCAATTTCTAAATTCAACACTTCAACTAATCAAAACCTTTAAGACTTGTTAGACGATTTTGTTTTTCGTCACACGGCTAATTGTAAAAGAAGCTTTCTCACTTTTACTACTTGTCCTTTTCAAAATCTCCTTTTCCCAAACACATCAAAATTATAATTGCCAGAGTACTTGTAATTGATTTAATCACGAAATTAATTAAAATCAATTTTAATATGTGATAATCTTTTGTTATACAATTTTTTTAGTAATATTTTTTCTATGACTTGTTGTTTTAGTTTTCGATATTGTGAAATATTGTTTTAGTTGACAATTTTTCATTTTTCATTGACGTCTCTTTGATTGAGTTTTAAGTTTTGTGTGTTGAATTAGCTGAGGTCTTCGAAAAATCCATTTCAACCGCGAATCTATTCGCATCCTTAATCGATTCCTTTACTTGAAAGGATCAGAATTGAACTTTTTATTATCTATAAAACAATTAATGTCAACAAAGCCTTTATGCTGTGGTGGAACTTTAACAAGATTACCCGTCTTCTGTTTGAATTTCATGATGGGTATAGATTTATTACTCGTCACTAATAATAATATCAAAACTGATTTTTTTTTAGCTTTTTGCAAGATTGATTTACTTCCTCATGACTTGAAATTTTATATTCATAAATGAATTTATACTTTTAACTGCTGCTTAATATAAAATATGTTCTTTTGTGATGAAGATGGGTAAGTAGAAATTGTTGCTGCAAATGTTGGATGGGGTGGTTCATGTCGTAAGTAGTGGCAGTAGTAAAAGTAGTATGATACGATTATGGAAAAAATGTTTTATTTTCTTTTGCTGATTTGGTTTTAGCTAAAAGAAAGCTGTTGAGGTGTGTGTAATAGGCAAGGGGGAAGTTAGTATGTAGTAGTAGTTCATTCCGCCAAAGAGATGTTCTTCTAAGTAGTAAAATATAGAAGACGAAAAGGAAGGAAAAGGAATCAGCAGCAGGCTCTTGTAACGAATGTTTGGTAATCGGAAACTTTACTTATGTATAATTTTTTTCCGTTGTATTTTTGCTGCTTTGCATTCGATGAAGTTGAATTTGAATAGAAAGCTTAGTTTTTGCTTACAGCTAACAATTTTTTCGGGGTTATTTCGTAATATATATACATATATATATCTTATTTTTTTATTTTCTTTCATTCTTTTCTTTTTATCATATTTATTCTTTTAAAAAAGTATTTCCTCCTTTTTGTATACTTCTTGGGTTTGAAAAAAGTGTAGAAAAAAAGAAAGAACTTTATAATGACTTATTTTTGATGAATTGGGCAAATGAAAGAAGAAAAAAATCGATTAAAAAACTTCAAGTACACAAATAGAAAATACAAACAATATTATGTGTATAATAATAAAATAATGCTCCTCTATATTTCATGCACAGACACATTAACATTTTTAAGTTTTTGTTTTTTTTAGAAAATGCGAATTAAAAAAACTGTTTCATAAATGGGGTTGAAAAATCTGGGAAGCGCAGGAAGTAGTCTTATAGATTTTGAAGTTTTCAGCAAAGGTTGCATAACATATATTTTATGTATACGATTTTTATTTTTTTTTTGCATAATAAAAAATATTTGTTAATAATTTAATTCGTGGAATAATTGTAGCTGTTTAAGTAAATTTTTTTTCTATAAATTTTAACGATATGCTTGGAACAAGAAACAAAAAAGCTGTTGCATATTGTTTGAATTCAGTTTCTTTTGATTTTAAGGAAATAATTATGTCAAAGGGATTGTTCTCAATTCCTTAAAATTTGGATATGCCACGAGTTTTCAACCTCAAATTCAACACTTAATAGCTCTTTTGCAATGAATCAAGCAATAAAATTTTTTAAGATAATTTTTAAGCAATTTGAAAACATTTTAATTTTTAAATCGACTTAAAAATTATATTAAAAAAAATGATTTATTGAATTGACCCCGACGTGATTTGAACACGCAACCTTCTGATCTGGAGTCAGACGCGCTACCGTTGCGCCACGGAGTCACTTGTTGTCGGCCAACGGTAACGGCTTATAAAAGTACAACTTTGACTAAATACTATTCCGAGTACTTTGAGTAAAAATTTGAAATATTTTATTTATAGCACATTAATAATAATTTATTTATATCACATTGGCCGTTTCAGTATAAGGTACAATAATTCAATGCAAATTGTTGTTGTGCATTTTAAATGAGGCACAATCAAAATATCTATGTAGTTTTAATTGAAAAAAAAAAACAAATCGACAATTGTGTGGCACAAAGTGATTACATCAAAGCTGTGTACGATAGTTTACGAAATTACTAAACGGCTGAACTGATTTTTACTTATGTATGTGCGGTTCATAGAATCCAAGCAATTGACTTGAGTAGAAAATATGTATGGAAAACACACTCAAAATATTCTGTAAGTTAAATTAACTGAAATTGTAATTTAAAATAAATGAAAGTTCACATGCATGTGTAGGAGAGGAAATCTCAAACAGAATAAAACAAATAAAGCAAGCAAAGAAATAAAAACAGCACTTGAAAACAACTGAAAATATTGAATCCGTATTAATATGTCCTTAGTTTTTTGAATAAATGTTAGAATCTGTTAAAAATAAAATTGTTTACAATTTTTAATTTTTATTATTTTAAAAATGACTGAACGGATTTCTTCTTCAATAACGTACAGTGCACTCAAATAACTGAGTGGTTTTCAATCAAATTGTTCACTGAATTCGATTGCTTGGGTTCTATGAACAGCTCATTTGTTTTTCTTTTTAGAAAGGTCACTTAAATCAGACAATTTTTTTATATTCTAGAAAGTTGTTATTTATGTCATTTGGGTGTTTTCTTTTTCTAAACTGTAATTTGAGTTTATTTCTTTTGAACTTGTCACAACTAAAAAAAATTAAATGAGAAGAAAGCAAATTTAAAGTTTTGTACTTTTATTATATTATCTGCTCATAATGTTATAATTATTTTCAAATTTGACTTTAATTAAAAATCCCGTCTCTTGATTTTTTTAAAAACAGCGGGCGTCCAGTAATAAGGACGCTCTTTATTACGAATATCCAACAGTATGAAAGGCGTATTCTATAGTACTGACGTATGGATTTTTTTCTATTCGACGGTAGAAATCTGTGCATTTTAGGAAAAAATTAATTTTTGTGTGAATGATAATTTTGTTTTCGTTTTAAGTTTTCAACTATTTTTTACACTAAACACGATATTGGTCCTGTTCGTAACTCCATCACTGCACTGCATGATATGATTATTTTTTACTGCCACTGCTAATCAGCTGTTACTTATGCTTCTGTTTGCTCATTTTAGAGTTTGCATTTACGAATGAAAACAATTGAAACAAAATGGAAGATTAATAATAAATTTTATTTGTGAGCTAGATAATGAAGCTAATGATGCAAAATTGTGTAAACTTTTTAAATAAAAAAAAAATCAATTTTATTAATAAAAAATTTACGGTGCAAGAAAAGGTGAGTTCCTAGAGTGTTGGATTATTTTGATATGGTTGAAAAATATCCAGAAAATATATTTTTTTATAATTTTTAAATGAGACTTTCAACGTTTCAAATGAATATAGTATTTTTTAACAGAATTGTAACAAATAAATAATAAAATAACAAATTTAATACTGACTCATCCACTGCATCAGCAATTTTTATGATTTGTATTTTGTGGTTATTTGCGAATAATATACTTGAGCATTCGTTGCAGTTTTGAATATCTAACTTTTGCAGATTTGCATCTGTTTGCATTTATGAACGTACTAAGATGAATTTTATAATGGGCTTATTATTGCAAATGTTTGTGGTAATAACATGCACTGTACTAAAAATTAAAAAAGAAATCTATAACAAATTTGTTTAACGAATAATTTTCGTAAGAAATTAGGAAATTTTTCCTCTATAGTCTCTATAAGTGTTCTTTTTTTCTCAGTAAAATTTGCGGGGCGAACTGTTTTCAAAAGCTATTTTATGGGCTGAACAAACCAAAGCGACAGATAAGGATATTTTATTTTTAAAAGAATTTAAAAATAATGCTGTCAAATTACATAAAAATTCTTATTTTTCAAAAAGAATATATTTGGTCACTTTTAGTGTGTTTCTTTATGTTTTCTGTAAATAAGTAATATACAAAGGAATTCTTATTTTTCTTTTCGCTAATAAAAATATATTTTACAAGCTCGTATGTACATTTATGTATTGCGTTTAAAATTTTATTTTAACTGTAGTTCGGACGATCCACTAATCCGGACAGTAGCTGAAACTTTATCTGTCCGGATTATGGAGGTTGTACTTTATTTGAATTTTAGAAAATAGAAGTCGCGACTTATGCACTTAAATCCGATCAGAGGTGGCAGTAAAAAATATGAGGCCTTTTAATTTCAAAAGAATTCTATGATGGCCACTGTTTAGATAGCGACGATTGGCTTAAATTTGATTGCGGAAAAAATTTAGTGAAAAATATCTTCTTTCAAACAAAAAAAAAATTGTCCAATAATACGAATTTCCCTTCATTACGAAATGTTCTGACAATATATTATTCGTACTGTTAGACGTCAAATGTAATTAAAAAAAACTTTTTTAGTTAAAATTTTTGCTAAAATTAAAGGGGGTAAAATTTACCACCACCAAATATTTTACCTCCGTAGTTAAGGATTAACTCTTTCTAGATTGGTCACGATTTAAAAATTGATCACGATTTCAAAATTGATGAGTATGTTCGTAGACTTAGCTTACCTATAACAATTTATATATTTATTTGAAAATCAAAACTAATATTAATAAAATTAAAACTAATTAATTGGAAAGAGAGTTTTCGAAAATTACAAGCAATTTTCATAAGCCAAAACGACCAGGGTCCATTTGTCGAAACTTAAAGTTACAAATCTTTAAATGAAATACATAAAAAAGTTAAAATTTTAAAAATTTTGTTGTTTTTTTTTCGAAGGTATTTCTTTTAATTTTAGATTTGTTACTTGTAGTTTTGTGAAATCTTTAAAATTTCCTGATGATTAAACTACAGTAAAAATTCGATAATCCCGATAATTGATTGCAGACCGCAATCCGGAGTAGCGAATTATCCGGATTACTATGCATGTATGTATGTATTTATTAAAAATTATAATAAATATTAATATGTACAGTTAAATTTAAATAAAAAAATACGTTCCAAAAAATACTCATATCACACTATTCAAATTGTTTTCTTCAAAGCATGCTGTGATTTGAATAAAAGAATAAATAAAAACGGGTGCTATTTAATCCGGACTATAGAGTTGCAATCAATCCGGATTATAGAATACGAAATGAGCTGCAAAATTCTGTCTGGATTACCGAATATTCCGGATTAGTGGAGTCCGAATTATCGAATTTACACTGTATTTGAATTAGTCAAATCACCATAAAATAAACTCTCGAACGAAAAATGTAGGCAACATAATACGGAAGGAAATCGTAAACACTGTAATTTATAAATATTTTTTACTTTTGTGAATTATCATTTTATTTTTTTGGCAATGGGTTGACTAAACAAAAACAACAACAAATGCAAAAAAGTCTAACTAAATGTTGAATTTATATGGAAAAACAAGAAGACAAATAGCAGTGAACCTTGCATCCGGTTAAAATAGACAATGGGTTGGGAGTTTAAGTATTTGTTTTTTTTTTTTTGTTAAATTAGTTTTTTTTTGGGGAAATTAAACGAGTTTCTAAAAAGTGTGATAAATTATTATTCCAACAAAGGAAAACAAAAATTCGATGTTATAAACAAGATCGCTATTACTTCTAATAATATTTGCACACGAGCACGAGTTTTTTAACATCAAATTATTTTGTGGTCGATTTCATTCTAAAACGTGTACACAGTTCAATACACCATCGAATTTCACATTGTTTTTGTGCATATTTGTTTTGTAAATATATGCAAGTACAGAGTACGCAATTGTACAATTTGGTCATGAGAAAAATTAAATATGTTTTTGAAAATGAAAATACCTATAGAAACTCTTTATTAGACATACATAAAAGTATATGTGTACGAGTTACGTACTACTTTGCAATATGCGCTTTCAACTGATTAGCACACTCTTTTTCTAAGAACACACATGGCTGGCTTTCTGTTTTGAGCATATTATTAGCATTAATGGTTCTCGCCTTCGCAAACGGCAATTCAAGTTTATATATTTGAATATTTTTTGGCTTCGTTTATATTTTGTTGCAGCAAAAGTCAGTATTTTTACTTATACGTAGACAACTTGCTAACATTTTTGGCAGTCATTGACCTTTGAGTGCGAGAATTGAGCAATTTTTAAATGCAACAGCCCCCAAAACGAAAATACAACAAAAACTAACACTAATGCAAATAACAACTGACAAGAGAACAATTTAAGCAGGCAAAAGCTCTCAAATTGTCTGTTTTAAATGAGGCTAATTTGGAGGTTTTCTTGCAGTTTCTTATGAACTAGTATTTTCTTTTATTTATAAACTGTTTTTCTCAATAACTAGCATCATAAAGATTTAAAAAAATAACACATTTGTGGACTCAAAAGTCCTTCAAGGATTGAAATCGAGGCGCAGCAACTTTACGCGCTCATCGTTAACTAATACATTGTTCCCATCTGTATAAATACTTGAAATACTTGTAGTAGCATTGTCTTCTATTAAAAACCACATACTTTTTCGCCTAAAATACTTTGAAGTAGTTATATAGGTCGTTACCAGGTACTTACATGTAATTATAAGTAAAGGCATGTGTTTTTCTTAAATTGTGTTTTGATCATGAAAACAAATTTTAACCGTGTAATAAAATAGTTGTTAGTGAGTAAAACATTTGAAATTAAGCACAACAATTACTTAAAAAGTCGGAGTTCAATAATGACAGCAGATATTCAATTTTGATAGTTTTTTATGTATTCAATGACTTCTAAGTAAGGAGATTATTAAGTCTGTATTTGTAATCCGGTGTGACATCCTTCCAATGACATCACCACGTTCAAATACTGAGCTTAAATGCTAAATTAGGAGTAGCGCTTGAATTCATTACTTTGCCATTAAATTTGAAGCTTGGTAATTTTCAACCCCAGTATTTTGACTTGATCAAGCTTTTTTTACGTATTAACATAATGCATTGGGGATGGAATCTTTAAATTCAAATAAAATGCAGACCATTATAAATATATAAATTTTGAAAATTTTGGTAAAACATCAACAAACAATTTCGTTTTTTTTTAGCTGAGGATGTAAACTATGGGCCATGGTATTTCCAAACTTTCATCACATGTTTAAAGGTACGGTCACATTTGACAAACATTTGCCAAAAAAAACGTAACCACTACTTTTGCTTAGGGTTAGTGTGATTTAACTTGATTTTTATACCACAAAATGAAATCAATTATGCCGCAAAATGCTATTTTTATTCATATTATTTTTAATAAATGCGAACCCATGTTTTTTTGGGCAAATGTTTGTCAGATGTGACCGTACCTTAAGTTACAGACTGAACTATAAAAATTTCTAAAAGTTCTCATCTACAAGCCACGATTTTTCTTAACCAGTGGAGGAAACGATATTTTATAAAAAATAATTTTGTCATTGAAATTAAAATTTTATTATTTAAAGTTTACAAATTGTTTCAATTGCTAATAATTTTTTAAAATAGGATTTGTCGTACACGATACTTTAACATAACATACGATTAAGAAAATAAGAACTTCTGTATCATTCGTCTTGTCAAGTTGGCTGCATAAATAACACCTATCGACATATCTAAAAAAAATTCTTGTGTTTCTATTTTAATGCATCGATCTTAGCTTTTGAAGTTTGTTTTTGTCTCTTTTAACATCGATAAAAATTTTTTAACCTGTGATAGCACTTACATAAAATGTATAGAGTGGATATTTCTCGCATGGAGCACAGTATTGTGTGTTTACTAAACTATCACAGCTGTGACAAAGGTTCACGTGCATTACAAATTTGGCGTCAAGAAAATGTAAACAACATGTTGATTCATTTTGTTTTATTTGAAAAGTGATGAATTCACACAATTACTTACTAATACCGTAAAACATGCCTGGAAAAGTCTTGAAGCGGTAGTTAGTGGTTTTCTATGAAACAACACAGGTGATAATTATCAAAATTTAATTGAAATTGTGCTCGAAAGCTTTCAAATCATGGGCTGCCGAATGTCCGACAAAACTTCATATGCTACATGGTCATCTGGACCAATTTAAAGATAAATGGGTGTCTAATCTGAAGAGCAAGGAGTGCGTTTTCATCAAGATGTAATGGATTTTGAGCGACGTTACCAAGGGCTGTACACCGAAAATATGATGGGAGACTACATTTAGAGATTTGCAAATATAGAAAAATTATCAAAAATATTAATTTTTAACTTAATTTTTTTTTATAATTTTGTATTTCTAAGCTATCATAATTCTTTATATAAAAACACTCCTATGTACAATAAAATTTTAAGGAGAACAGTCGTTTACTTACAAATTTGAAAAGTCACTCTTACTTCTACAAAAACAAACTTTGAAGAAAAAATATATTTTTGCCTTTATAAGTAACAAGAAAGAAATCAATATTGGCATGCAGAAGTCAGACTCAAAAATCGTGTTGAACGGTGTAATTAATAATTACATTTTATAACCAGAAGAACACTGAATATTGCAATATGAAAAATAACAAGTATACGTACGAGATTCAACCGTGTTAAAATATAGAAAAAGTGATAAAAATCCACCTTGAAGAAAAAAGTTCGTATGGCCATTAAAATACGAGTATTAAAGAATTGAGTCCCTAATCAATGAGCTGAAAGATGTTGTACTGTGTTAATATAAAAATCCTTTTCCTGGAAAATTTATGTTTTCCGAAAGGAGTCCTCACATTTTATAGCATGCGTTCTGCATCACGAAAAATCGATTCAATATATTTTTAATGATAATAAAAATTGTCTGTTTCTCCCGAGAAGATACTGTTTTTCATCCTAAAGATGTGATCTTAAATATAAAATTATAGCTTTATTTGAAAAATTCAAAAAATACGACATTTTGACTGGACTGCGCGGTTAAACAATTAAACACCATAAGACTTTTATTTTGTAACCCTGAACAGCGTTTCCATACAAGTTAAATAGAATCTAAGCAATGGCGACTTAATTATTTGATGATTTCATTTTGAAAGGTTCTAACAAGCAAACCAGGTTATAATTGTCGAAATAAGCATCTGTAAAAACAGAAAAATTAGAAATTTTAGTTCTATGTATGCTTCAGCTTAAACAAAACTATTATCGCATTACATTATAATCATACTCATATCATTTAGGCGGTTTTCATACTACTCCTCTATTGACAACATTTTTTTTAACAACTTGTCCAAAACAATCGTTCGTGCCTACACTCACATAATAAAGTAACAAAAAAAAAGAAAACAAAAAAAACCTAAGGCTAATGACCAACAAAAAGTTCTATACAATCTACAAAATTTTCAAACACAAACAATAAAATAAAAGCACATATAAATGGTAATGATCTTAGTCAACCAAATTATCATGATCAGAATGGTGCAGTGCCATCCATACACAAGGTGAACAATTAAATGTATGAACGAGAATATTGACACTCATTCTTATTCAAAAACACACAATCTTGTTTATTGTAAAATAAATACTCATAACACAGGGTGATTAGGCATGTGTTGAAATACGGTTAGACGGGGCAAATATTTTCCTGAATCTTGTAAAAGTAATTTTTATCATATATACTGCTTGCTGTTCTAATGCCTACTATTTTAAAGAGCAGCATATTGAATTAAGTTGCTTATTTGTTATGATTTTATGATTTTCGATTCCTGCCTCATCTGACCGTTACATCCATACTTGATTAACTACCTCAAGTAAAAAAATACAAAATTAACAAACTATATAGAACGCAACGTATCGTGGCGCTGCAACGCACATAATCACCAAAAATATTTGTTTCATATATTTAGTTTTGCTGTAAGACATCATCACCGTATTAAATTGCTTATGTATAAGAGAATTTTTATTTCTTATTATTTGGCTTTAACTTTGTAGTTACAGATTATTTTTTCATGACAGCAAAAGTACTTTGACACCATACAAATAAAATTCAGCAGATCAATGATCTTTCACGTCGTTATTTTGTTTTCTTTCATTTCTTTAGAAACTCATCAAAAATTACTCATTTTCAAACAAAACGAAACATATGTTTTATTTGCTATTTTTGTGCGGTTTTGTTCTTGGAATAAGTTTTTATAATAATAAACAAATATTTGAGACAAAAACAAACAAAAAAAGTGAAAAATATACATATGTATACTCGTAAATATATTGCTTTTTTATTGTCTATCAATAAACATTAATGAAAATAATAAATAAGTATTTTTCATCGAAAATACAAGACCATTAAACACCTTTGAATTTTTTTTGGGGGCAGAGATAAGAAAAAATAAGACCAAAATGTAGTGAATTTTTTCATATGTAAGAAACAACTGATATTATTTCAATACAATCGTGTTCTATAATGATGTATCTTGATAACAACTGTTTGTTCGTATCTTGCGGTAGGAATGTACGTCACATAGAATCATTAGAAAATATACACAGATAACGTATGCGTATTGCTAACCATTTGACAAATTTCTTCCATTTTATTACTTACTATTTACATGTATACTACTGATGTAACGAAATCAATTTTTAATTATTTGCAAATACGAATACGATTATTACTTTGAAATTCAGCGGTACTTGTTTACGGCTCGTTTTTGACGCCTGTAAATTAAAATATTTCAAAGTGAATTGATAAAAGCTTCACATCAATAACAATGAATTTCCGAAATTGTCACATTACTATTGGCATTTTCAGGCTTTTCTTAATCAAAACCAAGTTTGATTGTGGAGACTGAATTTGAATCTAGCAAATTTCTCACTTGAATTATATTTTTAATTTTTCGAGACCTACATAAAATTTTTCAGATTCAATTTTTCTCACTTTCTGTTTGCCCTTTAAATTACCAATTCAAACTGTTTAAATAAAGTTGTAATTCTGGTGTTTTTGCAGTTGATAAATAAATGATACAATATTTTTTTCGAAATTTGTCATTCTTTTACTACAGCGATATTAATCGTTGTTAAAGGGATGAAGCAATCTGGTCGTGTCGACGGTTGTTGCACTTCTGCTTTATATTAATTTTCTTTAACTTAAATATAATTTTTCACAATAAGTTTTCGCCTCGACCACAAAGGATTTGCAATGATTTTAATTCATCCAATCCGATCCAAGATTACACTGGAATCCTATTAAAACGATAGCTTATTAGCAAATTTTCAGTTAAAAAAAATGAAATATTTGCTAGTCAAGTCAATATAGAGCGTATCATACGACAAATTTAAGATTTGCTTGAAGACGATCCTTTAATTTCTCATAGCAAAAATTCGCAGCATACCAGCTTAGGTCGAGAAACGATGTCATTACTGATAACCAGCATTGTCAACTTTAAAAATTCAAAACGCTCCAAAACGGAGCAAAAAACGCGCCATTTAATAAAAGAACACACCAAGTTTAGAATTTAAAATGTTCATTGAATTATTATTATTAATATTTATTTAATGCTTATTTAGTTTACAGAAAATATCTATAGAGAAGAGGACTGGCTGCATAAAAATTATAATATTTTTGTATTAAAATTATAACAAAACACCAGTCTTCTACAGTTAAGAGTTAAAAAAATAATAATACAACAAAAATAGATAATAATTTATGATTTCTTAAATTATATACTAAACTTTTTAAAAAGACATCAACGATTAATAGTAAGGATTGAAAATTAATAATAATACTTAACTATTTATCCTTTTATGAAAGTATTTTTAAAGTTTTATTTTTCATCAGAAGTTTGATATTTTCATATTAAAAATTTATAATGTACACACTAGGATTTGCCGCTTTGTAAGGACAAAAATTTGTCGGGAAAAAAAGTTCCAATACGATATATAAAAAAATCATTTTCAAGGCTCCCAAATTTCAATTCATATTTGGAATTTTCATTAAGAAATAATTCAATTTCATCAAAAATAATTGAATAATAATTCAAAAATAAATTTCACCTTAGAAAGCTAATATTAAAAAAATTAAATCAACCGATTTTATTTTATTACCTACTAAAAAACCTTAAAAATAATTTTTTTCCGGCAAACCAAAAGCTATCAAGAAATCGATGATACAAAATCGATTGCTAAATCGACTCAACCTTTTACACTATAGTTTAAAAAACTAAACAAATTTGTACATACATGGTATGAATGTTTGCGTTCATTTGGGCAAGATTTTTGCACATTCATTTTATAAAACTTTTTAAAAAGTGATCAAAAATTTATAATAATTATTCTAAATTAAACCAGTGTATTTTATTGTATAAAGATTTTTTTCTCACACTAAAATAAAAAGTTGTGTTGAATTTGTTTTGGTGCCACCAAAAATTAAAAATGGCACCGAAATTTAAAAAAAACCAACTAAGGAATTTCTCGCTCAAAAAATTTTAAAAAGAAAATGATGCGAAACGCACCCAGTTGACAACGCTGCTCCTGATTACGAATAGAAATGACGGTGAAGATGATATATCTCAAAATTTTTATTTTCAAAAATCCTGCTCATTATTTAATTCGAAAAATTATCGGGAAAAAGGTGGCTAAATGACAACGATTCTCTAACATAGTGGAAAGTAAATAAGCGAAAATATAAATTAATTTTACCAAAAGCAACACAATATTTAGACACAACTTCGCCATGTGTTCCGAGCGAGCGAGAATTCGAAAGGTTTTGGAAACTTCTATTTTTGAAGTTCAGCATTCCTCTACTGAGGTTTGATTATTAATTTGATACGAAGAAAACAGTTTAAAATTTTTTTAATATCAGTTTTAATAATAAAAAATTTTGTTAACTTGTAAAATTTACCTAGAGCTTGAATAAATTAGATTAGCAAAAAAAGAAGGTCGAATAATATTATAAAAATAATTAGCTTTAAAATATATCTCAATGGAGCATTATAGTTTTGGTTTATCTTTCAGTTTACTACAAGCATATTTTAATTTCAAGTACTTGATAAATTTTTTATTCGAGATATGCCTCGATATTTTATTTCAGAAAGTTTTTTATTTGTTTGGGGGTTGAGATAAAAATAAAAAAATGGTTTTTAATAAAAATTATTACAAACTATATTTTTTGTTGTTGCTACCTAATGCTTATTTAAACTCTATGCAAATTTTTAGAACCTTAATAGTCGCGTATTAATGACCTGAATTTGGCGAGTACGAATAACGAAAATTGGCCAATAATCCCGAATACGAATAAGAGTATTCGTTATATCTCTAATATTATTATTATTGTTTAAAAAAATATTGAAAATGGGAAAATATTTTTATATAAATTTTTGTAAAAATATTTCGAAGAAATTTGCAAAAAAAAAAAATAAGTGCACAATTTTTTGCTCTTTTTTACTGAAAATTTGCAAAATAATGATTTTTTGAAATAGTGAGTTTATTACAAATTATATATTGTATCAACACTTACGAGACAAATTTTTGTTATAAGCAAATTTAGAATTGAAATTTTTTTTATAAAAGTAAAGGAAATGTTAAATTTTTTTGAAAAGAATTCTCAAAACTGAAACCTCTTGCTTAATAGCAATTTTGTAGAGTCACGAGTTAATAAAAAACACGATATGGATTTTTTTGTGTTAGTTAGCTACGTTGATTAATTCGACCGAATTTATCAAAATAGAGACCTTATTTTACTGAATACCATAATATGTATTTCAATTAGGGAAGCATCCGATATCTGAAGTATCGCCGATATATCGATACAGTCGATATAACGATATTTTTTAAATCTTTTATAAATAATCATTAACAGTCATTTGGTTTTTGAAACTTCTTAAATATTTTCAATCTTTATTTCGCTGCAGAACAAGAACCAAGAGAAAATACACATGAAGGAGAAGAACATAAAATCAAAACAGAATAAAGATGTAATATCCTTTAATTTTGCAGCCGTTTCGGCAACTTAAAAAAACAACTTGCTCTTCAGCTTTTAATTTGGTTTAACTTTGTGCGTATTTGCTTTTATTAGAGAATCCTAAACTCTGCTTCAGCTAAAGGAGAAGTCGATATATACTGAAGATCTTCAAATATGTATATCTAGCAACGCAGATCCGCTTGTTTACTGACATCACATACCCAAACTTAAAGAAAATGCCGTAGAAGTACATAAGTTTTCAAATGAGTTTTGTTGCATCTGAGAGACTATTTTCCATTTAGGTCTCGTTCAAACAAAGTTCCAGTTTAAAATATGCAACTTTTGTCTTTTCTTTTTATAGTTGCAGTTGCGTTTACATTGTGAAATTTTTATTGCAGAAATATTTTATGGATGAATCCATTTGAATGTGCATGAACGAAGGAACAAAACTAATTTCAAGAGTACATTGATATGTGTGCTCCATTTAAATCCTTTCTCTCCTCTCTCGCGAACAAATAAAGAATTGTAGCGATAAAAGTTGCACACTGTAAACGGGCACAATCACATGAAGTCGTCTTTCTGCGCAAAATTTGAGAATACTTTGTGTTTTAAACAAACTTCTTGTAAATATCAATTTTAAATAGTCTCTTATGGTGTAATGATACCTTGAATTCGAATTAATACGCTTAACGGCATCTTCAATATTTTTTTTAATATCGGTATCGAATCGGCAAAAAGGGTATCGATGCAATTTCTAATTTCTATAGCTTAAGTGTTCAAGATTGTAACTATAGTGTACTCATGTCGCGTGCTTGAGCTTGGCAAAAAGAACAAGATCGTACGCGAACGCGTATGAGCAGTGCTGCAATATCGTAAATTTTATCTTTATTTGCAAGGTTTTTGTGATACAAAAAAGTTTTTTTTCTAATAAAAAATAAAAAGTCCTCGCATATTCATAAATGTTTTCAAATAACTATTTAAAAAATGTTATGTTCTTTAATTACAAAAGGTTGTCGAATAAAATTTTTTTCTTTCGAGAAATTAAAAGTTTTCTTAAATAAATATAAGACAACACTGCGTATGAGTAACTACTTTTGTTCGTGAGCACGCTGGATCGTTAATGAAAAGTTACTCGCATTACTATTTCAATCGTTTATTTCAGAATTATAATAAGCCAAGTCTTTTTAATGGGTTCTTTGCATTTTGGTGGGATTTGTCAGGTGCTTCCAAATGATTTATTTCAGAAGCGTCATAAGTCAAGTCTTTTTAATGGTTTCTTTGCTTCTTGGTGGGATTTGTCAGGTGCTTCAAAACAATAAAGTTATAATTTTTTCGAAAACAAAATTGTTATAAAAGAGAATTTAAAAACTAGTTGCCAAATGCAAACTTTTACTTTTAGGATCTGTTTTTTGTATCACGTGAAAATTTAAGCCAGCTATAGCTATGGGATTTCGGAAATAGACGATTCACTTGCAGCGACCATACTAAATGTTTCCCACATACTCAAATTAGAAAAGGCAAAAGGGGGCAAATGCTGGTCTTTTGTTAAAAATATGTACATATATAAAAAACTATTTAAACAAATTAAGTGCTAATTTTCTTTTTAAATAATTTTAAAGCTTGTAATATTTATTCGATAAATAATTTAAATAAAATGCTGATAATTTTTTTAGAACAAAATAATCTTTCCTGCAAACTCTACAGTTTTGCCGCACTTTTATTAGTTCTGACCAATGTAAACAAACGACAAGAATGCTTTGTGTTTCAAAATGAAGATAACAAATTATCGATTGCTTTTGCAATGAAGTTTTTTATAACGCCAAATTTCAATGATCATATTAGCAATTCATTTTACTGGCCTTATTTATAGAATTTTTCAGTAAAGTGATAAATTAAAATTTCGTGTCTAAAACAAAACAAGTAGATATTTTTTTATTATAAATAACTTAAGCTTTACAAACTAAACCACATGTCTGTCTTAAAGAAAGGAGTGCATTTACCCACACAGGCGAGTTAATAATTTGTAATTCGTTTTATATTTTGGTTATAGAGATTAAAGTGTTTTATTTTCAACAACACTTACGGTCAATGGCCCCACAGTTAAAATAATAAAAAAAAGAACAGGGAACTTAATAAATAATGAATAAAAAAAAACAAATATATTTTGCTAAAAATCACACAAACGCATAAACACGTAAATGTGTGCAAGTAAACTTGCTCAAATATTGTGTACCTCCTCCCTTCCTCCTGTTACGAGACGCTAGCCCCTTTTCAATGGAATAAATAATAATGAACTGCTAAAGCAGTTTGTTTTCTTTTCATATATTAAATTGTGGTTGTGTTTGTTTATATTTTCTACAAAAGATCTTCTGGTTTTTTAGAACAAAGCTGTAAAAATAACAACAAAATAAAATACATCAACATGCAGCAGCGAACCCGAAAATAAAAATATTTATATAAATTGCACACAAATTTCAAGATTATATATGTGTATATGCATCATGCAAGACTGTTAAATACAGTGAGCGGCATTTGCATAAGGCAAAAAGTAAGATGATTTAATATTTCTAGTTCGAAAAAAAATGTATTATGTACTTTCATTAGTCTTGAAATCAGTAACCATTTGTAAGTAATAAGCCTGGTGAAGTAGTCTATCTTAAAATGTTTATGAATGAATTTATGGTCATATATATATATGTATATATATAAATACACATGTACATGTATGTGTACTTGCAAATGATGAACCTTTTATTTCGATCTTAATTCAATGGCAATTCAGCTACGAAAATATTCTTCAATATATAATTATGCTGACGAATATTAAAGAATTGACCCGATTAAAGGATTACGACTAATCGATCCTGGTTAAGGCGTGCCACACGCCCACCTAAGTTCGGAAAAATCCCTTTTTTCACAGGAAAATCAAATTAAATAAAATAAAAAACTAAATTCAGTGATTTTTTCTCGTTGTTCTATTGTGTGCTGTTCTATTTTAAGTTTCGGAAGTCTTCTTTCCACAATTCTTAAACGCAAAATAATAATATAAGCGATTGTCGATAACTGAATATGTGTGTTATTATTATTAAAAACTAATATTTTGAATATTTAAAGCGAGAAAATGTTAGCCTTATTCGAATTATACGTAGTGTAGTTCTATACTTGTAGAACTTTAGTTGAAAATTATCAAATGGGCCGCTGGTGAGCAGAAAGAAATTAAAAAGGGAAAATATAAGGAAGAAGATGGAACAAGCAACACAAAGTCAACATCATCAACAACAACAACTTAAAAAAAGCAGCAGCGGCAGAAGGGGTCTTTGAATTATTTTTGCCCAAAAACAACAAAAATATGCACAACCCGAAAAAGTGCGATCATTTCCAAACAGAAAAGTAAGAAAAAAATATATATAAGAAAACAACAACAAAAATACTTAAGCCCAAAATGGTTTCTTAACTATAAAAAGCCAAATAAAAAATAACTCAAGCACACATCATTTATTACACTCCAAAAATATCAAATAGCAAATTATTCATACATTTTTTTTTGTAATATACATTGACACAAACACACTAACACACTTGCACAGCAAAAACTGCATATTATGCCTGTGCATTTTATAGCTTTTTGGTACGCATTTAGGTTTAAATAACTTAACACACACATGTATACACAAGTATTCATGCACACACACACACATAACGCTAATCTACAAGATACTTAAATAAGTCATCCATCCATTAGTTTTTAAAAGAAAGTTTGAGTCATAAACATGCAAAGAAATAATTCGAAAACATGTAGATATTAAAAATTTAGCAGAAAATATTCGAATTAAAACATTGCAACTTAGAAAAGTATTGTCAAATTTTTTTTCGAAAACTCAAGCATAGTTGGGCAATATAATTAATTTGAATATTTATAACAGTCATATGTTCCAATAGGGGCTTTTCGAATGTATTATTTCAAGGTTTTTCTGTTAATTTTAATAAATGCTAATATAGTTTTTTTGGAATAAATAAAATTGTCTGTGAAATTTTTAATTTAAAAATATTAAATTATAATTTATGCAAATAGAAATCGAGAAATGATCTTTAGGGTCGGTTACGTACGTTAAGAGCTTGCAGTGATAAAAATAGAAGGTTTGCCAAAAGTAAAAAAATAGATCGAAATTTTAATAGGAATTCATTTCACAGCCGATGTTGATTTAACAACGACCCTCGCCTGGTTGGCACAAAATATAAAAACAAAAATAAAATTTATGTAAAATGTATTTTTAGCAACATTTATGACAATCCAAATGTCCCAAACAAAATTAATTCGTTGTTTAGTGCAACATATTCGTGTCTAAAACTAAAAATTCATTTGAAAAAACAAAGTAAATACAATTGCAAAAAATTCTGAAATAAAGGCAAAATAGTCCGCTGTGCTTTCATCGTCTTTGCTGAAATTAAAAATGTGGGGCAATTCCCACATTAAAAAATAATATTGGTAAAATTTGATGAATAAGTGGGCGATGGTACACAAGAACGAGAAAATAATTCTATTCCTTTTAATTTTTAATAGCTTAGAAAGTTGTTTCAGATTTCGTTAAAAAGGTCATAACTTTTGCTATCTTTAAATAGATGAGACTTAAGTTGGAACTTTAAGCGTATGTGAGTATTCGGCATTTTAAAGATAAAAATCAGGTTTTTTCAAATGAATTTTATTTAAAACGAGATGATTTTGGTTTTTAAAATGCCGAACTTTTGAAAAATGCTGGGTTTGATTAGTAAAATATGGAATTTGTTTTGGAAAATTAAAAACTTTTTTTTTAAACTTGAATTTGATTTGGAAAAGGATAAATTTTAAGGTAAAAGCCTATAATTAGAGTAATAAAGTATTTACATTGAATTCATACATTTTTTTATCGTTACATTATAAATTTCTTAATTTAATTTGATATTCATTTCTTTTGTTTGTTCAAAATTTGTACAATTAAGATCAGATTTTTTTAAAAAGTCTTTGTAAGTTATTAACTTGTTGAATATTATTCGAATCGATAATATTTGGAAAGAATTGCGTTAATTGGGAAACACTTTCGTTATTGCTTTTCATAATATTAGTAGGTGCCAGGAACTCAACACATTTTGAAAATTCGCTGTCAAAATCAAACTTTTTTAATAAACGTTTACATAACTCAACATAAAACTTTAGGCAATTATTTATTTGGGCTCCCAAGTATATATCTTTAATATCTTTAAGATATGTACAATTATTAGAATCAACTTTGATGAACTTTTCAAAACATATATATATTTTCTTTTACAATGAATTAAAATATTTTTAAATACAGACGATGAATTTCATTATAAAGTAAATGAATTTGTATATAAAAATAAAACATCGTTGCAATTTAAAGTATGGAAGAAAACAGTATTGCAGCGGTTAATTTCTTTTCACACTTTTAATAAAGTAAAGAAGAAAATCTGTAGTATAGTTAACAGGAATCTCAAGTAATAGACTAAAAGTCCAAAAAATCATTTATTAAAAAAACTTTTTTTTTAGCTAAAAAATCTTTTAATCTTTTTGGCACCTCAAAAAACTTTAAAAATAAGATAGATCTTCACATATGGTAACACTATTCATGACCGCATTCTCGTTCAGCTCCAGTTCTGCTTCATTATTAAGAAGTCGGGATAGTAAGAAATTTAAGATGTAATTCCAGTTCTTCACAATCGACCTCAATATGTCTTTGAGTGGACGTGCCACAGGCACAACCCTTCCCAACCTAATTTCTGTTCTTATCAAATTGAAAAATAGTAAAATTCTGAAGCGAATTCTAGATAACAAGTAATTAAAGACAATAAATATCATTTACAGTATCTATATTCTTATTACTCCAAAGTTTTTATATGTACGTATTTCAATATGACACAATTTCTTTAGTTCTCGTGTTGTTGTTCTCCTGATAACAAAACTTTTTTAGACAACAAGAAAGTGTTTTTTATTATTTTGTAATTATTTTTTGTATTTGTGAAACTCTTAGCCAAGATAAGCTTTTGTCAAATTTAGGTTACATACAGATAGACAGAAAGACAATTTCTTATCTAGGAGGTGTTGCAGTACAAAGTAAATGAATAAAATATAAAATTAAACACAAAACAAATTGTGCTGAAAGACTGCAATTATTGTTTTGTAGATGGAAAACAAAACTGTGTAATTATTTATTATTATTTTATGAGTTTTTTTGTTTTAATTAATTTTTTGGCACAAAATTTCAACTGTTATACCCACTATATAGATTGATAACAAAAGTATTAATCAATTTTAGACATTAAATCAACACAAGTGTTATAAAACATTCCTATATTTCAGTTAATATTGCTTCTAACGTATTGTTACATGCATGTATTTGAATTCATTGGCATTTTGTTTAAGTTCAACTACCTCCGGCCCCAATATAATTTCTTTTAGCAAAAACATGCATTTCGATAAGAAAACATTTTGGACAAATGCCTCTGAGGTTATTGGAATTTGATTTTAATGAAAATCAGCAGTAGGTTTGTGTTTATTTTTTTAAAGTTAGTTAGTTTATTTTGTTAGATATGATGGGTATTGTGGCCTTAGAAAAACTTCAAAAGTGAGAGAAATAGTGCACCAAAAGGATAATTTTTCGACGAAAAGGGATACTCTTTTTAAAACCGCGGGGGTTAACACAAAATTCTTAATTTATTTAAGAGTTTTGTGTCTACAAATTTTCAGAATGAACTAGAGAAATTTCGAGTTTCTTAATAAAAAAAACTTGCATAATTTTGCAGCACATATTATAATTCATTATATCACTGTAGCGCATACATTGTTGGTTCTACACTAATTTTAGTGTTTCACTTTTGCATCTTATACATTTTTTTCTTTATTGTTTTACTACACTGAAAGAGTTTTATTTACTGATTCGTTGAATTTCGTCATAAATTCAATGAATATTTTCATTAAAAATCTATTAATATAGCGTTTCATTAGATCAATTTAAAATATATTATAAATAAAATGTTGATGAATTATTTGTTGGATATTTTCATAATATTTATAAAGTTGTGTTTCACAAAATGTATGACTTCTTTATCATTGAATTATTGAATTTGTTCATTGGAATAATGAAAAAAAAAATTTAGAAAATATTTTGAAAATTTTAAATTTAAGTTTCATTGGTCCGCTGAAATACATTTCATAAAAATTATGAAATTCTGAAACTCTTAATTGATTCGTAACTATTCACTGCATAAATATTTTAAGTGTTTTAGGCATCAATCGAAACATTCCAGCAAAATCTCAATGGTTTGCCATAATTTTATGACAAAATGTTGTTATAATAAATCGAATAAATTTATTTGAATGTAATTATGAAATCCAATAAAACAATTCGAATGAAATTTTTTCATAATGTTGATTTCTAGAAATTTCATTAAGTCAATGAAAAAATATGTATAATGAAATTGTTTCATTAGATTTGTAAAGCAAAATTTTTTCATTGAACGTCGTAGTCCATGGTATGGAAAATGTTGTGACTACAACATATTTCTTGTGAGGAGTTAATAGACAGACCATCTTATTCACAAACAACAACTTATTGCTAAATGATAAGTGAGAGGTATAGAAGCAAATACAGCAATCTTAGCAGTTTCTGTAATAAATAACAAAATCTTCTAACTTTAAAGATATAATTATTAAATAACTTCTGTTCAATCAAATAGAACTAAGGGAATAGTGAGTGGCTTTCTTTATGTTTTACAAATATTAAAAATTGTCTGATATTTGCGAATACGAATACGATTGCATTCGTTACATCACTGGTACGGACACGTCCATGTTTTTCTACAGATTTTCGCCAAACACTAAAATATACTGCAAATAACTGTAATTACATTATGAAAGTTTTCAAATTAAGCTGGCTTTTTACCGCTAATGAAATATACCGTTATATTAAATAGCCCCATACATATTTATGCATATCAAAAGTAATTTGTAAATTTATTTTCGAAAAATTAAAAAGACAACATTTATCCATTACAAGAAAACTAAAATTTATCAGGGCAAGAGTAATAAATAAGCGATGCGAAGTTTTTAGTGGATTCTTTACAACAGATGTTACATACAGAGCAGCAAGATTACTAGTATTTACTTGAAAAAGCATGTAAGAAAGAATAAGTGTCATACATCTTGTACATTTTCAACACAATGAACCAGTACAAGTAGGTGCTGGCTTATTTACTGCCAAAAAATAAAAAAACAGGTGCATTTTTTTTTGAGGGACAAAACTTGATTTTGCCCTTGACAACAGCCAGCAAGAGAAGCGTTATCAAAAACCATCATCATGCTCATCAGCAACAAAAAGAATGGTCTGAAAGGAACACTTGTCAGAAACTGTAATTGTATGAGTGCATTTGATGTGAGTTTGCGTGAGTGTCTGTGTGTGTGTGTGTTATCAAATAACCTTTCTAATAATGTGAGCATTTAAGTGAAACATTTCTCTTGATTTCTATTCAATTGCAATTTATTATATATGCGGCAATAAGCAAAAACTGCTTATGTCTAGATTTTAAATTCTAATTTTTATAAATTTATTCATTGTTCATTATCAGGGAAACCGAAAGTATGCAATTGTATAGTTTTTCTTGTAGCATTCATAGGAGATACAATAGACATATTTTAGCATTTACAGCATTTTTTTTCGCATGTTTCAGTATTACGAGCATATTTGCAGGATTTTTATAATATTAAAGTGGTTTATTTCATTTGTTTTTTGCTACATTAAAAATAATCAAATTATTAATGTACACATATTTGTATTACAAAACGTATAAGCTAATTCATCAATATTCTTCAAAAAGATCTAAGATTTTCACAATGTAAATGTGATAGAGTGCTCGAACACGGGACAGTGTACACATTATATTATACTGTTTGTTTATTTATAGTCTTAATAATTAGAAAAATTATTTGTTAAATAAACGTTAAAAAGCATTTACAGCATTTTTTTTCTCATGTTTCAATATTAAGAGCATATTTGCAGAATTTTTTGTATTTATTTTGCATACGTACTCGCAACACCTTTCTTCGCAACGGAAACAAAAAATCTGTTCTAATTCCGCATTAACTGGCCCTTCTATTTCGTATATCTATCAGTTAAAATGTATTGTTACATTTTCGCCATTTACAACTAATTCGCAGTCACTATTTGCTTAAAACTACGCAGTCTTAAAACATTACGTCAAGGGAGTGTTATTTTTTATTGATTAAGCTCCTGTTATATCGATAGACGTTCAAAGAACACTTTCAATGTGTTATGATATGTATCGAAAGTGAGGCTAAGGTCGGCATCGTAACAAAATTCGGATAATTTGCAAGCCAGTGCTTCGAGGATAAATTCATTACTATTATCTGCTTTAGCTGAAGTCGTATGTACTGATGATGTGGAAGCTTCAGATTTCTTAATGCGTATTTTCGACATAATCTGTTGTAATGCTTTACTATCCTCGTGGGGTTGCCTTTGTTGAGCTTGCATTTGCTGTAACAGAGCTTTTATAGATGCATGCATATTGCTTGCTTTTATTGAATTATAAGAGTTGCCTTTTTCCTCGTCGCCACAATGTTATGATCTTCTCTAAAGTTTATTCCAAAAATACTTGTGTTCTCTTAAATAATGTTCCAAAGAATGACTTTTTAATTTATACTTTTTATTTTTCTTATATCTGTAGAGTTGCTTTTTTATTTGAAATATACAACGCATTTTATTAGAAAATCCATGTGAATATTTTGTTTTTTATTACAATAATAATTACGTGTATCTATAAAAAGCTTGTCTTATTTTATCCCACAATTTGTAATGCTGATATCGATCTTCTTAGAAATCGATGTACGATTTTTATTTTTTAATCAGTTGTGTTGTTTCTTGTTCTGTTTATTTTACTTTTAACTTATTTTAATTGCAAATGGTTTTGAATGTAAAATAAAAATTATAACAAATTGTTGTTTCTTTTGAAGAGTATATTTTTTTTTTAAGATTCGGAGCATATTTTTACTTTTATGAGGATTTTTTGAGTACTAAAATCAACATTTTTCGTTCTGCCCTCTAATAGTTCCAATAACTGCTTAAATGCGTTAATCATATTAAAAAATATGCTTTCAATTTTTAAAACTTTCAAATTAAAATATGTTTACCCACAAATATGCTCGTACATGAAAAATAAATATTTGCTTCTTAAGTGGACTAGAGTATTTTTTTATTTGTACCACAAATTTAATGATTTACTAAATAAAGTTAAAATTTCTGGAATATAAATTTACTTTGCTATTTTAATATTTAAAGAGTTTTTGTTTTGCCAGAACTTGTTCTTTTATTAAAATATAGAGTTTGATAAATTCCGTTTTGCTTGATCAAATTAGACTACACTGTTTTTTGAAGTGAATATATTAATAAAGTTGACGACAGTTGGACAAGAAGAATAAGTTTTTCAGTGCGTATACGCTACGCAGACCTACATTTGTCGGTTAAAAGTTTTCATTCGATTAAATCCGCTGTTTCGGATGGTATACTCTTCACGGATCTGATTATGTCTGGGTTATAGAACATATCTCAAGACTATTTATTCCAATCTTATATTACAAATTAATAGACTTTACGCAAAATAATTTTCATCTTAAGTGTGATAGAATATCCTGTACAAAGGCGAATGACTGCCGACACATCTGTCTCATAACCCATCTTTTGAAGGGACTGAAAACACTGCGCAATGTTCATATCAGAGCCACGCTATCTCCTATTACATCCATCATGTGGCTAAAATTTTGAAGATAACACGGGTCTCCATAGATCGTCGGTCCTTCAACTTGTGGATTGTAAAACTGCTTTTGAAAATTTCCTTGTTGATTTTGTACCTAAAAACTATGTTATTCTATTCTCAAACGTGTCACACAAACTTCCTTGCCCGAATTTTTTTAACGCATAAGCACATGTGTATTTCGAAACAGATTTGAACATTCCGGTATGCTCTACATTCTACTTGGAAGTGGAATTCAATTGAAATCACTTCAGTTTCAATTTTTGATGTTCTTCTTTCTACTTTTTAAATTGGAATTTCTACTTTTCCAGAACATAAAATATTAAAAGTTTAATTTTAAAATTTAAATAAATTTTACCTCTTTTGTAGAATATGCCTGATTGTTTTTTTTTTCAATAATATTTCAATTGAAAGTATTCCTTGTTTCTTACTGTGTTCATAGATTCAAGTAGAATTTTTTTGACTCTCCTGGGAAAATTGGGGTTTTTAACAGCGTTTTAGTTATGAAAATCGCAGAGTTGTCAAAATGGAATTTACGTTTGATTTGACGAAGCAAACCAATAGATTACTAACTGCTTTAATTTTCGACCATCGGGGATTCATGGCTGAGTCACCTATTACGTCGAACTACATTTCGTTCACTAATTTCAGATCAACACCAGCGATCGAATCGATCTAGTAGCCATCCGTGCATGTTTTCCGCCCTTTTGATCTGTACATTTTTAAAGCTTCTTTAACTGCCGTTTTTGAAATCTACGATCCTTACTAGGGAAGCGAATTTTTTTGTGATTGGTGTCGTCTACGCGTCCTCATCGTAGGTCCGCAGGTTTATTTGGAGATAAGCTAGACATAAACCTCTCCGCCTGCTTGGCGGCATTGTAATATATTCCTTCTTGTTTTCTTCAGTCCGTTATATTAGAGAAAGGAAGTTATCCTGCCCTGAGTATATAATACGCAAATAAATCGCTACTTAAAATAAA
This sequence comes from Gymnocheta viridis, assembly GCA_956483585.1. Lineage (NCBI taxonomy): Eukaryota > Metazoa > Arthropoda > Insecta > Diptera > Tachinidae > Gymnocheta > Gymnocheta viridis. Next base: position 19,252,434 of record OY101441.1, on the reverse strand, counting down.
TATCGATAGATGTCCAGCGTCCAAATAATAATGCTTTCACTGAAGTTTGATATCCTGCCGTGGTTTCCTTTTATTCAATTTTCGAGTCATAGACTTTTAGTTTAAGCCTGCTTCCATATGCCAACACGAAGAGGTACAAGAAACGTTTAGGCAAAAAAAGCTTAAAAACCATTGCGTGTCTTTGAAAATTCCTAAGCATTTGCATATCAGCAATGCAATAGACATATGCTGCTATTTATGAAAATAATAAAACAATCTTCCATATCCACAATTTAATTCAACCAGAAACGCATCTGTTCATTACATTACGTATTTATCCCACTGTATTTTTAATGAAAATAAATACTTGCATGTTGCTAATAACGATGCTGGTTAACCAAAACACTTTTATAAAGGTCAATAAAATGTTGTATTTGCATGTAGTTGATGCCTGGAACATCACTACTAGAATCTATTATTTTTTAGTAATTAATATAAAATTATCTACTTGCACTTGCAATTCATACTAAGAGCAAATATATTTTTCTATTTGTTTATTCTATTTCTGTGTAAATTGATATCATCATTGTGTTTTCAAAATGGTTTTACTTCTATTAAATACATGTATTTAATTTTTTTAAATGTTTAATTACCAATCATCCAAATTAATGCAACTTTATTACATTAAAAGATTTTATTTGAAATAGTTAACTACATGCGTGTATGATGATGGGCTTTTATGGAATAATTTCAAAAGTTTAATTTTTCATTATCGGTCAAAGCTTGTAGGTGTGTGTGTGTGTGTTTTCTTGTTGTTGATGTTGTTTTGCCATTCATATAATTATTAATCAATTTCCATTGAATTGTGTAAAAGTTTTTTTTGAAATTAAAAAAAAACTTTATATTTTATGAATTAGTTCTAAGTAAAGTTTTATTTCCATATTATAATCTCATGATCGTTAACACATTCTGAAGTGTTTTTATTTGCTTAGTACTAAAAAAATTCAATTTAAATGATATTTTCTTTGTGTTTATAATTTAATTATTTTTCCTTAAAACTCAAATTTATACATATTTATTTTCTATATATAAACATATTTTTGAATATGTTGTTGGTCTTTACATTTACATCTACTATAACTGACAACGCTTATATTTCATTATGAACAATTTTTTATTCCTAAATAGTATAAAAAGTTAAGAAATTTTTGAAGTTCTACAAATAAAAACCTTCGCTAGAAAATTTTACGATAGTTTGGCGCTGAGGGCATGATACAGTTTTTGAAAGTTAGCAATCTACCAAATATAATGTGGAAAGAATTTTTTCATTTACATATTCTTGCTCACAATAAAGGGCGCTGGACTCGAGCAATTTAAGAAGAGAAACCCCTAAAAAATTTTTGAACTGTTTTAAGTGCTGTAAAATTTTATTGCTTTAAGAACTTCAAATTATTTCGAAATAAAATAGTTAGATAACATTTACGTATATGGTAAAATATTTTATTGAAATTATAATTTTATATTGCTTTAAAAATACATACTTGTTTTTTTTTATTAAAAACTTTAAATTAATCGAATTCTGTTGCATTAGAAAAAAGTTATAAGATTATTAATTTCTTTAATATTTTAATCCAAAGTAAATAGTGTTAAGCTAACGTTCGTAAATGTTTTATTCAGAGAAACGTGGACATAAAGCAGTATCCTATGGGACAATGATAAAGTTAATTTCAACCTACAGTTGCAGAATAGAACTCCAGTTTTTTGGAGGACGTCATTACATCCACCAACATTGTTCAAGTGCATTTCATGTATTCCAGCTCGTGCTATATGAAAATTTAATGCTTTATTTATAAAAAACGTTTGAGAAATATTGCGTACGAGAATTACTATTATTAGCTGAATAGTTAAAATTTATCATCCATAATTGGCGTTAAATTAACCCTTGAAACGCCTTGGTTATATCTCATGTTTTTTTTTCTTCCTTCTTTTGTTTTTATTTCAATCAAGCTTTTTTGTCATCTAGGTGCATTTTTATTTTTATGAGTTCAACTAATTATGTGACAAAATGTTGCAACTATGCCAAAACTCATGTAAGAAAAATAAAATAGGTTCAAATCGAATGAAAGTGTTGTTTTGTGTTCTGAAAATTTTTTTAACTTGAAAGGAAGGAATTCTTTCGCTTAGCTGCAAATCTCAGGTTATCCATTCTTTTTTTAAATTAAGAAGTTTTTTTAATAAATTCAATCTATTTTTATTAGAAAAGTAATATTTGAACAATTATTAATATTATTATTCATCAGACTAGCAGAACAGATCAGTGCTGATTTCGAAATATCTACATCATCTCATCAGGGATTTAAATTTGATTTTACCACTTTTGATGGTGATTAATAGTTCTTAAATTAAAAAAGAATTGGCTAAAGTGAGATTTTAACCTAAACCAAGGAATCTTAAAACCCAAACCTAAAACAGTTCAAGTAATTACGTACAAATCTTTTTTAACTTCAAACGCTTGAAAATTGATTTTTTGGCTCGAATAAAAATCTTTAACTTATAAATTACTTTCATAACACACCTATTCTAAACCACTTAATCGTGCTATTAAGCTAAATACAAAAAATACTAAGCAATTCTATTTTTCCTTATGCGCAACAGTTTGTTAAATATATATTTATAAAAAATCATGGTGCATGGCTGATTTTTTTACGAGATTTTTTTTATATCAATAAAACTTTTTTATTTACTATTTCTTAGTTTTTTTCTTAATAAATAGGCCCAAATAAGAAACCGTGGCTGAAAGAGTTAATTATTTATTAAATTTATTATTCGAGAAATAGAGAAATAGACATTAAAATTTTAAAGAGTTTCAAAAATTTTTGAAATTACTTTCTTAATAAAATAATTTCTTTAACGAGATAATTTTTCGAAATAAATTGGTTGTTAGTAGTTGTGTTCCAATGTGGTTATTATTTTGGCTAAAGTTCGCAATATTGTTGTAAACAGAAGTGGATATGTGATAATATTCCAAAATAAGTACAAGGGATAAATTAACATCAATTAATTTCAAGTTATACGGCAGAACAGATACAACGTTGTTTTTCGGGAGCGGCTACACTCCCATCATCAGTGTTCATGTGTGTTTCCATGTTTCCGCTATTTCAAATGTTTTTTAATACAAATTATGACCCGAAAAAGAATTCGAGACTTATGATTGTTGTGGAAAATATTATTAATTACTTTTAAAGAATTAATTTTAGAGCTGATACTGATAGTGTAGCACAGAATTATTGGCATTTAATATACAGGCTAAATGTATAAATATAGAATAAAACAATATAATATTAATATAATATAATACACTATTAATGTTTTCAAATTTTAAGAATTATTTCATTTCCTTATTTTTTAAAAAAAATTTCAAACTAATTTTTCAATTAACAATTAATTTTTAAACTAAAACGGAAATAGAAATTTATTAATTTCTATTATTTAAATTTTAATTTTTTATTATTTGAATTGTTTATCAATTTTTATACTGCTGAAAAAGTTACCCAACGGGTAACGAAGTATTTAATAAAATAAATTTGAATATTTTTAATGAGAAAGTGACCTCAAGTTCAATTAGAAGAATAATATAAATAAAGAATAATATAAAGGTCGAAAAATTATATATTTAATTTTAAATTATTCGATATTTTATACATTGCCAAGACTTTGTGTATCATTTAACTATTTTTATATCTGTAATCGGTTACTTACTAATCGTTAAGCCGATTAAATAATACCCGGTTACTTCACGTTTAATTTAAAATTCGAATAAATATTAAAGGTTAATTTAGGTTGATAAACAAAATTGAAAATTTTTTATAGTTCAGAGAATACCAGAAAAACGAACGAGAAACTGGATATACTCTGTTATCTGTTGCTTTTGATTTCTCCAAAATGTTCGAGAAATGAAAAGAATTTATTATCAAGTCAAATTTCATTAAAACTAAAGAAAGAAAAACCCATCTTTTAAAACCATTTGAAACAATTTATTTTTGAAAGATACGAGTACTACTTTAAAAGATCTTCTTAATTTAGGAAACTAACTTAAAAAACGATTGCACTTACTTGGTTTTTTTATAAAAACATATTTATGAATTCTTCTTCTGCCTGATTTATTTCAAGTGACATGTTTGTTGTTATTGTTTTTCTTACAAATAAAATGTCAAAATAATAAATATATTCTGTTTTTGTTATTTGTTGAAATTAGGTAATTTGTGGAGATTTCTTATTAATCGGTTAAGCGATTAATTCAAAATTTGTCGACTATTATTAGCTTAAACCAAAACCTGGGCTTATTAATCGGGCGATTAGCCGATTCATACAGAGACCCGATTTATTGAATACCCTTATATTTACTTTTTTAAATTCGGCGTATCATTAAATAATAACTAACTAATATAACATTTATTGCATCTTTGCGCTGAACATTAAAAGTTAAAAAGGTTTCTTTAGTTATCTCAGTTCCTAGTCTCGAGACGGATTTCCTTCTACAATATAGTAGTTTAATTTAAGGTTAGTGAAATTGAAGCGAAAGAATAAAGCGCTTGCGCTGTTTCCGAAAAACAACGCAATTTTTTTTTGCTTAGATTTAATTTTTGTCAACTGTGGATGGACTCAAGATGCCAAACAGACGTGGTCGTACAATAGCAATCCGTTCACTTTCTGCGTTTTTAAGGTTGCGATATTAAACCACTACGAAAAGAAATCATAACATGAAAAATTTAACATTTTAAAAAATCAAAATGAAAAATTAAATTAAAAGCAATAAAAAAGGAATTAAATTAAAAAAAACTGCTCTTGAAAATGCAGTTAAAAGAAGATGTGTTGCTAAAAGAAAAATATGCCCTTAAGGGCAAACTACGAGGTTAGATCAATAAGTCTGTGACTTTTTGAATACAACACATTTTTTTCAAAACAAAAATTAATTTTTCAACATAATATCCTTTTAACTTAATGCAATTATTCTAACGTTTCTCCAGTTTTTATATCCCTTCCAAAGAATAGGATTTTTGGGGGTGCTTAAAATAGGCATTTGTTTGGTCAATAATTTCATCGTTGGACCTAAACCTCTTTCCACCGAGCCATTTCTTTAGGTTCGGAAATAGGAAGTTTTCACTAGGGGCTAGATCCGGAGAATATGGCGGAAGAGGTACCCATTCGGATTGCGGTTAAACAACTCCAAGCAACCGTTTGAAGTTTTCACATGTTTACGTTAATGGTCAATTGAGAGCATCTTGCAGACAACTTTCTTAAACCCAGCTGATCACTTAAAATCGAAACCACACTGCCATATGAAATGCCCTTGGCATCAACAATATCACGCACTTTTACTCTTCGATCGGCCAACACCATATCGTGAATTTTTTCGACATTTACGGGTGTACTGACCTCAATTGGCCGCCCAGAACGATCAGCGTCATTTGCACTTGTGCGACCACATCGAAAGTCAGTAAACCACTTTTTTACCATTGAAATCGATGGCACAGAGTCCCCATAGTATATGGCGAGCTTTTCCTTGGTTTGATATAATGTTTAATATTGTTTAATGAGCCTTGCAAATTCACTTTTTTACATTTTTAGAAAAATAAACGAGGTTGTATGTGTTAAACAGCTGTTAAACAAAAAGTAAATGACGCCGCTTGCTCAAAACTTGACCGTAGTCTATTAACAGGTGATACTTAATGGGAACAGTATTGCATTTCATATAACTACGAGGGAAGTTCGAAAAGTCACGGACTTTTTGATCCACCCTCGTATGTATAAATATTCTCTAACAAATTAATGCCAAAGTTCTCAAAACACTTCGATACGGATAAATTACTATGCAGAAAAAAATGATATATCATATTTTTGGTTGCCCTGATAATTAATATTCCTCGATGACATCCAAAGAAAACAAGTTTTTATTGCTAGTTATCTACGTTCCTATTTTTTGGCTTCATTTTCTTCTTCCAAATGGTGGTTCAAGTTAAGGTATTGGAAGTGAGGCACTACACGAAAAAATAAAGAGCTTCCATTAATCTGGTTATTCAAAGGACAATATTCGAGCAGTTGGTAAGGTTACTCAAGAATTTTAAATTTATGGGCGATATTTTATTCAGTTTACACAATACGGTACGGCACGTTGTACCATGTAGCCATTGAGTTAATTCTGCGTAAATTCCCCTAAAAATTGGGGATTTAAAATTTTTTAATTTCATTTTATGGGGTTACTGGAAACCGAAGGTGTATGCCACGAATGCACACACAATTTTAAAATAAACATTCACTTTGATTCGCCATAGAGTCAACTGATGATCATCTATGTGATAAGCGCACTCTCTATTATTGTGTCACTCAGAGAATAATTTACTTTTTTATTTACTAGTCAGTAATGCAGGCGGTATCTAGTTTGTACGGAAAATTGTCTTGGATCTTACAGATTAACCTAAATCAGCGCGTCAAGCGCTTTCTATCTGTAAAAACTGTTCATGATCATACAAAGTGTATGAAGCAAAGCCCAATAGCGCAATGTCAACGCTTGGATTGGAAAATCCGATTTTGACAGCGCGTTAATTTGTGAAGTTGGCTGTTAAAAACACATTTTTTTCCTGTTCGCTTTTGTTATTGATACAAAGTAGTGTCAATTCAGCTAGTTTTACGTCAATCCAGCGGTTTTATTTCCATTTTAATTTATTTTTGGCGGTTGTTGTTAAATCAGATAAGTTAACATCACATCGCTGTTGAATACAGCGTAAAAGCTATGCGCTGGAAAACGCTTCGCTTGACGCGCTAAGTTAGGTTGGTATGTTAAGTGGAAGTCATTGTGATTTTTTGTTGCTTTTGTATGACTTCCCATTAATGACTGCATACTTTTCCAAGCAAACCATCTGCGTAACTTTACAGTACAGTACAGCCTCCATAATCCGGACAGATATAGTTTCAGGTACTGTTCGGATTAGTGGATTGTCTGAACTACAGTTAAAATAAAATTCTAAACACAATATATAGATGTCATATATATAATTTATTTTTATTACCGAAACGAAAAATAAATACACACAGGAATTCACTTGTATTTCCTGCCAGGCCCACTATGTCTCACGTATTCGTTCTTGTTCTAAATGTAAATGTACGAAAGAAAGAATTCGACCGACATAGTGGGCCCGGCACTTAATTAATTTATAAAAAACATAAAGAACCATAATAAAAGTAAATCTTTATGTAATTTGTCAGCTCTATTTTTAAATACTTTTAAAAATAAAATATCCTTATCTGTCGCTTTTGTTTGTTCAGCCCATAAAATAGCTTTAGAAAACCGTTCGCCGCGCAAACTCAATTAAACCAAAATCTTTTACATTTTAAATACTTATTTTGTCTAGCAGTAAAAACTTTACTGAGAAAAAAGAACACTTGTCCGGACTATAGACGAAAAATTTCTAAGCTGACCGAAAAATGTACATGTTCGAATTATTGGATAGTCCGAATTAGCGAGTGTCCGGATTAAAGAGGTTGTACTGTAGTTGTATAACTACTTACTAGTAGAAAAACAACAAGTAAATTATTCTCCCAGTAGAACACCAGAAGAGCGTGCGCTTATAATACAGATCATCATCTGTTCAATAAAGAAATGTGAATTTTTTTTGACTTTGTGCATGAGTTTTTTTCAAATAAGTTTTTAGTGCGCAATAAAATAGTTTTTCAATTGTTGTGTATTATCAACAATTATTTTCAAAACATGATTTCAATACTGACAGCAGACATTTAATTTTGATTGTGTTTTGTGTATTCGTATACCACTAAATATTGCAATTTTTATTCTTATATATAAGGAAATTTGGTAAGTACTTGTCTTCAATGACTTCAACGTGTTAAAGTAATGAGTTTAAACGGCAAAAGTAACAGTAGTGAAAAATATGTAAATTAATTTATTTATGAGCATTTTAACTCATTACTTTGTCATCAAAGTTTTTGCTGGGTGGCAAGCAGCTATAAGTGGTGAAAAACATGAAACACTGATAAGTCGGTGTTACGGTCCCCGAAAACTACTGTGTAAGTTGGAATGCATTAAATTTCAATTATTCGATAGAAACTTTTCGGCAATAGTATTTTGTTCAACTCTTTCTGAATAAACTTTAACAAATGTTAGCGTTACATAAATTATATTAAATTTTAAATATCAAAATAATTCGAAATAAAAATGACATTAAAGAAATTCTGACACAAGCGCTCACAACGGTACGAGTGTGCCAGTTAAGCAGTGGATATAGATTGGTAACTAGATGTGTTATCTATTTACTTTATGTTTTAATAGAAAATATAAAATTTAAGTTTGTATTTTATTTAAATCTTGCATGACTTTTGGACACCCTCTCTTATCAACTCAGCAGAGTAATTTTTAAAACAAAGAAGTTTTCCATACATACATGCTATTAAAATTTTAATTAAAAATGAGCCATGATCAATGCTGATCTTCCCAAAACTAATCTCGATCTCTAGGGATTGTGGGTTCAATTCGCGCTAAAGACTCTGGTATGTTTCACTACCATGTTCGTTACAGTGTTCCGCTAATTAATTTGTGATTATTTTGAAACATGAAATAAATAAATATAACTTACAATTTGCACAAGTACTCTTATTAAATACTAAAAGAAATTGAATTTATTCACTGATTCTTTCATTATTAATAAGGCAGCATCTGAAACATATTACTCGCTTTTTTTGGACTTACCTTTAAAGATGATTTGATTGATGTTTATAACTTTTTTAAATGAAATTTTCAACATTTTTCCCATTTGTTTGGCATTTTTATTATCCAAAAATTGCACTTATGTCGATTTATTAAATGACTTTTTTTTACTACACAATAAGTTTAAATCAGTCGGTAGTTTTTTGTTTAGTATTTTGGCTGACACTACTTTTTCTTTCAAAATTTTTAGTTTTGAAATTATATTCCACTGACTTTATAAATTAAGCCTTTTTTGTTGTTTCTGAAATTTTGTAATTAATTTATTTAGCAATATCTCTTGTTTTCCTTCAAAGTTTAGTTGCTTTTTTCAAAACTGCACTTTTTCAAGTCACTCATTACTTTTATTTTCAAGTTACATACATATCTCTTCTTTAAAACCCAATATTGTTTTGGAAAATATATTTGCATAAGAAGATTTGTTTTTATTGCAATTCAAAATTTTTTGTTCTATATATTTATTTTTAGTTTATAATTCTATTGTTAAAATTGTGAATTTCGGAAAGTTTTGCTGCTGTGTGATTATTTAAAACACAACCAAACCGTAGGCTTACTGATGTTCATCTAAACGGATCTGGACTATTCCAAAAATAATTTCGGCAAAAGTTACAAACCGTTTTTTTTTTGTTGTCCATATTCCTTATTGTCGTTTTCAACAAATGCACACACACATACAGGTACACATAAATGCAATAAAGTTGAGTATGTATGGAAGTGTCTCCGTGACGTTGTGTTAGTAGTAGTTGCGTGAGGTGCTCTGCCAAAAATATTAAAAAATTGTATGAAATATATAAATTGCTAAACTGAGCAGCTACGATTTTGGTCTCAAATTTTGTTGCAAAGAGGGGAGCGTCAAAGCCGAGGTTAACCGTGGCCGGAGTTTTGTTGTTCCTACTGCTGCCTTGTGTTTGTTGTATGTTGTCAATGTGATGTGATGTTGCACATTAAGTGTGTGTATCCAAAAAATGCAAAAAAAAAGAAACCGTGTTTTGTTTTATTTTATTTTGATCATTCTTTTTAGTTTTTATTTTGGCATTTCTCCTTCTTTTTACCTTTATTTTAAAATATTTGGCTGGATTTTGTGCATGTTTTTTTCTCAAAATTTCACCACTTTGTATGTTCACTAACAAAACAGGCCATGCACACGTTTTAATTTGAGCAGTTTATGTTGCTCTCAAATTATATCACACATAAACTAATATCGAGCAGGAGGAGATTTTTTTTTATTTTTTTACCATTATTGAGTTCGTATTTTGCTCATATTTTGCTGAAAAAAATAATTCTGCTTTTATGTTCAATTATTCATTAATTTTTTAAAAATTTTCGGACTAGTGAGGCGCTTACAGTCAGTCATCAGCAGAAAAACATATAATCCGGCTATCGCTTTGAGTATAAAAACCCTTTAATCAATATGAACCTCTCCTAAAACCTCCTTTGCCAGCTCTTTTTTGTCTTTCTCTCTCTCTCTCTCTCTCGATAACTGGCCCTTAACTTACGCATTCATTAAAACACAAACACCAGAATAGTTTTGATTGCATCTTCTGATATTTGTCCATGACAGCGACGTGTTACGGGTACACTGATTTTTTTCTATAGTTTATTTTATTTATTTTTATTATTATTTTTGGATTTTTTTCCTCTGTAATTCTTAGTTTTGATGATGATGTTTGCAGCTGGCTTCTGTTCAATAATTTTTAATTTTTTTTTTCAAAATTTTGTACAGAGTTTGAGCTGAAATTCTGCCGTTTCATTTGTACTTATATTGCATATCCCATTATACCCCTACATATGTATGTAAAACTAAAAAAAATCTGTAAAAAAGATAAAAATAAAATTCACCGAAAATGCATTTATAAAAATCAATGTGAAAAATATTCGTTGCACTCAGAGGTGGTGAGGAATTCATTCTAGATGGCAGCGAAATTGGGTAAAAAAGGGGAGGCAGAAGATATAGAAGAAGCTGGCGGCTTAATTTTTTGAATACCTCAAACTTATTCCGTAGAACACGTAAAGCACATGCCACAAATTCAAACGAATAATTGTTTTTTTTTGCTCAAGACCCCTGTATCCATCAAGACTTCCCCACGCACCTCTATTCTAGGATTTATTCGAACTGACCTTTTAGCTAAGTGGTAGAATGATAAGCTGAAACTATTTCGAGGGAATTTCTGTATAAAATTGACAATCTAAAAGAATGCTATATCTTAGGGGTTGGTCGCTCATATAGTGCGTAGCCCCATTTGTAATTTAAATTTGTAGACCCGCCCTCTTTAGAAAACGCTGTTGAAATCTTTTTCGGAATAAAATATTTATTCCGCTATAAATTATAAAACCAATCCCTTCCTGGTCCTCCACCACTGAGAGCGTCATGTAATATGTTAACAGACCCTACGGCCAGTACGCCAAATAGCTCTTTTGCCACGTTAAAAATATTGATTAGTTCCAAATAAAAGCAATGTGAGAGGACGAATATATGTATATAGGCTGAAGCTTTCGTATGTTTGTTCTCGGATAAGTTTGATTTTGTCACTTGTAATATATTATGCAGCTTTAAACAAGCATGGAAATGCAGTTTCTAAATTCTAGGCTGCCTTTTTCGTGTTAAAAATTAAATAAAATGAGCTAAATTTAATTTCTTTTGGTATATTACGGATGTCTTAGGATGTATGTATTATAACAAATATTTCCTTTATTTAGGGAACATCTATTGGATTCATGTGACTACAGGCTGGCTTCGCAGTACCTCAGCGTGTCAGTCCAATTCCTCAAGACTTTGCTGGCGGTTTCTGGTTCTATCTCATAATTGGCTCAGTCGATATTATCCTTAAGCTAGCTTGTGAATCGTGTCTGGCCCCAACAAGAAAAGTTCTAAACGTGGCCATCCTGCTGATACCAAAGATTTTTCAAGCTCAAATCTTCCATTTCAAGCCATACAAAGTCCGTAATCATAGTGATTCATTTTGGTACGCGGAGACAAGATACTGATTGATAATAAATATTTAATAAATATTTGTATTCTGTGCAATAAAATAATATTTCAAAACCTTTAGCACACACATTGATTAATCTGACAGGCGGTTTTTAGTTTTGTTTACAAATTCTTCTGAGAGTCATCAAGAATATAATTTTATTTTCAAAACTCTAGATTGAAACTCGTTTAAGCTGGGAACAGTGCTTAATATGTGCATCATTTGGGCAGCTGTTGCTGTGTCCATCCACTTTTTTACCTTTAATGTGGAGGAGCTGCTGCTTCAACAAGACGCAACATGCAACATGCTACACAGTTACACGCAATTGATTTAATGAATAAAACGTTTGGTGAACGTGTAATTTCGCGGTATGGACCCGTAAATTCGTCTGCAAGATCATGTCTTTTAATAACTCTTGACTATTTTTTTGTAGAGCTGGACGAAGTTTCTGATCTATGCCAATATACCACAGATCATTAACGTTGAAGATCAATATTTACTGACATACCGCCTGCATTGATGCAAAAAATGATAGAAATGTGGACTTCCTGATTGAACTTCTTTCGAGCCAGCCGAGTTGGTCATATGTCGACAACCATGTTCAGATGAAATTCGCAAATATCTATCTTTTGCACAAAGCCAAAATCATAGCAAACCGTTTATCTGTGTTTTATTTCATTTTAAAGTTATATACCTCTAAGTAAGCCACACTCTACTTAAAATGCTCAGTAAAACATTTGTGAGTTCTTAAATTCATGCAGGAAATATGAACTAATTTAAGTTTTTGAAATGTGGAAAAATTACCTCTTTGAAATATCGCTTAAATAAGATTAAATGTTGTAAAAATTTAAGCCGCATTTACGGTTTCCGCGAGTAATAAGTGTGAACTATATGTCCTGGGGGCCAATATAAAATTGACCTTAAAGTCATCTCTGCCTAAATTGTTATTCTATTGCATTTTTGTTAGAACAAAAAAAACTGTAATTTCATGAAAATGATTGCACTCCTTTTTGTTGCGCTTTAAACACTAGTTGCTGTCCAATTGCTGGGGCATGCATTCTTTTTTGCAGTGCAATTTATTTGAATGTTGTTGTTCATCATCTGTTATTGTTGTTGCTGTTGTTATTATTCCATTACACAGTTGCTCGTTAAAGAGTTCAACAATGTTAGAGAGCTAACAATCACCATTATTGTTTCTACTGTGAGTGTGTGATGTGTGAATAAACGTACTATGTGTAAATGTGTGTATTCATCCTGTTTGTAAATTTTTTTTATTCTATTGTATGTGTATGAGTGCGTAGCTAACGTTCATTTTTTATTTTATTTTATTATTTTTGGACTTGTTTTTATTTTATGTTTTTTTTCTGTCCAGGATTAATTTTTTTTAAGCTTAAACGCTGCGTTCGGATTTTTATATATTTTGTAGGCCTATACATCACACCAAATGTGTGTATATGAAAATACACGAAACTTTTTTGTTAAAATTTTTTTTTCAACTAACTTTCACGCACACACACGCATTCAGATTGGATTTTGCTGTTGCAGTTGCATTTAGTGTGGAGCTAAAATGCATTCGATTTTATTGCTTGCTTTCTCATATATTTGGAGAGTGTTTTAGTTATAATTTTGTGCAAGTGTGTGTGTAAGTGTGTGCGTTTGTGTTTGGAGTATGTGTAGAAAAAAATATGCAACGTTATTTTTTCAAAACAGCCCCTACCGTCAACATTTTGCATTTCCTCCTCTTTGCGCTCTTTTTTTGGTGTTCTTGTACATAAATGCTTTTTTTAACAACCCCCAAAATTTACAACCATCGAATAAAAATGCATCACAGTGGGTCGGTTGATAGCAAAAGTTTAATTTTTAAAATTTAAATTATTGCATTCAGTAAATTTATTATTTGAAATATTCTCCCGACTTAAATCCAAAAAGTTTTCTTGGTTGTGTTTTTTTTTTAAATTAGTTTTATAGTCATGGTAGGTAGACTTTATAATTTTGTAATTTTCATAATTCTCATTTGATATTCGAATGTTATTGTATACGCTAAGAGAAGTGACTCTCTTCCAGAACATTGTTTGAGGTCGACTGATCATTCGGCATACGCATCGCACCAATGAAATGCAGACATATAAAATAACTCAACCCACAACAAATAAAGAATGTTCTCAATATAAATAAAACAATATAAATAAATAAAAACAATTTAAAAAGTCCTTGAAAAGTTTCAATAACCCGAACACTATTTTTACGTGGAGTTAAACAACCGTAAGTAAATTTAGCCTCAAACTTTTCATGATACAGCTGTAGCCTTGATGTTTGAATGATTGAAAATCCTATTACTAAGCTAAAATATATGCGGGCTTCCAGTATTCAGCATATTACTTATTACTAATAATTCTTTTGAATTTTAGTTTTATTTCACGCTTTAAGTTAACGTTTTACTGGTTAGGGGGCTAGGATAAGGATACATATACGTAGGCTCAGTCATTCGTTGCCTTTGTAAACAAATAATAATAAAATTATTGGACAAACTTGTTAATATGATAATTTTTTCAAACCGTATCTTAATCTAAAGTTTTTTTGTTAAATAAGTCTTCATTGCGTTAATTTCATTAATTTGATTAAATAAGGAAATATTTAAACATGCGCTATTTCTTAAACAATAAATTAACAAAGAAAATGTCATCTCTATCGACAAAAAAAATTAAATGGAATATCACGCTGATTTGGAAGGCTACTGCACCATGTCAGCAGCGTTCATGTGTACTCAACTGTGAGAGTCTTAAGCACAAACAGATCCATACACGTGCGGTGTCCATGGTTGGCTTGATCGTAAGTAATTCTTGCCTCCAATCGAGTGAGCCTGCAAGAACGTGAGTAGAAAAAATTTCCGTGCTTTGAAATTAAAATTGAAATTTGTGAAAAATAATTGTAAAATACAAATAAAAGTGGTGTATTATTGGCAGCAAGTGCTTAAAAACGCACACATATCTTCTTCATAAGCATTTAACAATAGCTAACCTTTAAGCCCACTGTCTTTCTATCTCATTTCATTTGAACACTCGCACACAAAAAGTAAAAATATAAATGTGTGTGTAATGACTTTGCCATAAAATTTGTGCATGGTTTGGATACAGCGGTATTCATGCGACAACTGCATATACAATAATAAGCGATATTTTCAAATCGTTTTAATATCGGCCCACCAAAATGAGATAAAAAAAAAATTTGTTAAAAAAAACATAAATTAAGAAAAAGTGTCAAAAAATAAAATAAAAATCAACTCATTCTCACTCGCTCTAACTGGTAAAAAATAATAATAGTATTGGACTATCCAACGTTCACCTACTTTGCAAACACACACACACTCACATCTAGCTAACAGATAGTAGCACATGAACATGCAAATGCATGCACACACAAAATCTCTAAAACCTTTGTTGTTGTTGTAATTGCATATGTATTTGCCAATGGAATGATGTGGATGAGGATGTCTGCTCCAGCACTGCTATAAACAGTATTGTTGTTATTTTTTCGTAGTTCAGTTCCAAATACTCCATAATATTTTTCGTTATTAACAATTTGCCAACAAAATTTTTTTTGTTATTGTGATTGTTCGATATTTTTATAATTTTTATTTTCGCCAAAGTACAACGCGTTGCTGACATTGAATACACAAGCTTACACAAAACAATTTTTTTAAGCTGCCTAGGGAATATAGAGGCTGAAAGAAGCTTAAAGGAACTGATTCATGGAACTTGTGGGGTACTACCATTTACCATTTACGCAAAAACACTAGCCTATTTTTTTGTTTTGCATTAAAGGGATCTTCAGTGTTTTTTTTAATTGATGTAGTAAATCCCATAAAATTAACCTTTTTAATTGTTAAGTAGAAAAAAATTGCTAAATTTTTTGCTAGAAAATGCCCATGTAAAAATGTCAGGTGCACATTTACTACCACTTGGAAACCAGTCAAGTGACTACTCTTGTGTTAGTTCGATTCCCTCAAAGGCAAAACTTTTCTAACAAAAACTTTCTTCAATTGAAAAATTTATATTGAAGATATCATACTTAACATTTCTGTCTACTTCAAATACTATTCATAACACATAACAACAAAAATTATAACAACAACACAAGCAACAGCAGCAAACAATAATTGTATTATTTTAATAGCAACAACAACTTTGTGCGTAAGTTAACTGATAACAAAGAGAGGAGTCAAACACTCGTGGCGGGTGGTGTAAAATATCCTGATGCAAATAAACTGCATTCGTACGATGCCAGTGCTGATGGTATGAAGGTGATGCGCCGACGTAGGCTAAAATCCATAAACAAGCACACGCACATGAAATAGAAAATATAAAAAAAATCTACAAAAAAATAGAAAAAGTTCACCTATTTTTTATTTTATTTGTGTGTAAAAAAATGACACAACCTTTTTTGTTAGGAGGGGATGTAAAGTTGCTGTCCATCGTTAAATTGAAATACACGTACGCAGCATTTATTTGCACGTGTTATGTTTTGTTTTTATTATTCATGTAGAGCACTATGCGTGTACATGTATATGTGTTTTTGTTTCTGCTGCATATGCAGTTTACGCATGTTGATTTGTTGCATGCAGCAAAGTGCTCCCCAATATAAGAAGCCACCCTTTATGTGCACGGAAAACTATAAACAAAAAAGTACACATGATGTCAATGTGTTAGGGGCAGCTGCAGTAGCTGCAACTGTATGTGACCACAAGTGGCCGAGGGATGCGCAAGGACGAACACGAGGTAGAAAAATAAGGACAAAACAACCAAAAATATTCGAAAAATAAAAATAAAACATTGATATGCTATAAAAATTTTGCTAAAATAATATAAACGCACACATGCAAATGCATACATACATTATGCCTCTATGGGCATATGTGTGTGCAAATAAGTGCTTGCACATAAAATAGATAGACAGACGAATGGACGGACGGATGTACTTGCAACAAACGAGTAGGATTTGTAAACACTTGTGTATTGCATGCGTGTGCCGTGCCAAACAGAGAGAGAGAGAGAGTAAGGTTTTGTGTTTGTATTTACAGCATGTATGAGTCCACGTGGGTTGTTATTGTTTGTTGTTGGTCGACAAAGTGGGCCTAAAAATTTGAATGCTTCATTTTGTTGATGCGCTGTTGTAGTAGAAGGCTTACTTTTTGCTATTAGTGGCGGCAAAATATATACTTTTTTGGCCATTGCAACAATTATCAATAGTAATCATAGAATAGAGAGAGAACGAGAGAAAAATAGCAATTGGCAAGAGTGTGAGTGGTAAAATAGACTATTTGTCTATGTACTTTGCATATTTTCAGGCGTATAACAGAACTTAGGATTTCACCAACAAAATTAAACAAATAATTTATTTAAAAATTAGAATTTTTAATTCATCGAAAACTTGATAAAATCTACTTGTTTTTTTTTAATCTAATTTTCAAATCCTCTAACGACTTTAGAAAATGTATTTGTATGCACTCACACAAACTTGCTTATGCACTTAACAGAGTGTGAGTGAGAAGGCAAATACTTTGCCAATTTATCCTTTACGCATTCACTTTATACTTGTTTACTAATTGCAAAGTTTTTTTTTTTTCATAGGTTTTCATAGGCATTTTGTACATAGGCGTTGTTGTCTTATTGGTTTTGGCCCGGCAAATAGTTATTTTTTCATATTATTTTTTGTTGCCTTTTAAGCCAAATTTTAAGGGTGCGTAATATTTTTCCAAAAAAGAAAGAAAATAAAACGCATTTTGGCTTAATGTGTATCTATGAAACACAAGTTGACAAATTAAAAAGACCGAGGCTGGCGCTAGCTGTAAAAGTATGGATTTTATATTTAAATGCAAAATCGTTCTTGTTACTACAAATATTTGTTTTTCGAATATTTATTAAAGTTATAGATGAGGGCTCAGGTTTTTGTGAAAATGTTATGGGTTGTTATGTTATGTTAAAGCTTAGCCGCCGTAACTCTTCCATTAAAAGTAAATGTTTGTGTTGTTACACTGGGAAAAAATCATGCGAGATAGTTTCGTAACCGACTTATTTTTTGACGCCCTAAAACTTGTTTTGATGAACTCACAGCTGAAAAAAAGTAAATTTTCTTCTCAAAGAAAAAAGAAAAAATTCGAAATGTTTTCTTTTCCGGGGCTTTTTTATTTCCCATGAAATCGGGAAGTTAATTTAAATTTCCCGCTCCGAGCAAATAAATAAAAATAGTATAAATATTTTTTAATTTAAAAATATATATTGCTCCTTTATTGCAACGGTTTCGTTCTTCAGAAAACGGGCTTAAAGATTCTATTTTACTCACACCTCAATGGAAAAATCGAAAAAAATATTTGTATATATTTTTTTTTCACAAAATTAAGAAAATCACGATTTTTGAGATATAACTACGTTGCAATAAAGGAGCCATATGTATGTTAATGTATGTGTATATGTTGTACTTATTTTTAGGTGGAGAATGAACTTAATGAATTAATTTTATTAAAAAATTTCATTCATAAGATATGTGCATTAAAAAGACATTAAATGTTGAAAGGGCTTGTTTGGCTCAACTTCAAATCTGCCTTTACCCATTTCTTTGTTAACTTAAGAAACGTTTTAATAAATTCAAATTATTTTTATTAAAAAAGAAATATTGGAACAACTAATTCATCAGATTAGCAGAATGGATCAGTACTGGCTTCGAGGCCGCTACAACATTTCACTAGCGTTCTTTGTTCGCTTTTAACAATTTTAACGGTGAATGCTAGTGACTAGGTATATCAAATCTGATGATTAATTATGCCATTAAACTATAGAAGACAAAGACCAAGTAAACATATGTAAACAAAAAACTGCTTGATTTTAGCAGCCTAGAAAAATCATGAGAGCAATTATATATGGACCCATATGACATTAATAATATGTCACCTTTCAACAGGTTAATTCGAAAAATCGCACAATATCACTATCATCAAACTTTTCAACTTCTATTTCATTACTATTATCACCAAGACGACACTTATGCATTTGATTTTCGTTTTTAGAATATATGAATATCTAGCGATTTTAAAATTTAATTTAGAAAACTTTGTTAAAACAGCTACAAATAGTATGAAGTAAAATTCCCGAGAACCCTCACAATTTTTTTCTCGAAATCCCGGGAAACCCTATTTAAAAGATTTCAAAATTTAAGTCTAAAACTTGTTTTCCAAAATTTTTTAAAATTTCTTATGTCATACGAAAAAAGTAACTACGAAAGGTTTTTTCGTATAATGTTGCATGCATTGTTTTTTAGTGTACTGCTGAGACATATATATCACTGACTTAGAAAAAATTTTAATGAAAAAACTTTTATGAAGTTATGTAATTAGATTATTATTATTTAGATCATATTTAATTAGTAAAGCTGTCATATTTAGCATAATTTGTAAATTTTGGGAAAATATTTATTTATTAAAAAAAAATCAGAGGCAAATACATATATTTTCATTGATCTTATCAAATCTATACATTCAGGGAAAAGCCATGGTTGTGGTGTGATTACGAGAACTATATTGCGGTTGTGGCGAGGAGAAATATTTTGAACGTATTCTAATGATTGCAATCAAGTGTTATTATCAAACAAACTTACTGTTGTCGGTTGCAATCAACGTATTGATAAAAACCGATTAATCACAATACATACACACCGCATGAGAGGCATTTATTTATGTAGTAGTGTATGCTGTAATTCTCATTTGGTTAATATTAAAAAGAATATAACATGAATTGATTGCAATAATTTAGACAATGTTTTAATTTATAATATTGATATTTCATTATGACATTACGGTTATGAGGTAAAATATTATTATTAAGTTAGGCATCAATATGACTGTTTCGATAATACTCGTAATATCCGTTAGCAGCAATCATGTATTTTAAACAAAGTTCGATGATTTCATGCTACGATCACTAAAACCATGATCCTTTCTCTTCGTGCAAGGTGAACCCTTAGAGTCAGAGAAATAGCCGATTTAAGGCATGTTTGTATTGCGTATCGAATCCATTGGCTTAGGTTGAGCGAATGAATAACAATCAACGGAATCTCCAGACGCCGCCAAATTCTCAAAGCAGCAACCTCAGCAAAAGCATGTTTGAAGTAAACATAATTTAAGAGCCAACAGACTATGATTGAATTATATGGTCATAGTCAAATGAGACAATTACAAAAATGTTAATTAAAATGGTATATTGCTGTGTAATTTAAAAATAATATTATGATGCATAACTATAATATTGTTTGAATTTATTATATGTTAGTCATGTATAATCATATACATGAAATACAAACATAATTTTTTCATAGATAACATAATATATCATAATATAATTTGAAGTGAATATTATGTGATTAATATTCGCAAAATTATTTTTCTGTTTAGTATTTATATTAATATGAATCAAAATAAAAAATGTAAAAATAATATTTTTTGTAATCACAGATAGATATTTTGAGAATTAATTTCTTCATTCAAACTTATATTATATATTTTTTAAGAGCGCAAGACATACTAACTAATTGATAACTTAAAACTTTCACTACCACTTGGACTATTGGGAAACATGTTCTAAAAAAAAAATTAAAAAAATATAAAATGATGGTCATCTGAAAACACGAAGAGTCTCAATATAGAAAAATATTTTTTGTGTACTTTGTAGCATTACATCTAAGTTTGGTAGTGAAAGGGTTAAAAGTAAAATAAAATTTTGTTTTTATGTGAAACTTTTGCCAAAATTATATTGTGAAATGCTGTAATTTGTATGAATGGTTGAATGAAAACATGACTTTATTTATTCTAAATGAACTTCAGTTTACAGTACTTTAAACAATAAAAGCTTTTCTTTCAAAACAATCAATTATAGCTGAAAACGATATATGGCTGTCGCAATCATTTCACAACAATGACTTATTATTAACATATTATTTTAACAATATTAACATTATTTTAAAAGTCATGGTTTCTTTTTTTTATAATAAATCTTATTACGTGTACAAAGTTTTATATTTAAAAAAAAACTAAGAAAATTTTTTTTATCTAAGGCTCCGTTTCGTTTTAACTTCCGTTTTAAAGTAGGGAAAAAACTGAATTTATTTTTTATATACAAATTTTATTTATATGTGTAAATAAATATTTGCTCTTAATAATTTCCATAAGCTAGTTTTTATCCCCCATCTTCTTGCACGTGAATATCAATAAAAATCAAAGCAATAATTTGTGTGGCTGCTACTTTAGGCAATTTCAAAGTGAAATACTTCAGAAGGCATTTGAATTGTGGAAAAATTAATACTAAACTCTACTTAAAGTTTGTGAAACAAAGCGGTTCTATTGTATTTGATATTTCCTTTAATTATATCAATTCCATGCGAATTTCAAGATTTTTATTGAACTTATATACCTTTCATCGTGCTGTTTGACTTTTTTGGTGGGTGCTTTTTTGTGTGTTTTAATTTTTTGTTTGTTTGTTGGATACATTCAGATTAATAGTCAAAACTTTTTACGACAAGTCCACTTAAAAAACACATACAAATTGGTAAAAATAATCGTATTGTTTTCGAATGCATACAAATAATTGAAAATTGTTTGTTAGTAGAGGGGCGACCTCTTGCTCTGCAATTGAACCAAAAAATAAAAATAAATAAATTCTGTACACACACACTTAATGACGAAAAATAAAAATATATATAAAAAAATATTTTATTATTATTTTTACATATTAAGTAAATATGTACATATTTATTTACAAAAATATACATATATGTATATGACTTTGAATGCATGTTTGTATGCATTTATGTGTGTTCATTTGTGCGTGTGTGAGTATTTGTGGTATTTATATATTTATGTATTTTTTGTAAATGCCCCGAAAAAAGGAATGACTTAAATCAAGGAATAAATGCATTTTTATATAATCATATAAAAATCATTGAATACACACGCACATAAACACTTATAACACTCATACAAACCAATAAATAAATGTACACATGTGTGTTAGTGTGTATGCGTGTGTGTGTTTAAAGGCATATTACATACACATAATGTGTTAACATATTAATTGGAAAAAACAAAATATAAAAATATTGCAAATTTTGCATAGAGCATGAAACATTTTTAATAATGGTTGCTTTATTGTACATAAATATATAAATAAATTAATTTTTTAAAACAAAAATAAAAATCAACAATAAAAAAAATTCTCAATTGATGCTTATAAAAAATTTACACAATATTATTTTTATTTTTATATTTTATGCCACATCTACAGTGTGCGACATTGCAAATAGTTACACCGTTCGAATTTCTTCGAAAATTTGTTATGTACATATTTACATGTATAATTGATGGATTCTTTTTGAGCCCATTTTATTTGTGGATCTAAATTTCGGTCCGATATTTCGTGTTAAATATGTTTATACATATTTTGCGTCCTTTCCATTCAGTCTTAAAAAAATACAGGCAAAAAGGAACAAACATCTATCAGATTTTCAAACGTATTCGGTAAATACAGTGATTTAAAATCGAATGATTTAGAAAAATATTTGTAGTAAATGAATGTTTAATATATTGTGTTCGAAATAAACTTTAAATGGGCGATTTGAAAAATATCAATTTAGATGTTTATAAAGAAATAAGTCATTATTTTTATACCTATAGAACTTATAAAAACATTTACAGATTTCGTTTGAAAACTACCCAGCAATACTTGGTAATGACTTCTTTTAAGAACAACATACTCTTGCACACAAACATATAGTTGCATATCAGGGATGGCATCAGGAATTTTAAAATTGTACCAAATAACTTGAAAAATTTTACTTTTTGGAACTAAATTGTACTAAAACATTTTTTTCCAATTTATATTATTTTTATTAAGAGATATTAAGAATATAGCGAAAAAGGAACATTAAATTTCATTTGTACTATAATATAACAAAAAGCAGTCAGTATTGAAAATGTATAAACTATTTATGTATAAAGAAAATCAAGGTACTTTTAAGTCGATTTCAAGCTCGCAATTACAATTTTAATAATAACTTATTCCTGTTACAATTTCTTTGATTTTCTGGAAACATGAATTTGTCCATTTCTTATTTTAGAAACTGTTGCCCAGAAATCGCTAATATTCGAATTTTTGTAAGATTTTACTAATTCAGCATTGCAAAATTATGATATAAAAATTTTAATATTCTTTTGGGAACATTTTTACTAATAGTAGTACTATGCTATTAGTTTTGCACGGATTTTCTTGGCTAAATTTAACGAACCTTTTTAATGTTTCATTTTCAAAGTCGAATTTTGTCTTAAAACTTTGCAAAATGTAAAATAACAATTTTGGGCAACTGTTTCAAACTGAATTATCGCATCATATTCAATTTCATTGGTTTCTATATACAGTTCTACATTAGTTCTACAGTAAACATCATTCAATGATAGATAATTTGCTTCTTTAATTTAATCAAACCTAAAAACCGGTCACAGCATTTGTTGCAATCGGTGCTTTCATCTAATATTATTGAATAATAATTATTTTTACAAAAGTTTTTAATGACGGCAACAGTTTCTGGCCCGGTAACTTCTGTTACAATTTTTTTATATTCGTTTTCTTAACAATTTGCGCATCTGAAATATATGCTCGTACCTTTTTTAAGTAGGTTATTTTTAAGTGGTCCAATATTTGAAATTACTAAAACTGGGGAGATTCCTTAATTGTACTAAACAAGCAATTGCTGTTACCTTTGTACTTTTCGAGTTTGAATAGTTTCAAAAAAAGTATAATTGTACTAATTTTTCCATCCCTGTTGCATATTTATATAAATACTGTGTCTAGTTAACAAGCAAGTAAATTATTCTCTGAATGGAACAGTAAATAGAGCGTACGCTTATCATGCAAATTTCTCAATAGTTCAAGGAAAGGAATGTGTTTTTTATTGTGTATGTTCATGAAAACAGATTTTCGAAGCGTGGTAAAGTAGTTGTGCTATATAACAATGAGTAAACATCAAACACAACAATTTCTTCAAAAGCACAAGTTCAATACAAGCGGTGGACATTTAATTTTAATGTGTTTTGTGTACTATTCTATGAATCCTAAGTGTGGAGACTTGTAGATGTAATGATTATGTACTTCATATGATTGTTAGCATTCTAGCTCATTATTTTTCCATTAGATTTTTGCTGTGTGATATATATTTAAAATATATATGAGCGTTATAGCCCTTTTTCGGGGTATATATGTACGTGCAAAGGCCATATGAAAATGGTAACTGATTCTATTTAATTTTTCCATAAATAGTTTTTAGCTTTAAAATTGTAGACTCCATATTAACAAAGAACATTTTTAGTACATATTAGAAATGGGACCGTGAGCAACTTTTTACTCACGCTCATGCACGCTTACGATAAAAAAATTTTACTCATGCTCTCTCATGCATGACCTTATATTTTTTTCTCACGTTCATGCACGCTCACCTGAGTTAAAAAAGTTAGTCGTAAACACTAATAAATGCTCACGCTCATGAAATACTTACGAAAAAAATTATAAAATCATTTGAAAAAGTAAAAAATTAAGTGAACAATTTCAATAAAAAAACATAAGGAAACAACCACGCTAAAAATCTACTCGAACACGTTCCCTGACATAAAATTTTTTTTATTGAAATAAAAAAGTAATCACGTTCATGTGCGAATACGCGTTTTTCATGCTAACCCAGTGAGCGGTACCCATCTGCAAATAAATATTTCGAAAACGAAAGCCAACAACAATACATCTCTTTTCATCAACAACAACGCCAAAAAATTATAATATTTGGGTAGCATACTAACAAACAGAATACGCAAAGACCGCGCATCGTTAGCGATACCGAATTAAAATTTGAAAACCAAAAATCTGCCATTGGTTAACAAATTTTGGTTCTATTAAAAGTTATAGCATTAAGTTGGTTCTTTAGCGAAATGTCTCACTGTGAGGGTTCAATGTGTTCATGACGAATTTCTAAGCCAAATAACACCAAAGCAACCAAGACTTTTCATATCGGCATCGACATGTCTTTAATTTATCTCTAATATCAAAAAACGATTTATATTGGATTTATTAAACTAAATCAGAATTTTGTGTGCTAAGCTCCATGCTTCCAACTCGTTTACCGCAACTGTAGATTTTGCTGCATGCAGCATTAAAATGTAATGGCAATGTACTTTGTTAATACAATAGATAAATACATGCGAAAACGCAATGGAAATTCACAAAAAAATGCCTCTAACTACAGCAACAAAAATTTAACAAACAAACTGCATCTCCCAAATGCAACCCCATGCTACGAACGGACTTGAAAAGGATGCAATTCAATGATACACGAAAAATCACCATAAAATGTTTGAACACCATAACCACGACCATCAGCACCTGTCTGCGTTACAGTGCATGGAACGCACAAGCACATTCTTGCACACTGTGTAAACTTAAATTTTTTTCGGGTGTTTTTTTAATGTTCTTCAACGGCACCAACAAATTAACCAAAAATTTTCGAGTTGGTGCTAAAGCAACACACTTTCAGCAGCAATAACAGCGACATGCACAAATGCAACCAACAAATGTTTAATGCTCACAAAATGGTTTGATGAAATGTTTTTCTCGTTTTTTTTTTGTTTGTTTCAGAAAAAATATATTTTTATTCTTTTCACTCATATAATCAGAGCCAGGACCAAAAAAAATATACACACAAAATTATATTTTTCTTTATTTAAAAAAAAAACTTCCTACTACACATGTAAAAGTGCGTAAATGAGAGGAAGTTGGTGATAGAACAACTCGAAAAAGAAAAAAAAGGATAAGAGCATTTAGTTGTACATGCAAGTTGGAGGATGAGCAAACCATTTCAACTGCAATGCTTTTTTTACATGCAATTTCGTTTTGCATGCACCATGACATGACAATAAAAAACGACAGCAGAGAACGACCAAAACATAGTGCGTATGAGGATTTTTTATTTATCAAAAATAAAATATAAAAAATAAAGTTTTATATTTTTTCGGTGTTCAGCAATGAATGCCTCACGATTTATATGCATACCAGCAAACCCAAACCAATACGCCCGGCTGTCTATACTGAAATCATAACACCCACTAGTTTGATGCAATAATGTCATCCATTGCACAACGCAAACAATAATATGCTGCAGCTGAAAAAAGTAGCATGTCATTTTTAACTAAACGGTTAAAAAAGCTGCAAATATTTAAAAGGAAAATAAAAAAAAAAATAAATAATAATACAGGAAAGAGATAAAATGCCCATGCACTTTATGGTTTGATACAACAAATACGGCCAACATACGGCCACCAAAAACGTTACTAAAACACCCAGGATAACCACCAAAAAATAAAAATAAAGAGGTTGAATGACTCTTTGCTGTTTAACCGAAAATGTTCATTTTTTTATTGGAATGCGTGAGACAAAGTTATATTTTTATTTCCTTTAAAAATATTTTTTAATTTCGTGCGTATTTTCGTGCAGCAGAAAGGGAGGTAGAAATTTTCTTTCATTTTTTTTATTATATCCTACTATTTTATGTTTCAAAACTGTTCATGCCTGCAGATACTGTAATGTATAAAACGTACATATGTACATATTTGTATAATATGTATTTTTCCTCCTGACAACAATAATGCGCTTACGCAGTGCATGGGTTCAGAAAATCCTTTTTAATAAATTTTTTAAATATTTTTTTTGTTGGCTTTGCTTTGTTAAACACCTAAAGTTGTTGTTGAATTCACATATTTCCCGCAATCTTGTTAGTTTCCATGCTAGAATGAGGCTTTAAAATAAGCCCTCTAGAAAAATTTTCAGACATTTTGAATTAGTGATTTTATACGTTGATTTTTTATTTACTTTTTTTTAACACATCATCATGAACAATTTGATGTAGACATTTTATAAAATTATGATGCCGACGCGACTTAAATGAATCCAAGAGCTTAAAGAAGATTTGAAAAAGATAGGAAGCTTTTTGAGAGGAGGCAAACTTCAATCAAATTGTGTTCTATCGAAGGCAATTTGGCGCTTCTTAGTTTTTTTTTGGCTGGCATATTTTGGAAACTAATCATTAGAAATTTGAGAAATTTGTATTTCAGTGATGAAGCACTCCTTTTGCTATGCCATTTGAAGCACGTATGAAGCGATGTCACAAGCCATTATCAAAACACAAATGCATATAGAAAACTTCAAAATTTTGTGCGTTTTATAGACAGTTGGAGTCATTACTTCAATCAAAAGTGACCGGGTGGTCTATATTATCTTGAGTTTAACAACAGTTAAATACAATACATTTATCTACGCTTCTGCATACCCTTTGCTGAAGAGTTGGAGCTATTTAGTCTTCCATTGCACTATTGGCGGTTTTATTCATTAAGAATATACCCTGGTAAGAATCTATGATAATCGCTATCGTACCGTCACTTGGGAAATTGGGAGGGGTACAACAATTTAGGAGCTGTGAATGGAGAATAGAGAACATATCATGAAAATTTGAAATGGCACGAAAACCTTTAAGAAAAAATTAATGTTTGTAAGTAAGTAGTCGAACTTATACTGCATATACTCGTATGTATATTGAAAACAAATAGTTTGGCTCAAGTTCAAATCCGAGTTTACCCATTTATTTTTTCTAATTTTTTTATTTCATTTTTATTAGATAATAATAACAAAAGGTTGAAAAGGCATAAAACCACAATAGCAATTAAAAATTTAATAGCGAGTTATTTGATTAAGTTTTGATTGCACCTCACAATCATCTGTATTTATGTATTTTCAAAGAGAAGTGATCTGGATATTGTCATAAAAACAGTTCAATAAATTGTTAAATAAAGCAGCAGCAACAACAACAGAAACAGAATACGACACCGATGTTTCGAAACAACGATACGTTTTTAATTTTTTCAAAGTTGTTTACCTTAACCTCTAGTAGTTCAGTTATTGAATTTCCTTAACTATTTTCAATCCTTGTTTTGCTGCATAAAAACAACTGAGAGAAAATACACATGAAAAAGCAGAGCATGCAATCAAAACAGAAGAATGAATATTTGATACCTTATACCCAATTTGCGATTTTTCATTTCCCAAATTCCTCAAAATAGCTAATTTCTTATCCCCGGAAATTCCGACAGATCTGTAATAAGAATTTTAAAGCTTAAGGCCGCCCCAATTTAGAAAAGAAAGCTTTATCAAATTCTAATATTTCGCTGTCACAATGATAGATTCTTCTGGAATATTTGACACTTATTTCTAAAAATTATTTTTACAATAAAAAAAAATTCTCCAGTTGAAAAAAATTGCTAAATATGTATTGAATATAATCAAGCTTTTTGTTATTTGTTAATATATAAATTGGAACTTACTTTTGAAATTGGTATTACAAATACTAATTAAAAGATCGAAGTAATGATAATAATCTCATCCTGTATATCCTTAAAAATGAAATATTAGGTCAAAGGATATATAATTAAATCCATTTGTGTAATATTATTAAAAGTAGTTTGTTCTTTGAGCTCTAAATTTCTAAATATATATTTATCAGTATTTATCATTTCAAAAACTTCAGAATCAAAATCTTCTCATTCATTCATCAGCCAAGGAAATTTTGTTCGACATGTTGGTTGTATTAAAAAGTGTTAGAATTTGATAAGGTGGAATAAATTCGGCAGAGCAAACTGAATTATTTTAAAAAAGTATATTTATTCTAAAAAGAGTTTCTAATAACTCATACTGCATTCTGTTACGAATTTTGATTTTTGTTGTATTCATTGTAGAGGTCTTGTTCAACACAAGCGTTAGTTTTAGGTACATAGTTGACTTTCACAACAATTATCGACACAAAGTTACAGACTTGCTATACATACTTTTTGTGGGTACTTTTTTTTATTATTAGAGAATCCGAGACAGATGAGGCTCTGCCCATCCTAAGCTGCAGTTCAGCTAAATAAGAAGCTGAGAGATGCCTAAGATCTCCCAATATATCTTGAGACGCAGATCCGCTTCTTTGGTGGCGGAATGACACGACTTTTTCACAAGTCTTGTTCAATCAGAGTGCCAAGTTTAAAATATGCAATCGCTACAAGTTTTCTCTTTTGTTCTTTAAAGTTGCAATTGCTTTTATAATAGCGGCAATCGCCCATCGTCGCAAACTACCCTTCCAAACCTGGCAGATATTGCAAATCTACTATACGTGCTACATTCTGCAAGACCACAACAACAAAATACATGAAACTGAGATTTGCATCACTTGAACAAATATGCATAATCAAAAACCATTGCGGAATGGTTTCAAACGTTAGCAATTCTATTACAGTTGTATTTTTCGTTTTATTTTTACAATCAATACAACTACATAGAGTGTTGCGCTTAAAAATTTTTACGACGATGGAGCCGTCACAAAAACTAACTGTGCTGAAATTAAATTGGCGTTAAGATTGCTTAAAGAAATATTGCTAAAATAATAAAAATTCAATGTTAAACCAAACTTTTACAAATTTTTAGAAAATTTATACAAAAAACGGACGCTTGCTTCGCATGCAAATTTTATCGGCGCAGTTCTCATTGGAATATTGTCTGCGGCTTAGCTTATTCCATGCGTCAAAGTTGTTTATTAAACTCTGTTAATTGTAAAATCTGCTTTATAATTAACTTGCTAAATGCTTGAAAACGACACTCACGCTTTGTAGCAGAAAATCATGCTATGTGCGCTAAAATTACAGATGTGAAACGAATGGCGATTTCCGCTTTTGTGAAATTTTGATAGCAAAAACTTTTTATCGATGCATCCATTTGTATGTGCACGAACGAGCGAACAAAACGAATTTCAAGAGTACATGCTTATGCGTGCTTTTATTTAATACTCTCTCTCTCTCTCCTCTCTCGCCGACGAAGTATGAATTGCAACGACAAATGTTGCACAGTGTAAACGGGTACAGACTTGCGAAATCGTTATTCTCCGAAAAATTTGAGAATACATTGTTTTTTAAATAAAAATCTTAAAAATATAAATTTTAAACTCTAATAATCTTACGCTGTAATTTAATAATAATAAAAAACTTACTCTACTTGTATTTTGTTAATTTTTTCTTGAAATCAAATTCGATACGCGTATCGGCATCGGTATCGTCAGTATATATTTTTTTAGTATCGTTATCATATCAGCAAAAAGGCGTATCGATGCATTCCTAATTCTCGCCTATTGAAGCATGCTATAAAAGTCGAAATGTGGAGGATAATGTTTGATAACGTTATGGAAATGCCTAGAGCTAAAAGAAAAATGCAGTAAATAAATGATTTCTTAAATTTGCCTTCATGGCTTTTTTTTTAATAAATATTATATCTGCAGGTTTCTTTTGAATGGGGACTTATAATCATAATTTCGTAGGTCATATTTTTAATACAAACTAGCTTACAAAATACGGGCTTGTGGTATATTTTAACACCATTTGTGAAAATGTACGAAATTAACTCTTAACCCTTAAATTCATGGGTTCTCAGATCTTTGCGAAAAATACATATTATATGTAAACCGACAAAAAATTAATAACCGCGTTTAAATTTTTCCAAAAAAAATTATTATTAATTTTTTTTTGTAATTAGTTGTATCTTTTAAGATACACTATGCACTCGCCGGTCCCCGATTTTAATGACAAAATATAATTTTTCATATATTTTCTATAAGATATAAGTAAAAAATATACAAATATTTATTTTTATTGGTTGTGAGAATTTAAAAAAACTGTTTTTGTCAGTCGTAAGATATAAATTTCGTTCACAATTACTGCAAAACATCCTAGTTTGGCTTTTACAATACGGCATTTTAGTTAGTGCGGATTGCAGAATGTATCTTTTAACTTTAAAGTTACGGTCATATTCGTTTAAACGTTTAAAATTAATTAAAATGCACTAGAATCCTCAATATATATATATATTTTTGGTTAAATTAAATAGAACCATTAGTAATAAAATCGGACTATGATTTTGACTATTTCTAAAAATGTAAGAACATTGAAATTTTGAGTTTCCCGTTATCTAATATCTCTAAATTAAAAGCTGAAAGATAGCGAAAGGTGTTCTAAGCGGTAGTTTAAAATTTTGCTTAGTTACATTGTTTTTTCTGCTTGTATCTTTAAAGATACAGTATGCATTTAAGAGTTAAAAACATTTTAAGTTTTGACTGATTTCTGCCGTTCAAGTTGACTTTGCAGCTTTAGTGTCTTTGAAGTCATTAAATAGAATTTTATAAAAAATATTTTTGTAGCACATTTTAGCCACCTAAATCGCCAGTGAAAGGCAGTTGTAGCCAAAAAAGTACAAAAAAACTCAAGCACCGAAAAGTTAGAGGTTTTGCATAAACCTTAGAGTTTTACTTAAAACTGCTTAATACCTCTTATAGATTAAATGTAAAAATTACAGGATTTGCTATGCCGAATTGCTATTATAATGTGCCTAAGGCTGGGGAGAAATTAACTCTCCGTCTAAATTGAATCCCATGTGTGAATATTTTGAAACATCGATATTTGCATATTTTGTTTGGCCCTGTACCAGAATCAGTCGTTCAAACATTTTTATTTTTCAATATTGAACACTGATGTTTAAAAAAATAAATTTCATGCATTACAAATATAAAATTAACCGAATCTTTATTGAGTAGAATCTATCCAAAATTACACAAATATAGATATAAAAATTTATTTGTCACGAAATCATGGTCAAGAATGATTACTAAGTTGCCTTAAGAGCATAAAACAATTCAGAAGAAAAATT
Organism: Gymnocheta viridis; assembly: GCA_956483585.1. Classification (NCBI taxonomy): domain Eukaryota; kingdom Metazoa; phylum Arthropoda; class Insecta; order Diptera; family Tachinidae; genus Gymnocheta; species Gymnocheta viridis. Next base: position 19,220,860 of record OY101441.1, on the reverse strand, counting down.
ACCCATGAGAATTGTCATTAAACTATGAAAAGTACGTCATTTACATTATTTTCTTTTATAGAAATTCAAATAATGAGACGTAATTTACCACAAACTTTCTCGAAACTGTATGTATATAAAAGATACCACGTAGTTAAGTAGTCCAAAATATATACTATAGCATATTCGAATGCCTCAAAATAACAATGGAAAACCATTATTTTATATACACACAACAATTACAGAAACAAGAAACAATTGATCTTGAGTGTGCATCCATAAAATAATATGTACATACATATGTACCTAGCAAAGCAGCAAATATAAATAGTATATAGTATAGATACATATATACATACATACATATGTATATACGAATACCGACAATGACTGTGAAACTTTACACAGTCACATACGAGATGAAGCCCCAAATAGCTGTATATACTTTCGCATCAAATCCAAATGCGAAACTTTTGTGCATGTAGTGGAATATCAACGAAATGGCAATGAAATACAGCAAGAAAACAAAGCTCCATCCAACTAAAAAATGCATCAATGCACATAATTGCAAACAAAAAAAAAAATGATCCACGCAAGGGATGAGAGACATGACTTGGGAGTTGAGGGGGCTGGTGATCAACAACGAAATATTTGCGGTCGGGTACAACAGGGCTTACAGCACACAACAAACACAATACAAATCCATGGACCCTATTTCTTAACAGACAAGCAAACAAATAAACAGAAACAGCTAAATTTTGATGATGATGACGATGATGATCTGTAATGAAACTAAGGTTTTCGGTTTTTTCTTGTTTGTTTTTTTTTTGTTTTAATTTTGTAAAGCAACCAGTTGAGATTTCTCCAAAAAGTAAAATATAATACAGCAAAGAACTGGTTTAATAATACTGGAATTTTGATTTAGTCTTCTTGTGTGTGTGTGTTTTTTTTTCTCAAAGCAAAAAAGATTGAAATTGCCAAAAAAAACTTAAGCAAAAAGTTTTTACTAAAATACAAAATAATACACTCTACTCTGTAAATTTTTAGGCATTATATTTTGTTATATACGAGTACATACCTACAAACAATAAGAAAAAAATAATAATAATGAAAATTACATACTTGACTGATATACTATGCGATATAGTACATTAATGCTATACAATATCACAAACGCCTTAAAAGTGGCACAGTAAGGCTGGTTGGTGTAGATTCGAGAAGAATATTTAGGCAATTGCTAAAGTTTAAATAAGAGAAAATTGAGAAAAGACTTATCGCAAAAATTTCGAATTGCAATTACATTATCTTTATTTACTTATTATTTCTCTAAAAATATCCTTTAAGTGCCCTTTGCTTGTGTTTTTTTTTGCGAAAACAAGTCTAAACACAGAGTTGAAAATTATATTGGCGCTGAAGGACAAGTTTTTTTAAAGTTATGTTAGATAATATCAGGTAAACCCGTTAGAACAACAAAAACGATTATATATTCTGATTGTCAAACAAATTCCATACAATAAAAATATTGATTATGTTTTTCTTTCTTATTGAGTTTTACATTCAGGAAATATATCATAAACGATCAGCTGCCTTAAAGGGTATAAGTTGTTTGTTTTGGAATGAGTTAGAGATTGAACGAAATACTGAATCTGCCGTTGTGTTCCGCTACAGCACAACTTGTGAATTCAGTTTTGGATCGAATTTTTATTTTCAAAACTGGAAAAAAATTTTGAAAAAAATGTTAAGTTTTTTTTAACAAGTATTACATCAGAATTCATTCATTCGAAAATTTATTTATTCTTATCTGATAGATAGAACTCAAACAGTTTACTTTAAAAATCGGCATTCTAAATATATAGATGTTCTATCTGGCGTACCGCAGGGTAGCCACCTTGGCCCGTTGCTATTTTCCCTATTCATAAATGATGTACCGAAATTCATAAAATTCTCCAATATTCTCATGTATGCTGATGATGTTAAAATATTTTTAAGTCATAATAATCTTGCTGGACATAATCTATTACAAAAAGATATTGATGCTTTAAGTTCCTGGTGCTGCCTAAACCTTATGAAATTAAATGCCAAAAAGTGTAAATATATGTGTTTCTTTCGCATATCTCATATTAATAGTAGTTATGTTTTGGACAACGATATTTTGGAGAAAATTGATTCTTTTTCCGACCTGGGAATTGTTATGGATTCGAAGCTTAACTTCATTCGACACGTTTTATTTACTGTTAATAAGGCTCGTAGTGTTCTTGGGTTCATAAAGCGATGGGCAAAGGAATTTACCGACCCTTATGTCACTAAGGTGCTTTATACTTCCCTTGTAAGATCAGTGCTTGAATATGGATCTATAGTTTGGGACCCAACTTATCAAGTTCACATTCAAAACATTGAATCAGTGCAGAAACAATTTTTGTTATTTTGTTTGCGTGGTCTTCGATGGGATCCGATGAATCTTCCATCATACAAAAGTCGACTCGCTCTAATAAAGCTGCCAACTCCTAAAAGTAGAAGAATTATGCTTAATGTAACTTTTGTTCTAAACCTGATTAATGGAAATATCAATTCGGAGTTTTTAGTAAATAATATATCTTTTAATGTACCGTCTCGTCCTACACGTTACTTTATTCCTTTGTTTACCAAAGTATTTACTTCTAATTATGCTAACTCAGATCCATTTTTAAAACTTTGCACAGAATTTAACAAATATTATCATTATGTTGATTTTTCATTAAATGTCGAAACTGTAAAATGTAAAGTAATTTATTTTCTGAATAACTAATTAAATTTGTTTATCTTTGTATTAAATAGTCTGTAACGATCATGTATCTATAGACTCGAATAAATAAATAAATAAATAAAAGGTGGTCTTGACAGCTCAAAAATTGGTGCGAAATTAGGAATAGGAAAAATGTGGAAGTTGTATAATTGGGTTTGTCATCCCGCTTGTAGTTTCTACAATATTCATTTAAGATCCCATCCATTATATTTGTATACTCGGGAACCTTATAGATAGGGAAGTTGATTTACCGATGTCCGTCAGCCTGAAGTTGAAATTAATTTTCCGAAGGCCCCAGATAACGTACACCCCGAAATAATGCATAGATCTGTTGGAAGTCATCCGAAGCGAAGTTTTATGAGTCGACAATTTGCTCCTTATGCCGCTATTAGGCTCTCAATATAAATAAATAATCAATACATTGTTAATATTTTAAGTTAAGTTATTCTCAAATTAAAGTAAATTTTCTATAAAAGTGGATGCTGGTGCTTTTTATATATTACTCGTAGATCGACTTTATGCATAAGTTGTAACTAGTTTTTAATATACAGTTTAAACGAGCAATCTAAAGTCACATGAGTTGTCGGAGTTTCGATATCATTTATCAAACCAACCCACTGTCCACTCATAGCCATTCGTCGCCTTTGCTGCAACGTTGTCGTCTATAGTCGTATTTGTATATGACTATCCGTATGTCCGATTGTATTCACACACATTTTGTGTGTGCATAGTTCCAAATTTTAGCAAATGACTTCATATAAACGACACACAAAATATATATAACTTATAAACATACGATTATATACTATATCTTTCTTGTTTTTTTTTTTTTTGTTATTGTATTTTTTATCTACAACTTGTATTTTATATTATTTTTCTTAATTTTTTTTTATATATTTTTTGCTTTACTCACATTCGGGCGTCGAACGCACTACGAGGTTAACGGCTTCAATGCAACATTTTTTTCAATGCTGCTACTATTGTTGTTTTTGTTATTATTGTTTTCTTAGTTGAAATATGAGAAAACAACAAAATTACTTCGAAATAACATCGTTTCTAAATGCACTACTCGCAAAACGAGAAATTGAAACAGAAAAACACACTGACAGTTTTGCATTAGCTCTCAAAGTTCGGAAGATCTACGAAGTATCGTATATAGAGTCGTTTATTATTTGAAATATTTTTGCGTGCAATTTTGATCAGAAAAATGCGGAGCTTAAAAAGGGGGGAACACCATAAATGAAAATATCGAAAGAGAGGGAGAGAGAGAGAGAGATTGTGACAGATTGAGTTAAAATAAAAAGGGAGATTGAGCCCCTTGTGGGGTTGAAGAGAATTGAAAAAGTTGTTTTATTGGATATTGGAAATTGTGAAAGTACTGTGAATTCTAAGAGATTTTAGAAAATATTTTTTTTTTATATGAAAAGGAGGTACTTATACTCATAGCGAAAATATGTATATACTAAACAAGATTTATTAAAGCGACCAAAATATTGCGATTATGTCTTAAATATTGTACCAAATTAGAAATAATCTGGATGCACAGATTTTTATTTTCTGACTCAGTTTTCACTTTAAAGTTTAAATTTTTAGTTAAGCTGGATTCTCCCATAAAATTTTTGTCCTGACAAATTTTTTATAGGTGAATCCAGCTTTACGTATTTAGTTTATATTAAGACAAAAATTTTGTTAAAATACTATTTTTTATTCTAAATAGTCAAGTGGTTCTAAGGAACCCGCGATTTAAAATCGTGCGATTTCTAAAAAAGAAAACCATTGTTCTCTTTAACGAAAGATTTAGTGCAGTCGAATTGAAGTTGTGATAAAATATCGAGGATTTAAGTATTGACTAACATGTAGCAAACAGAATCTGTTTCGGTAATCACCCTTGTTTTCACTGCTCGGCAGTATCAAAGAAGAGTTTGTGGATAATAGTAATAGGACAGCAGAATATGGAGAAATGATTTCGCAATTATCCCAATTTTGCCTTGGAGATAAATAAGAATTCACGGCTGAAACCAGTTCTATCCCGGACCACGCTGATGAGCGGGATTTTGTCCTTGAATGGTTGTTGGTGAAGCTGGTACGGGGATCCTGTGATTATGGTCTTGGCCCAGAATCCAAGCCAGGCGATCTTAAATTTGTTGGTTGTCGCATTGTAGAAACAAGATGACTCATAAGTACATATGTCACAGGAAGTGATATTTAGAAGCGATAGTTGACGTCTATTCACTGTAAAAATAGCAATAACAAACAATAGAAATAATTTTTTTCTTATGTAGTTACTGTGCTGAGAGAAATCAAATGTAAGAGTTATCACATTCATATTTCTCACAAAGAATGAGACTAAAAAAGGAATTAAGCATAAAAGCAGCTTTCGTTATTGATCAAGGGGGGCTGACAAAAAACGCTAAGGGGCAGGGTTGCCTAAATGCCACTCCAAGTATTTTTGAGCTTTTATAAATTAAACTTTATAAAATTTCTCCTATTTTGTAGCATATGAAAATTTGAGTCTTTTGAAGGAGACAGATCGAGTATGTACCAGGGATGGATTGTTTACTGCCATTATCCTTTTTTCAGAACGTTTTGTTTGACAAAATACCGCTTTACTTTTGTGGCATTAGAAGGCAGGAAACTACCTAAAGTTAGTATATCGAATACATTAATTAAAAATACTTACCCTCAGACATTTCTTCTGCTGATCTTGATATTAATTTGAATACATTTTGCTCGAAATAGTAGCGATAATTTCTAAATTCAATAAGCAAAATTTTAATTTGATTTGCATTTCTGAATTGTCATTTCTATTTTCTTTTGCTAATTTATTAAGAAAAAGAAAACTTCAATTTGATATCGTCCTCCTCATTATCATCATCGATGACATTTGCTTGATTCTTTCAAAATACAAAGTGATGCAAAATTAATCATACAATTTTGTTTTTTAACAACTTTTTTTATTAAATAAAAGGATTTTGTATGATGAAAATCTTTATTTGTGCCTTTTTTCTGTTAAGTGGAAAAGATGATATCCGCCAAGTGACTGCCATTTGTGCCATTTTCCGCAAGATTTCCGGTGGTAACCGTGCGCATTCGTGTGCGCATATTCTTCTTAAGGGCTGCGATTGTCTAGCGATTGTTGGCATAAGCCCGAAACTTGAAGTAGCCCCAAAGAAAGAAGTCTGAGATGGTTAAATTGGTCGATCTTGCTGGGCATACCAAGCCACCAAAACGGGAGATTCTGCGACCAGAAACACTTGGAATTCTTTGAAATTTTATTGTTTAAATATCTAGTCGGACACAGCGTTTATAAATCATTTAAAATAAAATTTAAATTTTCCGAAATATAATATAAATTATTTTCTAATAAATTTAAAATTTTATTGACGCAGTTATTGCAAGCAAAAAATAAAATTATCGCAAATATATTATATTGATCCATGTCCACACGGTAGTTTAAAATAAAAAAGTCAATTTTAAAAACTTTTCAGATGATGTGTATTGAAATTTTACTCTTGTACTACGAATAGCAATGTACCTCGAGCCATGTGTTTCGTGCACTTGAGACATCTTATGGTTTTATCAACTTCTGGCTAAATGGCCAGTGAAATTGTCGTGTTTGTGATGAAGAGTCACGCGAGAAAGAGAATATAGAGTTATCATATATATCACAAAGCCACACAAAGCCACAGCTTTATGTACATAATTTATAGGCAGGTGGAATCAGGTCTATATATCTTTACCCATGTTTAATGTTAGTCACAGTTGCAATAACGATGTTAAGAAAATTAGATATCCAAAGATTCAAAACTACTTAGAAATTACTTTTATTTTCTAAAAAAAATCTACATTCGTCGAAAAATTCTACCATAATTATAAGCCAACAAATTAACTTTCATTGACAGAATACTACTCTTTAAGTTGAAGTTCAGTGAGAGTCATTTTTAAAACCTTAAGTTTCCATGCCTGATATGCACTAAATTTTATGAGAAATTGCCAAAATTTTGTGGATCTGGTTTGCTGGTGTAGTGACTTGACTGACACCACATGCAACATATTAAATTGTATGCATTCAAACTTGTTTAATTTTAATTTCACAAAAGGAAAACTGAAACATCAACACAAAAAAAAAGAGCAGTAGAGACGAAAGAGTGAAAGAGAACGTCATGTTTTAAAGAAAAGAGTTCGATAGAGAAGTATTAATTTAATTCAAAGTTAAACTATTGTATAAGAAATAAAAGCTAAGAGTTTTAAATGAAAAATAAATATAAAAAAATAAATTTAAACACAAAATTCTAAAGGTTTTTTTTTTGTATAATTTCTCCACAAGTAGAAAATTCAGTTGTCTTTTAAGGGGCGTTGGCCTGATTTTTCTGCATTTTGGCTTATTTTAAATCTGACTATTGGCCTTTCTATTTTACATCATTGTGTTTTCATCTATATTTTTTTATTCACTTTAGCATTACATCCCCAAATTCTTTAGTATACAGAATTTGCTATAAAACATAAAAAAAATTCAAGTAAAATTGTAGAAGAGCCAGAGCAAGAAGTCTTCTTTGCTGTCATGAAACTGCGTTGCTTCAAATTGTTGCAGCTCTTTGCAAGAGTGTGTGTCATTTATAAAGCCCCTCTCTGGCCTAAAATACTTTTTTAGAACTGGCTGCGATCGTTAGATGCAATTTCGCTTTTTGTTAGCTTTTCGTTTTAAACTCTAAAACTTGTTGTTTTCTAAAGCTGATGGAGTCCAAACTGTACACACTCTTTTTTACTCTTTTTTTCTTTTTATACCTACAACATTTGCCAAAAATTCAGCAAAAGTTTTTTATGTATATTTTTTTTTCTATAGTATTTTAAGAAAACCATTATTCTAAAGAGCATGTGTTGCTTTTGACCAAACGTAGTGCATCTTAATATGATTTTGTTGAGTTTCTTGTTTAATTTTTGGGATCAATGCACTCTATTTTCAAGATTTTTATTTCGGCTTCTATGACGAATTTATAACTCCAAATGCCATAAGATGATGTGCATAAATAAATAAGTACGTATGTATGTATGAAAGAAAGTTCACATATAAAGCATATTGAAGTGATCTGTATGGTTATTCATACCCTACATGATTACATTTTAATGAAGTGAAAATTAAGCTTAAGTATTGCAGTAGAACGACTGAAGAAAAAAACATTTTTGTAGTTCGGTTTCTATTATAAGGTGACCGCTCTTGAGCTGCACCGTTGCTAAAAAATCAATATAGTGGTAGCTTTTTGCGGGATCTTATGTTATGAGGTGCTGGCTAATCCTTTGCATGATTCAAAGCTTTAACATCTAGTAACGAAGGTTGGTGCTCTGTCTAACGCTGATCATCAGGGGTGGCAAAATGAGATCTTACATATTAAATCTTGGAGTGACAAAAGCTATTTCAGAGATGGAAAACTGACTTCCATAGTAACCCTTCTACAATTATATGGATTATCAACAATTTATTTGTTGGATATACATAATCACCCTTAATCCAGTTGGCGACATCGATGTCACGTCAACACAATACCAAAAAATTGAGGTAGATTTTCTAAAACAACTGACTACTATTGACAGGCTCATGTTATTTTCTGGTCCTTAGAGAACAGAAATACATTTTCATTAGCACAAAATTGTTCTCGAGAGCGAGTAGACAAACTACAATTTTTTGATATTGTGTTGAACTGACGTCGATGTCGCCAACTGGAATAAGGGGGAATATTTCCAAGTTAAAGTGTCATTTTTGATTGTTTAAATCCCAGAGCATGGTAATGTTTTCATCTTGGTTTTTTCGTTGTAACTTTAAAAGGCTGCCCCTTTGCAGTTATCTGATGTGATAGCGTATCAACTAAATGCCTAAAATCAACTATAACATTTAGTTTATGTTTTTCTTTGGTATTTCTGTTATGTGAGGACATATATCCTTTTTTAACATCATTTAGACACAATACTTCCCAGATGTATTGAGTTATTGATCTTGAAAATTTAGCTAACACTGAGTTTGTGCTCTCAAACAGAAACACAAAGTACATGCTAAGTTTATGGTTTCAAATTACGACTCAGGTTATTTACCCATAAATTTTCATTTTGCAATTTTAAAATACATATTAACAAACGCTTTAATCCATGTGCTCCTTTGACTTTTTGGCCGTCTGGTTTATCTTGTCAATAAGCCGTCAAATTTGATTAAAATTATTAAACTTGCAACAGCATTTTATTTATATGTGTATTTGCCGCTTGGTGAAAAAAATAACCAAACCTTTTAATATCCTGTTTATTGGCCACAAGTGAGTAGTTTGAAGGTAGCAGCAGAATTGAAATTCCTTAACACCTTCGTATGGCTTTAATAAAATTTGAAAATAAAAATGTTTATTCTTCTCCAGCCATCATAAAAAAAAACATTCTTTACCTTTCAAATTCTTTTTGTCAGTTGTTGTTGTTTATCTTTTTTTATAACATTGTTGTCCGTTTTGACCCACATATTATACAGTTAAGAAATCAACATCAATTCTCCGAATCAAAACATTTTTCTTTAAAACATACTCGTTTATTTTATTCACAAGAAATACTGACCTTTACAGAAGTGCAAAAACATATGTACATATTTATGTACATACTTATATACATACATATGTACATAAGTTTGTATCTGTGATTGTACGTTCACTCCTTTATATGATTGTCTTAATACGTGTATAAATTTTCTTTGGGTTTTGACTTAAAAACCTTTTTTTGTGGTTCTGTGCGTTTTAATTGTGAGGGGATGCAAAAGGTCTTTGGGAAAGAGAGGGAGTTATTTTTAATGTAAACATTTACGCACGGCACCCTTTTCTTGTTGACAAATTTCTATTCACTTTTAAAATATTATTATTATATATTATTATCCTGGATGTTGCAACAGGAATATTAAGATACTGCATATTTTAACCTCTGAACAATTACAATAATAATTTATATAAATGGTAAAAATGGAAACTACCCAGCAAACACTTTTATGGCTAACTAATGAATTAAAACGCTAACAAATATATGAAACACGTACTTCTGTACGTCTACGTTTAATTTGGCATTTTAAAGGCCGAGGCACATAAAAGCCGTCGTAAGTTGTCCGCTGCTTTTTTCAACTGACACAATGAGTATTTCATTGATTTGATTAAAGTACACATTTTCAAAGGAATTCGAGAATATTCTGGAGTTTCTTTTAACTTTAATTTTAATTTAACTTTAATTCATTTAATTTTGTCACCACACAACATAAAAAGCTTAATAAAAACGAAGCAAAAACTGATAGCTCTCAAAGTACGTTAAAAGTTGCCCAACTTCAGTACTTACGACGGATTTTATGTGCCTCGGCCTTAACTCATCATGGCGATGCCATTAGGGGAAAGAACTTATCTTATATGCTTACAAATTGCGATTTAAAAATGTCAATATTTAGAAGTCATTAGCGGTATTCAGTATTTTATGCGAATGATCTCGCATAAGTGCAAATGCAAAATATCGTAGCTTTTCTTTGCAATCCAACAACAAAATATTAGAATTTGCATTTGCCACGTTATTGCAATTTAGCAACACTGAAAATGGTGTAGATTTTTTGCTATGTGCATTGCGTTGTTGTCACTGTCATTTGTAAAGAACAACATTTATTTACTGAAAAAAATTTAAGAGCAATGGAATCGACTGATGCAATCGAAAAAACAAAAAGTGATAAATCAAATAAAAAGTGGACCACAAATGAAATATCTTTAATTTTAAATTATATGGAAGACTGCTCAGTGAATTAAAATTTTTTTTATTTTTTGATGGTGAACTTGATCTGTCTGTTCAATAATCCAGCTGGTTTTTTGTAGCGTTGATTTTCCACGGTCAAAGTTTACTTTGCAAAGTCTTGTGTTTGATGATGATAAAAGAAAGAAAAAAGGGAGTGAATACACACTTTGCTGTACATTCAAAGTGGCTTTCTTCTTCGTCCGTCGCGTACACATACTTGCATTTGGTTGCATGTGTGTTTTTGGTTTGCATGTTTATCCAACAAATGAAAATGAAAATTTTTCAAACTAAACTTTGCGTCTGTAGAAGCGAAACAAAGTTTAAAAGAAAATTGAAAAGATTTTGTGAACGTAAGCTTTGCAATGTTGTTTAAAAATAGCGCTAACTATCAGTGACAAGATAGTTGCACTTGCAAGGAGTTGCAATGCACAACGAACTAAACAGTAGCAAATATTCTTGCAAAAGTGCAAATGCAAAATATCTTTGCTTTTTCGTGTATTTTGTTGTTGTAATTCTTAAAAATGCAACGATATTTTGCATTTGCACTTTTGCAATACCATTTGCATGAAACGCTGAACACCTCCACCGAATACCGCTATTGAATGTATAAAACACATTCTTGTTCATTTTAGATTATGCAATTTGGCTATTGTTAATATTTTCGGACAATCGTGAATGGCCTTGTTCGTTTAGTTGCATAACGCAAAATTAACAATCAGCTGGGAAACAAAATTTTGTTTATTGACATTTAAACTTAAAGTGGCGAGAGAACATTTAGGCATACTGGTTTGAAATTAAGTGTTGCATAAGAGTAAATATAAACTAGAACTTTTAAGTCATGCATATTTGCAAAATATTAGCAAATGTGTCTCTGCATATTTTTCTATTGTGAAAATAAATCTATACTCTACCATTTTGCAAATGCTATGATGTGCAAGACCATTTGCAAAATAGCGTGAGTTCCAAAACGTCATTTGCTATGCATTCCTTAACTCAACTAAGCAAACATTGACAATGTCACACATCTCTAAATGTATAATAAAAGTTACCGATACGCAAACTAAAGCAAATTGTGTATCATTCATTTCGTTACTGCTTTTTTTAACAAAGTAAACAACACAGTTGGTTACTTTGTTTCAAAACAGTAGCAAAACGTTTTGGAACTCAGCCATATTGTGAATAGAGATAATAAAAATGAAAAATAGTCTGCCCCGACCATTGAACTCTCGCTTTTAAAGGAGTGAATTTGTTTGATGTCATTCATTGCTTCGCCAGTCTTATGTAATGCAGTCATGGACTATGTCATTTGCAAAGAAGAACTTATTGCTGTCGGCAATTGTTCGTGTTTTCACGATCGTACTAGTGCCGAACAAACTACTGTTGAGTGGTCCTTGTATTAATTACATGGAGTAGTTTTTGTGTTAGTCCTATGTAAAGCAAACCTGGACTATTGATCCAGCTCTAGGACATTGAAACGTTAAAAATATCATATATTTTATATGCATTTGGACTAATTTTCGACCACTCGCTGGTCATTTGCGGACTAGTCCAAACACTCGTCTATTTTTGTTCATTTATTGAGAAGTAATTGCATAACTACTGTAAAATAGTGCAGACGGTATGTAAACATAGGTAAATAATTTCTTAAAACTAAATTTTATTTGTGATTCTACATTAGCTAATTCTCTTTGTTTTCTGGACTCCATTGCCAACTCCTTGAGATCTTCACTTAAACGGTATTTTTAAGCATTCAGTTGTGCCATGTGTTTTTCATCCCATCTTTTGGACATACGTGCCAAATCACGACTACCACCTGATATAAGTCCAGATTTTTGATAGAATGTACCATCTAAAACTAAGGCATCATATCGTGAACGGTCCAATTCCAAGGCTATTTTTATGCCGTCCTCGGGCGTTTCGCTATAGCTTGTGTTGAAAAGTATATTATTTATAATGGAAGTCATTGTGAACTTTTAGCTCAATGCTTAGTAAACGTAAGAATTTGTGTTAAATATTTTACCAAAAGAATTACATGCTATGCACATCATTATAACAAAAAATCTGCAACTGTTAATATAAAATTAATAAAACTTTACTATTATATTTTAGCTTGTAAATAATTACACCTTCACACTTTCGAACAAAGGAAACCATATTCTTACAACAATAATTAATCTTCTATTGAAATTATTAAATTCTAAACTTTTGTCCCAATTTATCAACAAAGTTAATTGTTTTAAGCGGCTTTTCACACACACTCACTCCACCAAGCGTCAGTCTGCGTAAAGTGTAACAAATCACATTAATTAACTATTTTCATTAAGTTTTCATTATAATAAAACACACATAAACATAAAACCAGTTATTTTTACCCCCCCACAAAATAAAAACATCACAAAAACTTGGCAAACAAGCTAAAATTTAAAACCACTTAACACATGATTTTACACACGTCATCTAAAATCTAAAAAGTTCAAAAGTTCAAAATACTTAAGTCGTCTTAGAAAACGAACTCACACTCCCTAAACCACATCAAAAACATACATAAGACCACACAGAAACATAATCAAGCAAGCAGTCATTTAGTTAGAAATTCATTCACTCGTATTATAGAGTCATAGTTTGTAAAGTCCCATTTATGGTTTGAAATGCTTTTGTATGTTTAATTATGTTGTTTTTACCCCTCATAAAATTTCGAAACTTTTCTGAGAATTTAACCCAAATTCATCATAAAATCACTTCAAATAACAACTCTTTTCCTTTTCGATAAAATAACAAACATCTATCGTAGTACATACAAGCACAATTCTAACATTAACAAATAGACAGTCACGGCCATAGATAAATACTCGTAGTACAAGAAACATGTGTGTAGTTTCGAGTATGTGTTTAATTCAATACCATACTCTTGTGAATGCGTAACGGAAGATTGTGCGTTTGTGACCTCTTGGCATTAGATTTCATCACCTTTATAAATGCCACCACCGTCCCATAACAGCCGCCACCCCACTAACCCACACGTAAATGAATGAAAAACCAGAAAAGAGTTAAACAAGTTTAACCCATTTCTATAAAACTAAATAGTGTCAACATATCATTTTATCATTATGAACTTGTCGGTCTGCCTACTTCTTTGGCCTGATATGGGACATTTGATAAGTAATCCTTTTTTCCGCACATACAAAAACACTCACACATGCCACCACCGTTCACGTTCGTTCATATGTTGAGTGAGCCTTTAACCGAAGGCGGTGGTAAATCATGCTAATTCTACGCTAAAGAACAACTCACCCCATTCAATTGTGTTTCATGTCCTTTTTTTTTCTTCTTTACTTTGACTTCTTTTTTATGGCATTTTAAATGTTTCCTGTTCTAAACAACAAACCGGACACCAATGTTCACCATACGTCCTACGAAATAGTACAAGAGCAAAAAAATAAAATAAAATAAAATGTAAAGTTATAGAGCAACACAAACTTACACATGACCATCGAATAGCCACATTAGCATTAAGGGTATGATTATGTCTTGTTATGAAACTTAAGGACTTAAATAGTAGAAAACATGTTTCAGTCAGTGCTTTGCTACTGCACAAGAATTTTCAAAGCAGAGTCTTAAAAGAGTTTATTCGAATTTTTATAAAAACTAGAGTACGCCTAGAGGTCGAAATTCGATTGCCAGTTTAAACGTATACCAATTTTAGTTGCATTCATTTAAAGATAAAAAACTACCTACATAATTGCTCATTCCCGTCGCCACGGAAAAAATAATAAACGAAATAAAATTGCATACAAACACGCACATTTATAAAACAAATCTTATTACTTACGTATATACATATGTATGTAGGTACTCTTAAACACTCTCATTGCTTTGCTTATATATTTCCTTGAACCAACACTTACATAAGTGAATGCGCCCTGCAGATAATATTGGACTACGTGGTCCATTATAGCTGAAACGGACTAGTTACAACGTGGTCCGATGTAATGCAGTCATGGAGTATGTCATTTTCAAACAAGAACTTATTGCTATACGACAATTGTTCGTGCTTTCACGAACTTACTCGTGCCTAACAAACTTTTTGTGAGTGGTCCATTTTTAATGACACGGAGTAGTTTTTGGGTTAGTCCGATGTAATGCAAACTTGGAATATTTGGTCCAGCCCTAGGACATCGCAATGTTAAATAGACCATGTTTTCTTCATACATTTGGGTTACTTTTGGACTAGTCCTAGTCCTTTATGGAGTATACTTTACATGCGACTAGTCGCGTTATCTGCTGGGCGTGTACGTGTGTATTTTTAGCATTTGTAGTAGTGTCAACTTTATGAGCCTTTTATTCCTTTAATACCGAATCGATTTAAATAATATATAGTCGGGTCACTAAAGCTCAACAATGTCTACCATTTGGCAAAAGAATGAAAAAAATCGGTTGGCAAACAAAGGAGAAAAAGGAATCTAAAAATTTGGCTTTGCCTATTTATATATATAGATAATATGATTTTCTTAAAATAAATTATTAGATATATTCTGAAAAGAGTTTCCGTCAAATCAAATTTATCGGTATATCGCTAAGGATATCGATTTAAGGATGTGCATCCGTCGTTCTGCCAAAGTAAGGCTTAAAATGCATTTTTCGAAGAAAACAAAGTAAATAATAAATTTATAGTTTTAGTTTCTGTACTTTTAAAATGCCAACACTTTTTATGCAAATAAATCGTTTGTATTTTGTATTTATTGTAACAATTTAAGTGTTAAATTAATTATTAGGGTTGACTTCCTGTGCTTAGCCCTCCGGTGTATGAACGTCTTGGGGATTTTACCTTTATTCTACAAGTAGTAAAGCATTTCAACAAATTGTGTAACATTTTAATCAAGTACGTGTTTATGTGTTTGGGGTGTTCGTGCATGTTTAGAAATTATTATTTAATAATTCTTTGTTTTTTTTTTGTTTGTTTCGGTAGTAACTAATTAATTCCTGTCAAACATACCGGTGAGAATAGTTAGAAACCACAAATTTATTACCGTCGTTGTGATGTGTGATGAAAAGTTGTAAAATTGTGTTTAATATATTGAATAAATGGTGTAAAACGTTTGATTGCCAGGATATTTAGTTTAGAAGACGTGACAGTAATTTATCATAATTTCAAAAATGATTGCATGTAAAGAATATTTAAAGAATATATTTTGAGTGAGAGTTATTTAAAATGGTATATCTAAAAAATTAAAATTTAATTGTATAGATAAATTTAATTGCTTAACTGATTTTAGTTTGACTGAGACAATTTTATCTAATAAATTGTGAAACTCTTTCAAATTGTCACAATGAAAAGATACAAAAGAATTATTAGACATAAAAGAGCATCTACCTCAAACTTGTTGAAGACTTGAAAAGAAAAATTGTTACACAAAATTAGTAGAGGCAGTAGCAGTAGTATTAGTAGCACTAGAAGTACTCGTAGTAGCAGTAGCACTGGAAGTAGCATACTGCATTTAAGTTGCTTTAGATGAGTGCACATGTGTTTATTTACTTTGTGTGTTAACAATATGATGGCAGAAGGTTGTTTAGTTAAAACATTACTACTCTGCCTTTCTATGCACTCATTTACAATGCGAATACAACATTTTGCCAAGCGTTGCAACACAACAATATATTATTATAACAGATTGCACAAACAAGTTTGAGTTTCTGTTAGTTTTAAGACACACAGATACAACCTACGAGCACAAAGCTGCAAACACTTAAATTTTTTGTTTGTTTTACAACATTAAACCAAGTGAAATTTTATTTTGGAAGTTTTTCAAAGCAAAAATATATATATATGTATGTATATATGTTTTTTAGTTGTTAAAAAGCCAGCCCCATCATTGTTTGTTTTTTGCATTAGCGTTTCAGGTTTATTGCAGTGTTTTTGGTTGAATTGCTTGGCTAAGATTTTATGGTATATTTTTCTGTTTTTTATTTATTTGTTACCAAAAACAGAAACAGCAACTACAACAAAATATCAACAGCAAGTTGAAGGATTTTGTAAAATATCATCATCTCCTATGTGCATTTTTTGTTTTGGAGAAAAGGGTGTTCGCCAAAAAAATGTGCAAACTTTTCGATGCGATTTTAATACTGCCACGGCCTAGTAGTTCTTCAATTAGTTGTATTTATTTATGCTATTCGGTTTAAAGCGAACAGATACCGCGATTTTTAAAGCATATAAATCGAAACCGAAAACGGCTAAGAATCTTTGGTTTTTATTGAGGTTTTTATTTAAGTGTTTTATTTCTTCTTGAACTAAAGTTTTTTGAACATATACATACAATCTACAGATTTTAGTAAAAGTTAAAACATATTGTTTAGTATATTTATTATGAGAGATAGTTACCAAATTTAATTTCAAAAAGTTTTGAGTTCAAATAACAATAAATTCTGCAAACATCTTTAAGCTTGAAAAAAGACATGACTGAGATAAACATAGTCTAACAGCAACATGCTATGAATAAAATATATGGTTGTAGTTGAACCATAACATGATTGTATCATATGATTAAAGTAAAATCATGTTTTTATCAAACCAATACCGTTGTATTAATCATGTTGTTTATGCCAATAATAATATTTTAGCATTTGACAATAATATTGTAACTATATATAAATTTAATATGATAATAAGTAAACATAACATAGTTAAAAATTAGGACAAATATATTTAAAATATGCACATTATAATGAAATTTTTAAAGTAACAAGTTTTAATCCTATAGCCGAAGTAACAACGATATTTTCAATATTAACCAATTGAGAATTATATCCTACATTAGCTTACAAAACGTCATACATGCATGTACATGCATGGTTATTTGCATGGTTTTAGTCATAATTTACTTACAAACAAGAAAATTTTGGCTGTAGTCCAGCTATTATGGATGGTAATCGTTAAATGATGAAATACAAAAAAGAACTTTTTAGTCACAGCTTCAGCTAAGTTTGAAATATAAAAACAAATCAATAGATTGCTTGCTAGAGCCATACAGTATTTGCAGCAACCATAATATTATTTGTCCAATTGTTGTTAGATTCTGAAAACGAAGGTAATCTTCCGTAAGGAAAAATTGCTACTATTAAGATGTCAAGTTAAAATGGATTATTTACAAACAATTCGAATTTTACAAATAACAAATATTTTTCGACTTTTGCGGAAAGTTAAGCGTTTTTTTGGCAAAAATTTTTTTAACCAAAAGTTTCCTTATGCAAGTAATTGACAGTTATTTAGTTTGTTAACGTGATAAAACAGCATGATGTTAATGAAAGTGGACAGCGCCACGCCCTGACGAAGTAAATATTATTAAACCACTTCTACGCAACCGATTCTGATAAAACTTGCATACACATAAAGTTCCCAGCACAATTCGAAATTATGATGCTACGCCCATGCCAAATAAATATTTTTTTTCAACTATTCAAATGATTCTTATGAAATTCGGGCACCATTTGTCTGTTTTGTAGTTTTTGTGGTCCTCTAATGTAAATATTAACTAAATAAAATATTCACACTTGCTATCAAAAATTTTTCTATTAAAAATTTTATTGCAAGAAATTTGATGTAAAAACAATACAGTTTTCAAAATTCCCTACATTTCGTTAATATTAAAAAACCTGGCTTTTTCGCTACGCATGAAGTTTGGCAAAAAAGCCCCTACAAAAAGGGAAAACTCCATACATCTGACATCATTGGAAAATTCAAATCTTGCGTTAATTTTGGGACACCATTTATATCTGCTTGAACAACAAACTATATTTGCGATCGAGAAAGTTGGAATACCTTAAGTGGGCAAAGGAAATAAAAGACAGCTTTTAATAGCTTTCAAGGGCTTTACAAATATCCTGCGCCATCTTTGGCAACAGTAAGAAAATGCTACATAATCAAAAAATCTATTATACTTTTGTAAAAAAAGCTATCCGATTTACCCATCAGCGAATGTAAAGAATATTTTGCAACATATTAATTATTAATAATGTAAACAATCTTGCACGCCCATCACGACAGCCTTGCCCATTTCTATTTTAATTAAATGAAAAATAATATGTTTGATGTGCACTCCCTGTTGCTTCAGTACGAGTGCATACATAATTTTGCACATTAGTAAATTTTGGGTTGCCTAAATTGCTTGGGAAGAGTGTAGTGAGGAAGTAAGTGGGGCGGGCATCAGTAGACTGCATGAACCTCATCTTAATACTTTAGATCATCATTATCATCTACGACTTCCATAGTATACGAGTGCAATCATTAATTGGTGCTGTTGTTGCTTTCTTCTACTTCAGCTGCAATTTCAGCTAAGTTTGCAAATGCAAAAAGAAAAACGTTAATTTAATTTTGTTGTTTTTGTTTTGTTGTTTTTGTTGTTGTTGTTTTTTTATATAAGTATCTCATATCGTTATAACACAAGGTTTTTGTTTGCTGCCGTAGTTGTTCGAGTTGATGTTTAACTTAAAGGTGCGGTTGATTGAAGTTAAATGGTTTAAAATTTCCTTGACTTTAATTTTGTGTGTGTGTGAATTTTTTTTAATGATTTTGTGTTTGTTGTTCATATGTTACGAAATTTCAAAATCGAAAAATGCATTTCATTTTCAAAATATGTTTGAATAGAATAATTTTTTTTTGTTTGTATTTGATTGAAACTCCGAAACTAGAGTCATGTTGCAAGTATAAATTTTAGAAATGGAGTTTGTCGATCGGTCGGTTGGCTTTTGTCAATAGTTTTCTTGTTTTTTATTTCTTGTTGTTTGTTGCAAAAATGTCAGAGCCCTTGTATAGTATAATAATCGTATCAGGTCTTCTATGTAGGTCGTTGCAATTTAATACTTGTATCTTGTTGTAGCGTTTGTTTTTCGTATCTCTTGTTTTTTTAGTTTTTTTTTGTTTGGTGATTGTTATTGTTTGCATGCAGCTGGGACTAATGTTGGTTGATGGTTTTTTTTTGTGGTAACTTATTGGAAAGTATGTTTCTCATAAACTGGTTTCTTGACGACTTTATATAGTTTTCATAACAAAATGCTGATTTAGTTTGACACATAACTTTCACAAAGATGATATACAAATATTTAGCGTCGTCTGTTTTTGTTGCAATCTAAATGCAACAAAAGTTTCAAATATCGCGCAATAATTTAAAAGATGCATTAATCGAAATTCTAAACCATTTGTTTGGAAAAGTATTTAATATCTTGACTGGTTAAAAATATTTTGCGTTGGAATACAAAATGCAACATGGTGGTATTAGATTCAATGATGCATTTCATTTACTCGTATATGAGGCAGGACTGTCAGTAATATTTTCAGAAAAATAGTAAAATTTTATAAATGAAATCGTCAAAATCGTCAGTAGTTAAAAAAAGTCGCCAATAAATTGTCATTCAAAAATCTTCTATTTTATACAACAATCTTTCATTTAAAAATTAAGAATTCAGCAGATTTCTTAAAAACAATAAAAACTTTAAACATTTTATTCAATTCAAAGCAAGATTTGAAGAGAGTTTGTGTCGAAAACAAACGTTAACTTTTTACATGATATGTTTTATATTTTAATTTAAATAGAAATTCATAGAATATTCTATTATATAGTTTTTCATAAACTTGCAATTCATGTAAAGAGTGGAATTAATTTTTTCATTTATTCGATTTTATACGCGTACAAACATACACATTTACATATAAAGTACGAAAGAAGGACATATGATATTGATTTAAATAGGGTAATTACAAAATAAAAATACATACTATACATACATATCATAGTTATGTTTTTTGTAATGCAAATATTTCAACATTCAGAGGAATTAGTTTTTATATAATCTTTTGAAAAAAAAAACCCCTCAAGGGTACATGTTTCCAATGAATTTCTTATTTAAGTTTTATTAAGATTAATTTTGCTACATATTCTTTTAACATTAGCTGAAGAGTTTGGCAAAGTCATTAACTTATTTACAAATTCACATAAAATTGGAAAAACAGGTTCATTGTTTGGTAGATTAATTGACTTTCCTCTTTTCCAAAATATACGAGTATCTACATTGAATGCGCTGTCTTCAAAATTCAAAAATCCTAGTTCTCTTATTTCATGCTTAATATCTTGATATATTTCTTTAGAGACTAGTGTTCAATGTGCCTTGAACACAAAACCTTAGTTAGAAGAAAATTGAAAACCGAATTACTTACCTCTTTGAATTACTTATCTTTTGAACCTCAAAGTATATGATGAAAAACTGAATTGTGATAATGTGAACTGCCCTTATACTTTGTACTTTAAAATCAATGAATCGCTAAAAATCGCCAAGTTGCAAACAGTCTTTAAAGTACTCGTTACAACTTACCCGCTACCAATTCCAATGGTCAATCGACGGTAGGAAAAGACGGCAAATAAGTTGAAGCGAGTACTTGCAGTTAATCTTTTGAAAACACAGCATCAATAAATTTTACACAAAACCTCAGATTTTCTTGGATTTAAAAAATAATGAAAATTTGGGCTTAATCCGAGAAATTCAACTCAATCTACGGAGATTCGGAAATAAACCAGCAAGTTTATTCAACTAGATTAGGAAAACCTTTTAATAAAGGAAGAATTTCGGAGTTTTTTTTTTCAAAATCACAGATGTAGTAGTTAAATTTAAATTTTTTTATAATTTTGTCATAGAAATCAAATCTTTTTTTTATTTGGTAACACAATTCAACGTTAAATGATACACAATTATCAATAAATTGATTGAAAGTTTCAACGTCAGTTGCATATTGTCTTAATATTTCTTTTACATACACACCAATATAAACTTTTCTTTTTTTTTAATTTTTACAGTTAAAGAAATCAATTTAATTTAGAGGCGTATTTTTTATACAATCTTCTGCTAAAAAATTATTAAAATATTTTAAAAAAGTTTCATTATTTCATAGTGAATGTTGTGAATTTGAACTCCTTCAATTTTGTTTAGATTATTCATCAAATTAAGCACATATTTGAAAAATCAAAAGTAAAGCTCTTAATGTCATTCAAAGTTATAAATATGTATTTCTTTAGCAAAGCAATATCATCGATATTGGCCGCAAAACAAAAATATATTTTTAGAGCTTGACATTTTGCTATACGTAGAGCTTATGTTGAGGAAAAAGTAGGCGAAGTCGAAAAATCGTCAAAGTATAAGGGATACTAAACAAAAATCGTCAAACGTCATTTTGTGAAATTCAATATAAAAAATCCTCAAAATGACGTAAAATCGTGACGTTTGGCGGCCCTGAAGTTGTTTTTTCTAAATGAGTTGCTTGCTTATCCAGACATACATACATCTTCCGAATCGATTCTAGTAAAAATTTATAAATGAAAAAAAAAATATTAGGCTTTAACTACGGAGTTTTTTTAAATCAATTTCCTTTAATTCTATTTAGAGTTAAGATTCTTTAGGATCTTCTTATATCGCGATTTTTACTATTCAATTGCACTTTTGGCTCAGATACTGTGTATGGTACTTTAATTTTTAATCAGTTAAGGATTTTGATCAAAACTAAAAAGCAGGGAACAATAAAACTAAGAAAACGGGGACAACAAAGTTAAAATATGTGTGAATCATTTCGGTAGGTTATTAGAGTGTAACACTATGTATCGTATCATGGACGCAACATGCCTCATAGTTCACAATAATTCGATTCCATGCCTGTTTTGCGTCATTGTCGTTTATCTTTTCAACAATTAGGCTTCTCTGTCATATTCCTATTGGACGTTCTCTTATCCGTCTTCCTTGAGGATTTCAGTCATAAGTATTCCTGAATCCTCAAATTTTAAATTAATTTATTTTGTTTTAGCAAAGTCCTTTAACTTGCGGTAGTAGTAACAAAAACCGCTATTCCGCTGGAACTTATTAAATGGTCCATGTCGAATTTTTCTAATAAGAAATCGAAGAAAAAATATATATTTTTTAATGTTTCCTATCTCAAAACTCCCTCGATTTGTTTTTTTTTTATTTAAAATGATATATGCGAGATTGGGCCCCTTGTTAATATTACTCTTTCTTTGAGTCCGTTGCCTGTCCGCACGTCCTGTCTGTCTGTCTGTCAGTCTGCCTGTTTGCCTTTTGATATTTTGGTTCGATGTCCATCTGCCTGCCTGTTTATTTATTTATTCTCTGAAATATGCCGTTTGGAAAGTTATTTTGTATTCTAAAGACGTAAGTTGCAGTACAAAAAATTAAAAAAAAATAACTTCAATCTTGCTTTCAAAATTGCTTTTGCAGAAAACAGTCGTAAATCGTAAATTTAATATGTTTATTCTAATTATTATAATCTTTTTTTATTTTTTAATTAAGCAAGGAATAAAGAAAAGCTAATACCTGTTTTTGACGGTCGCCACACCAACCAGCCTTGATGCGTTCTTTTCTGTTACTTTTATTTAAGTTTATTTTGAAAACGCCTGAGGTTGAAGATAATTTCCACAAATAAAATAATATCAAAAAAATAGATAATTTATTTATTATTTTGCTATATTAACAACAAAACCTCTTCAAATAAACCAGATTGAAGAAGAATTCATAAATATGTATTAATAAAAAAATAAAACAAGTAAGTGAGACTTTTTATCAGTTGGTTTCATATTTCAAGAAGATCTTTGAAAATAATCTTTGAGAAAAAAAAGCTTTAACGACTTTGGTAAAATGGTAATTGATTTAACTAAAATCCTCTCATTTAATGAAATCTATGGGAAAAACTGAAAGTAATCCACAATAGAGAAAATGTATGCAGTTCTCAAATCTTTTACTGGTTTTCTCTAAACATATCAAATCTTCCATTGTATCATTGTTCTGTCTTTTGGGGTTTTAAGTAATCTGCACTTCAATTTCTCAATACTGTGAAAATTATTCGGGTTTTGAAAATTCCCATATAATTGTCATAATGACAATTAATATTAAGGAGCAAGTAAAGATTACAAAACTTATTGTTAATATCAAAAATTGTTATTTCTTAAACTTAAATAAAAAGGCGTCATATTTTTCGTGGAAAGGAATTGTTTGGCTTTAAGTTTAACGCCGACTTAACCTACATCTTTTTTAATTTAAAAATAAATTATTTAAAACAAATTCAAAGTCGCTACACCATCTCGCCAGCGTTCTTTTTTCGATTTTAACTCTTTTTGATGGTGGATAGCAGTCATTAGCAATATTAGCTATGTAACCGTTTTATTTAACAAGCTAGTTACGAAAATTGCTTCTATTAATTTTTACAAGCTAAATCAATTTCGGCTAGTACGAAACTCCCTTCTCTGATCATTAAACAGCTTGATCTCAGCAGCCAATGGCGCTGAACATTTTGAAACTCGACTAATTTGTAGAATATTGAATTAAAAAAATAAATAAAAAATCTCATTGGCATTGCAGACTTCTCAGGAAAAAAGTGATTGACTTTTCAATGAATTGCTCACTTGACGGTTCAATCGGTTTCGGCTTAGGACGATAATCTTTATTAATAATTAATTTTGACAATTTTTCTGTTTTTATTAAAACAGGCCATGACAAAAAATCGTATTGGAAATGTAGGTGACTCTAAAGAAATTATAATAAAAGTCTAGGAAATTGATAAGTTAAATTATTTCAAAACAATTCCATATACGTAGTGCTGATTATACATTTGTATTTACACACGTATATTTTAATGGTTTGGGCGAATTTTTAAATGTTGGCCTAACATTGACTGCGGTTTCGAAATCACCCAAAATAGCGACTGTGGCGGATGCTTATTTGTCATATGGAATATTAATATGTCACAACAAAGTTGACAATCTACATGTCAAATATACAGAGGTCGTGTAAACACACTTTTACCGATTACTTCTTCGAGCTAAATACACACACATACCCATACTCAACCCAATTAAAACACTTCATTGGCTACATACTTACTAAACAAGCTCTCAATTTTGTTATAAATACTTAAGTAACAATATTTCTTAGAAAAGGAAATACAAATTTGTAGCTTTCCACAGCCGCCTACATCCACACAATACCCCACACTAAGCAGACAGAAATGTTTAAAGTGAGAATAAACGTAAGAAAAATTTTGGTATTAAAGAAATTTATTTAAGTATATACTGTTATATAAATATCTACGTAAGAATTAATTTATGTATCTATAATTGTTGTTGTTGTTGTTGTTTTCGTAAACTTGCCAGTCAGTCAGCAACAAGAAAAACACAATTCCACTGGAGGTAGGTCAGGAAGTGATACACATATACAAAATCAAGGATAACAGCGAATTGAAGACAGAATGAATAGAATACGATATAAAATAAAAATGTGGAAATTAGCAAGGATACGCACGCACAAAGTAGAAAGACAAAAGCTACAATAAGACCATTCCAAGTAGATCCGGATGGGTGAGTAGTAGAGTGAGTGGACTTGAGCGTAAATAGTCAGTGTTACAACTGTTATGGCAACGTGCTCAAGAAAGAAATGACGAGGTCTTAAGAATATTTTTTATTTCTTATAACACATAAAACATCTTTACCACCACAAAACAAACATCATAGACATTACGAGAATTAAACATTTCTA
Source organism: Gymnocheta viridis (assembly GCA_956483585.1). Taxonomy (NCBI): domain Eukaryota; kingdom Metazoa; phylum Arthropoda; class Insecta; order Diptera; family Tachinidae; genus Gymnocheta; species Gymnocheta viridis. The sequence goes on along the minus strand of OY101441.1, from coordinate 19,195,740 downwards.
GGGAATAGCAAATGAACATAATTCGATGCTATATTTTTGCATATCACATTAATGTACAGTGCGATACACAAATATGTCGGTTCTTTAAGTAAATAGAAATATCACTCCTTTATTGCAATGTATTCATATACTCGTATCCAGAAAAGAATTAGTTTTTTTTGCAAACGAGTTAAATCTTTGTAATTTACTTGCGCCTCAATAGAAAACAAATCTGCATTCTCAACTGAAAAATCACGTTATTTGAGATATAACTACGTGGCAATAAATGAGTGCTATGAAATACAATATTATTCATCGACTGTTTATACAAATTGTAATTTGGATTATGAAATCAACTATTAATCAAATTTTTCTTATTTAAGATTCTATTAGGAAGACATATTTTGTACCCCACTGTATACCAGCACAATTGTTATATCTTAAGATTATTTAATATGCTTAATACTATGGCTGAATTGTTAAATTTATCACTAATATATTTTTGCATATTGCGGATTAACAGCGTCCTTCATCGTTATGTGTAGTTTTTTTGTTGTTTTTTTTACCAAATAAATCATTGTCTCCTTTGTGAAAAAAAAACTTTAATTAAATATCTGTCAAATATTATTTTAGACAAAGAAATTGCTTTTGGCAACATACGAGTACAATCTTCACATTCTCAATGTTCCAAATCTGAGCAACCTGTTGAGAATTCTATATGGTAATAAAAATGAGGAGCCAACAACACCATCATCATTCTTCCAGGTCACATGTAAATACAAAAATGGTTGTGGATGTATGTACACATATAATTTTGATTGTAGTTTTTTGTTCGTGGTAGAACAATAGAAATCAGCTAAGATGAAGGATAAAAGTGAACACAATAGCAAGCAGTCATAGACATCCTTTTGTTATCCTGAAGATAGTATACAAATTTTAGAGTATCTGACCATAGTTACTTTTTTAGGCCGATGTTGGACCAAAATTTTGGTGCATAATACTAGTATTCGACCGAAGTCCCTTTTTTTTTAGTCTGATACCGAATCAGAAGTCGAAGTTTGGGTAAAATTTGAAAATTCGCCAAACTTAAGTCGAAGCCGATTTTTTTTTAAATTAAATTCATAAAAACACATATCAGCAATACGTATAAATGTTTTTGAAATCATTCGGCTTGTTGATAAATTTGCGTATCAAAATGCGTCTTAATAAAATATATTCTAAAAATTTATAAGTTGTTTTGGGAATGAGTATAGAATGATTCATCATTGAAGTAAAGAGTCAATTAAATCACATATTTCGGAAATTAATGCAATAAAATCTTTTTAGAATCTTCTGTGATCGTTTTTCTTTTTAATTTCTCTCTCTCTCTCTCTCTCTTCACATTTGATTGTTTCACATGATTTGGCCGCAAATTTAATTCATCAATAAATGCAAGAGTCAATTTTATTATTTCAGGGAATCTTCTTAGCATCTTGATTTTAGAACACTTTCTGTACATTTTTAAGTTGAAATTGGGAAAATACAAATTAATATGAAAAAAATGAGCTGAAATAGAAACTGATATTGAGAAAATGCAAATTGTTAATAAGAGTTTCTTACTGATTTTGAGAAAATACTTTTTCGTAATACGAACTTTAAATGAATGTGGAGAAGAAAAAATTGATAAATATAAATGCATATTGAGGAAATTCAATTTGTTGTTGGGAAAACAAAAATTAAAATTGTGAATTTATATATAAAATTCAGAAAACAAAAATTTTAATTGAGATAAAATAAATTAATAAATAGATTTTTTAATTTTATTGTTTTTAATATACAAAAAAATTAAAAAAAAGATATCGGGGAAATCTCGATTAATTAATTTAAAAAAGTTTTTAATTTACATAAATTGATATGATTTTAAACCTTTTTCGTTATTTGTTTTCGATCTGATAATTTTTTTTAATGAATATCAATAAAACTACTTATTTATGTTTGGCTTTTCTCAATATGTATTTGGATTTTCTTGATTTAAACTTGTTTTTTTACCAATAGCAATTTAGATTTCGTATGATCAAATTGTGTTATTTAATCATCAATTTCAAATCCTTGTTATCAAATGGTATTTTCTCAGTGTTAGTTTGGACATATTTTTTCCAATTTATTTTTTCCCAACATCAATTAGGATTTTTTATTATTAAATTATGCATTCTCAACATCAGTTTGGATTTCTTATTATAAATTTGAACTTTCTCAATATTAATTTGTAGTTTCTCAATTTCAACTTTAAGAAGTGTTTTTGTCATTTCTCTTTACGCAAAGTTGTTTTTTTTTCATATGATATGGCCAAATATTTACTTTCGATATTCACCTCTGGGAAAGAAAGTATTTCGGAAACTGATTATTGAAAGAATATAACAGACATATTTTTTCAACTTTATTTTTTTTTACTTATAGGAAAGAGGAGTATTTAAAAGATGTCAAATATTTTATGCAGTCCTTAGATGGTGCGGCAGCTACCGCAATTCGATAAAGTTACAACACTATTTGTTACTTTGTAAAGAGTAGTTTTTGTTTTACTTTGCTGTAAAACTCATACAAATGAGCAAAAAACCCGCAAATATGCAATTGAATGTTGTTTCTTATGCAACCTATAAGAGTGCAGATAAAACATTTATCCGTCTCAAAATTTTTTGTGAGATTTGGCATAATGCATGTTTTGTTTTTAAAGCTATTTTTATGCATACTTAAGTCTTAAGAGCATATTTTTAGCCTTTTGTTCGTTCGAATGTATGAAACAAATTTGACCCTTTTTAGATCATATATTGATAATTTACGAGTATTGAATATTTTTATATGCTTACAAATATTTTCGCAACGGAAGCAAATAATCTGTTTTGCATTTCCATTTTTATACCCATCATTTGAAATGTGTTGCAACATCTCATATCTAATATACGTACATTTGGTTCAATCAAAGCAGTTTTAAAATTTTATGTTACGGAAATGTAGTCTTTTACTTGGGGCCACACGTTCAATGTTTTCCTTTTAATTCCTTTCAATTTGTAATACACTCACACTTTTTTACTAACACTGTCAAACTTTTTAAATTGAAAACTAGATTGCTATCAATTTCACCTTTCCATTTATCTGGCAATTTTACGTTCAATTTTAAATTAATTTTTGTGCTACCTTTAAAAAATATACAAAAAAATTGTGTTCTAAAAAATTCTTATAATTTTTTTGGTTTGTTTTTTAAAAATATTCTGCCGCAATAAAAGTAATAAGTGTAATAATGTTATGCGATGAGCATTTGAAGGTGTTCTCTTGACGATGACATCTTGATTGAATGTATGGGAGCAGAGTTAAATATGCCTCCATTACATCAGTAGACGTTGCAAGAATATTTTCCATATATACGACTTTATTTAATTGTAACGCTTTTTATAAGAAAATAATGCAAAATTTTTAATTCTGATATCGAATTTTAAAAAAATTATTTAGTTGCTTTGATGCTTGTTCCGTTTATATAATTTTTATGGTATTTGAAATGCAAATGTTATTGAATTGTTGAATATAAAATAGTATTTTATTTAAAAAAAACACTATTTAAGTTGTTTTTAAAGCATTCATTTCTTTTAATTTTTGGCCATATTTTCAATTTTTAACGCATATTTAATGCGCATAAACCACTTTTTAGAGCACAGTTCCGTTCCCCCTGCAAATTAGTTAGCTTTTCCCTTTTACATCTCTGCAATTTTTATTTTATATACTAGTGGATGTGCCTTGAAAAACACTTCATATCATATGAACTCCATTCTCTTTTATCAAATGCAAATATTGGCAAAATTATGAAATAAGAAGTATTCAAAAAACATTTTTTTAAATTCAATTCCTTGAAACTTTATAAGTCCTTTAAAAAAGAAACGAAAACTAAATGAAATTATGTTTTCCTTTAATTCTATTATACTTTGTAATGGAAATTTTTCTTTAACTCTATGATTTCAAATGTTTTCTTCTGATGCTTTTCCTCCCTGTATTCATATTTTAAGGTGATAGAGATAACACACTTAAAGTATGAAAGTTGTTAGGATGGTGCCTACATGACCTTAAAACCAAAAATATCATAATATAATTTACAAATATAAAAAAATATATTTAAGTCTTACAGGTGGTTTTAAAACAAAATAAGCAAAAAAAAAAAAATACCAAAAAAATATCAGCAAAAGCCTGTTGCTGACCAAAGTCTAAATAAAACACACTTATATGAATAACAAAAAGAAGAAAAAACCTCTCAAGTAAAATTCAAATTTTCCTATTATATTTCAGTTGTTTCTGAGGGCGAATTTGTGAATGAATATTAGATACGTGTTTGTGTGCTAAAATAGACCTGCATGTATTCTTTTTTATCGAAAATCAACAGAACTCTCAATTTTACGGATTTCTTGTTGCTTTTATTCAGATGATTTTTCTTGCTTATTGTAGGTCTGCTCCTTAATATGGCCACAAAATAGTTATTTTTCTTTCTTTTTTTAATTTTTCTTTTAGTATTCCTGATTGTCTGTAATATATTGTATTTTTTTCTTAATTTTGTTTTTTTTTGCAAACACATTTTTATCTGAAGACTCAAGGTCGTTCGGGAAAACTCAGTTTTTTTCTTATTTGTGTGTGTGTATGTGTGCGTGAGTGTGTGTGACTTTTTTGCTATTATTTTGCTGTTGTTGTTGTTTTTGTTGCTTTTGTTTTCCTTTTCTTATTACATGTATTTTCCAAGAACGATTTTTTCTGTTTTTTTTTTCTTTGCGTTTTTTGTTTTTGCGAAAAACGTCTGCAATTTTTTTTGAAGTGTTTTATTTTCTTTTTTTTTACAAAAAATCAATTACACTATTTCCCAGTAAGTTTCATAAACTCAAAAGCTTAAGAGATAATACTGTAAGGACTCTAATATTTGGCTTTAGAAATTAGTAACGGGACAGCAAGGACACAAAAGTTTTTTTATTTCTTATTTTATTATTATTTGTCTACGGTTCTCTCATAGGACTTGATTCCTTATAGGAAAGTGTTCTTGTTGGAAGTTAGTCTGATCTTATGGGGCCCTCACAAAACTGCCTAATGTAGGCCCAGTCTAAATGTTAAGTTAAGTTGTAAAGCTTTATTGGGTTAGTGAAAGTGCTCTTGAATTGGAAATGTTGAAGAAAGAGGCTCCGTGTTTTTTTTAATTTTAAATTGTCCATATTAAAATAAAGAGGTGCAACAATTATTAACTTTTCTAAGTAAATGAGATTGAAAAAAAGTTAAAATAATTAATGTATTCTATCAGTTTGCTTAAGAAAATTTTATGAATAATTTTTATTACACTTTTCAATATTCTTAATATGTCATGTACAAATGGTGTAAGAGATCCTCCCTCCTCCATATGCCACTGAAATTGAAAGTTTCATGTAAACTCAAGAAAATAAAGAAAATTATTTTCTCTGTCCTCTTTACAAACCTTCATTACACACTACGTTGCACCATCCGTCCAACCCACTATCATTCCAGAATCTGTTAAAGAAAACAAGTAGGCCGGTATGTATGTAGATAAATATGTATGTTTATTTTTTTGCAAATGTTTCTCCAAAAAAAAAGAAAAGTCAATGACTACTCGCATACAAATGTATTTGTATGGTTTTTTCTGCACCTTTTCTGATTTTTGTTCCAAAATAAAAGTAACTTTTCTTGTGTTTTTATTTTCTTAACAAAAGAAAAAATCCGCAAGAATTTTTTAGTGTGTGTGTGTGTGTGAATGAGTATAGGTATTTTGTTTTTAATTTTCCTCATGCGAGAGTGCACATGTGGGTGTGTGCGTTTATTTTCTCTTTGTGTTTTATTTTTTATTTGTGTTTCCTTTTTCTTTATGTATGGATGTGTGCGTGTATGTGGATGTTTGTATGTACTTATTTTTTTCGGAATTTTCCACTTTTTGTTATCAACATCAAGTGAGCCGCTGCGTGCTGTGATGTGCTGTCTGCAAACAAACCAAATCATTGGGTTTTTTCATGAAAATTAATATTGACGAATACTCTTTTTTATTATAATTATAACTTTTTGAGTGAGACTGTTTTTGCTTTTCTCCTTTTGATTCTCTTTTAACTGTTTAATGAAGAATAACTTTTTGCGTGAATATGTGTGTGTGTGTTGTACACAGCATAAATCATACCGGAAAATTCATGAATCAAACGGCAGTCTTAAGGTAATAACAAATTGTAATTCATAATAATTCATTTGTATATTAACAAATACAAGAAGTGAACATTTTGATATAAAAGAAATATGAAAAAATGTATTAAAAGTTCTACGAAGATTTATGCAATTGGACAGGAATACAAATCTCTAAATACAAAGTCCCGATATTAAAATAATTTCGTTTTGCTTATGCCTTTTGGCTGCCCATTACAATACGAAAAAAAACCAACTTAGGAACTGTTCACGTATTATGCCATGCATTTTAGCGAGCAAGGCTTTAAAATATATGACGGAATTTATAGTTTACATATGTATATTTGAAATGAATTAATACACCAAAAATATCGTAGTTTAATATATGAACACACATATACACATACATACATATCTATGTATATCCAGGAATAGAGCTTAATTAAAGATAAAGCAGACTACTACTACTTTCTGTTTCCTTAAGGCTCTAGGTCAAAAACTTCAAATAAAAATAAACTCTTTTTCTGTGTTTATTAGAAATATATTTTTTGTTCAATATTTCTTCTTGAGGAACTGAAAAATAATTTTAAATTTTCGAAATATTGAACAAAAATTTATAAAAAAATATCTCTAACAAACACAAAAAAAAGAGTTTTTTATTTGAAGTTTTCGACCTAGAGCCTGAAAAAACACAAAGTTAACTTTTGGATAATAAAAAATAATATTTGTTAAGTCTAAATTCGGCTTTAGCTTTAAGTTTTACAAAATAAGTAAACTTTTTTGTTAAAGGCTGGTACTGACTTCTGCCTGAATTTCACATTCATATAAGAACCGTTTATAAAAAACTTACGGAAATATACATAGGTTAGTAAATTTGATACTTGAGTATCTCAACCGTAATGATGATTACGAATAAGGCCATAATTTTGTTAAAATTAAACTTTTTTAAAATAAATATTTATTTATCTGCATTTTTAAGAGAACATTTATCTTAATTTAAAATACACCAGTATTAGTGTTTCCTCTTCTTAATTTAAAAAAGCTTTTCACCACATAAAGCTTTTACTTCAACCGAAATATTTATTGTTAGTCATTATGTTTCTCTTAAACATTGTGCTTTGTAAAGCTTTCCTGCGATCATTATCAAATATGTTAAATTTAGTGCTGTTGCATTTTTTCCAGATCATTTTGCATAAAGAGTAAGTTTAAAATAAAAACTGCCTAAAAATATACTAAAATTATTTATAAATAGAAAATTATTTTGATTTCGATACATTTTTAAACGTTCGATTCGAAAATGTGTTCAAAAAAGAACTCGATTTCTTCACTTTTTTTACTATAAACAAATCAGTTTGTTTTGCAACTCAGAATTTTAAATTGAAGAGTCATAAATGTGCACATAATATCTATTAACACATTATGTATGTAAAGTACACAGTGCAGACTCGGTTAACGCAACCAATATAAATTTTGGGCTGCTGTAAAAACTGAGTTTGTTGCGAAAACAGAGTGAAAAATTTCTATCTCTCTTTTCCACTAAAAAACTTCTTTTAAACCAAATAAAAGGTTTATTAAAAAAACAAATATTAATTTTCAAAATAAATGCAATAATTTAATTGAAATAAAGAATAAAAACAATTAAAATAAAATATATGTAAATTTGTACTGATGGTTGTTATCATGTTGAAGATTCACGTTTTTAAAGGAAAAAGTCTACAATTTTCGGCTGTTATCTTACTAGAACAACCACTTACAAACAAAGAAATTTTTAAACTACGAACAGTGGTAAATCAAAACGATTATTGTACGTAAGGGTAAGATGTAATGCATAAAAGTTTATAGTTTTGAGTTTATTAATAATAAACTAAAGTAAAAAACTAAACGAAATAGAGAATCTTAATTTTCTTTGCAAAGTTGCGTTACTTCAGGTCTTGCTTTTCTAAAAAGTTGCATTAACAGAGTTACCAATGTTAAGAATTTGGGAGTTGCGAATATCGAGGTGTTGATCTTGTCGAGGGTTGCGTTAACCGAGTCTGAACTTTATATGTATTTTTATGTATGTGTTTATGCAATGTTTAAATTTTTTAACAATTAACTTTTAATTCCTGTTTTATTTTTTGTACTAGAGCTCTGCAGAAGCATACTTAAGCATGTGTTTGAAACAATGTTGCGAAAGTGTTTCAAACGAAACAATTGTGTTAAGCACGTGGTTAAGTATGCTTGTGCAGGGCTATAATATGTGCCATACAATTCCCTGTAGATAATATTGGACATGGTTCTATGTAATGCAGTCATGGACCATGTTTTCAAACTGGATCTTATTGCTATACGATAAGCCTTTAACGTGCTTTGACGTGCTTTGACAAACAAAATAATGCAGAGAGACAATTCAAAGTAGATTTAATAACTTTAAGCTGGCGCTACTTTAAACTTTTTCAACACACGCAAAGCTAGTGTAGGAGCATTCTATAAAACTAATACAACCGTTCAATAGTTAATTTAGACTTATGAAGCTTTCTAATGTTCGTTTCACACAACACAAAGCGTTTAGTAACTAATGTGAACTTAAGCGTCCTTATTCATAAAAATTACTTATTTTAAGTTTTAAATTCACATTAGTTATTGAACACTTTGTTTTGTAAATTAATAATAAGAAAGAATATTCATATATGTTCAATAAGAGTAAATTAACTATTAGACGTTTTTATTAGTTTCATAGGGGCATGTTTGAAGTATCCTTTTAGGAGCTACATTATAATTAATGGCTTCACTAGCTTTAAGGTCCTCACAATTATTACAGCTACTTAAATTGTCTTCATTTATTATTTTTGTTGTTTTTTGCTTGAACTTGTGGTAACGGTTTCTATCGAAAATGAAGCAGACCTAAAGTCAAACAACAAATTTTTCCAGAAGATTTTAATATATTTCTTTACTTTTGTTATATTTCAATATACTGCTTTAATTTGATGGCCCGGAATCACGAATTCTTGACTAGAAATTTTCGTGTTAACTCCAATATCGGACGCGTGCAAATTTTTAAAACTTACTGATTGATCCCACGATCTCTTTTATACAATGCGACGTATACTTTTGGTTGCCGATAATCTGATATCTGCGCTAAAGTGTTTGTGAATATTTGAATTTGTTAGTCAATATTCTTTTTTTTGTATCAATATCACTCTTCTATTAAACGAATTGTGTTTATAGAATCCACAATGTTAATTAAATAAATTTTTCGTCACAAATTTTTAATAATTTTGCCGAAAAATGTTTTTATAAAATCTAAACATGTGTTTTAACAAAATGTCAAATTGCCAAAGTGTCATTTTGTTTTTGGTTTAAAGAACGGTAAAACCAATAATAAAATTTCAGATTTTATAGATGCTTTATTAAACGTTTAAAAGCCTATTAATCATTTATGAATTTAACTTTATTTAAGTTTGCTTAGAAGTGGTTTATAAACCTACTTTAAATTTTTATGCATATGGCTGAAGATCTAAAATCAGATATTTTTATGAATTATGCCGTAATAAAGACAACCCCTTAATCTGGCAGCCCAGTACATTTGGCCATGTCTGCAATAAAAGATCTTTCATTAAAATAAAATATTTTATATAATTTGTACAACATACTTTTGGGTCTATTCTAAAAATACCAATGTATCTGGTGTTATCTGAAATATATATTGTTGGCAAAAAGTGAAAAAAATACAATAAAAATTTGTTTAGAAACACGAAATCAATGTCATTAGCAAATCCAAACAGTCGTACGTACATTCTTACTGATAAACATTTATTTCTATATACAAAAATAAATGCGTTTGTAGGTATATGAAAAGAAAAGAAGAAAAAAACCAAAAAATAACAAACAAATCCCGATTTGTAAGCCAATTTGCACTTATGCTTATCTTACTAATGTCATATCATTTGTATAATGTTCTCGATTGTATATGCCAGATCCTCCTAACTCACACTACATACTGGAAAAAAGCATTTCGCCTGCATTAAATAATAATATTATGTTCATGTAGTATGTAGATTTAAGTTCAAACACACACATACGCACAGTTTCAAATCCCTATTCTCCAACTTCAGACGTACTTTCTATTTTGCAATATAATATTATATGGATGTGTGCGAATATATAAAATATTCACGTAAAAGTGTGTTAAAGTAGATGAGATATAGTTGAATTGAAAGTGTTAGTGTTGTGTGTTGTTTGGTATAATAAAAATCACACATACACCCGCTGCCACAAGTGGCAAGTGTGTAACTTATCCTGCGGGGTTTCATTTCTAAGCTCATTTATGTTTATAACAAATGCGTGCCAACGCAAAAATTCTTCTGCTTAATACTGACTACTACTGTCTATTCGATGATACACAGCGATACGAACTATCTTTGTATGTAAGTATTTTTATTTCCATTTTCAAACTTAAAGTAAAGGAGCATAAAGATTCAAGAATGACTGAATAAATGAAAACAGCGCCGCACATCATGCAAATCTTCTAAAATATTCAAAAACATTGAGATAAATGGTTTTCACATTCGGTTACATGAACTAACAAAACAGTAAACCGTCATACTAAAAGTTTTAGTAGTGATGAACTGATATACTATATGGATTATTTTCTATAATATTAACTCTACACGATGTTATCTAATGTCTCACAGCATCATCTAGGTAACGCATGTATGTACGTAGGCCATGCTGCATACGCATTTTGTGTGCACAGTGGTTTGGAAAGCTTTTAAAGAAAGTTTCAATTTGTTCAATCTGTTTGTGTATTTGAATTGATTTGCGATAAGAACAACATTTTGCATTCTCGGTTTCAGTCAAAAGGTATTCTTGATTTATTTGGCGGTGATATTTGTCACTTAAACAGAGTGTCCGCCGGGAGGTATACTACTTTGTTTTGCCGCCAGTTTGGCAAACATTAGTCTTGACAGTTCATATTTAGCAGTCGTGCAGTAGACTTTTGTCAAATTTATTATGGAAAAATATTCGATAAACCAACGTGTTTTAGTCGTTAAAATATTTTATCAAAATCAATCATCGATTACTGTGACGATGAGAAAGTTACGTGGAGGAATCATTGGACCTTGCTTCTCTGAAAATGAAAACGGCGTAACGGTAACTGTGAATGGGGAGCGATATCATGATATGATTGAAAACTTTTTAACGCCACAACTGCATGCTTAGGGCTTGATTAACATGTGGTATCAACAAGACGGCACCACATCACATACAGCCAGGATAACAATAGAATTACTGCGAGACCTCTTTCCACAACAAGTTATTTCAAGAAACAGTGATGTTGATTGGCCTCCACGGTCGCCTGATTTGACTGCCCCACACTTCTGAAAAGCAAGGCTTATGCAAACAAACCAAAAATGCTTGAGCAACTCAAACAAAATATGCGTGATGAAATTATTAAAATACCGCGTGAAATGTGTGAGAATGTAATGAAAAAATGTGCTCAAAAGGGCTCGCATTTGTGAGGCTATTGTATTCCATACATAATTGAAGATATTAAATAAAACATTTATCAATTTGAGATCCATTCTCTTTCATTTAATCAAAAATTATAAACAAACAAAGTAGTGTCCCGGCGGACACCCTGTACATCAGCCCGATATAATTAACATTTTGTTTAAAAAAAGGTAGGAGTACTCATGATTTGGGAAGTGTATGTTATATTCAGATACGAGTATAACAAATAGGATAAATAAATAAATATATAACTTTGGTCGCGGAAGCGATTTTCCTTTTCCCATGTTATATATTTGTACGTATTTTTTGAGCGAAGTTTCTTATGGAACGCTAAATTACTTATACTGGCACTTTACAGCGACAATTATACTCTAACGCAATGCTTTTGTGTTCGTTATTTCAAAGAATAATAATATATTGTAGCGGTCTCGAAATCAGTACTGATCTGTTCTGCTCGTCTGATGAATAAATTGTTCCAATATTACTTTCTTATCAAAAAAATCTTAAATTAAAAATAGAAATGGGTAAACTCAAATTTGAACGTGAGGCAAAAAATTCCTTTTAACTTAGTTATTTTATTTATTCGAATAAATTTTATTGAACATTTTTTGGAACAAAAGTTTTAATAATAAAAATATTCGAAATTATTGATATTAAAAAAAATATTATACGAACGAAATTATTCGAATAAATATTGCTTGGGTAATATTATTCGGAAATAATCCTTCTAATTGAAGTTATTGGAACGGAAATTTGAGACAAAACTATTTAGAGAAAATTATTTTAATAAAATTTTAATACAAGTTATTTGAATGAGATTGTTCAAATTAATATGATTTAAATAAAATTATTCGAGCTTATTTAATCGAATAACTAAGATAGGTATAGTTTACTGAAGGCGAATACAAATGCGATGCAGAGATCAAAATTTTCCAAAGAGACTTCACAACTCGATGCCAAATAATATAAAAAGCGGAAAAAATTAAAAGTATTTAAAAAGATGATTCTAAATTTCATTAGAAATATTACGAGGGCTACTATTTATATTTGGGGAATAGCAAATAACAACAAACATTTTTAAATGAAAATGTCTTTATTGTTTTTCAAAACATTCCCCTTGCATTCGTTCAAACCACTTGTCATAGCAATTTTTCCATGTCTCTTGAGACACCTCCAAAACATGCTTTTTAACGCTTCAACTACTTCTTCAGCGCTCGTAACCACGAGAACAAGAACAAGTCATTGGTTGTCAAGTCAGGACTGTACGGAGGATGAGTCATCATTTCGATGTTTTGACTGCATAAAAAATCATTTGTTTGACGAGATGTGTGAGAGCTCGCACGGTCATGATGAAGAATGCTTCTCCTGAAAAATGTGCTTCTTCCACGAACAACTCGTCTCCGAATATACACACTGTCGATTGCTGTTTCATTTCCGGCTAATAAGCATATTTTCATGATTCGTCACCTGTCACGATTTTATACATGTCTTTTGAAGCGCCACGATTGAAATTTTAAATCATTTCCTTACACCACTTGACGCCAGCCTTTTTGTGAGAGATTGATAAATTATGGGATATCTAAGTGTTCATGCAAAATCGAATGTGTTGAAGTCGAACTAATGCGCAAAGATCCCTCTATCTCACAATATATCACATGACGATCTTGTTCACGCACTGCATCGTTGTTTTGTGACACAACAACCGATTTTGGAGTACCTAAACGGAATTCGATATACTGTGTTTTTGATGGTGCCTTAACCCTATACAAAGAACTGAGTTCGTCGACACATTCTTGTCGAGATAATCCACATCAAAAGCTGTGAAAAACAATTCAACGAAAAACTTCTCTTGAAATTTCCATTTTTTGTTGTCAAATTGATTTTCTGAACTCACTGCAAACAAAACAAATAGCACATGTAAATCAAAACGTTGTGAGTAACTACGTTTATGATAAATAATGTCAAAATTTATTATGGTGTTGATAGATTTTAGCTATTAACATTAGTGTTGCCAGTTCCCGAAATATAAATAGTTCCCCTCGTACAATTGCTTAAGAGTAATTTTCAGAAGTGTTAATTCCAAATTAAAAAAATATATATAAATAAAATAGTTTTGGACTACAACTAAATGAATAATTTTTATTCGTGTAAAAATTGTTCAAACACAATTCAAAATAAGTAAATTATTTGAATAAAAATTATTTTGATTTCATTATTCGAATAAAATTAAAATTATTCAAATGAAAATTAATAAAAAGAATTTAGTTTTTTAAATTGATGAATTCCAGTTTCATTTCAATTTGTAACGTACTTTTTCCCGAATCACTCATAATTATTGTGATTGGAGTTCTTGAGGCAAAAGTTTTTAAAAAGTTTTTACTAATATTGCTGCTGTCTCTAATACTATTTTCTAAAATCCTAATCACAGCAAAATTAAATACTTTAAATAATAATAGCTAAACACCTCTGCAATAGAAACACTTTGACGTTTCGTTGCATACTAAAATGAAAAAATTTTAAAATGTTCGCGCACAAACTCATTAACACATCGAACAAATCACAAGAAATTTAAAATTTTCTATTACTTGTGATTTGTGCGTGCACAGCCCCATTAACGAGTAGCAAGACGTCCAGCACGAACAAATCTCACGCGCAAATCACACGTTTGTGGGCACTTTAATACACATCAAACGAATTTTCTTTTATATTAAATGTGCGTCTGTCTGCCTGTATGCTTCTCCGACCTTCCGTTTTGAAGTCGATAGTTTTTTGCAAGTATTATTATTTGTCTTTGATTTACTTCTTCTTTAGTCTAAAATGAGTGGCCTTTATTAAAATAAAAGTTGTAAAAAATTGGCGTTTTTGCTTAAAAAAACATGAAAAATGTGTCAAAAAAACTATGAAAACGTGCTAGAAAAAATTAATATGAAAATAATATAACAAAAAAAATATTATAAAAAATTCCAGTCAATTTTACCATTAAATCAATTATTTTGTTTATAAAGAAAATTTGACTTTTTATATGCAAAAAAAATTTTTGAATGGACTTAACAATTTTTATTCTACAATTGCGAGCCTGTAAATATTTCCCACTATTTCTTGACTTTCTTTAACACTGTGCATCAGCAATGTTTTACAATATTCATGTAAATGAATGAAAGTATTAACCTATTCAACACTTGTTTTATCTTTATGATATCGAAAGAAAAAACTCCTGGGGCATGCAATACAACAGCTAGTAAATGATGTTGGCGGCTCATGTTCCGGCAATAGAAATTCATCTAACGGCTGTAACAGGTAATTGAACGCTTTTATGATGCGTAGTATTGTGGATGCGTGCCAAACAGCAGTAGCAAACAAATACAAACGCACAATTGACTAAGCAAGGCGAAGCTTTGTTAGCTGCCACTCTTACGTATGTGCGGCACATTGAATGAAATGTTTGCTATGTACATATATAGTGTATAATGTGGTCATAAAAAGAATTTGTTAGGCTATATTTGGATAATAGAATACATTTGGAAGTACATTTTCATTGCTATGTAAGTATTTGAATGTGTAGTTTAATCATACGAAATCGCAAATGTATTTTCGATGGCGAATAAGGGATTTTCATTTCGCATTTCTAAGATTTGCACTTTGCTAGTTTGTCCTCATAAATAATTCTAAATGGTTGTTTGCCAAATGTTAAATTCTTATATGCTGATTGAAAGTGTAAATGGTTGTTTTTATTCCAGATAATGATGATTGTATGATAGTGTCGATGCGATAAACATATCAATTTAATGAATATGAAAAAGGCAAGAAAATTACTAACATTTGGGGAATTGTCTTAATGTTTATATTACGATCAAAACTACTTTCAGCTAATAATTGAATAAGTAAGATTGTTATTTCAAACTTGTTTAAGTTGTGTAGGTTTTAGTAGTTTCTATAATGGTTACTAAACAAATATTTTCTTTTTTGTTCTTTAACAAATGAAAAAAGAAATCTTGAATATCCAGCTCACAAACAAAGAGACGAATATTTAATCTGATATAAAAAATAAATCGGAAGCAAGGAATTTGGCTCATCGGTTCATAAATGGAGATATTCTGAGGAAAAAATATAAAAAACGTCTTGTGCAACCAATATTCGACCAAAAATATTAGAAGACTACTGCGAGCGGCTTCCAAACCACGCAGCGGTGGATGTGGGAAAAACTGCAACAGTTTCTTAAAACTGCTCTTATTTTCTGTCTGTTTTTAGAAAATGACAACAAAATTACGAGTGGGAATTAATAAAGAAAATATTAATAAGAAAATTTATTTTTGTTTTCATTATAAATTAAAAATTAATATGGGCTAAAACTTTTATAATATTTAAGTCAGGTGAATGATTTAATGTATTCCTTATCGATCTTTAATAACTATAAGAATAAAAATATTATTGTATTTGCACAATTTTTGATTCATGTTGGTGCAATAAAAAAATATTTAATAAATTTGCTAAATAAAAAAACACAGAAAATCTTTTTTCCAAATACTTTTTTATCTGCAATTAATATTTTTACTATTATTTTATTATCTCTTGAATTTCTAAAGCAAAAACTGAATTTCATCATTTGAATATATTTTTTCTTAATAATACATATAAACATTTTCTAAGAAAAGATTTTCTATTTCATTGCTTCACACTTCATATTTGTTGTCCTCGAAAGCATGTACATTCATAAGGTCCCCGTTATTTGGAGTTGTTCGTTATTGGCTCAAGCATCGGCAAAGAGCCAGCACGAATGTATGATTATCGCTCTACACGGAAAATATTAGTTTTACTTTCTTTTGCAATCTCTTTTTTATATTTCATTTGACTTATGTATACAATAATAGAATGCATTTCTATTTTTCTACTTTTTGAGTTTTCAAAGTCCTCATGTTTATTTTTGTCCATGTGCTACAGAATATGTGTCACATTTTTGTTTATATTTATGCCACACACACACACACACACACACTTTGATGCATATGTGCTTTCTCTTGAATACTCTCTGGCTCTCTTAATGGGAAAATGTGGAGGAGTTTTTGTAGAAGTTTTTCTTTTTTCGCCAACACCTTCATACTCCTGCAGCTGTGTAGTCTGCATGTTTGTGATATCTCCTTTGCTGGATGTGCATGGAAAATTAAAGCGTTTGTTTTTGTTGCCGTTTCGTTTGTATTGTTTGTTTTTCCTTTAAGTGTTGCATTTTTTGTTTGTTTCGAAAATGAACATTTTTCCTTTTTGCATTCATGCTTTAATTTATTTTCCTTTTGCTGAATAGTAGGTACAACAACAATTGTTCAGAGACACGAGTAGGACAACAACAACAGCCGGCATTATTTTTTTGAGTCGTTGTGCAAAGATATTTGCTTCTTTTTGTGTTGAACTGATTGGAGTTGATCAGCACTTTGTTCTTGTATTGAATACAGAAGTGGATTTTTTGTTGGAGTTCTTGTTACTGTGTGCTGTTCGTTGCCTGTGTGTTGTTATTATTATTATTTATTTTTTGTTCAAGAGTTAATTTTTTGTTGCTATAATTTTGAGATTGTGGCACACTTTGAATAATAGCACGTTTTTCTTATTTTGATACTTTTTTGCGGTGGAATGGATGGTATTTTTGTTTCTATTTGTTAAATCTTTTATCTCGTTTCTCGTTTTTGTTATAATATTATTTTGTTCGAAGTTGAGTTTTCAAGAGGAGCTAGTAACTCTTTTAATGCGTTGGAAAAATTATACAAAACTCATAGAAACGCACAACTAGCTAGAACGCAATCCTTAAAACTATATTCTTTATCCAACTCAGGCTCAACTAGCACAAGAAATTGTCTCTCCTAGTAAGTAAAGCAGTTTTATCTTTCTTTTTAATAAGATGCCTGAGACTCTGATATGCGAATCTTAAAGAATTATGCCGACTCAGTTATCTGATAGTGAAATCAATGCATTATGTTGGCACTGAAAACTTCTTTTAGCATCAATAATAAAATCTCCATAAAATGTAAATTGTCATAATAGAATTATTTATGTTGCAACAAGTTGTACATCACAATTACTTCTAATAAAAGAATATCAATCGTTGCATTAATATGTAATTCATTTAAAAAAAAATACTTTTTCACACAACAGCGAAGTTCCCAAACAAAAAGGAACAATAACTTTTAACAACTTATGACAATACGAGCTCTTACACCTCTTTGCAAAACAATTTTTATTTCACCTTATTGGCCACGAAATATTTTTTATTAGCTGCTAACGAAATACTCCAACAAGAAAAAAAGAGTCATCAAAAAAACAAACGCTTTTTCCATTCTATTTTCAAAAAATGAAAGAATAAAAAAAAAAAATAAACGTAAAAGCCAACAGAATACTTCAACTGAAAAATATATTTTTTGGCAACACAAAAAATTCGTCCTTGCTTTGTTGCAGTTTCTTTTTGGCCATGGTCGAATGTCGTTGTATTCTAAAAATAAAAGAAGATAGAAACTTTGGAGTTTTATTTTCTGGCAAACAAAAAGAAAAAAAATCAAAATAAACAGCACAGCGCAGAACAAACTTCTGTTCAGTGTTCACTGCGAGTAAATTGCAAAAGTGGGTTCGCCAAAGCAAAAGGCACTTGATACACATGGTAATTTTTGTTTGCTTTTCGTGGCCATGTCACCACTCAATCGTTTTGGCCATGGTTGGTTGGTTAGTGGCGTTGGTGTTGCACTCAAAAATATTAGGTGCTCAGATAAATTGTTTGTACGTACGTACACGTTACACTTTATACATGAATGAAAATGTAGTAAAGAAAAATCGAATTTGTGATGGAGACGGATGATTTTGTTTTGTCTGTTGGCTGGATGACTGGATGGCTGGATGACTGGCTGACTTTTGTGAAAGGTAGAAAGTAGAACAAGCGTCATGTATGTTTGTAAATTTTTGAATTTTGGTTTCTTCTTGTTGCAAATTGCAATATTGTAGCCGTTGTTTTTCTTTGTATTATTGTGACTGCGAGGAGTTTTTTTTCTTCTTTGCCTTACGATAATCGTATATTTATAAAACTTTGAGGTTTGGGTACATTTTGCATTCTTATTGCATCCAAATTGTTGCTTGTTCTTGTGGGTCCATAATTTTAATATTTTTACATACAGTTTTCTTTGTAGATATCTTTTGTGTTTGTTTATTTGTTTGTGGTTATTTAAATATGTAGATCCACAAATTTGTTAAAAGTACTTTTACAGATGGAAAATTTTACATAATGAAATATTTCGTTTTCTTTTTTATAATTTAATTTTTTTTTGCTGTTTTTCATCGATGTGTTGAACCGTGTTATTTGTTGTATTTCCTTTTGATTGTAGATTTCCGGCGTTACATCGTTGTTTTGTGGCATTTTAGAAAGTTGAGTTTTGAATAAAAAAATATGTAAAATGATTTTAAATGGCAAGTTTTTATATTTAATTCAAGTTGCCTGTTTGCTGGTTGCTAAAAAAAGAACTATTATAAAATATAAAAGTTTGTTTTAATGTTCTACGTCAATGTTTTTTCATCTATCTTTCTCTCCATGGAACGGTTGTGCACGTCGGAATTTCGATTAGAAGGTGATGTCCATTCCATGTCAAATTTAAAAGGGTGTTCCATATGGTGACCAATTTGGATGAAATTTGTTAAAGAGGAACGTAAAATGGTATTAAATCATAAATTTTTTGCAAATATGCATCATTATATAATTAAATAATGCAAATATCTCAAATATGCACCGGTATTTAGTTTTTTAGATTTCATGATTAAAAATGCTAGAAATCAGCAGCACTTAATTGTGTTTCAGATGGTCTCAATAGCCATTTACATATGTATGTACATATATATTTTTTATAGCTTCAGAATGGATTCAGATTATGTAGAGATAGTTATCACTCGTGTGATAGACGTGACGACTAAATTGTTTCTTTAATCACATAGAAAAGCGTGATCGAAGAGGAAACGACTATAGTAAATCGATATCGAACCATTAATCGCTCTATTACGATTACAAATTTGCAACAGTTGTAACCTGAAATAAATGAAAATGCATTTTTTAAACCTAAGTTTCCAAACAAATTAAAAAGCGACTCTTTTACCTGCTCTGTTTTTTTTAATAAGCGTAAAGTTTGATTAATAATGGTTTTACGAGCGCTTGATTTCTTAGTATTGACGAATGTATAAATAAGAAGTTATCTCTATGAGCAGTACGTCAGATTAGGTTAGGTAAGGGTGTCAGTCAGAATCCCGGACTCGCTTAGACCGTTTTGGTTCATTGTGATACCACAGAGACGTGGAGTCGAACCAATCAGAGCTCAATATAAAGCTACTAAAAGCTTGCAGTTCAGAAAGTTCCCTGAACTCTAGAGCGGCCATTGTGACGATTCTCTTTCTTGCAAGTCCAGGAAAGTGACACAGAAAATATCTACACTTTCTTCTTCGTCGATATCTTGGCAACTGCGGCAATTATTATTGTGTTCGACCTTTAACCTTTGTGCATGCCCACCTTTGAGACAGTGTGCGGTTATCACGGACACTAGCATCGAGATTTGTTTCCTATATCTTAAAATTAAAGAAACTGTATATTTCGATGAGCTCATAACTGCCTGGTGATTACGCAATCATTTCTTGTGACACACCTTCCATTTGTTTCATCTTCTGTTTTACGCCAAAGTCTGAGTTTTCAAAAGAGTAGGGTTAAACCCACACATTCCAGTTCCGGTGGAACCTGTAAGGTTATCCCACTTCTAGCGGGCTCATCAGCACTAGAATTCCTCTGAAAGCCTCTACGCCCCGGAATCCAGATGATCTTAGTATCAAACTGTTCTGCTATCTCGCTTAGAGATGATCGGAAGTCAAAGGCTGCAGTTTTGTTTTTGGAAGCGGGCATTCAAGGGCCATAATAGCTGCTCGACTATCAGTGTATATGTTAATTAAAGTCGTTGAACTGACACGCACTTTCAACCAATTCGCAACTTCTTTTATAGCAAAGACCTCTTCCTGGAAGACACTGCAGCGATCTGGAAGTCGTTTTGCAATAAAAAAAGATCCAAATTCCCTAAAAAGACTTCATAACCCATACCTTCTTGTGTTTTGGAGCCGTCCATACAAAAATCAACGCTTTTTCTCTTGCCTGGAGTACCATTCCTCCACAATTCCGTATATGATATCCAGGTTTTATAAAGACATTCGTGTAATAACAAAGTTGAGGTTTGGTCAATCCACCATCCACAAGCTTCTTCGTCGAGTGTACTACAGTGGCCGGTACCATTTGTGTTCCACAGAGAAGTACATCAGAGACGGATTGCTGAGGTTATTACTAACTCCTTCCCTACTAGGTCCAATGGGAGAAGGTGCAGTAGCATCCCCAATGCATCCGTAGGTGTATTGCAATTAGCACTGGTTGTATACAAGGATGCAAGTCTTTGAAACTTGTGTAACATATTTAGAAGAGACTTTTTCTCACAGGAGGTCACCACACGCTGATCCCATACATGACAATTGGCGTGCTATTGCAGTATAGATCCAATGAACAATTTTCGGGGTAACACTCCAGTTTCTCCAATGGATTTCTTGCATAGATAGAGTGAAATTGTTGCTTTCTTCACTCTCTCTAGAATATTAATTTTAAAACTCAGCTTAGAGTCAAGAATAACCCGGAGATATTTTGCAGTATTGGAGACTTTTATTTCCGTGTTATTAAGAGTGATAGGTTGGAAAACAGGTATCTTTTACTTCCTAGAGAAGAGGAATAGTTCCGTTTTATTAGGATTAACGGCAAGACCTCATTTCACCGCCCATCTTGTTAAATGTGAAAGACCACTCTGAAGGATATCCCTTAGAGTGATGAGGAATTTTCCTTTGACAGCTATTGCCACATCATCAGCATTAGCCATGATTTTACAACCCTGCGATTCTAGAGATAGCAGCACAGGATTAAGAGCTAGATTCCGCAACAGTGGCGAAAGAACTCATCCCTGTGGTGTACCCCTATTTACAAACCGGATTTGCCTAGAAGCTCCCAGAGCCGAAGTTATGCTGCGATAAGTTAGTAGATTCTGAATCCACTTGCATAATCCTATATTAACCCCCCGAATTCGTCATGGCATCAATTATCGCATATGGAGAAATGTTATTGAAAGCCTCCTCAAAGTTGTATTGACCCACAGAAAGTGATTTCTCTATTGTGCTGACCAGTTCGTGTTGAGCCGATTCGGTTGACTTTCCCCTTTAATATGCTTGCTGATGCCAGGAAAGTAGCTTATCATTAATGGTTTTGCGGATATAATGATCGACCATCCTTTCTAATGTTTTCAGAGAACAAATTAATTGCCAGATACATTTTTGACGAGCAGTAAATATAATTTAAAATAGAAAGAAAACAACAAGAACATTTTTTATAGCGAGTACCACTGTTCAGTGTCATTTAGGTGATCAATCATTAAATGCATTGATTTTTTTATTTTTTTTTTCTTAAATAATTGTAGCTGGAATGGTTTTTTTGAAGTGTTAAACTTTGTTGTCAACAAGGGACTCACTTGTGTTAGAAAAGTAAAAGGAATCGTAATTCAAATATTTTCATTAATAAATAATTTAGTTTCATCAAAAATAATTCAAAATAATAATAATTCCAATATAAATTTCACCTTTAAAAGGCAATATAAAAAAATAAAATCTGCCAATTTTTGTTTTATTACCTACTAAAAAAGCCTTAAAATTAAAAGTTAAGAAAAAGTCAAAAAAATTAAATTTGGGCGCCTCGAAAATGATTTCTTTGATATGTCGTAGACAAACTTTTTTCTCTCATGCCAAAATCATCGACCCACCCTAGTATGGATACTGAACCACCTTGATATAAATTTTTATTCGTCTGCTTGAGTTAAAAGTTGCTCACGGCAACATCTCTAATACACTTATATGTATCACGGGTGACCCAAGTATAAATAACTTTTTAAAAATAAAATAAAATAAAATAAAATAAACGTAGATTTATTTTTTTGGTGTTTATTGGATCTAGTAAAAATTAACAAATATTTCCATTATTTAGGGAACCAGATTATATTCATGTGACTGACAAGACTGGCTTCGCGGGAGCGCATTTTGTTAGTCCAATTTCCTAAGATATTGTTAATTGTTTTTGGCCCTTTATCCCGAACGGCTTGGACGATATTAGCCTTAAGGCCGTGAATAGTTTCTGGATTATTCGCATAGTGTCGAACTTTGATGGGACCATGCAAGAAAAAGTTTTGAGGAGTTCAAATCTCGGGTCCGAGGCAACCAATTAACATCACCAAGACATGACTACCGAACATTGAGCGCAAAATAATCTAAAGATCATCCATGTTAAATATTCCATTTCAGGCCATAATCATGAATCTGTATCGTTTATCGTTGTCTGAAATTGCGTTTCCAGCAGCATTCTGGGATTGAGTTTCGCACTTTCGGCCACATCAGCCATATTCACGTCAGCACGCTCTGTACGACGACTAGCAAGCCAGCCTCACGAACTTTTAGCACTCACTTGCGTGTGTGTGGGTTGTTCAATTTGCTAAAAAGTTCTTCTTAACAATCATTCACTTCAAAATCATAAATCGACTCATTTTGGCCCGCAGAGGTATGATATTGGTTGGTAGTTAATATTTCGAACAGGAAAAATCCGTAAATCCGTAAAAAAAGATATTTGCATTTGCACCACCCGTTATAGTTCATACACGTTTGCATATTAACATCACTTATCCCAAATATCGTTTGCTAAGAGCCGCCACAATGATGACGTTGAATGATAAAATTATTTAAGAGCTACAGGCGTTTAAAAATAGAGCACTTGAATGGCAATAGAAATAATTGTAAACGGCTAACAAAGAGAAGCACATACATACACATGCATGTTTAGTTTAAACTTCACAAGGTGCCATTTGAATTCGGTAACAATTCGTTATGAATTTTCAACAACATCATCGTCATCGACATCGTCATCACCATCAGTATTAGTATTATTTTTTTTATCTAAAATATTTTTTCATGGCATGCCGTCCATTCCAGCTTGTAAATTGGATTATTGCTGGGGTTTTAAGCATTTTAACAGATTTTTGTTCCTGCAACAAAACACTTTTTAAGCTTTTTATATTTTGTCGATACACTAGGTTTTTTCATTCATGTCCTTGTTAGGCCACAGTATTTCATAAAATACATTAAATACTAGAAAAAAAAATAATAGAAGAAATCAGAGCTTGATGTGAAATAAAAATATAAAAATTATTTTTTCCTGTAGTTTTGTTTGGTTTTGTGTATTTTTAGTGCTCCAGTAAGTGTTTTGTGTGATTTAGTTTAATAAAATTAAAACGATAAAATGGCAACTTGAATTTGGGTAACAAAAACAAGTGGCCTCTTAACATTTCAACAAACTGACCATGGAAAAGTGTTCGGTTGTTTTGCATCAGTTAAATTTTTGTTTGAAGAGTGCACGAATAATAGTTCAGAGTAATATTATTTGTTTTTTTTTCTTTGATACTCGTATATATTTATTTTTTCTGCAAATAATGTAACATTTAACATTTATTTGAAATGTTTCTTTAGCGCGAATAATTTTCCTCATGGTTAAACTAGTTGAAATATAAAAAAGAAAAAAAAATTGCTTAATATTTGTTTATCCTTTCCATTTCCTGTCCCATATGCTTTTAAGTGAGTTGGCAGATGCTTAGTATTTCTTCTGTGGAATATTGTTTACAAAATTGTGTATTAATGTTAATATTTAAATTTAATTTAATGCTTTGTGCATGCTTATTTTAATTTATTTATGTTTTCTTTTTTTTATTCATTTTATATTGCATTTCTATATCTACATCTGCATTTGCAAAATAAAAATAAAAAATAAAAAAATATAGAAAAAGAAAAATTAATTTAATTGATTTTAAAAATGCATAAACGTTACGTTAAAATATTTAAATATTTGTTCGGTTGAAATACAACTTTTAATTAGTTTGTACTTATATAGAAAAAAGCAGATTATTTTGTTGCACTTTTTTCCGTTGGCCTTTTTTGTGTAGCATTTTTTAAACGGATTTTTTAATTTGTTGTCCAGCATTAACATTTGAGATTGCGGCTGTATTTGCATTCGATTGCATTCTAGGAAATAAAAACTAAAGTATGCTGTGTCGGCATTTAATTGCACTCAGTTTTTCTTCTTTTTGGTTTGTATGTCTTGCATTAGGTTCGTGTTGTTTTTGGAAGCGTTTAATTTTTCTTCTTTTAGTTGGTTGAAAATTAAATGGATGGGTGAAGGATACACATACTGTAACCAAACGGATTCGATTCACAGTCGACTGTCGATAATTTTAAATCAGAGGAAAAATTCATAGAATTATGTATTCTAAATAATCAGGTTTTAAATCATCAATGATGAGGTAGACACAATTCCAATAAAGAAGAGTTTAATTGAAACTCCTGAACTTTTACCTTGATCACTTATATATTGACATACATATGTATGTCTGTATGAGTTAATGAGAAAATAAAAACAAAATTGTTTGTGAGAATTATTATTAATATATACATTAATATATTAATATATTTTTTTTTAATATAAATTCTTGCTCACAATTTTGTTTTCATTTTCATTTCATTAAATTACTTCAATTTTTCATAATACAATGAATTTTATTTTTGATGCCAGCTTAGCAAAAACAGGTTTTTACCTGATTGTTAATAAAAAAAACACTTGGGTTTTAGTTTTAGTTGAGTTCAATACTGACTGACTTTATTTTCTAAAAACTTTCTTATTTATACTTAATTTACAATAAATATTTGATTATTTTACAATATATTGGTTCTTTGGAAATTTAATTATTTCAGTTTGCAATTCTTGGGAAAAATATTTCATTGGTCTTAATAATTGCTTAATAGTTCGTTAGTCTGTTATTAATTTTGTTTACAACAAAATTATGATTATTTGACAATAATTGATTCTTTTCAATTTAAATATTTCAGTTTAAAATTCTTCGGAAAAATGGTTCATTGGTCTTTTTAATATTTAACTGTAATTATGCTTATTTGACAATATATGGATTTAATTATTTCAATTTACAATTCTTGGAAATTATAAGGCAGTAAAGTTTAGGTAAAGAAAGTGTGAAAAATACTTATGTTTGTATGTATGTATGTATGTTTGTATGCATGTATGTTTGCATGCATGTATGTATGTATGGTTGTATGTTTGTTCATATTCTTATGAACAAACATTTTAGTTATTTTTATATTTCGAATACAGTGGAGGCTATAACTCCCCCACCGTTGGATTGAGGCTCCGACGAAATTATGATTTCCTTTTTTGTTTTGATGACGTATATTATAATTATTATTACAATTAGTATTATGACAATATTAATGCTAATATTTACATTTTTTGTTTTACTTGTTTCATACAGTACATTCTCAAAATTTTGTTCACTTTTAATTTGCTTCAGAAATAGAGTTTCGAGTTTTATATCATTTAATGTTACATTTTCATTTTCTTTGATTTTTGTTATGATGTTCGGTAATATAATTTTATCATACACTTTTATATTGACATTTGAATAATTTTTATCTAAAGTTTGAATAATACAGTTCTCAAATTTTATCATAAAATTTCCTATTTGTTTTATTTTAAATTTGTTACAAATGTGAGACACTTCTGCGTTGAAATTCTTAAATATTAGGATACCAGGTAGAATTTCTTTTACTATTGTTTGGTTTAATGGTATCATGTTGCAATATGCTTCTTTGAAATTGAATATATTTTGTAAGCATTCATCATTAATTTTTTTCAAATTCTTTTCAAGGTTATCTTTGATATTAATATCAAAGATGTTGTTCTTCATGTCAACTAAGACTTCATACTTATTGAGAATAATTGATTTATTTTTTGCATTCGGAAGAGGTTCAAATACTATATGTGATAGGACATAATCGGAATATTTCGGAATTTGAAGGATTATTACAATGTTTTCGTTGTGGAAACCTACACTGACTTTAGTATTTGTGTAACTGTTAAAGTCACTGATTAAGTCTAATTCAATATGTGTAAGTATATCTGAGGGAATAATTCCTAGTTTAGTAGAGAAGATAATTTGACCGATATTATTTATGTGATTTTTTAGAAGTGATATATCGTTGTTTATTTGATATATTTGTCCCAAGAATGTCATTTCGTCTTCTAAAGTTGCAATTTTATTCTGAAAATAGTCTTTAAATGTTCTTATGTAATTTTTTACTTTTGTTTGTTTGTCGTTAATGTGGTCTGTAATGTTTTGTATTTGAACAGCAAGGACATTATTTACATATGTCAGATTATTGATTTGGGTTTGCAGATTTTCTTCGTTTTCATTTAGGTATTTAAGAGATTGGTTAATTTGTAGTTCGTCATCACTGTCTAGTGTGCCTGCTATTATTTTTAATCCTTTTCCTAATACATTAATTAATCCGCGTCTAGATCTAAAGTGTGGGTTAAGATTTTCAATTTTTCCTTTGAGTAAAGCAAAATTTTTATTTACTGTATCCAATAAGGCTTTTGTTTCAGTGGTAGTTGAGTTGAGTGATTTGATATTAGAATGTATTACGTGCAACGTCTCTATATATGCTGAGGTATTTACGATATGGATAACCTTATTGTACTGTTTGATCACTTGGATTTCTCCTTTCTTAATGGGTATGTATCCGTTGTTAATTGTGAGATCCTGTACGTCAATAATTTGCGCGATACTTGTTGAGATTAGAAATATGATTGGAGTCCAGTTCGTCATCTGAAATAATGATATTACCTGTTAGTAGTGGTCACGGGGTTATCTCTGTCTTCGTATTTTTTCTTTTGTTTAACATGTGTCTTGTAATATTTTAGTCCGCTTTTTGTATTCTCTATATGGTTATTGTCAATTTTCCTTGCATTTATTTTTCTATACTTTCTGTGGTTTTTACCACCTCTTATTTCTTTTATATAGTTTTTTCCGTCTTCTAACTCAACGTCTTTTCTGTCTTTGTTTAATTTTTGTATATATTTTTCCTTCTTTGCTATTAGCATATTATGGATGTCGTTATATTTATCTTCATATATTTTTCCGTTCAGGAAATCGATAGGCTTAAGGCCTGTGGAACTATGTATGGTATTATTATAAAATCCTATTATCCTAGTAATTTTTTCTTCTACTGTTTCGTTTTTAGCTTGTTCATTATGTCTTAATAGTCTTATGTGTTCATTTAAGGTGTTATGTAACCTTTCTATATCTGAATTTGAAGTATGGTTACTATTAGATGTGTAGTGTATTTCGATATTTTCGTCCTTTAAGAATTGTTGCATGGGTATTGCTTTGAATCCAAGTTCATTGTCAACTATGATTTTATTTACTTTTCCGTAAAGGTTAATTATAAGAAGCACTTTGGTTTTAAATTCAGTCCATGATCGGCCATTAATATGAAAAGCTAAAGCATATTTGGTAAATTTATCTATCATTGTCAAGAATAGTTTGTTTTCAAGTGTGTAAAATACGTCTAGATGTATAATTTCTCTAGGTCTTTTCGGTGTCTCTGTTATTTGGAAAGGTATTTTGGGTGGATTTCGAACATATTTTTCTATGTTGCACACTTCGCAATTATTAATATATTGGGTAATTCTATTTTTTAAGTTTGGGTTGTATATTCTGGTTTTCAATTCCTCGAAAACGGCATTTATACCCCTGTGGTTTTTATCAAGGTGTTCTTTTTCTATAATATTGGTCAGTTTGTTTTCATCTTCCACATCTTCGAGCTCTTTTTGACATCTTACTATTTTGAATTTTTCATTATTACCGAAAAGCTCATTGTATGTTCTCTCGAAAGCTTCATAAAAATTGTTTTCTATAGTAATAGCGTTTATTTGGTTGGGATTAAAATGTGTTTTTAATCATGTTATTATTGTTGCTTGATCTAGTTCCTTGAACCGAAAAATTTTCCTTGTGTTCTTAAATACTTTTACTATTTTAATTTTTGTAGAACCTGAGTTAATTTTCTTAATTATTATCTGATTTTTATAGAAATTTATGGGACAGTTACTTTGGGAAATTTCCACTGATCGTTCAATATGGTTTACTTGGAGATGTATTCGGGATAATGCGTCTGCATTGCCATTTTTTACTCCTTTTTTATATTTGATTGTATAGTCAAATTCAGACAGTTTCAGCCTCCAACGAACCAATTTGGAATTTGGTTCTTTGATGGAGAACAGCCAAGTTAATGGTTTATGGTCAGTCTCAATTATGAATTTTCTTCCAAAAAGATAAGGTCTAAAGTATTTTGTTGCCCATACAATCGCAAGTAGTTCCTTTTCGATTGTACTATAATTTAGTTCGTGTTCATTCAAAGTTCGGCTGGCATAACATATTGGTTTGTTATTCTGTGAAAGGACTGCTCCAAGTGCTACTGCACTTGCATCTGTATTTAGGGTAAATGTTTTGTTAAAATCTGGGTAGACTAATATTGGGTCGTTAGTAAGTATTCTTTTTAGTGTTTCAAAACTTTGTTTATATGAGTGGTCATGAATATTAATTTTAGCGTCTTTCTTAAGACACTGTGTCATTGGCTTTGCTAAACGGGAATAGTCTTGAATGAATTTTCTATAATACCCGGTTAATCCGAGAAATTGTTTGATTTGTTTCTGGGTATTAGGAATTGGGAAATTAAGAACGCACTCGATTTTTGAAGGGTTTGGTTTTACACCTTCCTGGGTAACTATATGTCCTAAAAACTCAGTTTCTCTTTTGCAAAATTCAGACTTATCCAATTGTATTTTAAGGTTAGCATCTTGTAAGCATTTAAAAATTATTTTAATTGACTGCACATGTTCCTGTAATGAAGTGGAAAAAATAATAATATCGTCTAGATACACTAGACAAATTTTTCCAATGTATTCTTTTAATACATTGTTCATTAGTCGTTGGAAGGTTGCAGGTGCAGTTTTCAATCCGAAGGGCATTCTTAGAAATTCGTAATGTCCTCCTTCGACTGAAAATGCGGTTTTATGGATATCTTCTTCACTGACTTCTATCTGATAGAATCCTTTTGCAAGGTCCAAAGTCGTGAAGTACATACTTTTGCCTAATTTATCCAAGATTTCCTCGATATTCGGTATTGGATATCGATCGTCTATTGTTACTTTGTTCAGCTTTCTATAATCGACCACTAGTCTCCACTTTTTGTGACCACTAGCGTCTGATTTTTTTGGAACAATCCATATTGGCGCTGAATATGGTGAGTTACTGGGACGGATGATTCCAGATTCCAGCATTTCTTGTATTTGGTTTTTTACCTCGTTTTTATGTATATACGGGTAACGATAGGACTTAGTGAAAATAGGGACATCATTTATTGTTTTTATTCTGTGTTTTACAGCATGTGTAAAAGTTAGATCAGAATTAGGCTGATAAAATATATTTTTATATTCTTTTACGATTTTATATATTTCCGTTTTTTCTTCTAAATTCATATGTGAAGTCCGAATTTGTTCAATTGTATAGTCATTGTTATGTTCTGTCATATTAATGGAATTACTATGGTTTTCACCATAAAGAAGGGGAACTTTTCTATTATTTATTATTAATATATTATTTCTTAAATTTACAATAGCTTTATATTTGTGCAGAATATCATTACCAATTATTCCATCGTATTTTCCGTGGAATTGACATTCTATTAAATGTATTTTATTTTGGGGGCCTCCTAATTCTTCAAATAATGGAACTTGATAAATTATATTAGTAGAAACTGTATTGTATTTTGTAATGTTTTCAAAGTCAATGTATTTGAATTAATTTTCCATTTTGGATTACATATTCCGGGGTTAACAATTGAATGAGTGGCCCCTGTATCGATTATAAATCTAAGGTGATTTTTGACTATTATATATGGTAGTGCTCCGTAGAGGCTGGTAAATGAAAATTTTGAGGATTGTTAGTTGAAGTACTTGGGATATTATCGTGTATCATATTGACATCCATAGGTTCAGGCAAATTTCTGTTTTGAAAGTTATTTCTGTTTGGGAAATTGTTACCATTTGGATAATTGTGTCTATTAGAAAAATTATTTCTATTTTGGGAATTGTTTATATTTTGGAAGTTGTTTCCATTTTGGAGATTATTTCTGTTTTGTGAGTAGTCTATATTTTGAAAATTTGAATTGTTTCTATTTTGGGAGTTGTCTACATTTTGAAAGTTGTTTCTACTTTGAAAATGGTTCCTGTTATAAGAATTGTGAAAATTGTTTCTGCTTTGGGGATTATTCTTATTTAGAATCGGCTGAGATTGTTTATTATATTTATTGCGAGGTATCTGCGCATTTTCACTACCCATGTGGGCGTATCCTGCTTGGAACAATATGTCCATGGCTCCTTCCAGGTCTGTGGGATTTCTGCAGAACAAAACGGTTTTCATCGGTTCTGGAATCTTATTTTTGAAAATGTTGAGGGCGGTCTGCATATTGTTTGTGGCACTGACCCTGGTTGCTTCTGTTTCGCCTAAGATAACTACTAACTTATTATTAAGTCTATGTAGTTTATTTTTTATCTCATTGTAAAAATCTAAGGTATTAGTTCTAAATGTTGTACCTCTTAATTCGTCAAACAATTCGTCGCATGATCGCCTATGGAGAATACTTTTTATCTCTGACCAGGTTGTGGCGTGGCAATTTATTTCAATTGTCTGTCTTGCTTTACCCTTTAGTCTTGATTTTATCATGTCTGAGAAGAGAAGTTGGGACAATTGGTCATATGTTCTTAGATGTGGATGAATCCTGTCTATGAGTGTGGTAAAAGTCTCTAAGTCATTGGTGTCTCCATAGAATTCAGGTAAGTTCTGGAGATATTTCAAGGGGTCTATTACCACTTGGTTTTGTGGTTGGTCAACCATTTTTGCTAATGGGTTTTCTTTTCTTTGGTAAAAAAAAATTTGTTTAGTTACGTCTAAAATACCGTCTTAATTTTTCTTTTAAAATTCTTTTATTTCTACCGGTTATCTCAATTCTATAAGGTACAACTTCTTCGTCTGTCAAGTACCCGTCGTTTGACTCTATTCCTGAGTCAAGTGTTGCTAGGTTTATAGAACCCTAGTCAATGTCTCTTGGCTCGTATTCAAAATCCGAAGGATATTCCGACAAAGAATCACTGTCACTCATATGGAAAAAATGATGTTGCCTAGCAAATGATTTCACGATAAACTTAGCAAAAGGTTTCACAAAAACTAAATAGAAAATTTGTGTCACTTAGCAATTAGCAAATGATTCACAATAAAAATTTATGGGTTTTTCTTTTTTTTTTTCAAATGGTTTAAAGCTATGTCACTTAGCAAAAAAAATTTTATGTATATCTTTTAGCAAATGGTTTCTTTAAAATTCACCATAAAATTTTTTTTTTTGGGTTTTTTTTTTTTCAAATGGTTTCTTAATAAATAAAACTATGTCACTTAGCAGCAGATAATTTTTCAAGAATGTGTTAATAAAAAAAAATTGTCTTACTTTAGTGTTGCTGGTAACTCTTGTTGTTTACTCTTGTTGTAGTTGTTGATGTCTTCTCTTTTTCTTCTCTGGTGTCTTCGGTCCTTTCCTTTGTTGTTGAATCCTTTTTCGCAGGATTTGAAGGGTTTTTTTTTTACTGTCCTGTTTGCAGGATCTGTAGGAGTTTTAATTACTGTCCTGTTTGCAGGATCTGTAGGAGTTTTTAATTACTGTCCTGTTTGCAGGATCTGTAGGAGTTTTAATTACTGTCCTGTTTGCAGGATCTGTAGGAGTTTTTAATTACTGTCCTGTTTGCAGGATCTGTAGGAGTTTTTAATTACTGTCCTGTTTGCAGGATCTGTAGGAGTTTTAATTACTGTCCTGTTTGCAGGATCTGTAATAGTTTTTAATAACTGTCCTGTTTGCAGGATCTGTTTATTTATTGCTTCGCGATTAAACGTTAAAACGTATATAACAAACTATATTTTTGTTATATCGCGATCCTACCGACTGCGCCAAAAACAGGTTTTTACCTGATTGTTAATAAAAAAAACACTTGGGTTTTAGTTTTAGTTGAGTTCAATACTGACTGACTTTATTTTCTAAAAACTTTCTTATTTATACTTAATTTACAATAAATATTTGATTATTTTACAATATATTGGTTCTTTGGAAATTTAATTATTTCAGTTTGCAATTCTTGGGAAAAATATTTCATTGGTCTTAATAATTGCTTAATAGTTCGTTAGTCTGTTATTAATTTTGTTTACAACAAAATTATGATTATTTGACAATAATTGATTCTTTTCAATTTAAATATTTCAGTTTAAAATTCTTCGGAAAAATGGTTCATTGGTCTTTTTAATATTTAACTGTAATTATGCTTATTTGACAATATATGGATTTAATTATTTCAATTTACAATTCTTGGAAATTATAAGGCAGTAAAGTTTAGGTAAAGAAAGTGTGAAAAATACTTATGTTTGTATGTATGTATGTATGTTTGTATGCATGTATGTTTGCATGCATGTATGTATGTATGGTTGTATGTTTGTTCATATTCTTATGAACAAACATTTTAGTTATTTTTATATTTCGAATACAGTGGAGGCTATAACTCTTAGCCTTTTCGATGCTAGGTTTAGCCTTTTTTCATGTCCCTTAGCCTCAAAATTTGTGTTTTAGCTTCGTGACTTTTTTTTAGCTTTTTGGTATTTTAAATTTAGCCTAAATTCCAAAGATGAATGAGAAATGTATAAACCTGGGATTTCCCCAAAACCATGGCCTACAAGAGTAATATTCTCAGATGAGCGACGTACTCGAGTTTAATTTTCCATATCACTGACTTGTCCCAACTGCTCAAACTTCTTCACCAGTTTGCTCATCGAGAAAGTGATTCTCGACCGACGCGAAAATGCTTTAGTTTCGCGAACTTTGGCCACCATATTTTTAGTGAATCTTAATAATTTCATTGTACTCACAGGTTGATTCATGACAACTGATAAAATGGTGTGCTATTGAAAATGAAACGTCTTATTGGACCACCCCGTAGTAACGTTTTCTTTCAGTGACGTTGAGGTTGAAAAACTTTTTAGTACATTGAAAATAATTTAAAAAAAATGTTTAAAATCGTAATAGAATTAAAATGTTTAATTCCTTATTATACATTCAATGATTTTTAAAAAGGTTACAGATATATTGCAGTGATATAGTAAATATATACTGATGATGCATCCTTTGAAGTTATTTTTAAACTGGACAATATAATTGATCGTTTAAGTGTACAAAAATCACATCAAACACAAATTACAGATTTTTTACATTAATATGTATTGACATTGTAACTCTTTTCATTACTTTATTTTCTTATAAATTCTCATAAAACGTCAATAAAAAAAATAAAAAATCCCTCTAAGACGTATTTTTTAAATTTTACTCCCGATAAGTCGAAATCTCACTAACTCGAAAATCTCAATAAGTCGTAATAAACGGTCGGTCCCTTGCGACTACGAGTTATCGGAATTCTACTGTACTTCAATTTTTCATAATACAATGAATTTTATTTTTGATGCCAGCTTAGCCTTTTCGATGCTAGGTTTAGCCTTTTTTCATGTCCTTTAGCCTCAAAATTTGTGTTTTAGCTTCGTGACTTTTTTTTTAGCTTTTTGGTATTTTAAATTTAGCCTAAATTCCAAAGATGAATGAGAAATGTATAAACCTGGGTTTTCCCCAACACCATGGCCTACAAGAGTAATATTCTCAGATGAGCGACGTACTCGAGTTTAATTTTCCATATCACTGACTTGTCCCAACTGCTCAAACTTCTTCACCAGTTTGCTCATCGAGAAAGTGATTCTCGACCGACGCGAAAATGCTTTAGTTTCGCGAACTTTGGCCACCATATTTTTAGTGAATCTTAATAATTTCATTGTACAGGTTGATTCATGACAACTGATAAAATGGTGTGCTATTGAAAATGAAACGTCTTATTGGACCACCCCGTAGTAACGTTTTCTTTTAGTAACGTTGAGGTTGAAAAACTTTTTAGTACATTGAAAATAATTTTAAAAAAATGTTTAAAATCGTAATAGAATTAAAATGTTTAATTCCTTATTATACATTCAATGATTTTTAAAAAGGTTACAGATATATTGCAGTGATATAGTAATTTAATAAAAGTAGACTCTCGTGATATTTATGCAAATGATAGTTCCGATTCTACTGGTGATGAGGAAATTATGATGCCTATTCGCCATTGCATAAATAATAGATGCGCATAAATGTGTATAATATATTAAATATATACTTCTTTTTTTTTTGCTTTAAGACAGATATACATACTACTTGAATATATTTACATTTTTATTTACTCGTCATAATTATTATAGCATGCTCAAATACAAATATTCTCTTATATTTTTGATCTAATAATAAATTGAAATCAAAAGAAATTAAAAAATGTGTAGACTTTTATTCCTTTTTTCTGTGTACTTGAAGTGCATTTTTTCAATTACTTTTAACATGTTTTATATATTTTTTAATTTAATAAATAAAACGTTGAATTATGAATAAGATTTTTTAGCCTTTTTTAGCTTTTATATTTGGACGATTTTGCTTTTTCTGACCTTTTTAAAAAGTCGATTTAGTGTTTTTTTCCTCCAGCTCCTGGCAACACTGATAATCTCATTAAAATATTTGAAATTATAGAATATATAAGAACACAGCTTTAAATTATGGCGATTTCCATAACTTCAAATTACCAAATGATATAATATTATCGATTTTTTTCAATTTATCGTGTAGTTTTTTTTCATGGGACCTGGAAACAACTTGAAATTATCGAAAGATTCCAATTAACGAGTGTCAAAGTATCAAGAACTGATTGTATTTAATTTTTTAGTACATTTAATTTAAATAGCTTTTATGCGGCTTTGTTCTAAAAGCAGACTCGATTACGGAAAGATCTAGTGGATTTTCACAATTTAAAAGCCAAGAATTTGTTGTGCGGTTAATAGATCACTGTCACTGAGCAAGCGGCGTCATTTACTTTGCGGTTAACAGCTGTTCAAAACATACAACCTCATATATTTTTCTTAAAATGGAAAAAAGTGAATTGCGAGTGCTCGCTCATTAAAAAAACCGTCAATCATACCAAAGAAAAGCCCGATAAATACAATGGGGACTCTGCACCATCGATTTCAATGGTAAAAAAAGTGGTTTACTGACTTTTGTTGTGGTCGCACAAGTACAAATGACGCTGAACGGCCAATTGAGGTCAGTACACCCGAAAATGTCGAAAAAATCCACGATATGATGTTGGCCGATCGAAGAGTAAAAGCGCGTGAGATTGTTGATGCCATGGGCATTTCATATGTCAGTGTGGTTTCGATTTTAAGTGCTCAGCTGGGTTTAAGAAAGTTGTCTGCAAGATGGGTGCCGCGTTTGCTTTCAATTGGCTATAAACGTAAACGTGTGACAACTTGAAAGGATTGTTCGGAGTTGTTTAACCGTAATCCGAATTGGTACCTCATCCGCCATATTCTCCGGATTGCACCACAAGTGACTACTTCCTATTTCCAAACCTAAAGAAATGGCTCGCTGGAAGGAGATTTAGATCCAACGATGAAATTATTGACCAAACAAATGTCTATTTTGAGTACCTCCAAAAATCCAATTTTTCGGAAGAGATACAAAAACTGGAGAAACGTTGGACTAGGTGTATTAAGTTAAAAGGAGATTATGTTGAAAAATAAATTTTTGGTTTGCAAAAACAAAAAGCTGTGTTTTATTCAAAAAGTCACGGACTTATTGATTCGCCCTCGTATGTTAGAAAAAAAGAGAATTTAAAAATATACAGTATTACTTAATTTTTAATTTTTCTTTTAAATATCTTAAAGAGAAATTTGATAAAAATCATTTTATTTGCGTTACCACAACAATTTTAAATACTATAATATGATTGAAGTGTTTTAATCATTTATTAAATAAGACATTTTTCGAAAATTTATTCTAATGTAGATACTTTGAGTCTTCAAGACTCAAATTTAATTGTAGCTGACGGACTGATTAAAATTTAATATTTACATGTTCGCCACTCGAGATACAT
This sequence comes from Gymnocheta viridis, assembly GCA_956483585.1. Taxonomy (NCBI): domain Eukaryota; kingdom Metazoa; phylum Arthropoda; class Insecta; order Diptera; family Tachinidae; genus Gymnocheta; species Gymnocheta viridis. Next base: position 19,158,983 of record OY101441.1, on the reverse strand, counting down.
ACATATTGCATATTAGCAATTTTACACTATAACTCTGCCGGCGTTATTGCTTGTATTAAGTCCCACAAAGTTGCTCGTGTGGTCGCTATGTTAAAAAAAAAAATATTAACAATAGAACAATATTATTAAACAATAATGAAAAAATTTAAAGCTTTCAAAAGTGCATACGAATGAATATAATATTAATTAAATTAAATTAAATTGATGTAGACACAGATGAAAGGGAGGGAAACCCTTCTGCTGTATGTAGTTAAATACATCTTACAGAAGGGTCATGAAGAGCGGTTGCCGAAGAGACCATGAAGGATTCTTATAGTTTTTAATGTGTTCCCTTAATATCTGTGGCTTAAGTTGATTATTAAATTCAAGGAGACTTCTTTCTCAGAATAGCATCATTCATTGGCATTGATTTTACGACTCCAGTTACTCAGTTATCGGTATTGTTATAACAATACAGAGCTCTCTACAATTCATCCGAACTATAACGAAATACCGTGCTTTCTAATTCACATAAAACTGATCGAAATAATTAAAATTATTATTCTTAATAAAATATAATTAAAGTCCAATCTGAAAATATTTCTAATTAAGCGCAATTATAATGTTTTCTTCTTTTAATTAATTTCAGCTATTTTCAAAGTTTTCTTCTTTGTCCCCAAAGGCAGTCGTTTCGACCCATATGTTTAAGAAGAAAAAGTTATTTCTAATTCGAAATTCCGTATTGCCAATAACATTTAAATTCACGTATAAACTATAAAAAGTAAATTTTTATCTTTTGCAAAAGGTTTATTGCAATATTTTATTTTCACATTTCTCTTAAAATACAATCGCCAGCAAGATGAACAAACAATCGCCGTAAAAAGCAGGGGATGAATTTTCACAAAATCATAAACTATAAATTGTCCAAATGTTTTATTATACATTTATTGCATTTTAATGTTAAATAGTAAATCATATCGGCTCAAAGGAAATTAAAGAAAAAGAAAACATTTTATTCTAGATTACAACAACCCTTACCTCCTTAAGAAACCGAACGATAGGCCGGCCGTCCAGCTTTAACGCCAATAGCAACTACCTTTGCGCATAATGGTACGCCACACCACACCACACCAGTCCATGCCTGCCGCATGCAAAATTAATACCACTCTTTTGGTTTTATTCTGTTTTCTTTTTTTTTCTTTTTTGCAACAGGGCCGTAGTAAATTGTGTAGTAAAAAGTTTTTACTACTTTACCTAAAACATTTCAAGTAAAAATTTTTCGATTAAAAATATAAAAAACAAAAAAAAAAAAAAATAAAATAAAAGAAATCAAGAAAGAACGAACGAACGAACGGAAGAAATACGTTGTAGTACTTATATTAAAATATTGTTGTTTGGATGGCCGAATGGATGGATGTGTATAATAAATGGGAACAAAAACTCATCTAAACAGTTTATGTCATGACGTAAAAATAAAATCAAAATACTTAAAAACTGCAACAATAAATTTTCATTTTACAGGGCTACTACGAGCGCGTTCTATATAATTTTACTCACTTTTAGTTTAATACGAGCGTTTGTTTGGGTATCGGCAGCAGCTAAATTACAAATGGTTGCAGGAATGTTTTGTAATAGATTCCGACAAAAGTGCGTTGGGGTATGGATGGGGGGACGGGGGTGTTGCTGTAGTTGATGTTGATAATACACACATCTTATTTTACAGTTTACAACTATGTAAACATAAATTTAGAAAGAATAAGTATAAATATAAATTTATAATACTTGCTGCTGTAGTTATATCAAGACATTTTATTAAGACGAAATGAGCAGAAATTAAAATTAAAAAGATTAAAGTGATACGATTGGTGGTTTGCGAATAGCTGAAGGGCGCTATTTTTAAAATAGTCTTCCTTCTTTGAATTAATTTCACTTAAAATATGAAATAATTTAATCTAGCACCTCTGCAGAAATATGCTTCCACATGTTAATTGCCGCTTATTTTTAGTGAGTTATTTGAAAATTAAAACTTATTAATACAGTAGAATCCCACAAATTCGAACCGTCCTGAAATTAGAACCGTCCATTTCAATGTATTACATGCTCTGCAATTACATCCTGTGGTTCTAATTTGTGGAAGTGTTTTTTTTTGGTTTTTATTTCCACTAGAAAATATTTTTTTCTATGACTTTGAAATAAAAACGCTGTAAAATTAGAACAAAGGGTTCTGATTTCTGAAAGTTTTTTATTTAATTTTTTATATTTTCACTATAATTTTTTTTTCGCTTATTAAGGTAAAAATAAAACGGGGAATCACCGAGTTATTTGTGATGTATACAATTCGGTCATAAGCGAGTAAAATTTTATATGCTTTTACAAATTTGGGTTAGTTGATGGCAGAAGTTCAAACTGAAGAGTTCATACGTGTGAAGGCATCAATAATTTTATAAAATGGTACAAAACCATTGATATATTTTCCAGTAAACACATGTCTTACCTTTTGGGCGTACGTAACGATATCGTTGCATCCAGTTTGAATAAATGAAAAAAAACAAACTGGTATTTCTGATTTTATGTTAAAAACCAATTAAATACCTAATAATAAAAAAACTTTTTAAAAGTTTTTCAATGAATTTAATATGTTCAATTATTTAAATGTTAATAAATAAAAACTGTTTTGTGTTCAATTAAAGCTAACATAACTAGTTTTATTATAACTTTAATATTATTTGTAAAAAAAAATTTGAAGAAATTCTGACCTTTCAGAATTTGAACTGCCCGGTGTACAAATTGGTTAAAATTTCTTAGATTCTACTGTATTTTAAAATCTTTGTAAAGTGTTTTCATGATATTTCCCAAGTTTTTTTTGGTGTAACTTAAATAGAAGTTTAAATCGTTAAAATTTTTAAAAAATTTTAAATTAAAATATATTGAAATCTTACTTGGTAGTCACACGGTCAAATTTTAAATTCTCTCTCACTTTTCTTACCAATACACTCACACTTTTCAAATTTGACGAGAATTTGTTTACACATTTTCATTCCATAAAGTGTTTCAAATTACAGCCATATATTAAAAAAATATTTGTTGTTTGTTTTTTTCTGTTTCTATGATTTTGTTTATTTCCTTTAATAATTGTAGGGAACAAATTATTTAAAGTTGCTTTCTTGATAACATCTTGCTAAAAAATTTGCTTTAAATTTGAGTGCAGCCTACGTCAGAGCTGAGAATTGAGAATTGAAAAAAATTTTGATGGTGTGACTGCAGGGTAAGGAACTTTTACTATAAAAAGTACTGCCTTTTTTCTGTTTACAAATACCTATTATTAATTGCATAATTGTGTGAAAGGTATTTAAAAAGAGGAATAATTATTCAACTTACCTATTAATTTGACCCAGGGATCTTGAAATTCTGTATGTTTTTTAATGTAAAAATGTAAAAAATTGTTTATTTAGTTTCATCATAAGAAAATTAAGAATATAATTCTTTTATAGTTCAACAATATTTCCAAAAAAGAAAGTCAGAAAAAAATTAAAAAATATATCGAAACATTATTACTTCAGGTACAGTAAATTTTGAATAAAATACTCGTAGTTCCAGAGGAAATATTTGATTTTTTGTATCAGTGGGAGATCATTTCAACTTTTTTGAGACTTCCTAATTCGTGAAAATACTGGCGTTGGGAATAATTTAATTTTTTTGGAAGCTATTTCATTGCTTTTAAAATTAAATTTCATACAATTCTTAAAAATAAGTTTAATTTTATAAATATTTTGTGTAAGTAGGTCTTCGGTTGGTCCGAAGAATTTCTTCATGTTGATGTGACTACTCTGCTATGTATTACCAATAAAGTCTCTGCATAGAGGACCTACGACCGGGTACGAAAATGTTATCCTCGGAGGCGTGTTAAAAATCTGCTCTGCGTACTTAAGTGGTATGATTTTTTTCTCAGAGGTGTCTCCAAAAAATCGGAACTTATTTAATTTCGCACTTTGGGCGTTATATAATTTTTTTCCGGTTGGACCTTGTTTTATTTCGGTAGGAAGTTATTTTATTTCGAGTTATTTAATTTTTCAATTGGGAGTTATTTCATAAAGTGAATATGAAGTATTTTCGATTTGGTGTACACTTTGCCACAATCATGAGTTAACTTCTTGACTTCTATACAATATTAATTAAGTAGGCATACGAATTGTCTTGGTCTTTTCCAGATATAATGACTACTGAAGAAGCTGACACTTCCCAATTTGGGAACATTATTCTATTAAAGCATATTATTTAATATTATCCTGCGATAAAATTCTTACAGCTTTTTTCAATCAAATCATTTCTCTCATTTGAAAATTGAAAATTTGTTAAAATCATCCTTTGACTTAATTGGCACACTGTAGCGTACCCACTTGAAATTTGAATTTCTTCATTTGTATTATATGTTTTTTAATGACAGTAGTGTCATGTCTTTATGACCGAAAACGAATAAAGCTTACAAAGAAAAAATGATGATGAACTTGATTAGCCATTAATTTTTTAAGTACACACACAGTATATAGATGGAATGAATGAATGGTGGTGGTGGTTTGAATGGGTACATAATATTTCTTTACTTTAAGTAAAAACGCTGCTCTCGAAAATAACTTTCTTTTTATTTTCTTACATTTTCCTATTAATCGAATTTCGAAATATTTTGCGTAGAAAGCAAATAATTTTTATTATTATTATTTTTTCTCTTCAAATTTATGACTTTAACAATGAAACCTCGAGATTATCCAACCAACCAGTCAGTCAGCCAACCAAAAACATCAATCTATTTTACAAAATAACAACAATAATGGCAACAACAAATGTGTAAGTATGCAATGCAGTTTCTGCTCTCATTTCTTAAGGTTTTTCATTTTGTGTGTTTCGAGTCATGAAAAACGCAAATAAAAAATGTGTACAAATATAAAATAAACATTACAGAGAGTAATAAGAATAAGAAATATACAACAAAGTAATGGCTTTAAGGAAAAGTTTTGCAATGGAAAAATTAACTGACTACTACACCTTCAGCTGCTCATGTTAGTCCCATTAAAAAGTGCTGATTATGACCAACGTAGAGACGAATTATTTTAGTGCAGGAATGAATGACTCAATGAATGAATGGATGTATGAATGATGAGATGTTACATGGCAGGATTATAAAGATTTTTGGTTATTTTTGTTTCTTTATAACTCTGCCTATTTAAGTTATGATTCAGTAGCCAGGAAAACGCTCTCCTTTTTTGTGTTTTCTTGGATTTTTTAACTGCTGTTGCCATTACAAAGTTTCTAAACTTTACGATTTAATATAAAATTGTTGGAAAAAATAAAAATGAAAAGAAGTTAAAACGCCCATGATATTAAAAACAGAATGCTCAGCACCGCAATAAGTTGATGCGCTATAACTGTGGCTTTTATGACATTTGCACTTCTACATTCTCACATGTACATACACACACATAGAGACAGAGACACACACATACACAAACTCTTTCCAACCGTCAAAATTGTATTGATGTTTATGGATGAAGCATCGTAACGGAACTTATTTTTATATAATTAAGCAGTTTTACTTAAAACTTTGAAAGACTTAAACTGATGGAGAAATGTCGTGGCAGAGCCGTCGGTGGGGACAAAATTTGTATGTACTTCATTCTCAAGGCCCTAAAATCTTATAAGCCAACAAATATATATTAGGTTTCTGGAAGCAGTAAAATGTTTGCATACTTTTGAAATGTGCTGTTTTGAAGCGCTTCCGAGGATGCACAAAAAAAAGGCGGAGATCTCTCAATTTATGTTGAAACATAAAACAGTTTAATATCTCGCTTGTTGAATGCAAGAGTGAGATTCAAAGTGGCAGGACAAGACAATGATTTTAACACACATTTGAGGCTTTGATTGTAGCAAATCTTAAGCGAAAAAAAGAGCATTTCAAACGGGCTTTTTCGATTAACAATTAAATCGGTTAGCTTGGTTCGATTAGCCGATTAAATACAATTTTGTATATATTTTTTGTAGTACTTAAACACATTTTTCATAGTGTTGATCTAATTTAGTTAGCAGTTTTAACAGGACACGAATGGCACAATGGAAGATATCATTTGTTTGGAGAAAACCAGAAAAAATCTATGAATTAGATATGGATTACCTCTTCGATAAGTCAAAGGATTTTTTTAATTCAAGTTTCATTAAAACTAAAAATATCTTTTAAACAATTTCATTCAAATTTTCCAAACGATTATTTCAAAAGATCTCCAAAAGAACTCTCTCTCCTTAAGAGCGGGAAATGTTTTTGTTCGGACAACTCTCTTAACTTGAATTGGTTTAATTTTAATTTTTGTCCAGACCAGTGATGACATTTTGGTGCTTTTCGGGTATTTTTTGTGCTTTTTGCCTCTTCATACGCGAGAAATTTTGTTAAATACCCGTTTTTAAAAAGCTGGTACTTACAGTGCTTTTCACAATTTCTCAAAGTGCTTTTTGCGCTTTTTTGTACAATTGAGAAATGTTTTAGTTCACAAAAACTGGCTACTTATTTTAAGCGGTAGTTGTACTTTTTAAGCAATCTTGTTTTTTCCCGCTGAGGTTGAAGGAACATTCAGTTTGATGAATTTGTTAAAAAAAATTAAAAGCGGTTATTTTTAGTTAGTGCATATTAAATACAGTTTGAAATTTGAAAACGCATGTTGCAGCAATTTCCAAATGCCTTTAAATGTTTGTAGCAAAATAATTTCGAACGAATCATACACGAAAATCTCAATATTTTATTATAACTCTTTTGTGGCCTGATTGCGAAGACGAAACGGATATTTTTGATAGCAAAATAAACGAAAATGAAATGACAATCGTTTGAAATGCTATAATAAATTTTTTACTTTTCTTAAATGAATTGTGATTTTATTTTAATTAATATGTTAATAAATTCTGCTATTTTATTTATCTTTAAGCAAAAACTTTAAACTGTATTTTGGACATTAATCTTAACTTTTTTATAAGTTGCTTACTAATTTTTGGCATAACTAAAACTTTTAAAATATTTTTTATGGTGTTTTTTTACCCGTTTATTTTGTAATATTTTGCGCTTTTTTACCCTTTTTGGTGCAGCTTACAGTACTTTTGTTCTTTCTAGAGATACCAACACTGGTCCAGGTAAAATTAATCTGAGTTGCCACATTATAGTGCTACAAAAGCGATTTTACAGAAATTCCTTTATTTTTAAAAATTTTATCTATAAATGTGTTGAAAATAGTTTCTCTTTATTTACTTCATTAACTATTAACAGAAGCAGTGGTCTTTTATCTTTTTTATACACAATTGTTCACAGATTTTTATATTTTTATTACATATTTCAAATGAGTGAATCGTGTTGCGGAAAACTCTCAGTCAGGAAAATTTTGTCCAAAACTCCACCACTTAATTGTTTTTTTTTCATTTATTAATTATGAATTCCTCTTTGGCCTGATTTATTTCAGTAATTTATTTCATTGTTGTTTTTGGGTTTTATACTAATAAAATGCCAAAATAAATATTTTAGGCGTATTAAAGAGGTGAAATTATTAGTACAAAATTTACAACAGTACAAGAACAACAGGCGTTTTATATATCGATTCGGTCAAATACTTCTACAGAAAACAAATACAGAAAATTATAAAGGGACCATTTTTGACATTCAATGTAGAAAATATAAGCAAGACGAAGAAATCAGCTGCCGTAATGCTGTTTGTTACCTGGTTTATATATATTTATTTATTGAAATAAATTTTTTTGTGAAAAATTTTTTTAATCTTTTATTTTATGGATAAGTCCAAATTAACCGCTTACTAACCGCTTACCTCAAAACGTCGCTTAACCGGGTAAAATGGAAGTCCTATTAATTGAATACTCTGGTAGATACAACAAATTCTTTGTTATGACTCATACCGTGTGGTTGCTGAGCCCTTGATCATCTCAGAACGGATTTGAAACTGTTTAAATTTTATTATCCTTTATTTATTTTTTTAAAAGAAGTTCTGAAAATGGGAAGATCGAAATAGTCCGGGCTAACGAGAGAAGCAGTAACGTTGACTTCACACTTCAGGGCATCACCTGAAGAAATATTAGTTTCCTTCAACACATGAAATACATTAATTACTTAAAATGATTGTTTAAGGAAACCGTCTAACATAATGACCATCTGTAATTGTATATCTGGCAAAACAGGACGAGTTGTGAACATCGAAATCCTCAGCACAAGAGATTCTGATCATCTGAATAACGTTCAAAGAATATCTATGTAAAATTGCTTGACATTCTTTTAAGAGATCTGAGATGCAAATATTTTTTCTGAATTTTAACTTAACGCAGATATAGCCAAATTGAAATCAAGAATTGATTAGTTGTAGTTCCAATGTACTTGGGGATCACAATTTTTAGATATCTGAATTATTAGTAAGTATTTTTGATTCTATTTTTGTTAAATATGAGTAATTAGGCTTCCCAGTATTTACATCTCTGCCTCGGCACGCTTTCTTTTTTATTTTTCCAACCCCTTCAGTTCCTTTAATCCAGTGATGCCATCGAAATTAGTAGTAAAACGTGCAAGATTTCACATTTCCGTAATTCGAACCTTAAAGTAAATTAAAAAAAAGTTCCATAAAAAATGTCTTAAAAAATATCAAAATTTATAGACGCTTTGTTTGTAACCAAAATGTAAAAATGAAAATGAAAAAAAACGAATGAAAAGTGGAAAATAACTGCATGCAGTTACTGCCATCTTTTACTTCACAGTAATACATTAAATTGTTAAATAAAAACTGTAACACCAACAGCAGCAGTAGCGGCAGCAGCCGTAACAAAAACATTAACATTAAATAAAACATCGAATATAATAGTAAAAATAACAAATAACAACAGCAACATTTTAGAAACAAGCTAACGGTTGTAAGATGCCGCAAAGTATTAAAAATTGAAACAACCGATACAACCAAACATACAGACATATAAATTTGCAAGCACAGTTACAAGTACACCATTTCCATATTTTTTTTTGTTTTAAGTAGACGGATCTCACACGACATGATGACAATCTCGATATTAATAGCGAGAAGGCTTCATGAGCAGGAGCTCAAACTTTTAACTCGATAGCTCACAATAACATGACTGTTTCGGTAATGGATAAAGCTTTGAGACTTTACTTTCTGCTTGTTAATAAGATCTGCAGATGATTTTAAAATTTTTAGGCTGAGTTTCGGGAATATAAAAATTTTACGCATTGAATTAAAATTATATTCAAATAAGCTACCGCGATTAGCATCTAGCGTGAGATCCATAAACTCTAATGACAAAAGTTGAACTTCAGGATCACATGAGTTCTCAGGTGCAGGTAGTTATCAGAGAATATAAGTTTACGAGTTGCATTTGGAAATCATGTGTATGCCGCTGATCTCCTTCAAACTCAATCTGTGGCGTAAAACTCTGGAAGAGAGCAGACATAGTGCTAAAAACAGCTGCAGAGCTCTTAGAGCTTATAGCTCGAATTCGAACCAATTTGGATTTCTCATTGGCACTCACTTTCATTCTCATTAGCTTACGTTTTATGTCAATAAAATAATAAATAAAATAATAAAAAAATTTAATAAATTTTTTTAAATATTTTCTTCCTTATTGTGGATTTAACTGATACATTTGAACCTGTTGATGTTTTTCAAAGGTGTAAGACATCCTTTTTGCTGATTCTGTGCAGCTCAGCAGCATCAGCCATTCTTTTTAATGAATTAGCTTTTTCTGTAGCAGCCGCCGCAACTTTCTTCGCTATTCTTAGCTGTCTGCGGATTTTGCCTTTTTTGTCGAACGGGAGATTGGTTGCTCACTGTCACTTAAGCAATTTTGCTTAAGTTTTGTTGTTGTGACATTTTTTATTTTTTTGTTTTTTGGATATTATCTGGCCATTTTGGGGTGAAATGCATTTATTTTTACACAGTTTCTTTTGGTCCTGGGAAGTTTCCGAGTTTGTATTTGGAGTAACCACTACAACAACTTGATTGCAACTAGCTGGTGACTCCACCAGTGCAAAAAGCGTCTTGTATAAGCCCGTGTTTTGTCAGAAAACCTACTCTAGCACATTACTCGCCTATACCACAATACCCGAACTTACTCTATAGATAAAATGTTCAATAGGTTTCTTTTGTAGCATACAAACAAACGTACTATTCTTTTTCCATTCAAAAATAGTACGAGTGGGAGGCCCAAGCGAATTTAACTTGTTGGACTGCCTTTTCCAGCTAATTTTTAAATGATCTTTATTTTTATTAAACTCAAAAATTTTGTTGCGAAAGTAAAACCACCAGTGACTGATTTTAACATGTTAACGACACATTCGTATCACAGAAATCGGATTTTATATGAAAACATTTACGTTTTCATTCGAGTTGTGTTTCGAATTACTTTTCGTTTAGAAATAATGTAGAGAAATTGAAATTAATTTTCTTTCTCATAGAATGCGAATGAAGGTGTTCTTTCTTAAATCAGAAATAGGCTATTAGAATATTTTTATTTTTTTATTTGGATAATCAAGGAAACCCCCGCAGACTAGTCGATAGCGTACTAGATTATTAGTCAGGGGGTCGCAGGTTCGATTCCTGCCTAGACCCTGGGTGTTTCTGCAAACAAGCCGAAATGGCTTTGTGGCTGGTGTAAAAAAACAACAAAAGTAGGCAGGTCTTATCCATAGCACCCACACTGATTGCACTCTGTTGCACGACATTCGCAGTTAGATAATAATAAATTTTTCTTTAGTTGTGAAGCTGAAAATTCATGCAGAAATTTTGAGTTGAGGTACTGTCACACTTGCCGAATATTTGCCGAAAAAAACGTTACCAAGAGACAAACTAAATTTGCATTTTCTTCAATTCCAATATTTTTTTCTAAATATGAGCTCGCATTTATTAAAAATAATATAAAAATTGCATTTTGCGGCATAATTAACTTCATTTTGTGACATAAAAACCAAATTAAAATCACACTAACCCTAAACAAAAGTACTGGTTACGTTTTTTTGGGCAAATGTTTGCTAAGTGTGACCGTACTTTTAGAGTCTATAGTTTTATATCTTCCCCGGGTTGATGTCACTAAATTTCATTTAATAATAGTGCAGTCTCAGCAAAATTTCCAGTGATTTAATTCTTTTTTTTCGCGAAAGATTAGATATAATAAATTTTTGCGATATCAACAGTTCAATACTTAACTTGGAAATGGTTTTGTTGCTACATATAGTTGAGGAAACATAGTACTTTGCAGTTAAAAATGCTACTAAAACATCATCTTAAGCGGCATATAGAAAATATACACTCAAACAAACCAGCTTCCTACTCAAAACTGAATTTAATGACAATACTAAAAAATTTAAGCGTTATTATTTTTTTGGTTTAAAAATTATGCGCTAAGGATGGTGTCACGATGTTGTTGGTGGTGGTTTCCCTTAGAACACAATAAGAAAAAAAGTGCAATAAAGGAAATGCTTATAAGATTGGAAAATGGTGAATTCACGACCCGAACAGAAACCTTTCAAACTTTAAATTGTAAAAAATTAAACCCAAACCTTAACCTCCTAAAAACATAAGCTACTAACTGAACTTTGCTTGCGCCAATACGGGGCAAATACATCCAATACAGTGGAAATAAAAAGTTTTCAGAGATATCTGATCAAAAATCGATATCATGACGATGCCAATAACGATGTTACTTCTTAAAAAAAATTTAAATAAATAGCTGTAAAAGAAAAATTTGTTGATTTTATGAAATTTGATCTGTTAATATTTTTAACCTACAAATTAAATACGAGTACATTTAATAGAACGGTATTTAAATATAATTTTATTTCTTCTATACGAGTATATAATTTTAATTTTGTTTTACTTACATAATGTTTTGAGCGTGAACTTACTTGCCGCCATCACTGTACTCTAAGTGCGCTTAGTTGAGTTCATCTGCAGCTCTTGGTTTCACCAACTGAGAGTTGAGTTGTCGTCATAAGGATTTTGTTTAGTGTCGCTTGTAATAACATTGGCTGTTATTACCTTTATATTGCTCTGGTAAATGCTAAATAACGCATATAACTCAATATTCGTCAAACTGTGCTAAAGATTGCAAACTTTTCTTCACATTTTTTAATAGCCCATAGTGAAATTGTTTGATGTTGTTTTTATTTTCCTTCATGCCGAAGGTTTTATAACACAAAATAGTTGTTTTAAGACATAATTTTTGCAAGTTTGTTGCTTTAAAAGCTCTTAGTTACTTATAGTTTTTTCTTTTTATTTTCTTTTAATGCAGTTTATAGTTTTCTGTTTGCACATTTTTGGTCTACTTACAATAAACAAAACTTTTCAGTAGTTTTTGCTAATACAGTTTTTTTATGCAGCAGCTACGACCTGAGACTATACTACGGGGAATAGTTGTTTTAAAAATTTGTTCAGCAGAATGAAAAAAAAACTTATTAGAATGAACTTTTTATATTGTATTATTTTATTAAGCAATTGCATGTCATCAGATGCGTAAACCAGATTAAGCTTTTTGAAAGGAAAAGTTTTATATGAAACCAAACATAGACATTTTGATAGTTTTCGGGAGATTTGCTTTTTAATTTCCTCCATTACCCGCCCCTAATTGTAATGTATTTCGTGATTCTGAAGCCTTTATTTATGTGTTTTGTTTTAGATAATTTTTTGGGACCGCACACAACACATGTGTACAATATTTTAAGGAGCGCTTCGATTTTACTAGCGGTCATTAATATCGCTCCTTCTGCTGACCGTCTATAATATTAAGTATCAACCTGATATCACACTGCAACTATCCCTTCGTTGTTCACAAAAGACACCTCTTTTGTAACGTGTCTTGTATATCCCTTTCAAACTGTGTTGTAAAAATGCTTTTTAATGGCTCAATAAAATAGTGAAAATAAGAAATATTGTTCTTCTTTTTTTTTCTGTCGTACTGTCCACAAAGAATGCAGCAGGAGAGTTTTAGAGCATTTCAATTTTAAAGAAGGATTTAAAACAATTAGCGTAAACAAGCATACTTTTCTGAAAACAAGTATATTTAGTTGTTTTTTGTAAGTTGAGCTGGCCAAAAGAAAATAATGCATTTAGTATTTATGATTTCACGCAGAAAAACCTGAGGTGACTTAAAACAACACACTTTATGTTTAATAAACTTTTACCTTGTTTGGTTGGGTTAAGAATAAACTTTATGATGCAATACATTCTTGGTAGTGAGAAATATTTAACACTTACCGCAAGTTTATTGCAAAAGTATAGAAATCTCTCAAAGGCAAAAGTGCAAATAGTTTTATTTTTTATTATTTTAAATATAAATTAATTTGAAGAAATTCAAAATAATTTCTGGGTTGTAGGCCTAAAAATAAAACTTGTGACCCCAAAAAGAAACCGCTGGCTAATTGTTCTTAATTTGTCGCTGCAACGCAAATTTAGTTGTGCTAAAAATTTTTGGCAGCTATTTAGAATTGCAAGAAGTTTTGATTATTATTACCCTGGTACCCACGCAAAATGTTGGCATTGAATTTAAATTGTTGACTGCATGTACATTGCCAAGACGGTTCTACTAAATAGTAGGGCAAATTGTTTGTTTTTAAATTAATTAGATACACTTTGTCTTCATTTCCACATCAGTTTCTTATGTTTATTTTTTGTTTTTTTTTTTCATTTATTAATTTTAACCATACTTTTTAATATATTTGTTTTTATCATTATTATTATTTTATTTACTTACAAAACAAAATGAACAAAAAATATACAAAAAAGGACATTTCTAAAACAAATCTTTTTGTGAGTTTGAACTGGGTGAGCAGCTCTGCTGGTTTTTTATTAATGATAAGCTACGATGTTTACCCAAGTGTTGCGGCGCGGTGTTAAAGATGTTAATTTAACAATGTCTTTTACGCTTAAATAAAAAAAGAAAACCAACATAAAATTCTTAGAAGCATTTGCGGTGGACAATGCCAGGGCCAGATTCATCGTATTCCTGTTTGGAGATCCACATCTGTTGGAAGGTTGACAAGGAGGCCAAGATGGAACCACCGATCCATACGGAGTATTTTCTTTCAGGTGGAGCAATAATCTTAATCTTAATGGTGGATGGAGCCAAGGCAGTGATTTCCTTTTGCATACGATCAGCAATACCTAAAAGTAACAATGAAATGAGATACATGGTATTAAGAAATATGAATATAAGAAAAGTAATTGTTTTTAGTCCTGACCTGGATACATGGTGGTACCGCCAGATAAGACATTGTTGGCATACAAGTCCTTTCTGATATCAACATCGCACTTCATGATGGATTGGTAAACAGTTTCGTGAATACCGCAGGATTCCATGCCCAAGAATGAGGGTTGGAAGAGAGCCTCGGGTGAACGGAAACGTTCATTGCCAATGGTGATGACTTGACCATCAGGCAATTCATAGGATTTTTCCAATGAAGTGGAGGCAGCAGCAGTAGCCATTTCTTGTTCAAAGTCCAAAGCAACATAGCACAACTTTTCCTTAATATCACGGACGATTTCACGTTCGGCAGTGGTGGTGAAGGAGTAACCTCTTTCGGTCAAGATCTTCATCAAATAATCAGTCAAGTCGCGACCAGCCAAATCCAAACGGAGAATAGCATGAGGCAAAGCATAACCTTCATAGATGGGTACAGTGTGGGAAACACCATCACCGGAGTCCAAGACAATACCAGTGGTACGACCGGAAGCGTATAGTGACAATACAGCCTGAATGGCAACATACATGGCAGGTGAGTTGAAAGTCTCAAACATGATTTGGGTCATCTTCTCACGATTGGCTTTGGGATTCAAGGGGGCCTCTGTCAACAGGACGGGATGTTCTTCGGGGGCTACACGCAATTCATTGTAGAAGGTATGATGCCATACTTTTTCCATATCATCCCAGTTGGTGATGATACCGTGTTCAATGGGATATTTCAATGTGAGAATACCACGTTTGCTCTGGGCTTCATCACCAACGTAGCAATCCTTTTGACCCATACCAACCATCACACCTTGATGGCGTGGACGGCCAACAATGGATGGGAAGACGGCACGTGGAGCATCATCACCAGCGAAACCAGCCTTGCACATACCAGAACCATTGTCTACGACAAGAGCAGAGGGTTCATCATCACACATTTTGACGTTTGTTTAAATTACTAAAAGGAGCAAAAGGACGAAGTACAAATTAAATACACGTTTTAACAAGGACTCGATTTTTTTGATATATTTATTTTTTAAGAAATTTATTTAACAACCCGTTTAGCTGGGTATTCTGAACACTTACACTGTACTGACACTTGAAATGAAATTGAACAACGGAACAACCGGATGGTATGTTTTAGCGAATGTTGCAGCGACCAGAGTGATTCTAGTTGAAACAGATCAACGTCTTTTTAAATCAGCATGATTCTTCCCTTCATACATATGTCACTCACTTATACTCACGCACAATCGCACTTATACATTCACACCAAAAGATTTGCAAAACAATTTGCACCATTACAACAAAATATTCACATATATACATATTTATTTTAAAATCATTTTTCAGAGAGATTTTTACCAAAATGAATGTGACAAAAAGTTTTGAGAGATGCCAAAAAGTAATGACAAAGAGTCAATGTAACATAGATTATGATGAATACATGTGCAGTAGGGCCGCAAAGGGAGCAGAGATCGCTGTGTGGTAGGCGCAGGACAATACTACTAATATAATTTATAATACATATATGTATTTTTATATTGTTCTATAATTATATTATTTAATATTAATAATACAAATTGTCAATTGTATTGTTCTCTAAACACGTACAACAATGATTTTGTTTTACAGAAACAACAAAACTATTTGCAAAATTACCAAAGATGGTATGACTTGAAAATATTTTAATATTTGTTGCTACACATTTGTTGCATGACCAACAGTGGGTGCATGTTAAGTGGGAAGATGGGGGTTTCTATCTTTTTCAGTTTTATTCGATCATTTACTTAAACATTTTGTGATTTATTTTGGGCTTGTTATTTTGCTCTGTCTTAACATCGCCTGATCGTATTTTAAACGCTATTAAGTTCTGGATCGATTCCATGTTATTCACTTTGTATTTTTTATTCGAAGATTCGAATATTCGAATATGCGAATAATTGCTATTCGAGTGGAAAATTAAATATTTTCAAAACAACTAAACCGAGTTAATAAGCAATTAGCAAGAAATTTTAGCAAAGTTGCATCAGAATTAAAAAGTGATGAGTCATAATAAGGGAAACCGCAAATATGCAATTGTATATTTTTAGTTGGTCATCCTGAACAGGCGGACATACAATATTTATACAATTTAGAAATTTATAGAAGCGTTGACAAGGATTTGTTAGTGCTTATTTTTGCATATATTTGCCTTTACATTTTGTTGTGCATATTCATTCTAAAGAGCACATTTGCATTATTATTTTTTGGAATCTATAGACCATATTTGACAATTTAAGAGAGTATTTTTTAATTTTATTGGCAATTTTCTATATGTTTACAACCGAAGCAAAACAAATCTATTTAAAATTATGGTCAACAGATTATGACTTATCCCTAATGTATATGTATCAGATGAAAAATCTTGCTGTGTTTTCGTCATAAAAATCTCATTTCCAGTCTTCATTTCTTTAAACAAAAGCAGTTAGATAAGTGGATATTGAAAATAAATTTTTAGAAATTGTAATAACAAGTTCTAATAAAAGACTTGTTTTGTTTTATTCAAAATTTTGTATTCTGATACCGAGATCTTTTTAGAAAGTGAAGTTCCATTTCCCTTTTCATTCAGTTGCTTATTTTTTTTTAAATTATGTTTTTCATTTTGATAAATAAATTGCTGCATAAAAAATACATCAAATTTTCAAACATGCTATTTTTGTTTTTTTAATTAGCATATTTTTTAAATTACTGCATATTTAATGTGCATATTTAATGTGCAGAAAACATTTTATTTATAGCATATTAGCGGTTTCCCTGGTAATATTAATTCAAGTTGAATAACGGCGCGTTTAAGATTTCATTTTCTTCGTCGAGAGCGTTTTCTTCAAATTTTTCTCTGTAACTTTTTTTAATATTTTTGAATCGAAGTTCTGCAATAATTAAACAGAACCTTTCTTATCCCAAACATTTTATTTCGGCAACGCTGAGATGTGCATGGAGTCATCTACGTTTGTCTACTGTAAGGAACGGTTTTCTACTGTAATGAACCCAAAGTAAATATGTTTTATACTGGGAAAAATAGTTAATATTTTCCTCCAAGAGAAATCATATTTACTTTGGGTTCATTACACAAGTTGGAAGAAGGAAATACATTGAATGGTGAATGTTAGTTATCGTAATTGGATCAATGATGAAAAAAAAAATTAAGAAAACCCAATAGTATGTTTGCACGAATTCATGCTTCAATTACAAACAAAATTATATAATTTCCGGACAAATTTTTGAGAGATAATTATCTTAGTTGTATGTAGTTCAGCTTGAAATACCTGAACTACAATAAATTTGCCCTGAATTACGAAAAATTCAATACCCAAAAATTAAATTAAATCAAATAATTTCGTAAAAAATAGAATATTCAATAATAACTGAAGAAAAGATGCAGAAGAAATGCCCGATATGACGAAATACAGGGATACTACGGCAAAGTAAATTTTATTTAAATGTAATTCTGCGAAAGACCGAATAGTGGGCCTGACAGTAAGTATTTTTATCAGCATTGGGAACATGCTATAAGAGGCTGCCTATCTCGTTTTTCGCAAAGCTTTTATATTTTTAACAGTATTAAATACAATCTCATTGATAATTTCCTAATTTCTCACAGAGCGTTGTGAACAAACCGAAACTTGTTTTTGTTTTATAAAGTATATAACATGACTACAAATTAAGTAATGACTAAGAGCGTGGGTTTTTGAGTCCAGTTTTATGGAAGTCATCAACATCATGAATTTTACTTATGTATGTTCATGGTTTTGTTATTGTTAGACCATTTGAGTGACGAAGGCATAGCACTGGTCTCTGTAATTAATACTCGTCTATGCGCCTATGGTCAAGTACATTACAACGCCTTTCTTCGTCAGCATTGTAGCAGACTCGTAGTTAAAACAAAAAATTTATGTTACTCAAAGAAATTTTTTCATATTTTGTTAAATATAAAGAAATGGCTTAGAGGAATACAATTTGGGTCAAATGAATATATCGTATGATATATTTCTTAATGCAGGTCTTAAACACGTTAGCGAAACACTGAATGAAGTGAATCAATGTTTTCAATAATGTATTTTTAAACATAATAAGCTGTATTATTCATACCCAAAAAAGGTGCCATTCTATTATAATTCTTACCTGTTAAAATACAAAAATTCTACAAATTTTTTACCAAATTTGCTGTTAAAAATTCATGTGATTTCTTGCCAAAAAAATTTAAAATAAATTTCTTTTAAAATTTGTAAAGAAACATTAGATAATAACCGATGATACATTCATATGTTGTATATAAATATGTATGTGCTTATTACTAAGTTTATGTGTATGAGCGCTGCTAGCATTCAGATAAAGCAAATAATTAATATAATTGCAAGTATTATATTCTTTGTTATATATATAAAATTGCTCTTCTTTAGTTTTTTTGCTTCTGCCGTAGACATAGACACAATAGACAATAGATGTGAGACTAAAAATAAAGTTTTATTTTTTTTTATTTGAATTCTATTATTTCCTCGCAAACATCGACATCATTAAGACAAATAAAAATAATTATTTAAAGATTATTTTTCGGAAGATAAAACAACATTTGATATACTAAATTGTGATGGTTTATTCATTATTATAGTTTGGTTTGTTTCTACGAAATCATAAGTATGCACATACAAATATAGATTAAGATCAGAATTTTTCGTTTGCGAACAGTTTGCATAAAAGGAATAATTGCTAATTATATATTTATTTTCTACTTGGCACTAGGGACATCCAGATGTTTTAAATTACATTTGTTTTCTCAATTTCGTGGATAAGAAATTCGTGGAGTATAATTAGACAGGAGAAAAATCAAATACATATTTTGTTCTGTTTGTTTTTTGTATCTTCCATTGGGTCTTTCGTTATTACTGTTCGCTGGTGCTACTTTGGAATACGACTCTGATTATACTTTTAAAATAAACAACTCTGTTCTAATACTGCAAATCGCAACTCTGATTGCAGATGTCAAAAGGGGATATACAACATTTTTGAATTCAACAGCTCGAATGAAATTCGCAAAAGAACATTAAAGAAAACGAGTCACGGTCAGTCAAGCAAGCTCCGTTAAAAGTAACTATTTTATAAGAAAAAATAATTTGATTAACAAACCATAAATCGTTTCATTAAATAAATTTACGGCGGATTACTTTTATAGACGATTGCCTTATAACAATTACCTTGAAATGGAAGTTTTCCATTGTGATACTTTTATTTTCAATGTGGAAGTAATTCAAATTATATGTGCAATATTTTTAACTAAAATGTTCCCTATTGAAAGGAATTGTTTGGCTTGAGCTCAAAACAATTTCTTTTTAAAGCTAAGAAATTTGTTGACAAATTCATAATTTTATTCAGAAAGTAATATTGGAATAATTTATTCATCAGACTAGCAGAACGGATCATTGCTAAGTTCGAGGTCGCTACACCATCTCATCAGCGTTTTCTATTCGATTTTACCAGTTTTGACGGTGGATACTAGTGACTAGGAATACCAACTATTTAAGCGTATTATTTAACAAATAAGAAAATGAAAATTGCACTATTCAATTAAATCAATTTCTGCTGGTACGAAATTCCTATCTCTAATGATTAATTATTTTATATATTATTACTTTTCCGATTTACCAGTTCAACTTATTACGCACAAACATTAATCAAAATATTTTCTCAAAAACCCATAATGATTTCGAAATCTCGATGAAAAAGATTTCCCAAATATTTTGTGGGGTCTTATTTACACATTTATTTATCTTCTGGAGTAAAGAAAGCGAATTTAAGTGGCTTTAATGAAATCTCTTTGACTGTATATTTTGCAAAACTAAGTACACAATATACATGTGTTTTTAATTCAACAATAAAAACAATATTTTTTATATCATACCAAAAAAAAAAAATGCAGATGAACTTGTTGCACATTGTGCCAAAAATGATGAGAATGATCATCGCATTGCGTTATGACGACTGCGGCCAGCACAAATGATCATCATTTTCATTTTAAACTCAGAAAAAAAAAATGCTCCAATGATTTGACAAGTGTCTGAGTAGCTATTTATAAATCCTTAAAGAATGTATTTTGCCTCCCTAGTGCAGCGATGTCTTGAGAAAATCACACAACAATTTTTATTTGACAATGCGTTTCGCAATTTTTTTCGTTTTTAAAAACTACTAGAGACTTTATTCTTTTTTTATTTTCTTCTTCATTAATTTTACAAAAAATTTGTATGTAATTTTTATTTGAGAATAATTTTCTTTTTTTCATAATAAATAGTTTAAAAGGCTTTTAAATTTGTAGATCATAAATTATTTTAGATGTCATATTTAAAATACTAATTTGTCTGTAAGATTTTTAAGAGTCATACAGTTTCTTACTACGTGCAGTATTTTACTGCAAGTCCTTTAAGAAAAGTTTTCATAAAATTAAATGATAAAAATTTAGCTATTGATGTTTTTAGTTAGTTTTTACTGGAGTATTTCATGCCATCATGATTTTGATATTATCAATATGAACCAAAGATAAAAGCACAATAATGATTATTTCTTCATAATAACTTTTTTTTTTGCAAAATTTTTACATATTCAGTTATTTCCCTTCCCTGATAACACCATGCGGCAAAAAACTTTTATTTCTATTCGACATAAACTATTCAATATACCTATTAATCTGCGAACTAAATGCAGTTAAATTGTCTACTAGGTATCGCATTGCCTCATCTTTTGTGCTCTTTATAGATCTTTCCAGTTTTCAAAGATAAAAAATTTAAAATAAGATTTACTGCCTGTTTTTGGAAAATGAAAACAAAATTGACCTACAAATGCCGCTCCGCTCTGCTGTATTCCTCTACTTTTAAAAATCATTTGATTTATAACGAGCTTAAGCCTGACTTAACAACTTTTAATGAGGGACTACATTTATTTTTACTATCAAAAGAGTGGGTGTGAGCAAAGTATATATATGTATATACAAGTACGCTTGGTTCTACAACAACAAAAATAATAGGCATTTTGTTTTTGTTGTTTTTAGCCTGATTGTCGAAAACAGCAGACAGAAACTTAAAGAAGTAATAGGTCTGTCAGTTTACTTGAAATTATCAAGAATGTATAACAATTGTTATTAGAAAGTGTTTGTTTATTAATTCCAGAAGTTTTCAAGGAGAGAGATCGTCAAAAAAAGCAAAAAATTTAGATACAAAAAATATTTTGCGAAATTGTAAGTTTTTAAAACTATAAAATGAGTTTATGCGAAACAAAATAAATTTTTGTGTAATTAATGATCAACATTAATCAATAAAATAAGATGTCTATAGCAATAGAATTAAAGATATAGTATATGAGGATCAGAAGATGCAAAGGCTTGTGTTTTCTGTAAACTAATTTATTTTCGATTTAAATATCAATAATTTTTCAAAAATCAACTGATAGTTTTAGTATTATATATATTATGAGTACCCAGGTACACTCCAAAATCGAGGTTTTCTCCTTACTTTACGCTACGTATGGTAAAGTGTTCATTTATTATAATATTTTTGAGAACAACTTTATAAAATTTCATTTTAGTCTCTCGTTGATATTTTCTGATGGAACAAAGCTATTAAATAATTTTCATAAACAAATCAAAACAAAATAAATTAATAATTATATATAAAATTGCATAACATTGATGGCATGTATGTGTACATGCAACGCATGTGTCCACATAATCCAAAAGGATCAGCAGTGTTCCAGAAATATCCCAAATATATGCAAGAAACATGGTTCACTTATTTTTACAATTTCCTTGGGCTGGGCTATGTTCAGGTTTGCATGGTAGCAAGCCAAAAAATAATTCACGTAATTGACACATCGTTCACAAACAAGTAGTTAGTTTGTTTTTTTTTAAATTTTCGCAGGAACAAACAAAATTATTTAAATTATTTATTTTTCTTTCCGTTTTATTATTTTCTTAATTCTTGAAAACTCTGATTTGAAAATTGAAATAAACATTAATAGGTAAACAAAGTTTGACAATGCAGCGGAAATAAATTTCGAATCAGCTGCCGAATTGCGTGTACTTGAATAAATATACTATGGGTGTGAGTATCGATTATTAATGAACTTTGACGTTTAATTAACTTAGATTATGTTGAGAATCTGGTAGGCGTGGTTGAATATTTCTCCTCTAAAAACAAATAAAAAAATGCTTTTTTCTATTGCGCTGCTAATGAATTTTTTTAAAAATTGTACAACTTCTACCAAAACCCTTAAATGAAATCAGCGCTTGCCATCTGTTCATTAGGGCCGTGTTGAAAATATGCAGTCTGATCGCTTAACTGATATAAGAGCATGATCTGCTTTTAGATAGTCTCAGGCCTACTTTAGTAGCCCATTGGTATGTGCCAAGGAAAAAAGTGATCACTGGGCTCAGTTTATTTTTGCTTGCAATCGGGAGGGCTTATACTTGCATTTGGTTTTATTAAGAGGTCTCGCTATAGATCATAAAAATTATTGTTAATCTATAGTTAATACTTTAGTGTTCCAGCAGAGTAGTTTATGGAATATTTTGCTTTCATGCAATGGAAATGAGAAACAATTTAGATTAGTTTTTTCAGAGTTCTAGAAATTTAGCTTAAATAGATACTGAAAGCACACATGATCATTTATGCACTTTCCGTAATTCTATTTACTACTGAGTTTTATTAAAACTGAATTATTTGTATGAAATTTCGCCGATAATTTTACCACGCACCGGTGATTTTTATTTGTTTAAGTCAAGTCCCATTAACGACCACTTGAAATTGGCTTGATACATTTTTTGTCTATTTCAGCTGATTTTTTTTTAGTCCACCCATCTCATTTGTTAATCTCTCATACATTTGTAGTGGAATAAACATACAAATATGTACATATGTATATTGCCTTAAATGGCCAAACTGTTCTGCTTTATAAATGTCTGTCTGTCTGATGATTCTTCTGTATACATACATGCATAGAATTATATGAATTTGTTGGCGTGTGTTTATAAAACTTGCATTTGTATGATTGTGTGCGTAGAGCTGCTGATGCATTTTAAATTAGCATACACTTACAAACACATACATACATATTTACATTTACGTTTGTGCATTTGTCCGTCTGTAGTTCTGCTGCATTTTTTTATTTATTTTTTTTTTTGGTGAATATTTTGTTTTTTAGTTTTATTAGGTTCTTTTTTGTAAATTTTTATTTTTATTTTTTTTCACTCTGCATGCGAATGTTTGTGTGTGTGAATGATTTTGTGTTGACCATCCCTTCCTCTAGATTTTTTTTCGTAAATTCTCCAAAAATACTCAACAGAGGGCGGAGTTTTGCCAGTTTTATTTTACATATCATACAAACGTGTTCATATGCGTATGTGTTTGCAACACAATCCTGCTTTCTACGCACACAAATGCACGCACTCAGCAATGCACACATAAATACATTATATTTTTGTTGTTATTCTACTTCCTGTCTCTTCATTTTTCCGACCATTTATTCTACATTCAAATATTGCACATTTTATAAAAAAAATGAAAAAAGAGGATAAATAAAAAATATCTTGCTTTGTTTTATTTTTTAGCTTTTTTATGTGTTAAAAATTTTTATTTTTACTTTTTGGTGAATAAAAAAAATTGCTATCCCTTCTCCTCCAAATATAGATTTGCATTCATTTTTCTAGGGAGAAAAAGGTGTTCAGATGTGAAATGCATTTACAAATGCTTGTGTCCACGTATAAGCCCACTACATTTTCGCCTGCACTCACATTTATGTCTGTTGCGGCCAAAAGGCAAATAAATGTTGTTGCTATTTTCATTCACATACCACCAGATGACTGACCACTGCTAGTTCGCTTTTGGCTCTTTCTTCTCATGGTGTGAGCACTGTGCTCGCATCGTATGTTTGTGTGCAGTGAATGGGAAAAAATTATAAAAAATGGAAAAAATCTAAATGAGTTTTTATAATTTTTTATGTATTTTTTGTTCAAATTAAAATAAAAATCCTTAATGTTTGGAGAGTGTAAAGCAGTGTGTTGGGAAAATGAAACAGCCTCCAATTGTACCACTTGAGTGTGTTGGCGAAAAATAAATTACATAAAATTAATGCGATGATAAGTTGTTTTGTTTTAAAGTGTGTAGGAATTATATGAAGCAGGAGAGGTTTATCGGAAAATGGTTCAATTGGTTTTAGATATCAGGCGGCAATAAAAATAAACATTTTTCTAGACTACCACAAGTTGAGACTTTTTTGCATAAATGTTTATTAAAATACTTTAATAATGGATTGTAGAATTTGAAATTACTCAAAATTATAGCTGCCATAAACGTACTGAAGAGTTCCTTAAAACTTTCGTTTGAGTTTTTTAGTTTTTTTTTTAATATTTTTCACTCTGACTACATTAATATCAAATATTTATACAACCCATCCATATAATTTTGTTTGAGTGCATATATATTTTTTTCTAAAAACTTAAATATTTTAATTTACAATTGCTGTTTCCATTGCTTTTAGCTCTCTTTAGCAACAGACCTTCTAATTCAATATTATTGATGTGAAATATTTGTACGTTATCCTGCTAGAAAAAAAGACGTATGACAAATATTTGTTTATACAAAAAATGTAAATAAAAATTTCTCATACGCCCAAGTAGCCCAATTATATTAAAATCCTCCTAAACTGCGTTTGATGTCAAACGCTACTGTACTTTTTTTATAAAACAATATTTTTTTAATAATGCCATAACAACAAAGTCAAATATAATATATATATTTTTTAAAAACAAACTACACACATACATATAGTCGCTTACATATATACATATTGATAAATACAACGACAACAATAACAAAGAATTGGCCATAAATACACCTTTTTGTTGTAAACTTTTGCGCCATACCACACTTGCATGCAGCACACACCAAAAATAAAAAAGAAAATAACGATATACGCACACATGCATACGTATATGTGTGGCTATGTGCACATACATTTACACACATACACATGCATACATACATACTTACTCATTTGTGAGAGAGTGCATGGCTGTTTAATCACAATCGTAGAACAAGTATTTGGAGTTTAGGATATGAACGAGTTTATTTATTATATCCTTGTTGATGTGTGTGTGCTCAGTTTTATTTTTGTTCCATTTTTATTTTTCTACAAAACAACACACACAGCACGCACTAACACTTGCATAAAATATTAAAAACTTGCATATTTAAAAATGCAGCCAAACCTGCACTTATTCTACTACATATATTTATATATTTATTATTTTTTTAGCACAGTGGGATCTTGCATAAGATTGGGTAGATTGTGAACATAATTGTAATAAATTTCTCTAAGCTACTGATCAGATTACAAAATCTTGTGATAGGAGAAATCTTGTAATAGCAGAAATCATAGAGGAGAACGTAACCTTTTATAAAATAACGTGTTAAGGCATACTAAAATTTGTGGTCAAATATAGATCAATGTAATTTTTTTTTTGGTAAAGCTAATGGGAAGATTAGGATAACACCGCCTTATAGCATGTACGCAGGTTAACACGAGTATGAATCACTTGCTTCGCTCTCTGAATCATGATTGAGAACCTTGGTGTTCAAACGATTGTTTTTGTTTCCTTCAATACGTGAACGCAAATTTTTGACTCTTCAAAGAATTGAAGCTTTGAAGAAATCTTTCTACATTTTACAATATGTTTCACTATTTCTTTTTTTATTTTTATTTAAATATTAAAGTTTTAAACTGAGCCAAGAGGGTGCGCTCTCAACATTTTGTATGACGTAACTAGATGGTTCAACCATGGTTTGCGCGCAGACCATGAACATGACCGTCTGAAAATGGTATTAAATCTTATATGCTGAAAGCTCTTTTAGGTTTGAATTTTGAAATTTTTTTTGTCGGTCTTGGCTTTTTTTATAATTTGTTCTTACTGTCAGCAAGTTCCAACATAAATTTACTGTATTTCATTTCATCATAAAAAATACAAAAAAAAATCGAGATTTTTTAAGTGGTTAAATTTTGACGTACATAAAAAAGTTTAAGGTCTTTCAAAAACTTTGTGAAACAAATAAGTTTTTATACGTTTTTAAGGAGGAAAACAGAACTATTACGGAGGAAAAAGTAAATTAATTCATACGTGAAAAGTTAATAAATGTTACGTCCAAAATTTTATGATAATACTGGATTTTCATAATTTATGTGTCTAAAAGAAGTCACTCTTGGCCTTGCAAATTTGTTCACAAATTATAATGCAATAAATGACTCATTAAAAATCGTTTGATGTAACTCTGTTTACTGAATCCAAGAAAAAACTAAGGCAGCGAAGAAGATTTTTATGAAAACAGGCAAATATCTAGAAGTATTTACAAAAAAATATTATAAAATTATATTTACTAGTGTATCCAGCGGTCGACGGCAAATCGCTCGCATTCTAGTAATCAAATATTAAGCATTTATATAAATATATACGATAAAGTACAAAAACAAAAACATTCTAAATGAACGACTTAAAACTCTCTTACTTATTTTTCTCTTATTACAAAATACATACATATAGAAAAAACTCTGTCTCAGTTCTATACAAATCAAATTGGAAATACACATGCATGCTTTATTTATTTTACAATTTCCCTGCAGGAAATGTCAATAGTGCAGTACACTGCGTCAATACTGACTAGGGAGTTCTTGTAGGACCATATGGAGAAAATTGAAGATTGTAAGATTGTACTGACTTACTATTGACGATATCACTACACTGTGGGAAACGTCCGTAATAAAACTGTACTGATTCACTTTAGGCGCTGTCACCACCCGCAGGAAATGTCAATATTAAAATTACACTGACGATGTCTCCAATATAATTTTAATATAGTTGAAACAGGTACATGTATTTATTTAAAATAATATTTAAAAGTAAAATAAAGTATAAAATATTTTACAGTCTTGTTTGAGGTATACTTTTCTTATTGTTAATAACACAAAAGGATTCGTTTCGTTTTAAATTAATGATTTGTTTTAAACAATCAAACTTTTTCTTAAAAACAAAAGAAAAAAAAACGAATTATTGACACCATAATTGTTGACATAAATATTGACATGGATACACTTAACCTTATGCTTCCTTCAGGGTTGAAGCTGATACATGCATGTGTAATAGTAAGTTTGCATGTGTTATTAGCAACTTCAAATGGTTATAGCTCCCAAAATACTAAACCGCTTTAAATAAAATAAAGATTGTGCATCTACGTAAAATCCCCGTTAAGAACTTATTAATCTTTCCAAAATGGGGTCAGTATTATGGTTCTAAAAAGATCTCAAAAAACATATTTGCCTATTAATAATATAGATTATTCATATTTATAAGTTATTTTTTTATACTATTTAAGTTGAAGATGAAAGAAGTTGTTTGACTCGAGCTTACAATATTTTTTGTTATAAAGAATTCTTGATAAACTTAATTAATTTTTTTTAAGAAATAAGCGAAATTGATTTTACTTGTAAAAATAAATAGAATAAATTTTAGTTCTAAAAATTAATATAAGAATTTTTTTTGCGCTATCAAAATTTTTCTCCAAGCTTAACGTCAACAATAAGTAAATAAAAACATTATATTGAAATGAATTTTTGGCTTGAGTTCAAATCTGAGTTTACCCATTTCTTCTTAATTTTAAGAAAATGTTTTTTGGATAAATTCGTTATTTTTTTAAGAGAGTTCTTTTTTTGAAACAATTTATTCATCAGACTAGCAGAACGGATCAGTACTGATTTCGATTGATTGATTGCTTTCTTAATGGAAAGCTTCTTCAGGGATATAAATAAAAATTGATAAAAACAATTGCTTAGTGTTTTGGAAAAAACTATAAAAAACTTATTCTAAAATGTTTTGAATAACAAAAATCGTCAAAATTGGAAATGAATTTTACAAAAATACAAAATTAATTAAATCTATTACAATGTCATAAAAATTATTCAATTTCCTGTTCTGTTTTTATAAATTAAATATCTATAGATTTGATAGATAATATATATCGGTATACATTTTAAAGTTAACTTGTAACATTTCTTGCATGCAACAACGTTTGTAGTTAGTTTCTGTGGTTCAAGCTGTTGTATTTTCAAAATCTGCTGTATGGTGAAACATTGCAAAATTCGATGTCAATGAACTGCATTGCATTCTGAGATGATCTGTTTTTATATTTCTGATCGGATCTTTGTCCGTGTAATCTAGTTTTTAGTTTATTTTTGGTAGTACCTATAACTGCTTTATTACACTTTCCATTATTATTTCCCTTACACGGTCTTCTGTAAACTTCATTAGATCTGTTTAATATTTCCGTCTTATCCTTCATTTTACTAAATAAACTTTCAAATGTTTAATAAGAGCTATCATATAATTATTGAAATTATAGATTCTGGAATTCTCCAATCTTACAGAAATTATTAGAAATTTTAGGTTCATTCCCAGTGGTCGTACTATTTATCATCTGTCTTTTGTGTTGTCTAATCAATTTATTAGTGAGTTGATAAGGGAAGTTATTATCCTCTAATATATTTGTAATTCTCCCTCCATTCTACCTATGAAATTCAATATCAAAAATATTCAGTAAGTTATATCCAAAATGATTGTTTTTGGGAATAATCTGAGAGATATGCAAATGTATATTTTTCATGCAAAAAGCATAAAAAAATTGCCCTGATAATAACTCTCTTAGGATGTTAATTATTCTCCCCGAAGATGTAGGTTTCTGGTACCAATCTACTAAAAAGTTATTACCCTTTCTTATTATTAAAGTATTCAAATATGGTAGTTTATAGTCACATTCCCTTTCAATTGTATATTGAATGTCTGTATGAAAAGAATTAAACATAGTTTTCTAAATCATCCACATGTTTTGTTGTAGTCTTTGGCTTACAAGCTAATCGCCTAATGTATGTATCAAGAAGTTTCCCCATTATAATGTCAGCTACAACTGGTGAAGCAGGAGATCCCATAGGAAGACCTTTTCGTAAAAATTAGCTTACTCGTATTTTAATTTCTTATATAATTCTTTTGAGTAGTGTACCAAACTCCAGATCAATAATGACCCGTTCTTATATTTAGATGATTAAAATATTCCATATTACTTTCTTAAAAAAAAAGTAATTGGTGAATTCATAATACGAAACATATGCTTATGTTTTGTAATTTTTGAAATTTTCGTTAGATCTTTGCAAGTTGTTTGAAACTCTACAAAACTATGGTTTAAGGGGTTTTCATAGTTTAGGATAAGCACCAACGAAATGCTTTAGCTCAACCGTTAACAAACAAAACTCTTTATTTGTCGAACAAATTGGTTGTTAGTAGTTTTTATTATTTTGGCTAAAGCTTGTAACATTTTTAGTCCGAAAGAATTGGGCATGAGACAATATTCCAAAGAAACAAGGGAAAATTTAACATTAATTAATTTCAACTTACACGGCAGAACAGAAACAACTTTTTTTTCGTGAGACGCTACACTCCCATCATCAGCGTTCATGTGTGTTTCCATGTATCTTACACTGTTTAGGTGGCTCGGTTGAATGTGATTTCAAATTTGTATTTATACAAATTAAGATTCGAAAAAGGATACGAGAGTTATTTCTATTATGGAAGGTATTATTAGTTGTTTTTATAGCAAACGCAACTTCACGACTATCAATATTAAAATTTTACCATCACTAATTAACGTTAAATTAACCCATTGTTACACTTTGGTTTATCTCACGTACCATTTTCCTTCTAATTTTTTGTTATTACTTTAGACAAACTTTTTTGGTTTGATTAATACTGAAGTATTTTTGTTCTATAATTATTTAGTTTTTCTCAAAGTCCAATTTGTTATTGTTCAATGAAGCGGGCTCTGCGATATTCTTAGTTTAATCGAGTCTGATCCCAATCGATTTGGCTCCACTGTTTTCTCTTGTATTGAATATTCATGTATTTTCAGCAAATATTGTTTTTATTATGCTTTCGCCCGTCCTGTGATATTTTGGTTCATTTTTGTGCGTAAATATATTTCATGTGTGCGTTTGAGTGTGTGTGTGTGTGAGTCTGCACTTTTTTCGACTTTTTTATTCCATCAGTGCTGTTATTTTGTAATGTCATTTCACTCTCTCCACTTTGTCTGCGTTTCATTATGATGTTTTAGTTTTATTTTTTGATTACACGTTTTTTTTTTGTTTTGTATTTTTTGGTTTTGTTTTGATTCCTTTTTTTTTTGTTATTGCATATGTATTTATGTATGCACGTGAGTGTGTGTGCGTGTGTGTGTGTGTTGCACAAAAAAAAGTGTTACAAATAAACTAAAAAAGTAAACCATGCAGTTCGCCGCAGCAGATAAAATTGCATTGAACTGAATTTGCTGGCAGCAATTGCAATTGAGAGAAATGCATTTTGGCTGAGCTGTTGCATGCCTTTTGTGCAATGCATTTTGATGCACATGTTAGTGTTCAACATTTTATTTTTTTACTAACTGTGGTGTGTATTTCCAACAAATGCTAGGAGGTATGGTGAGGTTTCTGTTGGGTGTAAGTGTATGAGTTGAAATGCATGTGTTTTGCGTAGTTTTGTAGGCCTGCTGCGTAAGTTATATGTGCATGTGTGCATGTTTTAAGTTTTTGACTGCAACTGATGATGTTGTTAATGTTTTGCTAACGTATTTAATGAAAAAAAAAATCGAAAAGAATAAAAACAAAACAAAACAACAAGCCAAATGATGGCTGAATTTTTATTGGCTGATTGAAAATAAAAATATTCTTAGTTGCGTTGTTTTTTTTATTATTAATTTTTGTGCAGTTTTTTTTTATTTTCTGCTTATTTGGTTGTTGTCGTTTTTCGGTGTTTTGAATGTCTTTTTTTATTGTTTTTTTTTTAGTTTTAATTTGTCAGTTGCGTTAGTTGCATTTTTATTTTACATGCGTGTGTTTATGTTAATATATGCATGCATAAGTATGTATGTATGCATTTCTTTCGGCATTTAGTGTTCTGTAGCGAGCAAGCTACACGATTTTTGAATAGGAGTTAATTTTTAAATTAATGTTTAATATCATATTATTTATTTAAATCTTTTATAAGGGTTAATGAAACTCATGAGCCTGTAGTAGTGGCGCAATGTTTGGCATCTTTTGGTATTCGTACTCGTATTCGCCAAATTCAAGGGAATATTTCCCGAATATTAGCATTCCGAATACATATTTTGTTCTTTTAAGAATGCTTCCTATTCTCAAAAAAATAAAAATTTTACATATCAAAATATAATATTTTGTAGCAAAATGGCTGTGCTTAATAACAAAAAAAGAAGGCTCTGTAGAATTTCGTAAGGATATTTTCTTCTGGTCCTCTGAACAAAAAAAGAAATAAATAAATGTGCTTTTAAAAATAGATCCTACACAAAAATAAGCTTTAAAAAATAGATCCTTCCACGTCCTGGAAGTATTTCACATAAAATCTTTGAAAAATTCTTTGTTGTAGCTTTAAGTGACCTTTATGAGATCCCAAGATTTTTCAGTTTGTAAGCGAGCAATAAGCATTTAACCCTAGATTTCAAATTTAATATTCGTATTTGTGTTCGTAGCCGTGAACATTAGCGCAGCTATTTCTATTCGCCTTCGTACTCATAAATACCTTTAAATTGTTAAGCACTACATCACTATTCTTTAGTTTTTGTAATCGAATTGATGGGGTTCTAAGCTATTCCAATTAATCTGAACATTGCATACAATATTATGTTTATGTTAAGCTCTTAAAATTTTAACAAAAACATTAATACCTGCTAATCGCCATTTCACGGAAATGTGATATCTTTACTAAATTGTGAATTTTATAAAAAATTTTATAAATTTTCGATACAAGTTATTATAAAGTTATAACGAACTCTGCGGAACAGGGCGGTATTTTTCGTTATAAACGTTTAGAAGCTGGTATCAAAAATAGAACACTTTTATTTCTTAGTATCCTGTATGCAGCTCTTATGCTGGCTACACACATTGCAACGTGTTTATGCAACCACGCTTGTTTTATTGTAGTGTAATGCGAAATGAAACAATTTGTTTACTATTTGCTTTTATTTTATTTTACCGAGCAACGAATAATGTTGCTCAAGGTATGTTGTTTTATAATTTTTCTTATTTAGGAAAAACCTTCTTCTTATAAACAAGTTTTGAGAAGAAAAATGAACCGCCTAATTCTATAGCTTTAGATATACATACTTATAAACTTATAATTAGGTACTTATATTAACTTAAAATTAGTTTAGCGGGAAACCAAAATAAATGTATTTCCCACCGATGAAATGTGAGGCGAAGAATAATCACACCAACATGAAGTGTATTTAAAGTGCTGCGGCGGCAACAAAGTTAAACATAGTTCGTGTGTGTGTGAACGTCACTCATTGACCGCTTATGTAGCATTCACATGACCAAACGCACCTTTCAAATGCAAGGGCAAGAGGTATCAGATGATGTTTGTTGTCCATGTGAGTTTTTAGTGATATTTGATATTCATTTGTTTATTTGTATTCATGCACCTTAAAGAATGAATTCATGCTATGTGATTAAGAATGCAATCATGCTACAGTAGGTTGCATAGTGTGTAGTCGTGTTTATTTTTTTACTAGTTTAGTTCATTGAAAAGCAGCAATGTTTGTTTTTTTTCTCAACCACGGAAAAAATAAATGAGATTTGTAGTTTTGTGTTTTGTTATGTCTAATAGTTTAAGAAAAGTTTTTCGTCTATTCACATATAACTTCTGTAATCCTTTGGCTCATTTTCTTTTAACTTTTTCAACAGTCTTTCATTTGAAAACCTTCTTTTTTAAACACCATTTTTTTACCATCATTTTTTTTTTCTTTGGTTGTACCTTTTATTCCTCCTCTTCATAAAACAATTCATCAATAATAATAATTGCCGCTGTTTCACTTAACTCACGGCTCATTTTTTCAACTACGCGATGTTCAGTGCGAATACAAAATACAGAAATGATGTTGCGTTCATGGTTTCATTCTTGGTCGCAGTGTGTGAAACATGAATGACAAACGTGTTGCATAAACACGTTGCAAGGTGTGTAGCCAGCAGTTTGTTAACAATAAACGGTTGAGACTATAAATAATTCTAATTACCTTGTTCTAGAATGTGTCGAATATTTTCTTTTGCATTACCCACGTTTTTTATAGAAGCTTTAGTCTACGAGTTCGGAGAGCTGAACACTCAACTTTGGAATTTTTCCAGAGACAGGGAAATGGAATGCTTCGCTTGTTTGAGGCCGGGCATTCAGTCTTCTTATCAGCTTCACGTTTTTGCTTTGAAAGCAGGTTGAGCTGCCCTGCCTGACTTACCGTCAACTTTATTATTTCTTTCCGAAATGTTCTTTATAAGCAGGTATTTGGTGTAATTGTAAAGCGAACTAAGTTTTTCCCTTATCATTTATCGCGTAGTGCGTGCACGTTTTGATATATTATGTTGATATGTGGCCTGGTCATTGATGTCGTTTTTGAGGCGACTATTTTATTTAATTTTTTTTTGCAGCATGGGGTGGGTCTTAGTTTTTTATTTTTGCAAATTTTTTGGTTGTTTTGTAGTTTTTTCAGCATTTTTTTTACATGTTGCATTTTTATTTTATTTTAAATAAGTATGTGTGTATAATTTTTTTGTGTACTTATATAATGATAAAAAATGTACAGACGCCATATTTTATTGTCAGTCAGTGTTGTTGCATGCCGCAGCAGTTGTTGGAATATTATTATAATTTTGTTGTTTGTCTTTGGGTTTTGTTAAGTTTTTGTTTTTTATAAATATTTTTTTTTACTTTTTATGTAAATTTTGCGATTTTTTTTACTATTTTTCCAAAAAAGGCCTACACCTACTTTTTTTGGGCTGCTTACCGAAAAATAATAAAAAGGAAATTCGAGCCTCTGCTCTCAGACTCTCATTTGTTGGTCTGCTCGGCGTTAAACTCAATTGCAAAAAAATATTGGTTGGAGGGTGCAGCGTGGCGTATGTAGAGTGCTATGGTGGCATTGGGGGTGGTTTTTTTTAAATGTTTAAGTGGGTCGTTTGTTATTTAGCATCAGTTTAACAATTTTAACAATAAACCAATCTATGCATGTGTGTGCATGCATGCATGTGTTATGAGTGCGTGCCTGGACTTGTATCTCACTCTTGTTAATATTTTGTTTGGTGTTCTTTTTTGGCTTTTTATTACAGATATTCTTTTGCTGTGCAAGTCTTTATACTTTTTTTTAAATATTTTTTATTGGCGATGTTTTGGTTAGCATCGGACAATTGACAATTGCATGGCGCGTAATATTTTATAATCGTCATTTTTGCACGCAGTAACCTGTGTTTGTAGGTGCTTTAAAGTTTTCCATATTCGTGCTCTTTTTTTTTGTTCTTGTTGTGTTTTGTGGCATTGTGTTTGTTGAATTTGAACATTTTACATTTGACAAGCTAAAAGAACTAACTACTTACTCATGTTAATGGGATTTTTTAATTTTGCTGCTAAAATGGGCAATTCGTTGTTTTTTTTAATTAAGTTTTATTTTTTGGTTGCATGTATTTTTTGCTGCACGCCATGATTGCATTCAAAGTAAACTTTTTTCGTTAATGATTTGCTATTGATTATGCATATGTGCTTATGTGTGAACGTTTTTGTGTGTGTGTGTGTGTGCGTGTTGGTGTGACAGAGTTTGTCTGTATGTTTTTAAAAGTGTTTTTGTGTAATTGCAAATTTTTTCTCTCTTTTTAGCTTCTTTTGATGAGGCCTACGATAATGTTTATCGACGAGGTTATTTACTTGAAAAGGCATTTTTAGTTAAGCTTAAATGTTGAATAAATATCTAAATGATTTTGGTTAAGATACGAGTATGTATAATGTAAAAAAAACTACGAATGGCTGCAAAATATAATCTCGCTTTACATGAGAATAAATAAAGGCGATTGAAAAAACGCTTTAATGTGTATAATGTCAGCATCAATTTTATAAAGAGTTTTATTTGAAAGAAATAAAGGAAGATGTATTTAAGCTTAATCGGAATCTTGTGGGACTGTTATAAACCACTAACGTTAACAGTAATTTTATTCAGTGTGATTATTTTTCAAACTAAATTGGTTGTTAAACCAAAGTGATTATTGTTAGGCTAAAGCTCGTAGCTATTTTAAGCACGAGAAATTAGATATGAGACGATATTCCAAAGGAACAGCGGTAAAATTAATATCAATTACTTTAAACTTATGTGGCTTATTGCCTCATATCTAATACTTTATTGACCAAAAACTTTACGAACTTTAGCCTATTGATAATTCTTTTTGATTTAAGAATTGTCTGCATGTACAAAAGACCAACAAAAAATTTTTTCAACGTCAAAATCAATTTCGTATGAAATTCCCATCTCTGAAGATTAACTATCCCATATATTTCATACTCTCTCGCTTTTTCCAGAGCCATTGGCTGCTGAGATCAAGCTGTTTTTCATTTTTGTTTACTTTGTTTTTATCTTTGTTGAATTTGAATTTCAACCAACTGTGACAACGTAAGCATGGAGTTTGACGGGTTCCGTCATTTTCAATAATTAATGTGTGTACGTAATTAGTTGAAGTTTTTGGGGTTTATAATGAAAGGAATTATTTGGCTTGAGTTTAAATCTGAGTTTACCGATTTCGAATATGTCAAGAACAGATTTTCCCGTGTTTTATTGTAAATGTATGTACTATGTGTTAAAGCATTAAAAAATTCCAAGCCCAAGGCAGTTGCTGGATAAATTATATTCAACGTGCATACAATTTTTTTTTCTAATAAAACTTTCCAATCGAAACGCGGAGTTTCATACATTAAGTATTTCAATAAAAACCAAACGGATGCGATTATTATGAATTACATGCATTAAATTTTGCTCCAATAATGTCTACTGATGTCGAACGTGTCATGTATTTCTTTTTGAAAATATAGAAAACACATACATGATTGTAGTGAGAAATAAAAATTTTATAATTAATGTTTGTAAGTAATTAATTAGTCGAACTTATATATATTGTATATATGTACATTGAAACGAATAGTTTGGCTCAAGTTCAAATCCGAAATTTATAATATAAAATTGATTTAAATTTGTACCACTTTTAATGCTTTTTGGTGCCATTTTGCGTACTTTTATTTGTGTAAAATTTTTGTGAAATTTAAAATTTGCTGTCGTTATATCTTTTGTACAAATCAAAAACATGATATTTCATCACTGCAATAAAAATGTCTAGCTACGCTAGTGGTTTCCTCCATATCCATTAAAATGAGCTTATACCATCTAGGATTTAATATAGCGAAATTGCCATGGGCTAAGAAGATCTTTACTACCTAAATATTTCATTTCATATCAGCCTGAAATATTTTAAAATAAAGTCAATTCTTTATGGTTTAGTTTTTTTTTCGTTTGCCCTAAATTACCATCTGTTTCAATTGTAATAAAACTTATTCATATTTCGCTATAAAATTACTTTCCTGCTCAGTTTTATTACCAAAATAGGTAATACTTTCCAATCAAAATCTCATATACAGTTAAAATAATCTTTCACTTTACGTTTTATATCTATTTCATAATACGAGTATATATTTCTTTTTTTGTTTTCTTAAACTTTATACCTCTTGCAAAATGTATTTTTTATTTCATTTTGTTTAGTGCTAATTTCTGTTTTACTTTATTTTATGAATTTTAGATTATAAATTTTATTACACAATATTTATATGTGTTTCTTTCGTATTTTTTACTACTATAATGCATAAAACATTATAATATTTTAGAAAAACCAAAAATGTAAAAAATATTGCAGAAAATTGTAAAACATGTTTGTGCCTACTCACGCTTTAAAATGTCATTATCTGGCCTATAAAAGCATAAACCTCCTTCAACAGCAGCCACTTGCCACTTGCTACCACCATCACCTTTTTTCTTTTTTTTTTTGGGGAACTAAGAGAACATTGCGTATGTCTTCTTATTTTAGTGTTTTGTGACTTTTCTCCACGGTGTACTAACATATGACAACATATCCATAGACTTACCTACAACATGTTCTAACAGTGCTCCGTCGGCTTGCTTATGTGTTGCCCTCTTTATTTTTTATTTATTTTTTGCTGTTTGTAACAACTTTTGTTTCTTAAGCAAACACAATTTTTAATATGCATGCAATTTTTATGAGCGTATATAGGAATTTTATTGCTAAAGACGTGTACTTTTTTAAAGTTAGATATGAAACGAACAAACAAACAAAAAAAATTATAAAATAAAATCAAACATTAAAAAAATTATAACAAACAAGGAATTGGGCACAGGGCAAAGAGGTGGTATTTTTTTTATAAAGATTGCACACGAAAGAATTTGTTTTTTTAAGATCCTTAATATGTTGAAGAGATTTGCTGAAGAAGTTTAACGAATGTTGCCAAGATTTAAGATTGTAAGACTTGTGTGGAGTTATTTCTTTGTGAGTTATATATTATTTCGTGAAATATATTAGAGATGTCACTAGTAGTCTATTGCTAAAAATATTATTTTGTCGGAGAGAAAAGTTGAAGCAGGTACAGAAAATGAAATAATAATTTATGGCTCAGTAGCAGTGTTGGCTACAACAACGATTAATTTATTAGTAGGAATTTTTCTTCTTCAAGAGTGGGCTTTATCGCGTTACTGCATGTTACGCATTTCATATGAATCAAGAAAACAAGTTAGCGCATTTAGCTGTACAAAATAAATGTCTACTGCGCATCTACGTCATCATAGAATACAAATGAGTGTTTGTTGTAACAAGTGTAAGGGATTTTCGGCACAAAACTGGAAATAACTAGATAACTTCTAAAGAGGTGCTTCACTTTCAAAAAAATTTTAAATGGACAGAAAAGAGATGCAGTCGAGTAAAACTTTTCATTTTGGGCTTGAAGCTATTTGAAGAAGACCTTCCTCGGGCTACCAAAGTTTAACATTTCGGCCTTCTGTTGTGCCAATGGTGTTCTTAACCGAATAAAAACACAACGTCTTTACATGTTGGCTGCTTCACTGTAAGTGTTCTTTATTCTTATTCTTTGCTTATGTGTATAGTTGCTTAAATATAGTAACAAAGACAGAGCTGCTTAAATAAGGTAACAAAGACAGAGTTGCGTGCCAACAGTGATGGCACTACACCTCCCCCTTTTTTGAAAAAAAAATATAAATTAATCATAGCTTATATATATTATGGCCTATGTACCTCCCTTTTTTTTTACAAATAATATAATATTATTGGTTTTGTTTGTTTAAGTATATAATTTATAAATTCAAAATTTTATTCTTAGTAATTTGTTTTTATCTTATTATTATTTAATTCTAAGATTTAATTTTTTTTCATATAATTTAAGGTATTTGTTTTGTACAATTTAATTCATTTTTATTTTTACAATTAAATATATTTGAATTATATGTTTGTATTTTAATGAATTTTGTTTAAATAAACAAGTTAAAAATTTTTTTTAAAAGTTAAACTTATAAAATTTTGGTTTTTCTGTTTTTTTTTGTTTGTATACCATGTTATTGTTGTAATTTATAATATTTGAATTATGTGCATAATAAAAAAGTTTGTTAATGCCTATTATTAATTTGAAATTTCTACATTTATTTTGTT
Source organism: Gymnocheta viridis (assembly GCA_956483585.1). Taxonomy (NCBI): domain Eukaryota; kingdom Metazoa; phylum Arthropoda; class Insecta; order Diptera; family Tachinidae; genus Gymnocheta; species Gymnocheta viridis. Next base: position 19,120,043 of record OY101441.1, on the reverse strand, counting down.
ATAAATTTCTTTCATTTTGGTTTTTATTAAAAGTTTTTTTTTTTCTAACTTTACTACAAAATTTGTTTCATTTTTTTTTTGTATTAAACGTGTGTTTAATTTGTTTTGACTTAGTAATTGGTTTGAATTATATATTACATTTTCTTAATCTGTTTTTATGTACCGTCTGGTATTTATTTTCTTTACTTTTCAACATACAATTACCATACTCATCAATATTCACTACTTGAAACGGGCCTGTGTACAACGATTCTAATTTATGTCCTGCATTGTTTTCTAGTAAGACCATGTCATTTATTTGTATTTTTTGACTGTTTACGTTTTTGTCGTAAAAAGATTTTTGTTTGTTTTTGGCTTTTTCAATTAATGTTTTTGCTCTGGTCTGTGCTGTTTGTAGGCGAAATTTTACCTCCTTTTCGTATGAATCGACATTGTATATTGGTTCTACGTCGTATGTTTCTAAGAATGCCAGTGTGGTCGGCAATTTACCATAGACCAATTCAAATGGGCAATAGCCATGAACTGTGGATGGTGTTGTGTTGAAGCAATAGGTGAAGTATTTCAACCAATCGTCCCAATCTACCTTTTCTGTTGATAAATAGCTTCTTACGAATTCATTAAAGGTCCTATGTGAGCGTTCTATGGTCCCTAATGTTTGATGGTGATAAGCTGTGGACGTTTCATGGTTAATACCAAGTAATTTACATATATCATCCATTAGTTGGTTTTTGTACTCCGTACCTAAGTCTGTTAAAATTTTCTTTGGTGGTCCATATGTTAAAATAAGGTTTTCAAAAATAGCTTTGGCTACGGTTTGAGATTGTTTTGATGGGATTGGTATTGAAATCAGATATTTTGAAAGATCGCAAATTATGGTCACGGCGTATACATTTCCATGATTCGAAGTCATGAATGGTCCTATTGTGTCAATTATAACTGTATCAAATGCTTTATTTGGTGTGTTTGTTATTCTTAATGGTTCAATATTCCTTGGTAACGATTTATTTTTCTGACATAAAAGGCAAGATTTAACATATTTAATGACATCTTTAGTCATATTTTTCCAATAGCAGTAATTTCTTAATTTATTTAGGGTTCTCATTACACCTGAGTGTCCTCCTGTAAGTGGTTCGTTGTGATAAAATTTCAATAAATTTTCCTTTTCAGTTTTAGTTTTTACAAGTTTTATTCTTGGAGTAATCATAATGATTAATGTATCTAGATACTTTTCTGAATTAGCTTTAAGATCCTCGACTGAAACGTAGTTGAACAAGTCGTCGTTTAGTGATATTTGAACTTTTTCGATTTTCGCATTTTTAGCCTCAATTTCTAGCTTTGATATTAATTGTTTTAGAACAATTTTATCATTTAAAATACAGTCATCGATGTTAAATTCACTTAGGATTATTTTGCCTTTTTTTAGAATTACTTTTGGGTAATTCCTATTTAATTCGAACTTAAGGAGTGGTGCCTTTTTAGCTTCCCTAAAATTACTTATTTCAAACGCTTTTGGTTTGTTTACTATGGTTGCCTTGTTATTTCTAATGTCTTTCTTGATTGTTTGTTTCAAATTTTGCTTTTTAGCTTGATTTCTTGTGGTTACTGCACACACATTTGCCTGGTTTACTATCTTAATAGATTCGATATCTATTCTTGAGAGTGCATCTGCTGCGAAGTTTTCCGAACCCTTAATGTATTCGACTACAAAGTCGTATTCTTCTAGATCTAATTTCATGCGAGTCAACTTTTATGACGGATTTTTTAGGGAAAATAAATACGTAAGTGGCTTATGGTCACTGCGTACAATAAATTTTCTTCCATATACATAGGGTCGAAAATGGTTAATCGCCCAATGTATTGACGTTAACTCCTGTTCAATTGTAGACTTATGCGACTCTCCTTTTGTAAATGTGCGTGAAGCGTAAGCTAGAGGCATCTGTTTGCCGTCATAATCTTGGCTCAGTACCGCTCCGCAAGCAATTTTGCTCGCATCTGTTGTTATGTAAAAATCTTTACCGAAATCTGGATATTTTAAAATTTTTGGGTTAAGAAGTGCCTTTTTTAGGTATTGAAATGACTTTTCACATTCTGTTGACCAATTGAATTTTACATTTTTGCGTGTAAGCTTCGTAATATACAATGCATATTTTGCGAAGTTCGGTACAAACTTTCTATAGTAATTGCAAAATGCGATAAAACGTTTAGCTTCTTCAGAGTTCTTGGGGGTTGGATAATCTTTAATAACTTTAAATTTTGATTCGTCCGGCAATATGCCCTGATTGGTACATTTATGCCCTAGAAAGACTACTTCTGTGCAGAAAAAGTTACATTTGCCTGGATGCAATTTCAAATTATATTTTCTACAAGTTTTGAAGACGTCGCGCAAGTTGTTGAGCATGTGCTTTTCTGAAAAGCCTATAACGATTAAATCGTCCATATATAAAAATGATTGGTCAGGTTTTAGACCAGCAAAAGCTAACGACATCATTCTTTGGAATGAGTTGGGAGCGACTTTTAATCCATAAGGAAGACGTTTAAAACGAAAAGAGCCTTGCTGTGTAGAAAACGATGTTATATTTCTAGAATTCTCATCCAGCTCAATTTGGTGGAACCCTGACATGAGATCTAGACATGAAAAATATTTCGCTCGACCGAGTTGATCTAAAATTTCATCTATCCTTGGTAACGGGTATTTATCTGCTGCTAATTTTTTGTTAATTTGGCCTGTCTCGGTCGCCATGTTGTGCCAATGGTGTTCTTAACCGAATAAAAACACAACGTCTTTACATGTTGGCTGCTTCACTGTAAGTGTTCTTTATTCTTATTCTTTGCTTATGTGTATAGTTGCTTAAATATAGTAACAAAGACAGAGCTGCTTAAATAAGGTAACAAAGACAGAGTTGCGTGCCAACAGTGATGGCACTACACTTCTTTCCATACAAAAATGTACTTTTGTTTACAACACATATTCAATGTCTACGTCGCAACACAATACAATCACACACTGCAAAATAACGGATCTGCGCAATGCGCAATATTGTTTTCTTGATTCATGCGCATTTTATATATTCTACTCATTCTACGCTTTTCTTTTTTTCGAGTTTTCTTAGTTTGAGATTATGACATTCGATATCGAATAATGTGTTCATATTGTTCGATAGCGAAAGCCATAATCTCAAACTAAGAAAACTCGTTCGAATCAGCTCGATATCGAAAGCGACGATTAGGCCCCTGCATTTCAAGTTATGTACGACGCTTTTTAAGAGAACATTTTTTTTTGTGTGTTTTGATCAGCTATAGATCTTTTTTAAGAGATTTATTTAGTGAAATAAAAAAAATTTAAAGTATAATTAAGATTTTTGAAGAATTTATAGAAGTAATTGGATTTGTTGTTTATAATATTTTCTGCTACAAATGTAGACGGTTTTATGTGCATTCCTTATAGTTGGAACGAGAAGGTGAGAGATGACACTCACTACGATATGGACATCGATAAATAATATATAATTTTTTTATAGAAGAATTGTGAATTGTAGTAAATAATTCAACTTAATAAAATTTATGCTTGCAAGTATTTTGAAACTACATTACGAAAGATTTTCATTCTTTTTAAAACTCATTTTCACCACAAAAATCGTAGGGAAATATTGCATGATACAAGCATATTTATCGATAGCACTGAAAATAATATATAACTTGTTCTTGTCTATAAAAATCAGCGCACCGGTTGTTAAACGCCGATTATATATTCTACGCAACAGCCCCCATAGACTAGTAGGTAGTGTACTAGACTATTAGTCTGGGGGTCGCAGGTTCAATTCCTGCCTAGACCCTGGGTGTTTCAGCAGAGAAACCGAAATGGTTTCGCGGTTAGTGTTTGTTCTTCCAAAAAAAAAACAAAAATAGCTGATATTCCAAGTCACTATTATCCACCATCAAAAGTGCCAAAATCGAGCAAAGAACGCTGACGAGATGGTGTAGCGATCTCGAAATCAGCACTGACGAAATGTTCCAATATTTCTTTCACAAAAAAATAATTTTAAGTTATGAAATATTTCTTTAATTAAAAATAAATTGTTAAAGTCAGATTAGAAGTTGAGCTAAACAATACATTATCAGGCTTAAGTTCGCAACGTTGTTATTCAGAAAGTATTATACATGCAACTCGATTCCGAAGATCCAAAGAAGAGTTAACATGGCTTAAATCCTACAGAATAAGTTGGTTGAGATATTGGCGTCATCCGAATAAAAGTTTTACGAACTTTAGCCTAATATCAATTACTTTGGACTAAAAATCGTTTGCTTTTATTATTAATTCTAGCTCAAATGCCTTTTTAAGAGTTAGCTGCCAATTTTTCTTATACAAGTTTTTTTTTAATTAGTAGTTTCTTTAAAAATTATTTTAAATGGAGTTTGCTTATAACATTCACCGGCTATACCGAATTTTCGCTTATAGTGAACTACATCTCTGACTTATGCATGAGTATTTTATAAGCAGCAAGAAAAACTCTGTTGCACTATATTCAAGTATTTTTTACTTATTTTGGGTACGAGCCGTACTGAAAATTTTGAGTACAAATAACAATAAAATGTACTTTAATCAAGCCGAAAACGGGATGTTTCTTAAAATGAGTTCAAAACTCTTTATTCACTTGAAAAAATCTTGAACCAGCTAAAAAATTAAATTGAGAACTTAATAGTCCATACTTAAATCCTTCTTTATGTTATTGATTTTAGTAAATCTGGGATTACCGTACTTTTAATACTGCTTGGGATTGATTTAATTATGGATGGATTGATTTTTCTTTTGAGTGTAGAAATTATAAATTGTATCGAACTTCTGTTATAGCGAATTTTCGCTTATAACGAACTCTTTCTCAAATACGTACATATATATAATGAACAGAACAAAATCGTAAATTTTGTGTTATATTTTTCTAAACCGTTTAAAAAATTACGTTCCATTAATTAACAAAGTGATCATTAAAATGGAAAACAAGTGAAACTATGAATAAATATGTAATATATTTTATAAACTCATCGAAAGATAGCAAATAAAAGTGCTCTATAATAATAATATTTTCTAGAAAGAAACAAATACTTACTCTCGCGAATTTTTTTCATAACGAATGAAACTGTCCGGTATCGTGGAATTTATTTTAACTGAACTTCACTATAAATAAGTGATATTTATTTAGACTGTATTTGGAATTTGGCTTGTTTCAGAAACTTTCTGTCTTGCAACTTTTTTATTTGCTAATAATAGAAGGAATTGGTTAAAGTCATGAGCTGTGATAAGATTTTATACAACCTGATTCACCTTGAATGGCTTTCCATAACTCGTATCAGCAAATCAAAAATATGCAAGCAAGAAATAAATATCCTAAAAAAAGTCATAGCATAAATAACACTTCGTTTTCTCATACCAATTTTGTAAAAATTCTTTTGCGTTTCACCTTTTCCCAGATTCTCTTTTAAAGTTTATGTTGGATTCCCGTACGCAAATATGTTTTCTCTGCAAAATATAATTTTTTCTTTATAATGTCCTCTAGTATCATAAAAATAAAATGAAAATAATATTAAATATAATGTTATTACAAATAAACAAACAAACAAGCACACATTCTCACAAACTCATATAATATGACGAAAGGGAATTGCAAAAAAAAAAAACGAACGAAAAACGGCGGCGGCCTCCAGTAAAAGTTATTGTTTAAGTATGTAAAAAAATATTGCCTATCTGCCTCCTTAAATGTATTTTTAACTAAAACCAAAACTTTTATTGTATTCATTCCTGTCGCTTTTTACAATTATCCTTTCTAATGCTTGTTTTAGTCGTGGTTCGTGGAAAAAGTGGAAATTGTCTTAGAAGTTTGCCTTTGACATTATTTTTGCTAATTTTTTTAATGCTCACAAATATGCCATATTGTTTTACTAAGAAGCTCGCAATAAAACATCAACTCTGTTGCGGAGTACTTTAAACAAATGAGTTTCTAAAAGCGAAAAGAAAAAATTTTTTTCAATGATATTCGTGCACAATATGAGTTCTATACATAGAAACAAAAAATTGTGAGTACATACTCGTATGTTGGTTTACATTAAGTGTGCGCTAATAAATGTTTGCTTTATATTTATTTGAATTATTTCTAAAATTGAGTTTTGGAGAATAGGACTTTCTATTATTCTTTTCATAATAAACATCTAGTTTTTCACAATGTACAATATTTGCGACTACTAAAAATTAAAATTATTTGTTCAATTCACAAGCTCAATCGTATGGCTTATTGTTTAAAAAAAGACGATATTTGTTTATGTGCTTGTGAACAGACACATATGTTGTATCGTCATTTTTTCGTATTTAAATCTCAATTCAATGTAGTCTGTGAAATTAGAGAGTTTTTAATTATTATTCAACTTATGTACTTATACGTATAATTTTTGCAATAAAATTTATTTATATAAATAAAAAATAAAAATAAATGATGTCGCCGGAGGAAATATCACTGCCTATTGCAAAACTTACCAAGTAAAAAATCGACATAAATCAATAAAATTATTTGAGCACATTCACGACAGCAGGCTACACGGGTACATGGTTACAAATTTCTCTGGCTTTTTAAAAAATTTTCAACTTTTTGCGAAATTTCGTGTTTTTTGCAATGTGGGTTACTTTTTCTATTTTTGATTGTTTCATCGACTTTTAAATGATATTAAACATTTTAATCTTCCCAATGAGTTTTCCACATTCCTTGCATTTCTATCTCGTTTTAGAAGATTTTACGACTTCTTCTAAATTTTGCAACTTTTGACGGAATTTCGCGTTTTCTGCAATGTGGGTGACTTTTGACAAATTTTTCAGCATAAATATGCTGATTCAACATATCGTCTAAACTTAGCTTTACAAATAGAATTTTTCAATACCTGTCCTCAATACAACCATTTATAAAAAAATTAAGATTCAAACGTATAATTATAACACACTTTTGTATGAATATTACCAACAACAGAAATACAATACTGTATAATTAGACGATTACACAACACATACGGCGTTAATACGAGTTTGTGAATTGAACAATTAGATTTTAAAAAGTTAAAATGTTATAGTCTTTTGCCTTAACCAACAATCTAGTTAATAAATAAAATAAACTTTTTAAGTCCCTTATGTTAGTTAGGAACTGAAGTTCAGCGGAGTCCGGTACCATAAATTTTCTGCTTTAGCCGAATGTGGTACTTGGCCTTACCAGATTTCTCAATTCGTGCAGAATTCTCACAGTAGCACGTTGCAGATGGAGTACGAAAGAAACGGCTTTTAAAAAAATCCAATTTCCATATATATTTTTATTTGAAAAAAAGTAATCGAGTTTTATATCAAAAAAAAATTGTAAAATAATTAAGAAAATATATGGCTCCCTTATTATAACGTAGTCAGTCATATCTCAAAAAAATTTTATTTTTGAGTTAAGAATGTATCGTCCGTGTATTGTATCGTCCTTTATCTTGTGTGAAAATTCATACAAATATCTTGTTTACGCATCACCTGAAAGGAGAATACTTTTTTATTTTTCCATTGATGTGTGTGTAAATTAAAAGCTTTAAACTTATTTTCTGAAAAACGAGATTTTTTAGATATAACTACGTTACAATAAAGGAGCGATAAATATCTGACTTTAAATAAATTTTTTATTTTTCTTTAATATTTTAACGAATTTTCTTTATATTTAATATGAAAAAGTAGAGGTTTTAGCTCGAGTTTAAATCTTGAACTCACAAATTTATTTATTTTTATTACGAATGTTCAATAACTTCAAACTACAGTGCAACCTTGTTGAACGCAACCAATAAAAAATTTGGGCCGTTGCGATAACTGAGTTGTTGCGCAAAACGAAGTCACAAATTTCTAGGCCTATTTTTCTATTTAAAAGCTTATTTTAAACCAATCAAGAATTTTATAAAAAAAGTAAGGTTAGCTTTTAATAATTGTATTTATTTGATTGAAATAAAGAAAACAAAATAAAAATTAATAAAATACACATTCAAATGTATGGTTGTTATCGAGTTAAAGATTCATGTTTTTAAGGCAAAAAGTCTGAAATTTTCTACTGAGTTTTTGTTCTTATCATATTTTTTTGAACTGCAATTTCACGAATCTTGCAATACTATTAGATCCTCCAAAGAACAGCTATTCTTCTCTGCCCATTGTATACAAACGTTGAAGCTTTTTATTGCATCTTATTTTTGAAGGTATTGGACCTAACATAACATTTTCATCCTCGTCTTCAGTTTCGCTTTGCTCTAATGTAATTTATTGTTCAGTTTGAGTAACGGTAAATATAAAAGATTATTGCACTTCAGCATAAGATCTTACATACACACGTTTTAGTTTTGAATTTATTTATCAAAAACCAAACTAAAAAAAAGCCTTACTTGTTTTGCAAAGTTGCGTTAAATGAGGCTTTGTTTTTTGAAAAGTTAGGTTTACAGAGTCACCAATGTTAAGAAATTGTGTGTTGCGTTAAGCGAGGGGTTGCGCATATCGAGGGTTGCGTTCAACGAGGCTACACTGTATTTTTATTTAGAAAATAATATTGGAACATTTTTAAAATTATTTCGAAATATTTTTTTTACGAAAATGCACTATGTGTCCAATTTTATTTTTAGCGGCAAAAATTCAAATTTTAAACTTTTGCTTTAAAAAAAAAAATAAAGGCAATACAATTCCTAACATTTCGTCGACAATAGTACTGAAAATTTGTGCCAATTGGCAACTCAATTAAATATAAACAGCTGGTTAAGTCTACATTTTTCTAAAATAAAGTTTTTAAACTGTTGAGTGGTAATAAATTTCAATAAGGAAAATGCGATTTTTTCCAAAAAGTTTGTTACAATTAAAATTTTACCAAAATGGATTACAATACTGTATAAAGAGATTTTACTAAATGTTGGTATAATGTGTTAAATTTCGTGTTTTTATTAGTTCATGTTTTTTGTGAACGTGCGAAAAAGTTTTTTTTTTACTTCTGTGCTATCGAACTTACGTTCTTCGCATTTCTTTGAGGAATAATATCATGTTCTGTTAACATTTTTCGCAGCCGTTTGCAGCTAAGCAAATAATTTTCTATTTTCTAGAAACGTTAAAGTTTAAAATTGGCGAAATTTTTGATTCATGGATCAAGAAGAAAGATGTAGGAGGTAGTATATGGAGCTATGTTGAAAAGAAGATTAAAGTGACATTTCCGATGATGTTAAAAAAATAATTCGCAAACAAAAAAGGAAATTGTACGTAAATGCATACTTTGATCTTTATTTGCTGTACATATTTTTGTTTTATTTTTTAAAACCATATTTTCGTGAGATCTTTATGATAAAACGGCAAAACACATCCGATTTTGGAGAAGCTTTTCTAGGTTTCTGTAGCTAGTTTTTCAACGATAGCAAGTTTTGTTGGCAGAAAGGTGGGGTTGATGGGCGCTATCATTTGGAAACATTTTTTGCCGCAATTTCGGCTTTTGAACACAGAGTGTAATGTAAAATTTTGTCCCAATATAACATATCAAATTTATTTATATTTAATCGGCGTAAGAGCACTTATAGCAATGCTATATTCTTTTGATTAAAAATGCTATAATAGCATTAAAATATTTTAAAGCGGTAAGTTTGCGTTAATATGCACAATATATTTGATTAAATTTAGTGCAGAAACATTGTAAAACTTGCACACAGAAAAAAATCATTGTAAAATTTACTAAACACGGTTGATTTAACTAGTTTTGTTAACAATTTTACTTCATAAGCATTTCATGTTAATTTAACATGATATTAAAGTAAAATAAAAAAATTTAACAACTAGAAATTATGTTGAAGTGACATTGTACGCCAATTGAATCAAAGAGATTGTCATGTCAAAATAACGTTAAGATCCTTATTGAAACAGCATTAAGAAAATTTATAACAACATGAATTTCATATTAAATCAAAATAAATTTAATGTCGAATCAACTGTTAAACCATATAGAATTAATGTTACAGCCATATTGAAATAACATGAAAATATGTTAAAATTCTAGAAAACTCCATGTTAATTTAAAATGATTCCTATATTGAAATAACATTTACGCAATGTTGTTTAACAATGGGGCAGGCAGTTAGTAAAAAGCAGTTAATTATATTTTCTTAATCTTTATTCATTTATACACACATTTATATAGCACACATATTTTACCATTATTAATTGGAAAAACATGTAAGGGGCCCTGTATATTCGTTGAGCTCCTTTAAAATTATTTCATCCATTAACTCGCTTCGCTGCAGACATAATGAAATTTAATGAATTTGTTTCACTTAAAATGTATAATACTGGACTTCTGATACGTTGTAAAGCTGCGATAGAATAAAAACTGCTTTTTCTTTAATGCTGTAAAGTAGCGGTACGTTTTGAATCTTTTTCTCTTTTATCGTGAATTAATTTCATTTCAACATGTTTCACGTTATTTCAACCTGTTTCATGTTTTTTTAAGATTGCTTTCACTTTATTAATATGTTGATTTAACATAAGCCAACGTTTGTTAATATTTAAAATTGACAAAAGTTTTTTCAATGTATTCCGATGGCATTGTTAATGTTTATAACAATTAATTAGTTTTTAACAATGTTGATTTACAATAGTTAATCTTGTTTCAACTATATGTTTACATAAAAACTGTAATTGGTACTACAAAAGCGGAATTTACAAAATTAAACATTTAATGATGTTATTTTAACTCTGTAAAAAGTAAAATTTTAAATGTACAATGTTATTTTAATATGATTAATTTTAAATCAACTTATGTTAATACTAAATTAACAATTTTAGCCATTGATTTAACTTAAAACAATGAAAAAAGTAAATTAAATTGGATTTTTTCCACATATTAGCAATGGCTCGATATCAACATTTCTTCATGTTTATTTTATATTGGATTTTTTCCTGTGTGTGTATCTTAATTTAATGACATTTAACGCAGCTGTTCATTTGCATCATACTGTTCGAGTAAGTAAATTTAAGATGGACTATAGGTGAGCTAAGACGAATTGAACACTTATTCGTTCCAGCAAGTATGGGACCCAGTGAGTAAATCTAATTAGAAACGCTGATTTAGTTAGCTCTAGCCGTTTTTCTTGGTTAGCTTTTTAAAATAAGATGTTTATGCCTTACAATTTTGATTCTTGTACCAGTTTTGATCGATTGAAGCAAAAATAAGTAAAAAAGTTGGATGAAGTTCAGTACATAAGTTAACGCTTTATTAAGAGTGTGTCTAGCTGCAATTTAAAGAATTATCAAAAGTTGTACCTATATGTCGCAAGGCTCATGCAATATTTGATCTTTAACTCAAATTTAACATACCATCTAACAAGTTATCTACTACCAAATTATATTGCGAAGTTTGAACGCTATCGGTTGATTTTTAATACTGATACAAGTTACACTTTGTAAAATCTAGGATTACGAGTTTTCAAAAGAAAACATTTTTTTTTAAATATTACTATTCAACATATTCTTATAAATTTTAGTTGAAAAAATCATCCGAGAACCTTCACTCAAATGTTTTTCGCAAAATCGCATTTTTCGCGATCTTATATTAAATTTTCATTTGTATAAATGAGAAGTTTATCAGAGTAAAGCATGGTTTGTATATTCTTATTTTATATAAAAAATAAGATTTATGTCTTGCTTTTTTTTTTGTTAAGAACTAATATTTTTTGTTTCGCATCATTCTGTACAAATTTATTGTCATGTAACACATATTTTTTATTTTATTTTTATGTTCAAATTTGTTTAAATTGTGTTTTTAAATATACATTTATGCAATGGGAGAAGCAGAATAATATCTTATGCGTATTTTTTATGTACGTTTGCTTAAGATAAAAATAATTAGATCGGCAGTATAGTTAAGTGGTTTTGTAACCATTTGTTTCTGTAATAAAAAACGCACATTAAAATGCCTGTTTACATATTTAAGATTTAAATAGTTAAATTTAATTTCAATTTTGTTATATGACAATGTAGAAAACAAAATTATACGTTAAGTGACGCCAAAGAATGTTTTTAAGATGTGATTGATTGGTCAAGACTATTAGCCTATAGTTTTGCCATTTTTGGCTTGGTTTTAATGGACTTTAACCAATCATCTGGATATGTTCCAGTGTCTTATATCTAATTAAAAAGCTTTTCGTTTGTATGTAAATTATCATAATTTAATAGCTTTATGATTTGTGATGGTATATCATACCATTCAGGTGCTTTGTCGTTCTTTGGATTTTGTATTACACTTTTTATTTCTCCTTTTGTAATGGGCAAGTACGATCACATCTAAAGATCTGATATTAACTGCTAATAATGTTTCAATATAATTCTTTCATACCTGCGTCTTTTTTTCTATTTCTGCGAGAATTTCATTATTCTTGTTAAAAAGCACGTTGTTTATAGTTTTCTTATGTGATCCATAAGTTTTCTTTAGTTTCTTGTGTAAATTATAATTATCATATTTTAAATGTAAATTTTTAATTTCTAAGCTTTGTGTTATACAGAAAGTCAATAAATAAAAAGTAAATAATAATATAAAAAAGTTTAGGTTTAAATTATCTGGTTGAATGATTCAAATTACTTTATCCTTTATGAAAAAAAATTAAATATGTATATAAAAATCTTATTCTTAAAATATATTAATGCAAAGACTATAACAAAAGCCATAAAACTGGCTTCACTTTTTAAACCAATTTAATACCTAAATAATATTTTTACTATCTTCGAGTATTATATAACAGAGTTTTATCACATATTCTGCTTAAGAAAAGTTTTCATATTGAGGAGATCTTACTCCTTTTTTTACTATTAATGCAATATATTTTGTTTTTAAAACTCAGTCTGTAATTTAAGGCTGCACAAATATATTTATAACCAGAAGTTAATAAAACAAAATATAGTTATCTTAAAGCCAAAAAGCTCATCAAATATAGCCAACGATATGAGCCAAACAAAGTAATAATACATAAAAGCCAGTATAGACAATTTACCAATTTAATTTTGTTGATTTTTTATTTTCGTTTTTTAGAAAATAAAAACCAGCATAATGTAGAAACGAATAAACCGAAGTAGTGGACTCTGGCATGTAAAAAAAAAATAAAAAATCATGGGCGTCATAAAAAATTAAATTATGAACGAATGGCAGGAAAAAAATGTTTTTATTTTTATCATCTCTAGGGACAAGAAAAATTATTAAAAGTTTTTGTCTTCATTTTCTTCTAGATGATGAATAAGCGATAGCCGAACATTAAATTGTAAGTAAGAGTAAGTGGCAAGAAGGCTGTTGCTATATGTTGTTTTCATAATTTTATGGTTTTCATTTTATACGCTTGAATATTGACTACGACGATAGAAGGCATATTGTTGTTAGATCATGGTGACATTTTGTAAATGGGGGAAAAAAGGAGTTAATGAAAGTATTACTTATTGAAGAAGGTTTTATAGGCATTTAAAAATTTTTTTTACACACAAGACAGCAACGGTCATAGTGGTGCACTGGAATATTAAAAAGTTGTTTGTTTCACTCAGACGTTTCTGTGTAAAAAGCGGTATTAGGGCCAAAATTATTTGTTAAGGAAAAAACATTAACCTTAGCCCAATTTAATTAAAATAATTACTTAACAGATATAATATGTGAACTACAGTGACATGTCTTTTGCTACTTTTAATTAAAGCTGACTTACTTGCGATGACTTTAAGGTTTTGAAGGGGCAATAAAACGAATAAAAGCCCTGCACAGAGATGTATCAAAACCGATGCAGAAGCTATTCCATGAGCTAACTATACATATGTTCAAATGGATAATCGGAAACGAAAAACCAATTTTTGTCTGGATCACATGTAATGTTGAACACGCTAGTTCGCCACAATTTTGTTTCATATGCCAGTGGCTAAACAACCCATAAATTATTGATCTGCTACGTATAACTTATTATTCTCTTAGCTAATGTGTGAATACAATATAGATTGATTTTGAATATAAACATATGACAATAAATTGCACCACTATTCTGGTATGTTTTGATGTTGCTCGTGCTGCTGCTGCTGATGTTATTTAATGTTTCAGATCTTAGGTCGTTGTTAAGCACCTCCATATACACACTTACTACTACAGCACGCTCACGTACATGTGAACAGCCACACAATCATGACATAATCTATCATAACATCACATCACATTACAGGATCATATTATTACATAACGATATTGTTTTGTTACGAGTATTTGGCCGTTTTAATATATTGGAAAAAAATTATAATGCATGTATTTTTGATGTCCTTATTTTTTGATGGGAGCATATTTTATATTTTCTTGCTGCCTAGTAACTCTGTATGTGTGTTAGTTAGAATGTACGAGTTTGCAAAAATATTATTCTGTTATCTTCGTCATCGTCGTCGGCAAAATGTTGCATTTTTATGTGTATAAAATTACGTTCTATTGCCATTTTTTTATATCTAAAAAAAAGGAGAATATAAAAACTGTAACGGCTGTAAAACAAAAAAATGCAAATTGTAAATTACAAATTTGCCATAAAAATGTTAATGGAATATTTCAACTTATGAGTGTATAAAGCCTGTATGTGTGTTGGTAATATTTCCTTTTTGGTTGTTGTTATTTTGTATATGATGGTGTTTAAGTAACTTTTGATGAAAGCGGTAACATCTTTTGGTATTTTGACATTTTGTACTTATTTGTATTTTTTATGACACAATTATAAAAGTACATACATACATATGTATGTACATACATACTCACACATACGAGTACAATAATAAAAGTAAAACACATCCATAACATTTGGAAAAATTCATTTTCATTGCATTATCGCAAATACATTTAGCAACATTAAGTTAATTTTATTATTGAATTTATCGATATTTATACCATAAGTATATTTCTCTTGTGCCTTTTTCCTGGCCTTTTATGATCAGGAAGGCAAGAAAAATAATAAATTTTCTACATGTAGTTAATATTAAAAAAGTATATATTTATATTTTTATTATAAAGTATTTGTTATAAATCATTTGTCATCAAGCAAAATTTTTTCTGCAGTCACTGTAGGGTGCACGGTCATAAGTATTAAAAAATTGCTCAGAATGAGTATGCATTTTTTTCAATGGGAGAACAAATTGCATTGCATTTTCCAAGAGGCATGATTTTAATATTGGAGGGTCATATTTGGAAGAATCTATGACTTCGATGTACATACGGTGTTTTGTAATCGAGATAGTAGATCGTGAGGTAAAGGTTTATTTTTCTTATTTGTACTATCGCCCCATTGTGCAAAGCCTGACCTGATCTCCTAATAAATATTTTATTTGCGATTTTTTTATGATAGAAAAAAATCAATATTGTAAAACTGTTATATCTTTGCAAAAACACTGTCTGCTTTAAAAAAAAATTGCTGTGTAGTAATTAAATTTTCAGTAAAAATATTTATAAAATATTAAATTGATTTCATGGTTTCTTTAATCCAAAGTGATTAATTTTTTTGGCTAAAGTTCGTAACATTTTTTATTCAGAAAGAATTGGACATGAGACAACAAAGCAACAAGGGAAAATTTTAACACCAATTAATTTCAACTTACACGGCAGAACAGAAACAACGTTGTTTTTCGGGAGCCGCTACACTCCCATCATCAGTGTTCATGTGTGTTTCCATGTATCCGCCACTGTTTAGGTGGCTCGGTTGAATGTGATTTCAAATTTGTATTTATACAAATAATGTCTAGAAAAAGGATACAAGAGTTATTTGTATTATTATTTGTTTTTACAGTAAACACTGTTTTACCACTATCAATATTCAAATTTTACCATCACTAATTAACGTTAAATTAACCCCTTGTTACATGTTTGTTTTATCTCATGTACCATTTTTTCTTTCTAATTTTTGTTTTTACTTAAGACAAACTTTTATGGTTTGATTAATACTTAAGTGTTATTGCTTTTTGTTTTTTTTTTGTCAACTAGCTGAGTTTTTTGATTTATTTGATCAATTTTAACTAGTTATGTGACAGTAAACATTGCAAGGCTCATGCCAGTAGCTAATTTTTATTTAATGTGATTATTTTCGAACAATTTTGTTTTAATGATTTCAATTAATATCATGATTGAACCAATTATCAAAAAGAGAAACTGTTTAACTTTGAGTAAAAGCAAATGTGAATAATTTTAGTTCAAACTTTAATAACAAAAGTAATTTAATTTAATGTGATTATTTTCGAACAATTTTGTTGTTAATGGTTTCTTTAATCCAAAGTGATTATTATTTTTGGCTAAAGTTCGTAACATTTTTAGTCAGAAAGAATTGGACATGAGATAACAAAGCAACAAGGGAAAATTTTAACACCAATTAATTTCAACTTGCACGGCTGAACAGAAACAACGTTGTTTTTCGGGAGCCGCTACACTCCCATCATCAGTGTTCATGTGTGTTTCCATGTATCCGCCACTGTTTAGGTGGCTCGGTTGAATGTGATTTCAAATTTGTATTTATACAAATAATGTCTAGAAAAAGGATATTAGTAGCTTTTTTAAGCACCTGGTATTGCAGAGTGGGAATATAAGTTTGAATATAAGCCCGTGTAAATAACATTCAGAAAATCTTAGAATATTTGCAAAGTATGCAGCGGAATATATATTGATTCCACCAAAAGGGCCAGCAAACTCAATTGTCACCTATGTAAGTTCTTGTTCAAATAATGTGTTTTTTTATCTCATTTGCGAATCTTGCAGCAGCATTCTTAATGAAAAAATGTGCACGGCATATCTATTTTATTATTCATAATACCTTTTCTAATCTATCAATAGATGATGGATTCGCTGCTGGTTGTGTAACTGGAAAATAAACTGATCAAAGTTTTATTTAAAAAAACAGCTCAAGAAAAACGAATTTAGCTTTTCATCTTGATCTCATTTTAAAGTGTTTTTTTTTATAAATATTTCTGTTGCTTATTTCTTTGCAAAAATTTGATGGCAGAAAAACACAATTGATTCTCATTTAAATGGAGATGTTACATTTTTTATTAGACATTGGACAAAAAGGTATTATGAGTAAAGCCCAACATAACGAGTATACAAGCTTAATATGTATTTTAATTATATACCGAAGAAGCTCAAGGGGCCAATTACGGCATACGATATCGAATGATATTTCCATGCAAATTAAAAAAAAAATTTATGGGATTTTGTTATATATCGAATGCCATAATTTGCCCCATGTTCATTAATAGCGTATAACTTTTCATAATATATATGGCTGTAGACTTATTAAAGAAATTTTTTTGTTTAATTAAGAAAGTAAAATAATCTATAAAAAATTATTTAAAAAACGATCTTGATCAACCTCGAAGCCCCAATTCGCTGAAGGATGGGCTGCTTGTTTTTCCTTACATGGTAGCCTTATTAATTTCCTCAATCGGTAAACTAACTCCGGTTGCTCATGCTTTTGCACAACGTGTGAATTCACAAGAGCACTCTTGAAAGAATATCTCAATCAAACATTTACGGTAAAGAAACCCCTTGTTTGAAATGGGGCATTTAACACTAGATATGCATGCCACTTCGATAACCAGTTTTCATCATCAGCTAGGACTGTTACTACAAATTAATCGTATCTTTTTTATATTATTTAATTTTGATGAGTGTAGATGTATCTAATTTCTGGCCATTTCAGCAGTCGTATATACATAATCTCGTACACATGGCAACCCCATTCGAAATAACTAGTCGTTGAAATAACTCTAAACTACCAATGACATGCTTAGAAAATACAACTTGCACAATTCTATCAATGCGCCTCAAATTTTCTTTCTCCCTTCCATTTATTTCTTTGGTTCCGCGTATAATAAAAGTTACACTCGTACAAATGTCGTTTCTATATGCATGTGAACGAGTGCACAAGTACGAAGTAGTAGTTGTTGTGGTGCACAAGTAGCACTGGTAGTCACAAAGTTTTGGTCTACAACCATCTAATCAACGTCATATTAGTTTGTAGTAGTTGTTCTTGTTCTAGTCGCAATCATAGTCATAGTGTTAGTACATACAATCATAAAGTTCTTGTTCGTTCATTTCAGTCATACAAACACATGCATGTGCTTGTTTTCTTTTTTCGTTCATTCGTTTTCAGTGTGTAGAAAAGGCAAAAGCAACAATTATCCATGTACTCTCACGTTGTAGTAGTTGTTGTTACCAAAACGAAATGTTTGCCGACGGAATGTTGTACATAGAGAATCCTTCTATATTTATTTATTTTGTTGTTGTTGTTGTTACTACATTTGTGTGACATGGGTGTGCTTGCTTTTTGTATGTGTTTGTGTGTAGAGAATGGTATAGTTTGTATAGCTAAGTTCGTTCGGTCGGTTATTTTCGGTGCTCGTTTCGGGAAGTTTAAGTTAGTCTACGCCTTTTTACTAAAACGGCATTATCCTATCTACTTGTTTAGTTGGATGTTGAATGTGTTATAAGTAGAAGCAAGTATTTTAGGGTTTTTTGTATTTGGTTTCGTTTGTATATATGTATGCATGAGTATGAATTGTTGCGTTGTTGGTATTTTGGTATTTATCAACACTTGTAGGTAATTTAGTTGAGCGGGGTGCGCGCACAAGGAACGTGTGTCCTAGATTTGTTTAAACTCTATGCGATAGTTTGATTGGCTTTTATTCTAGTCACATGCACACATACAATTACACTAAATATATGACATAGTTATTGCTAGCCAATCAGAAAGTTGTTATTTAGTTTTAAAGGGTGTGGTAACATGTTCGGGTTTTGTGTTTGTTTGGTTTGAGTTGATGTTTGGTTTGCTTAGAATTAGTATGTACTCATGTGCTCATATGTAAGATTGTTTCTTTATTTTCTTATAAATTTATGTTGTAATTAAATTAATGTTGAGCTTAAGAATATGATTAAGATGTTTGAAGTTGATTAACATGGAAAATGATTCTGAGACAATAAAATAATTATTTCGTTTTAAATCTAATATTGTATGCCCGCAGCTGGTTCTTTAATGTTATTAATTATTCCCGAAAATTGAATTTAAAAACAGGATGCATGTACACAAATGTTAATAGAAGAAATGCATCTCGTCTGTGGACTTAATGCTTTTATATAACTTTGAAAATGTTATAATTCTGTCAGTTTTGAGTTTTAGTTGTCGTTGTAAATTAAAAAATTTTGAATATTTTACATGAGTTTCAAAAGCTTTAGAGTAATAGCGATCAAACTTAGATTTTGAATTTACTAAAGATCATTGGTTTATTAGATCAATTCACCTTAGACATAACAAATATTGGTAATTATTCCGGATATATTTGACGATTTTCAAAATATGTTGATGTCCATTCCTAAGCTGGAATATGTTAACGAAATATTATTTTTACCGGTTGTTTGCAAATTCTTTTAAATATTTTTGCACCAAGCAACATATGGACAAGTCCTAGAAACAGTCCACCAACCAAAATTTTTTTAAATTTATCCAAATTATTTTTTATGTTTTTTGTATGGAATATTAGACTTGATATATAATTTTTTAAATAAAATAAATATATTTTGATGACCGTTAATGCACAAACTATTAACAAATCCTACCCTATCTCAGATCATACCAGAAATTAACAATTTCAATATATTGATATCAATTAATTAGTGTTAATGGAGACGGCCCGATCGAAAGCCATACTTTTATATATTGAATTCTGAATTTTGTGTTTACTATTTTAGAAAAATTGAAATTATATATGAAATGTTAGCTCCGTCATTGTAGCGTGTTTCACAAAGGGCTCATGTCTCTTGATAAAAAGGACAACATTTTTTGGATGAATTCTCTTATATTCACCTTTCTTTTTGAAACTACATTTTGTGTGCTTTATTATGCAAAATTCGCTAAAAATTTTGAAAAGACACTAACTTTCGAAGTTACTTCCGTTTTTTTGTAGAGTGCATCTCAAATTTTTGTGATCAATTATTTCGCAATAAATAGCTGCTAAAAAATTATTTTTTATGTCATTCGAAAGAAAAGTTATATCCCAGTAAACACCATGCATAATTTGAAGGTACCTCTTTCGAAAGACCAAACAATTTTTATACATTAATGTGAAAACGAATGCAGCGTTTGTCACGCAGGATTCGTCCATACACATAAATACAAATTATTACATCAATAAAAACAAATCTTGAATTTGCGTGCAAGGAGCATTTCATAAAAACGTTATAGGCTTTCTGAGCGGAAATAGAAAAAGAAACTATTACTAATTATGGTACGAGTAGTGTCTTTTTTACAATTTTTATATCAACAGTATTCTATTTAACATATTTATGAGCCTAAAAGGCTTATATAATATCTTTTTCTTTGTAAAAAAGTGCAACATTGAATACTTGCAATATAATGAATTTTTGAAATAGGAAGTTTACTAGTAATTATTGTATCATTGCTTAGGATGCAATTTTTTTGTCTTAAGAAAACTTTGAAAAGCAATTTTTTAAATAAAAAATAGAAGAAATGTTAAAACTTTCATTTTTGGAAAATAATTTGGCATAAGAAACTTTGTAGCAGAACCATGCTATTGAACAGAAAAATCAGAAATATGTGAATCCATGGTTTTTCCTGTACGATGAAAAGCTGCATAAATATTCCTTGCTTTTTAAAAATTTTTTGGAACGATTTGTTACATATTCGCATATTTTACCCCTTACAGTATATTTTTGGATTTTTTTATTCTTTTGTATATTTTTCAAGTAAATTTTAGTATTTTTATTTGAATATGCATATAAATATACATACATATTAACAGGAAAAAAACAAAACTTTATTGTGATCAAAAATGTTTTGTAATTTTCAAGTAGTTTTTTAATATATTAATTTTTTTCTTTGATGACTTTTAACTATTCTTAAGGTATTAGTTATTGTTATTTTTATTTTTATTTTTACATTCTTCTTATATTTTTTTTCTAAATTCCAGCGATATGAATGGGGTTTCCAAATGTTAGGGCAAGTTTTCGGTGGTATAGCGATTTGCTTTTGTCTATTTGCATTTCATAAAAATATAACAAGAACTAAGAAAAAACAGTTTTCTACAGCATCTCGGCCACTTACTGGTTTATATCAAAGATCTAAAAGCATGTGTGATAAAATTTTAAAATATGGATCGGAAAGACTAAACTTTTCTACTTTAGGCAGATGAACGCGCAAGCGGAGATTTTTAAAGTGGCTGCTCCTGTCTATAAGGACCCAGAATATATAAATACTTTAAGACACAAGCGAACGTTATACAAATCAAAATCGAAATAAATTAGGGACACTTTTTAGAAGGAACATTCTAGTATATTCGTAGAAAAGGTTTGATTTTCCTGCCAATCAAAGGTTTTTAGGTTTTCATTAAAAAATCAGTAGGAACGAGTTTTATGCTGAGCTCAAAGATGATTTTGAGCCCCATATGATTAAAATTTAATATATAATTTATTTAACGGCAAAAAATTGTTATCAAATGTTTTACGATATTCGATACGTACTATTGTAATTTTATAAGATTTAAATTGTCGCAGAATGATCAGCGTTTGTTCGATTTACATTTATATTCTGCAAACCGCTTACAACTACACTTAGAATTAAAAAAAGACAGGCTAGTTATTAATGGTAATGTTTGATTATTGAGCTCTTGTAACAACGTTGTTACTCCTTAAACTTTTCATTTGTTTTAATGTAGGTTTGATACAATATCTCCAGGTGTTCTAAGAAAAATTTGGATACAGTTCCTTGATAATTAGCAACAATGAAATGCTCATAGAAACTAGCTATACCCCTAAATAATCAATTTCAACTTGTTTTAAAAAACAAAAAAAAAACAATTATTATTTTACTAAATATGTAAAATATAAATTTTGTGTATAAAAGTGCGATTATGAATTTAAAAAATAAAAACTTGTAATTAAATTAATTAAAAAATATTTGAAAAAATAAATGTTTTTCGTTTAGAATTCAAGCGCGCGATAACGTTCATCATCATAGAACAGACTGTAGTAAGTGTCGTACATTCATTAAAAATCTAAATTTCGTAAGAACTGATCAGTGTTTGGTCGTTTTTCTTTATTTCTTTATCAAATGTATATGATAATTTTAGATTAAAAACAAAAATGCCATTGCCAATGGGGTTTATACTTTTTCTGCTTTCAAGGGCCATATATTTCCCATGGTATTAATTGAATTATCAAGCTGTCATAAGATTTAATTACTACTCTTTCACTCTTTCATAAACAAAATACTTTTCTTAGTTTTATCTTATTTATACGTCTTCTACTAATAATAAGTAAATCTGCAATTGTTGTGTGTTTATAATTCAAATGATTATTCAAAACTTCAAAAAGTGCAATTAATACATTTGCAAAATCAATCAAAATCAATTTTTATGCTTGTCGAGGGCGTATGATTAATAAATTGTGCAAAACACATTATTTTTATTACTCATACTCAATACAGTGCTCTCATCAAATCTACTAATAAATGAGGCAATAATAATAAATAAGTTATCATGTTCTAAGTACCCCACTCACTGCTTCCTCTAAAGAGGGCCAACTCAAAATTTTTCAATTTTCACTTTTTGCAAGAAATCGGTGTATAATAGTCACATCTATTCACTTTAAAAATCTTACATCATATTCTCTACTCTTTCGCAAAAAATATAGTTGTATCCGTTTTGTTTACATGAAAGTAGTATAAAAAATAAATAGTTTTTGCCTCTACTGAAAATTGAAAAATTTTGAGTTGACGCTTTTCAGAAGAAGCAGTGCGATGTGTACTTAAAATATGCACCAAACATTCGATTTCACATTAAGCGAAACATTCGCCTTTAAGTGAATTGTAACTCTCAAGCCGTTATGTCAACACCATCATGGATGGGTCAGGGCATGGTGCGCTTTATAAGACGATTGATTTTCAAAAATAATGATAGTTACGCTCAATAAAGGACGTCGCCGAAAATGATTTTTTGCGCACGAATTGAAAGGATTTTACTTTACAGGTGCATGCTTTCATCCGAACGCGCAATGCTTTGCTTCATAGAGAAAAAAAAAATCATTATAAATATTGACTTAAATTTTCATGAAAGTTTTATATTTCCAGGGTATATACATATCATATTGGAAATTATCTTCGAAATACTATAATCTTTGAATTATTGCTGATATCAGTACAGAGCACTAAACTAAACGAATTTTATGTAAGAAATATTATACAAAGAGTTGAAGATCAGCTGCTTCCAGGAAATACCTGTAGATTTTTTTTGAAAAGCTCTAAATAAATAAAAAATCTACCGAAATTCTTTGACAAACTCATTTAAATTTTCCTGTACACTTTATTTCCTTTCTTTACTAGTAAAGTTTACTTTGACGGATGTTCAAAGTAAACTTTGCATGTGAAAAAGCAGTCGATCTGAATATAAAACACTATTCAAAACGTATGTATCAATTAAAATTTTTTAAGAACTGGGGGCAACATAAAAGCCATACCTAAATCAGAGCGTTGAGCCTCCTATTAGGAACAGGGTACGTATTTGCAGTACATTCAGAGTAAATTGTAAATACGTACCCTTCTGCTAACGTGACGCTCAACGCTCTGATTTAGGTATGGTTGTAAGTTTTTGCCTTAATTTTGTAAGTTTATAATTTTTTTCTTATTAAAAATAAATGTTATAAAATGTTCGCCACAATTTAAAAAAGAAATTCAAAAATGTCTAAATATTACTAAAAATCATAAACAAACAATTTTAAAATACAAAATGAGACTTAACCATTAGTGGATTCTGTGTTTGTTTTTGCTAGTAAAAACATAAGTAGAAAATTATTACAAACATCGTATTGGATCTTCACCACAAGCAAAAATAATTGTCGCAACTCAGCTTTTTTTGTTTTGCCTCTTTTAGACTCCAGGATATTTGCAATTTAATAAAAAAATTATTCTGATTTATTCGACCTTTTCATTAAATTTTATTAAATAATTTATTTAAGCTTTAGGTCCAGAAAATAAATATAAATGATTTATTTTATCCGACATTTCGCTTTCTCAATGGAAAGCTTCTTCAGGGATATATTTAATTAAAAATTAATAATAGCAGTTATTGTTTTCACAAACCAATAAAAAGTTATTCTAAATTTGTTTGAAAAAATAATAAAAAATTTTAAAAAAATTTTTGATAATTCAATTACACAAAAATACAAAATTACTTAAATCTATTACAAAAACATAAAAAATATTCAAAAAATTCCTGTTTAATTCTTATAAATTAAATGTCTGTAATATTGAGCTACATTTTCTTTATTCATTTGAAAGTTAATTCTTTGGTGTATTTATAATCTGTAATATTTCTAGCATGAAGCGACGTTTGTAGTTTGTTTCTGTGTTTAAAACTGTTGTGTTTTCAAAATCTGCTGTATGGTGAAACATTGCACAATGTGATGTTAATGCAGTTTTCTGAGTTGATCTGTATTTGTATTTCTGATCTGATTTATGTCCGGCTAATCTAGTTTTTAGCTTATTTTTAGATATATACTTTATTACACCCTCCGTTATTATTTCCCTTACATGGTATTTTGTAAACTACATTAAATCTGTCTAATATTTTCGTCTTATCTTTCGTTTTACTGAATGAACTTCCTAGTGTATTATATGTCTTATGAGCATTCATATAACTATTAAAATCATAGATTTTAGAATTCTTCAACCTTTCAGAAATTATCGGTACATAAGTCAAAGACTTAGGTCATTCCCAGTGGTCGTACTATTTATCCTCTGTCTTTTGTATTGTCTAATCAATTTATTAGAAAGTTGATAAGGGAAGTCATTATCTTTCAATATATTTCTAATTCTCCCCACATTATTCCTATGAAATTCAATGTCACTAATATTCAGTACTCTATCTATGAGATTTTTTGCCGTATTAATAATAACTCTTTTAGGATGTTTTGAATAATAGTTAGTTATTCTCCCCGACGATGTAGGTTTTTGGTACCAATCTACTAATAAGTTATTGCCCTTTCTTATTATTAAAGTATCTAAATATTTTAATTTATAGTCACATTTCTTTTGAATTGTAAGTTTAATGTCTGGATGAAAAGAATTAATCATAAAATAAATCATTTATATTTATTTTCTGGACCTTAAGCTTGAATAAATTATTTAATAAAATTAGAGATTTAATTTCAGGTAGCCTGCTATTTGAATAGTTTTCATGACTCAACCTACAATTAATTGACAGATGACAAGTAAAAATTAGAAGTAAAATTCAACAACGAATTCAATTTATTTAAATTCACTACTAAAATGGTGGAAATTTCGCTGTCACAGTTCGCCAAATTAAAGCATGTTTAAATCGTCGTAAAGCACCTTCTTGGCCAGCTATAGCAAAACTGAGCTTTTAGTTAGTTAGTGGTGTGAAGAATTGAGCTCGCGGAGGTAACTCAAGAACAACTGAAAATATTGTGGTTGTAGCACGTGGTATGGAAGAGAATACAGATTTTTCCATTTCTGGTCGATCTTCCGAATTTGGCAGTTCACAAGTTATTATAAAAACTCACGGCTAACATCGTTTTTTATGTGAAAATTTTATTGGCCGTGTGATTTTTCGCAGAGGCGATCGTAACTGGCTATCGAAATCTTGTGATTGAACATCTTTAAACTTTTTTTATTTAAGGGCAATGGCCCACAATTGATTCAAGACCTGAATTAAAGATGGAATTCGTGAAGTAATCGAGAACATACAGCCGCAAATGTGCGAAATTCTAATGGAAAATTTCATGAAAGAAATGATCTTGCAATCGTAGCCATGGTGACCATTTGGCAGATAATGTTGTTTTTTATTAATGGCATACCCTCTCTCCTCTGTGCAATTAAATAAACATCCGATGATTTCACTTTCAAAATAAATACTCTTAATGGAAAACCTCATACTCTTTTACTGCTTTAAAATAAAGGTTTGAATTATATTCTAAACATTAAGAAATTAAGAAAAACTGTTTAAGATTTTCTTCTCATTTTGGATTTTAATAAAGTTTTTTTTAACAAAATAATAAAAATAGAATTTTAGCAACAACTAAATGAAATGCTGTAAAGGCCGAAATCCACTATTTTGCAAGAAATTTTAGGACAGATAATTTAAAAGTAGCTTAATATTTTAAAAAAAGCACAGGAGAAATATCCTTCAAAACTTTCTTTGATTTAAATAAGGTATGTATATCAAAAGCCACGAAAAGTAAAACAGAAAATTGAAAACTAAACGTCAAAAAGGGTTAAATTTACTTGAAAAAAACTCCAGAAACTATTAAACAAAAAAAATAAGAAACTACGATAGAAACTTTAATTTATAAAAAAAATTTGGCATTTGATTACTTCTGCTCAAAAATTATTTCTTCACTCTGGTTACTTTATATTTTTCTTTTAATTTAAGACATTCCTTTCATGAAGAATTATAAAATACAAGAAACCACAAATTTTGTAAGTTTCTGCTTGCAATCTGAAAAAGGTATAAAAAATATGTTTGTCTTTGAAATATTTTTCATACAACACAAAAACTAAAAAAAAAAATATCATAAAAATATATAGAATATTTTTATAAATGGATTTACTTAGAGGAGCAAAAGAATATAACAACCATTTCATACAACTTAAAACCACACATGTTGCCCACATAATGAAAAATTAGTAGAACAGCAACCATCTAGCTACTTCTCTTTATTTTGATATTTATGTGTACGTTTAATACTGTTGTGGTTGTAAGCAAACGCATGATGGAACAAGGACTCCTCCATACGCAGCAACAAATTTCCCACCATACATCAAATCTCTTGGCAACAAAAAGAATTTTTAAAGAATAAGTTGAGTTTTTTTTTCTTATTCTTTTGTATTTTGAAAAGTAAACATACGCACAAGACTTACACATACACAGATGCATATATAAATGCATATATAAGTGTATGTGTACTGTGAGTTAAGTCATCAGTGTATTGGAGTTTGTTGAGGGAAAGAGTCGTATGTTGACATTTTACTTTTAAAGTAATTCCTTTGTTTTTCACTTTGTGAAGTTTTTTCGATTAGGCTGGCTACTTTATTTATAAAATCAGTTGGTAGAATATTTTTCCTAGTTAAAAAAATATGGATCAACGTTGATTTAAAACAAATAAAATAATAATTTTTAATAAAAATAAAAGCGACTTGCTATTATTTTGATTTAATTGTAACACAATCTACCTTGAATCTTTTCCAAACATATAAATTGTACAATAGATTCTATATTTTCTCAACACAATTATTTTTAATTTCAGATATTTTCTTAAACTAGTATTTCCTATGGCCGACGCAATCGACCATATTTTAGTAATTATATATAAAGCATTTACATAAATTAAAGAGCAAGGCACATACAAAATTTCCAAGGATATGATAATACATATATCGCACTTGATCAACAAGAGGGAATTAACTCGAAATTTTAAAATTTTCAACAGAAGCAAAATACTTTTTGATTTTACATCAGAAGTATATGAAAAATAGATTTTAAATCATGCGTTTCATTAGCGAAACATAGACAAAACAATCTGAAATTTTTACAGTAGGTAAATATTATTATTATTTTGGAGAAAAGTAATAAAATAAAAATTTCGAGTTAATACCGTCTTGTTGATCAAGTGCGATATGGAAAACAAATAATAACTGTTTTCAAATTTCTTCCCGAATAAAACAAAACTGTAATGAACATGAACACTGATATTTAATTCTCATCTTTTTATATTTTTTTACTTCACTCATTTGAGGAAAAAAGTCTATACTTGTATATTTTTAGCATTTGTAGTGGTGTCAACTTTAGGAGTCTTTTATTCCTTTAGTACTGAACCGATTCAAATAATATATAGTCGGATAACTAAAGCTCAACAGTGTCTACCATTTGGTAAATGAATGAAGAGAATCGATTGGCAAACAAAGGAAAAAAGGGATACAAATGTTTTTGCCTATTTATGTAATAGAAGATAAAAATAATATATTTTTTTTCCAATAAACAGGAGATAAAACATGGTCAAATATCTAGTTCTGGAGCGATATTTCATACTACTAGTTTAAATATTTTATTAACATGCATAGATATCTAATTTAGAGAATTTTTAATAAAAGTTTATGAGGTTTATTAAAAGGAGCCCTATTTTTTGCTAAGTCTTCAGTGACGGGCTACTATCTCGTATTGAAGGGTATATAGACAATAAGTGTTATTTATGATAAAGAGATGATGCCTGTGAAATATAACAGATGAACACTTAAAATTCTAATAGGGTGTGTATTATCTACCATCGGCCCCATAATAACAAATATTAAAAATTAAAGGACACTCAGAAAAATAATGTTATACATGACAAAGAGCTGAGCCTTGTGAGCCATAGTGGACAATGGAAATTCTTTTAGAATGTGTTTAGCCACCATAATAACAATTCTGAACAATGAAATTTAATTAAACACAAAAGAGTATCGTGAAATTAGGTGTTAGTTAAAGTAAAGTTATTTATTTTATAAACTAATTGAGACACTAGAAATTATAACAGGATATGTGGATCTTCGACCACTTTAAGAAAAATTAAACCTTTATATAAACTTTAACAGAGTGTGAAGACAAGAAGACTTAATTTTAAAGAGAGTTAAAAAATTGAAATGTATTGTGTATTCCCACTATAATAACAAACTATATCCAGCGGTCGTCTCAATCGACCGCATTCTAGAAATAAATATTAAACGTTTACGTAAATACATAAGATAAAATATAAAAACACAAAACATTCTAAATAAACAATTTAAAACACTATTTGAATTCTATGCAAAAGCAAATTAGACAAATACACATGCACATGCACGCTTTGTTTATTTTTCAACTTCAAGCTGATACATGCATTTGCAATAGGTGCGCATGTGTTAGTAGCAACTTTAAACGCTTATAACTTCCTAAATATTGAACCTGTTTAAATAAAATTAAGATTGTGCATCTAGGTGCAGTATTACGGCCGAAATCAGTTCACTATTACGGCCGTAAAAGGGATCTAAAAAATCTTGTTTGCCTATTTATAATATATAAGATAGATAAAAGATACTTAATTAGAAACAAGCTAAAACTGAAAGAGTGCAAATAAAAGTAGTTTTATTTTTGACATAGACCTTTATCATATGACCCGGCCCTGGAAACTCCCCAGGTGCATGTGTAACTATTGTCGCTGTAAGAAAAAAAAAATAGAATTCAGTTAAAAATTAACCTGTTAATTGGTGAAAACTGTTATTGATGAAGAAATCTAGTGATGAAATCCTGTTTTCAGATGAAACACTAAAAATAGAAACCAGATAAAAATTAGAGAACGGCAATACAAAAATAATTATGAAAGCCTTCGTGCTTGAGTCAGACTCGCACTTGGCTGGTTTTATTTAATAATCTTCTTGATGTGGAATTAAATATTTTGTTGTTTAAACTTCCGCCATATTGCACTGGGTGTCATTTAACTCCAACAACTCTGCTAGACTATTGGTCCTCCCAAGAATCTGGGAGTTTTTGTAGATAAGCAAGAAGAAAAGTCTTAAACAGTTTGTGTTTGGTTATTTGTAATAACGATATTTGTCAAGGAATCTGCGGCAGTTAATTTGTTTTTTTTTAATATTCGTCCTTGTACATTTTCCCATGCAGTTTTTAAATTAAATTTTTTCGCCTTAAAATTTTTGTATAAATTTATTTTGTAAGACCCTTTCATAAAATTTCAAATTAAGATGAACATTTTTTACAACGATTTTTTACAATGTATCGTTTTTATTATTAAAGAAATTATTTTTTATCTTCCACAATATCTCCTTAATAACTAAGTTTGTTTATAACCCTGGCTTCGAGTATGTGGCGCCTTTGAGAACTTTTAATTTTAATTCTATTTCTTTTAAAAGAAGTGAAAGTTTCCCGTGCATATAAAGAAACACACATATGCATTCAAAACTTGACAGTAATGTTAAGCAAAAATATTATACGAAGGAGTATGAAAATTGTATGCAGGCGACTGACTATACTTAACTTGAAAAATTAACCACGACAGCCACTGTACTAATAAGAAGAATACCAAGAAAGAAAGAAAGAAATGAAGGCAAACAAAAACAGTAAAAATAAATTTTAAATAAAAAGACAAAGAT
Source organism: Gymnocheta viridis (assembly GCA_956483585.1). Lineage (NCBI taxonomy): Eukaryota > Metazoa > Arthropoda > Insecta > Diptera > Tachinidae > Gymnocheta > Gymnocheta viridis. Next base: position 19,089,797 of record OY101441.1, on the reverse strand, counting down.
GCTAATTTAACACCCATTCAAGGAGCACACATATAAATTAATACTTCTCATATTCACATGTGTACGAGTATTGTACTTCATTTTCTAGAGTTTTGGTTAAAAAGAGGTAGAGTTCTTTCGCTACTAATGAATTATAATTATGATGAGCTAAAACGAAAGCGCAACGAAAGAAGTAGAAAAATAAATAAAATAAAAAAAGAAGAGAGACGAAAAAAAATCAATTAAATTTTTCAATGCGTTGAGAAGAAACTTTTCGCTTGAGTTGGCAAGGAAACCAACAACTACATGCTTTTACTTATCACTTAAAGGCACAAAAATGTCTAATATACTCGTTCGTATGCACGCTAGAAATATAATTTTATTTCAAAAGTCTCGTAGTATTATTGTTTTAAGAATTTTTGTGGGTAGTTTTGAGGGCTTTGTGACTCTTCTCATTAAAATTAAGTTAAATTATATTTTTTGTAACATTTGATAAATATATAAAAAATAGCCCGGGTACTCAATATGTCGTAGGTGGGTCAAATTAAAGAAAAAAAAACAAAATCAATTAACAGAGACAAAAACTTAAAATTTTTTTTTTATTAATCTCTCCGAGCCAAAGGTTCGAGTTATGCAATAGACAGAGGTAAAAAAGCTAATTGGTTAAGATGGAGGATCCCTATTGCTTTTATAAAAGTTTATATGAAGAAGTAAACATTTTTTAAAATTTATTAATTACTTAATAAAATTTTCAAAAACTTTTGTTTGTATAAGATAAGAGGTTTGAAACATTTCAAAAATATGGTTTAAGGTCTACTGATGATTTGGCATTAGCACCAATGAAATGCATGTATATAGACTAGCTAAAAAACCCACAACAAACAAAAGTTTTTGAAAATCTTTGAAAGAAGATATCGAAGCAATCTCGATTAAAAAATTAAAAAAAAACTTAATAAAATATTAATTCATTACTTAATAAAATAACTTAAAATCACATAAAGAAAATCTATTCTGCAATGGAGTCTGATTATAGTTAAGTCTCGAGCACATCAAAAATATGTTCATGCTTAAAACGCAGTCTTTAGTTAAGTAATGATGGCAGCTTAACCAACGCAAAGTCATTGTTAAAACAATCGGTATCAGTGAACTAAAGACTTTTGGCCTTTTTCACAGACGATTAACAAAGTTATAGTAGGCTTAATGTTGAATTTTGATATGGGAAAGCCGGTTTTAATGCACACATTAACTTTATTAAGCGTTTGTGAATAAGGCCATTTATATATAGACTTTGATAATTTTATTGATAAGTTCAAGTCTCGAACTATTTCATTATTTCGTAATTAAAAATATTTGTTGTTCATTCTTTTTTTTTATAAACAAACACAAATTACTTAAGCCTTTTTAGCCTTGTATAAAATATTCTTTTCGAATTAAAAGCGATTAATTCAAGCAAAACTCAAAACTCTAATATGTTCACACATACATATGTATGAATTATATTATGTATGTATGCATAGTTTTTTTGTTTTATTTTGGGAAAAAGAACTGAGAAACCGTGTATAGTGGTCGTGATACTCTCTAAATGAACGGTGACTTATAAGTCACTTTTACTGTTAACGACATTATTTAAAAATCATAAATACTCCAAGAGTTTTTTATTAAATTTGCAGTTAAATTACTCCCCGAGGAAAGTTGTTTTGCTAAATTATTCCTTTCCTGGGTTAGAGCTGCCCATAATAACTCAAGCTTCTTTCGGCGCCTAAAATTTAAGTTGTGTTATTGCATAAATTTAAATTTTTTTTACTAAAAATAAAAATTGTCGAAAAATGTATTTTTGTGAAAATGCTTGAACGTTTTTTTTTCTTCACTAGTATCTATATATGCTCAAAATATTATATATCTAACTGTTTTATATCTATGGTGTTTTATTTTAAAGGCTTTAATGCAAACAGGAGGTAAATAGTTTTTTTTTTATAAATTTTTTTTAGTTTTATTATGCGTAACTTCTAAAAAAAACACTTACAATACCTTCGAGAATAATACGTTGTCTTTTTCACTTAAGAGATTTTGATTTTGGAATAGATAAATATGGCTTGTCACTTTGTCACTGCTTTCATATGAATGAACAAGTCATCACCATTTGGTTGACGCGCCAATATTGTGGGAAACGCGGCACATAAGTTAATTGCGGCATCTCTGAATAAGCTTTGACTAAGGATTCTTCAAAAAAAGTAAATTTTGTCTTACGGTTCGAGGCTGCCACAAAATTAGTAATGCTATAAAAATGATCATGTAAAGAAATGCTTTGCTTTTTTTGAATGTTTTCTTTCTAGCGGAGTGGAACTCTAAGCTTCAGTATTTATCAAAGTATTTCTAATATCAGCAACATAAGTGCTTTGAAAGATATCAGAAAAAGTCAGCTCACTTCACATTTTAAATTAAATTAAATTTCAAATACAACTCTTTTTCTATGCTATTTCCAAAATACTAATAAGGAAGAGTCAGTCGTATGTGTTTATTACCAGCGTACCTGCACACAAATGTGAGAAGCAATATTTTCCCTCTACAGCAGCATATTATGTTGGATTTCATAATTGCACATCATCATTTAGTTGCATTTATTTAATCAGGAAGCCATTAAATGAAATGATACTTAAATGTTTAAAATAAAAAAAAGAAATAAGAAATACTAGTATGCACGACAAAGATCCACTTTTACTGATGTAACAAAGTAAATTATAATACATAATACGTAATAATGTTTAAGTGCTAAGAGATATAATTTATTAAAAATACAATACTATAGAATAAAAAAATAACTAAGTACAATATAAATGCATTTATCTTTAGAAAATTATCTATCGTTAATTGCTGCAAAGTAAATGCTTTTGTTGTATGAAACATGTTAAAATAAACGATAATTAAATAATGATAATTAAAGAAAAAGTTGGCAAAGTAATACGTGTGCAAACATGTCTTATTTCTAGACATGTATTCATAAACGTTTATTAAATCAAAACCTGGGTTTTAAAATAATTTGTTCCATACAAAATTCGTAGTTTCAAAAAAAAATTCAACTTTAAGGACAAGTTTTTTTAAGATTTTTCAACTTTTCTCAAATTAATTTCAAAGTCTAGTGGTGCAATTCACCAACTTTTTACGATTCGTTAAAAGCAAAATTTGTCAACCAATGTTCTTGATTGCATTATCGATTTTGCAATTCACTTACTGCTTTTTAACAAAAACGATATAATTTGTTACCATGTGGCATCTCTGTCAAAATTTAAGAAATTTTGAAAATTTAAAAAAAGCCGTAAAATCTTCTAAAATGCGCTACAAAAATGCAATAAATGTAAAAAACTCGCAAAAAAGTGCAAAAATTAAGAAAATTTGCAATAACTTTTAATCATTGCATTGGAAAATTATTAAATTAAAATATTATTTAAAAGTCGATGAAACAATAAAAATTAGAAAAAGTCAAAAAACGCAAAATTCCGCAAGAAGTTGCGAAGTTTTGCAAAATCCGTAAAAATCTTCTAAAAAGATCTAAAAATGTAAGGAATGTGAATGTGTATCACATTTCTTAAGGTTTTACCTCCATTTAGGAAGTTTTACACCTTTTTCTAAAGTTTTCTACTTTTCGCGATTGGAGTGATTCTTTGTCCTTTTATTCCTTCATTGGATTGTACTTTTTGAAATTAATCAATTAATGCTAATTAAATTAATGTTTTGCAATACCGCGCACGGTAGAGTTTTTGTAATTCAATGGTTGTTCAGTCAAATGGATTCTCCAACTAACGGAAAACACTTTGATTGATTGTTGAATGGTCCAATGTAGAATTATCTTGTGGGAAAGTGCTTGCCAAATATCTATCGATAAAATAAACAATTCACAATTTTATATCGCTTGGTTATCGAGAAGTCAAAAAGAAAACAAAAACAGCCGATAGCGAATATCGTTACAAATGTTACTGAATAGAGAATTCGATAAATTTTTGTTATACATATTTAAACGATACGATTATCATTATAAATCTTAGTGAATCAACCTACTGAAGTCTTGAAGACATGGTAACATTTTATTTATGCATATCTGATAGTATTTTTTTTAATTTTTCGCAAAACATTTTTGACTCGGTCTTATGAACTTTAAAATAGTTTATGAATTGATATTTTTAAAACGACCTAAACTTTGTCATGTATAGAGAGCAATATATAAGAAGACCACTACAGTCCCGAGCCCCTTTCCGACTCCGACAAAGACCTATCAGGCAGTCACTATGACATGCGTTATCTCTAGCGTTTCTTAGCGATTTCTGGCGGTCGACTGGTAATTATAGACTTCCATTCTTATCACTGAGCCTTTAGTAGTCGCTACTATCTTTCTTAGGTTATGCTTTCTCATTACACCCACATCTAAATCTGTTGGCCATTGTTTCTCAGCCTACTGCCAGACAAAGTTGGACAATAACACAACGTAAGCTGCTGCCTTAGCTTCTACCAGGGATATTCTACAAACTTTATGTTACATACGCGGTATCTAAAGCCGGTGTGTTCAGTGACCAACTATCTTTACGTCGATTTACCTTTCGGAGTCTTCGGTTCTAGAGTTTTTCTTAATCTAAGTTAGTATATTAAATTCAGCATCCTAATTCTTGGCACTGTTGTCCATATCTCTTCTTTGAGTCGATTCTTCTTTTGTTTCAGTTTCTCACGAAATTCATCTAACTACCCTTGAAGGCTGTCTTCCATATTGAATTGAAACCGAATTAAGGCAACCCAACTATTTATCTGGAGTTTTGACCTACCTCCTCTTTCACTAACAGGAGTAAACGCAAGCCTAAACTTCAACACCGTATCTATATATAAATAGACTAAGACAAATTTTTAGATCCGTTTTTCTCTTTTATTTGCCAACGGATTTTTTTCATTCTTTTACCAAATGGTAAACATTGTTGAGCTTTAGTGACCCAACTATATATTATTTGAATCGGTTCAGTATTAAAAGAATAAAAGGCTGATAAAGTTGACACCTCTACAAGTGTTAAAAATACACACGTACACGCATTCACTTATGTAAGTATTGGTTCAAGAAAAAATATAAGGAAAGCAATGAGAGTGTTAAGAGTATCTAAAAATATATGTATGTGTATGAGTAATAAGAGTTTTTTTTATAAATGTGCGTTTTTGTATGTAATTTTTTTCAATGGAGAAGGAAATAAGTAATTAGGTAGTTTTTTCTCTTTAAATGAATGCAACTAAAATAGATATACGTTTAAACTGGCAATCGAATTTCGCCCCTAGGCGTAATCTAGTAGTCATATATTGTACGACTTGTTTAGTCACCACTACAAAATATTCATACACGGTGAGGGCACTGTTGGCTGAAGTAGCTAGCGCGTTGACTGCAAAGCAAATAATGACTAAGAACGTGGGTTCGAGCCCAGTCTCAGGAAAGCCAAAACATCCAGCATTTTACAGAAATTACAGTACCGGCAGCAATTGAAACTGCTGTAGCTAGCGGACATCACAGCGCCATCCTTCGTCGGTATTGTAGCAAAATCGCCGGCGAAGTAAAATAATAATAAGATGGCCACACAGCTTAAAGAAATTTAATGCCCCTACTTATCAGTGCCACAACACTGATCTAAAAACTAACATAACGCGCAATATCAGAGTTGGTAGGCCTGAGTGTTACTTCTCTTTAAACAAAAAAGCCGAACTTTTGGCAGTAAACAGCTACTGCCCGCTGAAAACCGAAATATAAATTTTTGTGGCTTGAGTTAAAGAAATTCACGAACTTCACAATTTTCAACCAACTAGATTTTTTTTACTAAATTCTAGTTTTAAAACTGATGTGAATAGAAGAAAAGTAGAGCATTCTAAAAAATTTGGTATAAATATTATGAAGAATATCAAAAATTTTTTGTTTTGAATTTTGGTATTATTCTTTTGCGATACTTTTTTATTTATCCTATTTATTTTTACATTTGTTTTAACATCAATTAAAATAATGTTATTTTTAATGTTTTAAGAATTACATAAAATTATACGTGTTAAAGTTGATAAGATTAACAGCCGTATGCATAACAACTGCAGGTTTATAAACCGCTTTTATGCAAAATTCAATAAAGTTAAATTCATAAATAATTAATAGGCTTTTAATAAAGCATCTATAAAATCTGAAATTTTATTGTTGGTTTCACCCTTCTTTAAATCAAAAATAAAAGTTTGTTAAAACATCAACACTTTTTTGAGCAGCATTAATGTTTTCAGCCGATCTTGCAGTACTTTGTGGTCTATGCTTGGTCCTATCACCTACAGGCCCTCTTCGAAATAATTCACTACACGATAGATAGTGTGTTTTGTTGGCACGTTGTTTCTCACAAAAATTTCACGTAACTTTCTTATCGTCACAGTAATCGAAGATTGATTTTGATATAATGTTTTAACGATAAAAACACGTTGGTTTATGGAATATTTTTACATAATAAATTTGACACGTGTCTACTTTACGACTGCCAAATATGAACTGTCAAGACTATTGTTTACCAAAATGGCGGTAAAACAAAGTATTATAACTTCCCGGCGGACACCTTGTACATACATATTTACATTTTATAAAAACAATTTCGGGAACATAATTGAAAAAGCGAATTAATTAATAATATGGATTCAATAAACACAATTTGCTTAATACAAAAAAAAATTTACAAACAACTTCAAATATTCACAAACACTTTAGCTCAAAAATCAAATAATCGGCAACCAAGAGTACTCGTACTAGGAAAGCGCAAATCCATTCTCCATCACAGATGAGCAATTTGAAGTTAAATATGGCTTTAAAAAATGTACTGTTCGCAAATTTGTGGATTTAGTAAGGGAAAACATTGCGTTGGATAGGAGTGGAGTCATGTATGTATTCGATATTGGAGTTAACATTGCATAAATGCAAGAAATACCAAAAGTTTGGAGGAAAGAATTCGTGATTCAGGGCCATCAACTTAAAGTAGTATATTTGAAATATAAAAAAAATTTAAGAAATAATTATATAAAAATCTTCTGTATAATAAAAATAATTGTTAAGAAAAAAATGTATTGTTTAATTTTAGTTCTGTTTTATTTTCGATAGAAATCGTTAGCCCAAGTTCAAGGAAAAAAACAAAAATAATAAATAAGGACAAATTAAGTAGCTGTAATAATTGTGAGTACCTTAAAGCGCAACGTTAAGATTGGTTAACCCACAAAGATAGCAAAGTATGTATTTACATTTTCGCTCCTAAAAGTATACCTCAAACATGGGACTTTAAAACTAATAAAAAGACCTAATAGTTAATTTAGACTTATTGTACATTTATGAATACTCTTTCTTGTTATAAGTTTACAAAACAAAAAGTGTTTAATAACTAATGTGAATTTAAAACTTAAAATAATTAATTTTTGTGAATACGGGCGTAAAGCAATATCTCAGTATTGTTTTATTTAATATTAAACTTTTATCAAATCTTTAACAAAGGCTTATGAAACAGTTTTCCATACAAAATTTGTTTCATAAACCAATTATACACTTTACGTAAGTATTATAAATAAGGGGATTCATTTTTTCATTGATTAAAAGCATCAATAAGGAACGAGTATAAAAAAATACTTTCATTTATACCGTCTTGCCCGTCTTCTGGCCAGAAAACCGATTGTATGTTATACTTCGAATTATTATAGAATTCATTTGAATTTACTAAACGTACTAATTTAGCGCGTTTTGTACTAAACGCGCTAAGACGAAAGCCAGCGCGATTGGCGCAGTTAAGATGAGCTAAATCTAACGCGAAACGCGCTAAATTGACAACGCTGCTTTAGCATGTAATAAATTAGTTGGGCAATAGACTAGAGAGCAAAACACTTTAACTCAATAAAAAACACTAATTCAGTACTGACAACCGATTTTGAACTTTAGAAATTTTGGAGTCCTTATTTGTAAGCTAAATTGGTAAATACAATGACATCGCCATGTTAAAGTAATGAAACCTATGTCGTCTATTTGAAGGAATTACGGTCTACTTCTGAAGAAATGGCCACTGAGTAGTTTTAATTTGCTCGTTGTTTCTGGCTACACAATGTGAGTGATATTAAAATTAATTACCAAAAGTAACTAAATTACACAATATTTTTCATAGACTATTTTATTTCTAACAAACTCTTCATGGAAATGCACACCTGAGTGGGCTAATAACGGCTAGACAGAAATTTGCTGAGAAATTAGCAAACAAAAGTTGCTGAAAAGTGACAGTAGAGGTTGGGCTTGGCATCCTCTTAACACTGAATAACAAAAACCTATTTATTTGCAAAATTATCAACAACAGAAAAAATCTATTCGTATGTTGAAAGCCATAATTAATATTAATAAGTCATATCATAAAGCAATTTGTATAAGAAGATTGATGTTATAATAAAGAGCAACACTTTGAAAAGGTAAAGAGATACATATAAGAAAGATTGATGAACGACATAATTTTTTCACTTTTTATTTCAAAGTGTTTTAAATTTGTTTGAAATAGCTCGTCAGGCAAAAGAGAAAATGAAGAGGAACTATTTTACACAACAAATTTTAATTTAATTTAGATTTTATTGAGACTAAAAACTAGATCAAAGCAGATGAACAAAAATAACATGAATGATGATAAACTTAAAACAATACAGTATTATTTTAATAAATATTTAAGACATTATTAGTTCTGAAGAATGCTACAAGCTTAGTTAAGCTTGACTGAGATATGAAATTGAACATCAATAGATAAACATAAAAAGTATAATAAAAGTTTACAAGGACTGATTGATAGTCCAAATGGGATCTGGTGGTAAAACTTAAAACTAACACTAAAACTAAAACAACATATTTACAGGAAAAACTAAACTAAAAATAAATTCTATTCCCTATTCGAATTGATGTCGTTTTTTAAATTTTGATTTTTTTGAAATGTATAAAAACGTATTCAAAATCAATTCAGACTCAATTGAATTGTATAATTAAAGTAATCTATCGCCATGGTTTTGTTTGAATATATCGCTCTTTTGTTGCAACGTAGTCATATCTCGAAAAAACTCGTTCTTCAGAAATCGAGTTTTACGCTTTTATTTTACTAATGCCTGAATGAGGAAAAGGATATCCTGCCTTAAAGACGTGAGTAAACAAAATGTTTGCATACACTTTTAAAACAAAATGAAGAATGATGCGACGAATATTTCTGAATTTTTAACCTAAATTAATGAGCGATACGTTTTTAAATTTGTCTTAACAGACCGAAAGCAATTAGTGTCTGCTGTTCAAAATTCGATTAAACCAGAAAGTTTCTAGTTGTTTTTTTAAGGAAATTTTCGTAAAATTTTAAATACTTTTGGAAGGTTCTGAAACAGTTGCTAAAAGTCCTCGAGCGGAAAAATCTAAATTTAAATGAAAATGTTGCAGTTTAGTTTGCTAATCATTAAAATTTCAGTATTTAATTTAATTTCTTATCGAAAGATCTCAAATGAATGTCAAATGGCCCAGCAAAAACGTTGATGACAAAGTAATGAGTTAAAGTGCTAACATACATATTCTCACTAGTTCTACTTTGGCATTTTAGCTCATTATTTTAACATGACAAACAAGTATTTACCATCTTTGTTTACAAATAATTACGAAAAATCGTAAACCTTTAAAAGTCATTGAATGCTCGAAATACAATAAAAAAGTGAATTTCTGATTTGATTTTATGCGCACACACACAATGAAAGAAAACCCCCTTTATTGCTTTGCCAGATGTTAAACTGCTGATGCAGTGTACTATAAGCATTCGTTCTACAATCGCGTCCCACCCTGCAAGAAATGTTAATAGTGAAATTGTAGTGATTATCTATTGACACTGTCACCACTACTACTGACTACTACTAAACGTGTACTGATCCACTACAGACGCTGTCACCACCTGCAGGAAATGTCAATATTAAAATTATACTGACGATGTCTCCAATACAATTTTAATTTAATTTAGTTCAAACAGGTACAAGTTTTTTATTTAAAATAATATATAAAATTTAAAATTTAAATTTAAATAATTTAAAATTTTTGTGTCGAATCGTATGTTGTTCTCAATGGAAGTCATTATAGAATTTTTGGTGTTTAGTTCATTTTTAAATTATGGATTCAAAATCTTTAAATTAATATTTTTCGTATATCATTTACTTAAATTTTCCAAAATAAAACCTTCTCCATAGGATAAATATTATAGTTAATTAGGCGGAGATTCTGGGAAAGGAAACCAAGCGTATTTTCCCTCCCAAAGCAAATAAAACGTCTTTCACTTCTAATGGTGTTTGAAAAGTTTGTTTTCTCTGTGTGATATTTTCCTTTTATTGCGGAATGAATCATGAAAACTTTTCAAGCGATTTTTCTTTTTGTTGATTAAAATAATTTCGGGTATCTCCTCATTAATCCGGTATGTGCTCAAAACTCCTGTAATTTTAACATGCTGAACAACCAGGTTTTCAAGTAAATCTAAATAGGATAAAATTTTATTAAATAAAATTTTGCAGAATATATAAATTATTAGCAGATAATCTGTAGATATTCGAACTTTTATTTTTATATATTTTTTGCTTTTAAATTCCAACCCGCAAAATTTTAGCCAAAAATCAAAAGAGTGAGTTCAAAAAGAACGAAAAATAGAATTAATTAGTCTTTTCAAAAAAAGCTGAAAATGCCACGAAACTAAAATCTCGAGGCTACAAAACGAAGAAGAGGTTAACCTGGCAACGCTGGATAGGATTAATATATCGATGCTTAAGTTTTACAAAATTGTAATGATTATGAGGAATGTGAGTGATGTGTGCAAAAATTGATTTTTCAGTGCCGTTTTTTAAATAAAAACCATTTATTATTAAAATTTCGATGTCCAAAACAAAAAGACAAAATAAAAATTGGAGTTTGCACAAAACAAAAAAAAAAACAAAAAAAAACAAAAAAATCTCGAGGCTACAAAACGAAGAAGAGGTTAACCTGGCAACGCTGGATAGGATTAATATATCGATGCTTAAGTTTTACAAAATTGTAATGATTATGAGGAATGTGAGTGATGTGTGCAAAAATTGATTTTTCAGTGCCGTTTTTTAAATAAAAACCATTTATTATTAAAATTTCGATGTCCAAAACAAAAAGACAAAATAAAAATTGGAGTTTGCACAAAACAAAAAAACTTTGAGCTGCCTATACGCGGTGAGGTTGAGGTGAATGATAATGAAGGGGGTGTTTAATAACATTCAAACAGAAAACTTACAAAATATATTTATAAAAATTATGAACATGTTCTTTTTTGTTTTTTTTTTAATGCGTGGGCCTTATGGAAAATAAAACAAAAATATGAGAGAGAGAGAGGAAATTTTGAAAATAATGCAAAAAGGAGCAGCATAATTAAAGGGGTCTAATGAAAACAAGAAGCATGCATGCAACGTTCTGAATATGCATGTGTATTTTTGTGTAAACATGCACTTCTTTTATGGGTTTTAAGGTGGAAAACAATATTGCTGTGGTGTGTGTTCATTAAGTTTGTAGATGCTTATGCAACTAACGCACTTGTGTTTGGCTGGTTTTATTATAGGTGGAGTTTTTCCAATAAAACAACTGTCCGATACATGGGTTCCTTTTTTTGTAAAATTTTTTCGTTTTTTTCACAGAGATACACCAATAAAACCAAACCAAAAAGCAGCACAATTTTTTTTCGTTTTGCAAATTAAAAAAAGATGAGTTGCTCACAGACACGCATACAAAATAAGGATTAAAACTAAAAAAAATAATAAATAAAAAAGGAATCAAAATATGTTCATGCAGTTTTGCCTGCATGTAGAAGAAGAAAAATAAACCAAAATAAATATCTTGCCAAAATAAAAATCAACATCATTGGTGGCATAATCACTGGGCCTAACGGTATAAAGCAGCAACATCTTCCCATACAGAAACAGGAGACTACAGTGGGAAAAAGTAAGCAAATTTTTGTTAAATTTTCTATCTCTTCAAACACTAATTTGGCCGAGATCATTCACACTTTATATTGAAACCACTGGCTATTGTATTCGTCATCTGCAAACGCTTGTATAATTAACTTTCTAAAAAATAAACTAGTTTATTTGAGAGTGTGCCGAGCGAATCTCGACTTTATTAAAGCTTTAGTGAATTGTGGGAGTTTCGGCGTAAGTCGTGTGTGGCTCTTGGATAGTATTTCTAGATTATAATTTTAATGAGGATGTTTGCTTGAAAATGTATTTTCGAACTCGACAGTATCAAAAATTGTTATTTACGAATTTACGAATTAAAACTAGTTTATTGAGATGGTTGTAAAATATGTTCTTATGAACACCAAACAGTCCTAACAGCTGCTATTAATTTATTTAAAATGGAGTGTTAAAAATTTATAGTTAAAGTTACAAGAGCATTGGGAATTAGATATGAGGAATTGAAAAGATGATCCTTCCCAGGAAAAAAAATTATGTTTTGCGGAAGTAACAACAAAATTGTACGCCGACTTCCAAATGTGCTTTTTTATCGCGCTTCCGGAGAGGATACTAAAAAAGAAAGCAGGGAAATCTCAAGTTATTTTCAAATACAATATAATTTAAGATTACACTTATTGAATGGAAGAGAGTGATTCAAAGTTATGTACACTTTTTCAAGCGTATTTTAAAGCAGGAGGTACATCAATAACGTCAACAGCATCTCTGGTTTACAAACCTGTTCGAGGTAAAGCAGTAATTCTGATTATTATGAATCAATACGAATTTTGTTGTCAATACTCGATAGAAATTGGTAAACTTTAGCTAATAAACTACAAAGAATATTGACTTCGCTACACGGTTTCACGTGGCTTTTTATATCTAACACAATATTTTTGATTATTAAATGCGTTTAAAGTCCCACCGTTAAACGTCAATGTCTGCACTAACTGCAACGACATTGCATATTGCATTTTTAAAATGTTTCCTTTTTTTATTTTATTTCGGCAGAGTAGTTGGAAAAGTGCGTTGCATAAAATGCAATGAGTAAAAAAAGCCACGCCTGCATGCATGTTGGTCGATTTTTACTTTTTAGCCATTTTTTTTTAATTTTTTGGTGATTTTTTGTACTCGTTTGTTTTTTTTTCACATGTTTTTTAGTTCTTTTTTTCCAATTTATTTACGCGTGCATGTGTGCGAGTGCTTGCCTGTATCGTGTGTATCGTTCATTTTGGTTATTTGGATTGTTTATTTTCTATACATGCGAGCAAGTTTTTGTTTTGTGGTGTGTGTGCAGATGTATCTGTGTATGTGTGTGTACGAGTGTATGCTTCTGTGCGTGTGAGTATGTGTGAATGGGTATTTTTTGGACTTATCATGATGAGCTTGATTTTTTATTTTCTTATTCAAGCAGATAATTACATTTAAATAAAATAAAAATTTTATGTTGATGCTGGTCTCTAGATGGCTACTGGATCTTTTTTTTTAGTTTTGATTGCAAGGGATGGATGAAGGCGAAAATGTTTTTTTCTTCTTCTTTTTTTATTTACATTTTTATTTGCTGTTGTTATGTTCGCCTAACCATTATCTTAGAATGTTTTTAATATTTTATTCACTGTTTCGTTGCTTTTTAAAGCCATGTTTATGAGAGTTATATTTGTTAATTTATTTTGGAATAATTAATTTTTTTTTGCACAAGCAGTGAGTAACGAAATTAAAAATTTTAAATCCATAATAATAATAATAACATAATAATCTATTCGATTTCATTTTATACGGTGAAAGCGTGGCGGCAGAAAATATAACAGCGCAAAAAACAACTGGTGGCTTGAGATTGTATAAATATGTACAACTTTTGACATACGAGCCCCCAATTAGCCGAACAAATGGAAAGCAGCTGTGTTATAACCAATTGTAAAATAATTTTGTTATGGAAGTTATTTTGGCTCAAACGTTCTTTTTTTATAAAAATATAAATGGGTTCCGAATTTTAAGCTAAATCCAATCAATTTAGAAATTAGCCTAGACGAAAACAGAGAAAAGAAATTTTTATTTAAGAATATAAAGAATATAAAAAATTCTTCAAGATATTAAAATATACTGCGCCGCGAATAAAAACTATAATATGTGCCGAAAAAAATACTGTATCCTAATATTTTATGAAGTTAAATAAAAGAAAGGTTTGCGAATTTTTTATTTTTCAGTTACAACTATTTTGGAAGATTGTTTAAGATTTTAATAACTTATTTTGATTTTCCTTAATTTTTGATAGTAAATTTTTCGAGAATTTGAAATTTTATTCCTTTTTTTTACTTGTTTTAAACTATTTTTCGCTAGATTTAGTTTTTTTTTGGGAATCTGGAAGATTTGTTCAGGTCCCCCGCCTTGACTTCTTCATACTTCGGAGCATTAGCTTCTAACAGTAGATACACAAAAAGAAAAACGCCGTACTAAATTCAAGTATTTTCTACTTACTTTGAGTACGAATCGCACTCAAAATTTTGAGTACAAATAACAATAAAATGTACTTCAATCAACCCTTAAACGGGATTACTTTAGATAACCAATCATGGAGTTTCTCAAAATGAGTACAAAATTCTTTAATCAGGTGAAAAATCTTGAATCAACTAAAAATTTCTTAAATTAAATTGAGAACTGAGTTGAGTCCGTACTTAAACCAATCTTTCTGTACGTGATTTTAGTAAATCTAGGATTACCTTACTTTTAACACAGCTTGGGATTGATTTAAGTACAGATGGATTGATTTTTCTTTTGAGGGTAGTTTAATTTATTCATTTAAGAGTTTTTAGAAAATTTAGGCAAAGATTTGCTACAGTATATTTTGGCTTATTTTGCCTTTATCGCCATATTTAATGCATATTTTGCTATTAGGAGTATATTTTCTCTTTGATATATATTTCAAAAGCATTTTCATTTTTTTCGTTGTTTTTTATTCTGATGTTTTTATCCAGATTGCGGCTTCAAAACACTTAAGCCTTTAAAAACGTTCAATACTTGCAAGGTCACCATTCTACGTAAAAAAATGTGACCTGAAAAAATTAATATTTTTGAATATGACCAAAAAAGTCGAATATTTACCGATACCGAAAAAGCATCAATCTATGTAAAAAAATCGTTAAAACTGTACCAAGAAGTTCAGTAAAAAAATCAATTGCAAGAAGGTGTAACATTAAGTTGGACGAATCTCTCAAATCGTAAAAGTTTTAAATATTTATTGTGATTTTATAAAACAAGAAATGATCGCAAAACTAAAATAAAATATATAGAGGAAGAATCTTCCGATGTCTGCGAAAATTTCTGAAGTTATATAGAAAGAATAAAATTCAGAAATTTGGCTAAAATTTAAAAAGATGAACTAAAAAATTCGTTCGACAAAACCACGCAAATATATAAATAATTGATTTTATAATATATCAAATTCGGATAAACAATAAAAATTTGGGAAAAGTCTTTTGAATGCAATAATTCATCTATAATTTAAAAACAAAATCTAAAAATATATTTGATTAAACTTTTAGCAGAGTCATCCCATCAATGGCGGTTTATCTTAAGTAGAGTTTGCGCAGTGATCGAAATTCGACCGCCACTTTGAACGTATACCTATTTTAAAGAGAAAAAACTACCTAATTTCCCATTTCCTTCCGCATGGAAAAATTAACATAATAAATTTGCATACAAATACGTACATTTATTTTAAGTTTTTGCCTGCAGCGAAATCATCCATACGTAATGATCATACACGTTCATATATAATTTTTATACCTTTCAATTCTGATGTGTTTATCTTTTTCAACTTCACTCATTTGAAGAGAAAAAATCTTATTACTCATATACATACAGAGGTATTCTTAAATACTCTCATTGCTTTGCTTAAGTTTTTACTTGAGCCAATACTTTCATAAGTGAGTGTACATGAGTTTTTTTTAGCATTTGTAGTTGTTTCAACTTTAGAAGCCATTTAATCCTTTAATACTGAACCGGTTTAAATAATACAGACTCGGGTTACTAAATTCCAACAATCTTTACCATTAAGAAAGGAAAAAAGAGACCCAAACATTTGTCTTTTGGAAAAAGAATAAAAATAAGCGAAAAATCATTTCGAAGCAATAATTTAAGATAATCTAATATCTCATTGAAAATATGTTTTTGTGTTAATTACTTCATTCCTTGATGGAGCTTACATTGATTTTATTATTAATTTTTTCACGCAACGTTTGATGTTTTAAAAATGTGCGTACTTAAGAGCAAGTATTTCATATTTTAAGGTTTCATTTGATGTTTTTTGACGCATAACAGAATTTTTTATTACATATTTTTGTGTTCCCTATTAATAACCATTTTTTTTGGCGATATGCTCCACTGTGTGACATTAATTCACAGATATTTTATTTAAATTTTCGTTGTTTCATATTAGTTTAGTATATTTTTTTTTATTCGACCTTATTATGTTTTTTTCCAAAAGCTAACTTTGACCTAGAGGCGAAAAAAACACAATGCTAACTTTTCTTTATTTCTTGAAAGTCTTAAAATGCTTTTTTAAATTTGTATAAATTTCAGTCTAATCTTAGCACGCATGGGAAATATTTTCAAATTGATAAAATGATGATGTTTTATAAAAATTTCAATATTTGATAAAAAATTATACAAAAAATGACCTCTGTCCTGTTTCTAAAGTCGACTGTAACATTTTTTTTCCAAAACTTCATCTTACTTTGATACTTTTCAACTTTTTCCACTTGTTTAATTACAGAGAAACACAAAAAGAAAAATAAAAATAAAGAAAAGTTTCGCAAAAGAGGAGAAGGTTTTAGTAGCCTCCTGAGTTTTAGCTCTATTAACTATTACACATGTATACATACTCATTTATGTACAATTGTAATGTAAATAATAATTTGGTTAAGCTTCTAGTATACTATTACACGTTTATTTAAGTAAAATAAAAAATATTATTTTTTATTCGCACATACCAATGAGTTTCTTGTTTTTCTACTACGCCAAGTGGGCACCTTGAGGTTGTAATAAGTTAAAACCTCATTCTACTTGAGCGTGTAACTTGCTGTATTATATTCATTTACAAAGTCCTTTTGAGTTTTTTTTTTTTTTGGTTAGCTGCTGTTTGACCGAAACATTTTTTTATTTTTACTTTATTTCGGTAGCTATTGTTTTGTAAAACCAACAATAGTTGCTTTGGTTTTGTCGCATTCTACGGGGACTTACTTTACTTTGTTCTATACCTTCAGATTAATTGCACTAAAACTCTAAAATAAATCGTGTTCAAATATTTAATAATTCTACAAATAAGTGAAACATAAAACCTAAATCAACTTCTTTTTTGAAAGCAACCAAACCAACAGTCTTGTCATGAAGGCAAAGTGTTGCGAAGAATTGAAAAAAAATATTAAGCAAAAAAATAGGAAAACAAATTGTGTTTCCTCTTGTAGTCAATAGCTGGAAGACATCAAATGCTTGCAGCTAACTTAAAATGCATTTATTGTTGTTGTTGTTGCTACTGTTGTTTCTTCTCTGCACAATTGTCTGTTTTATTGTCGCTTGCTCTGCTTCTCGGGGGTTTTTTTTTGTTGATTTTTGCACAAGGATTTGCGTTGCTTCTTTGGCTGTGAATTTATCTTCTAAAAACACAAGTCTTTGTAAAGTGCATACTTTTAGGCGCCTAAAAGTGTATTTGAGTGCGAGTGAATTGTTTCATGCCATATGCATGTTAATTTATGTATGTGTGTATGTGTGTGTGTGTGTGTGTGTTTTATTGTTTTTGATGCATTATCTGGTGAATTTATTGTTGCTGCTGCCACTGCCACTGTTGCTGCCATCATTTGGGTAAACACTTTTCGTTTTTTATTTGTATAAATTTCAATTTTTGTTGTAATTAAAATCATGTTAGAATGCTTTGTTGTGTTTTGTTCTGTTGCCACTGCAAAAACAAACAAAAAATAAAAAAAATATATTACAGCCACATACTCCCTTTAACTACAGCTGCAATTGCAGTTGACAACCTCAAAGGATCTTGTCACTGAGTTTTTTTTTGCTGCTACTATTGTGTGTTTATATGTGTATTTTGTTTTTCTGTTGCTTAAGTTTTTATTTATATTTTATTTGTATCAAGTTGAGTTTTTCATTTTAATTTCTTTCTGGCTTTTTAGGATATTATTACAAATGTTTTTCCTCCGTTTGTATTGTAACACTTGTAATCACACAAAACAATAAATGCATTTGTGTCTGTTTGCTGGTATTTTATTCAAAGACATTTTTATTTTAGAAACCCCTCGGCAGAATGCAATTTAAAAACTTTATCTTATCAACCATCAAAATGATATGCATTTCATTTATATTTTTCTTAAAAACAAACAAAAAACAAACATATTTGGCAAATGTATTGTGGTCTAGCAAACATAAAACGGCAGCAATAATAAACCATAAAAACACTTTAAATATGTGACAAATAAAAAAGTGCAAAAAATACTTCAAAGACCTGATTTTCTTTGATTTATCAGTTCAATTGATATTTTATAATTAAAAATTATTATGCGCAAAGCGCGCTATCATGAATCTCGCTATAACAAAAATCCGACTTAGAGAATGTCAAAATTTTCAATACTGATTTTCTTATATAGCAAAAGTTAGAGTAACTTTATAATAATGTTCTCTTATTTTTCGACCTTTTTTCAATACTTATTTAAGTGATTATTCGAGCCTTAGGTCAGTTTATATAAAAAACGTATATTACTTATTTTTTGAATCGATATTTCGCCAATATCATTGATTTGAAAAAGAAAATACTATATCCGTTTTTTGTTTGTTTGTTTTTTATTTTTTTTAAGTTTTTCATTTCTTGTTTTGACAATATTTGTTTTTTTTTCAAATGTAAAAATTTTTAAATAATGCAACTCAATATGAAAAAATTTTATTTCCTGAAGAAGCCAAGCAATGATATTGGCGAAATCTCGATTTAAAAAATAAATAATATACGTTTTTTACTGACCTAAGGATTGAATAATCACTTAAGTAACTTTATAATCGATATAACAAACGAATGAGAAGAAATAAATCGCAAGAATAACCAAAACTACACTACAAACCCAATTTTTAGCATCTTATATAGTGAATGGCCTTATTTTGCCCAAAGTAACGTTTTAAAAGTTTGCGAATTTGTATGAAAAGTACTGAACATTCTTTTTAATAAATTTAATTTTTTCCATGCAATTCAAAAAAATATATAAATAGAACAGTTTAGAAAAGGAAGCTTAATATCTGAAATGCTGTTCATATTTATAACATATTTCAAAACAAAATGTTGCGATACTTTTTTATTATATTTTAAGTTTTGCAAAACAAGAATGAGAAATCGAGGAATTATTTCTTTGAAAAAAAAAAATTACAATGTTGTTCGAATGTAAAAAAAGGTATTTGCCAGTGTGAAATCGAAGGGTTAGTATTACTGTAACAAAAAGAAACTCTGTGTTTGCAAAAAAGTATATTCCAATTAATGTAAGGAAGGTAAAATCAAAAGCTAAAGAAATTCAACAAAGAATTTATGATGGTTGGGTTTAAAAACAAATAAACCCGATATTAGATTTCTTAAAGATGTTGGAGAAAATTTATCACTCATTTTTGATTTAGTAAATCCTGTATGAAATAACATTCCTGTACCTATTTACAACCAAAGATGTTTATATTTTATATTTAGTATGTATGAACTGAATTATATTTTGTTGATCTATTAAAAAAAAATTTTAAAGGACTTTTTCGGTATATCGAATTGGCCTGTCATTGTAGCACTCGTTATGCCGCAACTTGCCTGTGTGTATTTGTACTTAATAACAAAAATTAAGTTATCGGTTGTCAGTGTTCCGTATTGCTGAAAATTTTTGTGAATCTGGCTCAAATTCAAGGACTGAATTTGGAAAATTTAGCTAATATTTGTTTTCAACCTTAATTATAATTACTAAAGGAATAATGAGAAGGTGATAATTACACTGGCAAAACGGGCACGTGACAGTGGGCATGTGATCATTATTAGTGTCCATGCATCTGTTTGTTCCCTTTCACCGTTCAGTTGAATGGTTGAAGTTGAGAATACCAAGTATTTAACGTACTCATACCCCCAAATAATTTTAATTTTGGGGAAGACAAATTTTCCACTAAACGAATTTGGCATGATTATATGACTTTATGCTAGACAAGTCGGATAAATTGCTGATATTCCTCACTTCAAGCACCCACACAAAAAAGTAGTAGAAAGAAACATACACATTAATGCTGATGATGATGGTTTGGTGATCGTGGAAACTGAACTGTTCGTTCTCGTAGTAAAACTAGCTGCTTTACATTCTATTTTTAATAATAATAATTGGAAAAACTTTTAATTCAAATATCAAAATTCAACCTTCGAACTCGATCCTTTTTAAACATTATGTAACTGTTGAAGCAAATAAGGAATGTTGCAATCGTTTTAAATGTAGCTATTGGTAAATGCAGGTATTGGCCACCAGAAAAAATCAGAATATGTTGTAATATTTTGTGTTGGTCACTTCAACGTTGGAAACCTTCGCTGTTTGACTTCGAATGTCTTGCTTCTATTGAGCATACAAATTAACGTATTAATAATATCCAGCGGTCGACTCAAACGACCGCATTCTAAAAATTCAAATTAATCATTTTCATAAATACATACGATAAAATACAAAAACAAAAAACATGCTCAATAAACAACTTAAAAACTCTGCCTCATTTCTATGCAAAAGCAAATTGGACAAACGCACATGCACACTTTGTTTATTTTTCAAGTTAAAGCGGATAATACATGCATGTGTAATAAGAGTGCATGTGTAATAAGTGTGCATGTGTAATAATTGTGCATGTGTTAGTAGCAACTTTAAATGCTTATAGCTCCCTAAATATCGAACTGATTTAAATAAATTTAAGACTGCGCATATGTAAGTAAAAACCCGTATAAATATAAATAAACATATAAATCTTTCGAAAACCGTTTCAGTAATAGGGCTGTAAAAGAGATCTAATAAAACGTGTTTGCCTATTAATAATATAGATGGTTTTCAAGGTATTAAAAAAATAATAAGATTAAATAAAAATGTTGAGCTCAAGAAGTTAGTGGCAGTAACACGTATTCAATCGGTTAACCGATTAATATTTAACCGATTAATTACTATCCTATTACAAGTTCGATTTATTTAAAATAATCCAATTTCCATTTGAAATTTAAAAAAATTAAGTCGGTTTATTTGGTAAATTAACTGCTTAAGCAAAATTTTAATTCTTTTGTATATCTTCGATAAAACAAAAACAAAATTAAAACAAAAGAAATAGGACCTACATATTGATATCAAATAATTTTTCTAAAAGATTATTTTAGAAGATCTCCTTAGGTAATGAAACTAACTACAGGGTCCTAGACGCACTTGTTCATTTAATGCATATTTAATTAATTAATTTTTTACCTTGAAATATATCAAGAATTGTTAGGTTTATGTTTTTTTTAGTATTAAAATATTAAAATAATTAATAATTATTATTTTTCATTTATTTAAATTAATAAATTTGTGCAAAATTTTTATTTACCGTTTGGCCCATTAATGCAAAATGATCTAACTATTAAGCGTTTAAACCAAGACCTTGGATAATTAATCGTGCGTTTCACCGACTTAAATAGAGTTGATTAATTTGTGCAAAATATTTACTAACCGGATAGTAGATTACGTCGAATAATTAATTGAGCGATTAACCGATTAAAACAGAATCCCGATTAATTAAATACGTTCTCTCTCGTTGGCGTCGCTCTTTGACAGATATAACATATGAGCTGTTGATTAACTTTAGAAGCAAAAATTCAAATCTGCGTTCGATAATTGATTATTTTTATCTGAGCAACAGGATTCCAAATGCATTTTCTTATTAAGTGGCAAACATTTAAAATTTTAAGTTTTTCTAATATATATTATTGCTTTATCAAAAAAATCCCAACCTATAGATTTGCTACATTATTTATAGTGATTTGTTAGAGGGTTGGACGAACTGAACAAGTGATTCTGAGTTAATCGATGTAATAAAATGTTTGTATTATACTGTAGCTGCTTAATACAAGCTATAAAAATCCTTACGAATGGATTTTACTATTCCTATTAATGTTGTTTAGGAATCTATTGTCATATATCTTTTATCTTTTCTTTTTATTATTTAATTTTTGATTTTAAAAAATACTGAATTAAGATTTTATATTCCATTTTGCCTTATTAAATACTTTCATTGTCATCCAAAGGTTGTCTAATTGTATAAACGTTGTAGAGAAAATAAAATAGATTCATATCGAATATAATTTATTTGTTGGGATTTTTGAATAAGTTTCAAATCCTACTATGCTTATTTATACTTTTGTAATTTTTGATATTCTCATTGGTTTTTTAAAAGTTTTTGTATGATATAAGAGTTTTGAAACTTTTCAAGAATATGACTATTTGAGATTAACAGCAATGAAATGCATATATATATATAGACTAGCTAAAAAACCCTCAACAAACAAAAGTTTTTGAAAATAATTTAATTTTTACTATTTAAAACTCAAATTTTCCGTAAAATTTCATATAAAAAAACTGCATAAAAATAAATAAAAATTATATAGCGCTAAAGCAGACAATGTCCCATTGTTCATCGGTTAAACCTATCTACTATTGACTTGTCCCCAAATTATTTCGATTTAAGCTTTAAAGATTTATTTGTTAAAATATTGCTTTTAGTAATTAAAATAGAAAATATAAAAAGTACTCGCGTACTCACAGAAAATACTCATAAATTACTAAATTTTGGATTTCTTGAATTTTAAGACACCACACTGATTTTCAAAGAGCAGTAAGTAAAACATTTTACAAACTTTTTAATAAATTGCCAGATATAAACAATAGCACTAGTTTTTCATACTTGAAGTCTTTTATAAAAGTTTAAGACAAGTATTTCAAAATTTTTAATATTTTTAATGATTCTTTACATAATGCAACCTACATACATACATATGTACGTATTCATATTTACATATATTTCGTACGAGACGTACTGCCACCCCAAACTATTGACTTGAACAAAACATGTCACTTTCTATAAAAAACCAAAAGACTTGCATCTAAATTGCCCATTGAAACAATAAAAAGTAAAAGTGTGAGTCAGACTATTTGCCAGGGACAATAGAGCCGAAAAAAGAGAGAGAGAAAAAAACATGAAAATGAATAAAAAGACAATTTACTAGACATAGCAAAGACAATACTATCTTGAATGTCAAAGCATCTTTTGTTTAAAAAAATATCTTCAACAATATAGAGTATAAAAATTAACAAAGTACTTATGCATGTGTCATATTATTCTTCATATGAAACAGGATTTTTTCTCTTTTGTTTATTAGAAACGAAATACTACATCAGCATCATCTCTACATACAAACGGGCACAATAAATTCAAGTAGTATTCATCTCTGCCTTTGGATGGGGTAAAGAATAGAATTTAGCAGAATAAAAATAAGTAATTTTCATAGGGATGTTCTAAAGAAAAAAAATATTGTAAAAAATTACAACCTTAACTCTTTATTTTTATTTTTTTTGTGTCTATATTATAAATTTCAAATTCATTATAATGCCAATGGTTAACTACAAAAACAAAAGCAAAGAAAAAACAGAAATGTGAAAAAAGAAAATACACGTACACAAACAAGTAAACATAATATTTCCTGCAACCCTTACGGTTAATGCGAAAGTGTTTTTCAGCATATGAGTGGGTTCATATTAGTACAGTGGAACAAAATAAATTAGTTAATATATATTTTATTGATGCTATTTATTAAATAGAGCAGATACTATTACAAATTATATTGTAAGTTAATTTTAACGGAAATAGTAATCAGGACTTTCAGTCGTTGCATTAAAACAGACGAATCAGACAAGCAACGCCCACGGTCAGGCTAACAACGCTGCTGACCGGCTCAAAGAGGCACCCAAAATAATATTTATTCGCCAGAAATGTAGCCAGTGTCCTCGAATAAATAAATTTCCATGTATACGTAATTTGTTGAACTGTTTCGACTTAAGGTCTCTTCAGCCGATCGTAAATGTAGTCGTGTCAGCTGATCGTATCTGCTACATGAAAAAGCAATGCAAATGCTTATCTGAGCGAAATGTAACTCGGCCGTAACGTACCAACATGTAGAAAATAGAATTATATTACATATCGTCATATGAATTCATAAAAGCCCTAAGTTACATTGAAAAAATTTTACACAACATGCCAGAAACTCTCTAATATAAAAAGTTAACCAAAATTTTTCACATTTTTTTCAGCTTAAGCTTATTTTTTTAAGGAATCAGTAAAATTTTGATATGTGCAATTTTCCAGCGACATGTATTTTGATATGGTACATCGTAATCAACCAAGAAGTCGATTTAAAATTTTTTTGTTACTTAGGGCTTTTTTGAAATCATATGACGATATGTTGAACATGAGTGCAGCTCAGTAGCCCTTTTTTGGTAATTTTTTTATTTTGATATTTGAACCATATCAGTTGTTAGATCTGTATACATACATGGTGTATATTGAATAAATTTAGTTTTCTTAATCAATTTATTTTTCTTTATAAAATTTAGCAAGAGACTGCCAACCAATCGTATGTACTTTTTTTGTAGAGTTTATGTGTCAATATTGATCATATGTAAGTATACATATATGTATATATAAACAATGGTACAAAACATTATTTGTAAATAATAATTTTTTTTATTATTATTTTTATTTGCAATCTATTTACAATGTAATAATAAGCAAATTTAAGAAATACATTCACAATAAATAACAGAAGGGCTAAATTCCATTGAATTTAACAATTTCAAATTGATCAATTTAAAGCATTCTATTAACTACTCGTATACATTGACAGAGCTAATACAGCTTAAGATTTAAAGGGGGATCTAATATGTGCAATCGTTTTAATCGTCTAACTTTATCACTGTCGTCTAAAAGCGTTATTGCAAGTATGTTTCGTTGGTCGCTTAGTCTTTTCAAATAATTTGTGCTTTAATATATTTAAACTATTTATTCCTGCAACCATTTACTAAAAACTACTACAATTGGGATCCTTGATTGCTCTTAAAGAGAATTCATATTTTATCTATGTAACACTAAGCAATTTATATCAATCAACTAATGTTTGTTAATAGTTCTACAGTTTCTAAGAATTCTTATAAGATAACATATTTTTAATAATTGTATATATATTCTATAAACATTCATTGGATATTCAGATAGATTTCAAATTATGTTGTGAAATATTTAACGAATCGTGTGATATTTCCCACTGTAAACATTTAAAAAATTAAGTCTTAAAAAAAGGATCCAAAACTTTTATATTTTTTTAACATAATTTTTTTTTTATTTTTTATTTTGGTACAAAAATACAAATAATTGCTAACATTTTTGCAGTTACTGCTCTTGTTGTTTGGATAACATCTACTCGTATGTTTGTTTGTGTGAGTAGTCTCTCCAAATATAAATATTTTTAATTACAATTGGGCAGATACCCACCCAACACTACTACTTTACACCTACACAAATACAGTGTGGCATACCCATTTAGTTTAAATACCTACTCATACATACGAGTATTAACAAAAACTGACAAATAATAGAAAAAAAGAACTTGTATTTAGAAAATATTTTTCATGATCTCGGAAAAAGGTGAAAGTAAAAAAAAATCTTTTAAATAAATTTTGTTAATACATAAACCTTCAAATACGAGTACTGCTCCGATGTACATGTATTTGTATATAAATAAATATGTATTTTTTTCAAATTGTATGAGTTAAATATGTAGACGCCGACGACTAAACACTTACATTTATGTCAACCCAACCGAACATTTCATACCCCTCGCTTAATTGCACTTTACAGCTTCAGCAGCATTCGTGGCAGGAAATATTGTTCCCTTGAAAACTCTTGGGGCTTTTGCAAACTTTATATTCATTATTATTGTTATTTAGACGAGTTAGATGAGATAGATGTATGTTTGTAATAGGAGGAGAATAAAATCTTTATAGAAATATGAGTTGAAAGGTTGGGCATGAATGTTTCTGCAAATATTGCAGGGGTTTATTTTAAAACATGCACTCTTATTGTGGCTTAGGGCCACAGTTGAAACACTATATTGACAGGTAAGGGTAATTATTTCGTCTAATGATGTCGCAATTTGTGCAAAGTGCAGTGCATTCATTTCTAAGAAAAAAGTTTCTTAGTCACGCGTTGACTTCTGACTATAAAGAGGGTAGATGTAGTAGACTGGTTGAAGTATAAATCTTAGGAGATTTATATGTATAGATAACTTTATGATGTATAGTTTTGACGCAGGGGACTTTGAAGACTAACAGCTGTTAAAAAACACATTTTATAAAAAGTTTACTTCTAAGCAGATTTTAAAGCGCTCATCAATACAGTATAATAAAGAATAAATTTCTAAAAATTTATCTTTGACTGATATGCAACTGCATTTTTTATTAACATTGAATAACAATTTTTTATTGAGCAAAGATAAAGTAGAAAATAATGGTGGCAGGGCGGTTTTGAAATTACATATTCCAAAAAGGAAATTATTTTTTACTTTTACCTTTTTTTAAATATATTTTCAAAAAGAATGGTCTTCGAATTAGTCGACAAACCAATTTTTATAGCGTTAGCAAAAAAATATGGTGTAAGTGGACACCGATATTATGACAAATGTCTTCGGGTGTGATCCCTTGACATTCTTCATCAGTCCGATGTTAACTTTTTATTATTATTATTTATTTATTTATAATACAACATGAACAAGTCTTATATTACAAATAGTGTTGGGTGGAAATTCGGCATACATACACCATTCGGCACAAATAGCAATACAAATATTAACATAAAGAAACTAATAATAATAATAATAGAATCAAAATGAAATCAAATACAAAAATAAATTGATTAAAAATTAATTAAAATTAAAAAACAAAATAATACTTTAATGTTTTGAAGTTTAAAACGTTAAGCAGTGTTAACTATAAAACATGAAAATTTCAGTCTTAAATTGCCTTGCATTGCATATAATTAGGATTTGAGGGTGTAGTTGGTTCAAAAGACGAATTGAATTTACAAAGAAGTTATGCTCCTTTGGATTGTCATCAACAGCAATGATGACAACTTTGCTATCAATGAAATCTCTCACTGATATCAGAGATATGATGAAGCGGAATCAATTTAATGATAAAATGCCATCAATTTCATTGATAGAAAAACTGTCATAACGCTGATGTTATTCAACATCAATGTATATAACGCTTTTCATAGTAGTCAACTCAAATATTACCAATACAGCGAATAGCCGCAATTTGAAATTTTCATCACTCTGAGTGTCCGTACAAAATCACTGGAGGAATTTCTGGTCAAACTACAACGGGAAATCTATCGGTATGACAGTTTATGTAAAGGGTGTTTTTTAAGCCCGATAACATTTTAAGTTAAAAAAAAACTTCTAATTTCTATGAATTAATTCTTTGTCATTATTGTTTTAATAAGCCTTCGGCCATGTGGCGTGTAAATGGCGCAATCTGAATGTTAAATTTTCGTACACATTTCAAAATAATAGCTGCAGTATTTGGTCAATAAATCAACGAATGTTGTGTTCCAACCGTCCCAGTTTTCTCGATGTAGACAATCACCAGAGAAAATAATCTATTAAATTTAGATCGAACGATCTTAATGACAAAAAAAATATAACCAATAATAAATTTAAAAATTTTTATTTCTTTTTTTAGTATTTTTATTCCAACGTGATTCTATTGATTATAAAATTGAAAACCAAACTAAACGCAAAGCAACGTCAGCTGCCAAATAAAGTATTGTTAGCAATTCAAAGTTCTATCGGTCTGAAAAACACACTCTACATGCTGCTTGTTTTTGGAACAATCTGCTACAAATCGGCAAAATAAAATAGTTTCAAAATATTTTTATTTAATTTAATGTAATTATTTTTAGTGGTTGTAATCCAAAGTGATTATTATTTTGCTAAAGTACGAAACGTTCCAAAAGAACAATGGAAAAAATTAACTTCAATTAATTTCAATTCACACAAAAAAAAAAACGTAGTTTAGAAGGCTCCGTTTAATGTAAATTTGTATTTAATTTTTTATCAATATTGTTACATTTGAATTAACTTTGTAATGCGAATAAAAAAAATTTTTTTACGCAAAACATTCTTGTTCTAGAAATGAAAGAAATGCAAACAAATAAATAAATATATATTCCGTATCATAGTATTCAAGTGGGTGGTGAGGAGTTAACTAAATGGTTTTCCATTAACCATTCGATCCACATCCATCATGCATTTAATCCATTGATTGATCTAATTAATTAATTATATTTTATTATTATTTTAAATATAATAGTTATCAAAGTTATATTTTGAAGTAGGCTTGTCAAGACCATTTCGTTTTTGCTATTTCTCTTAAATTGCCTATTTCAGCACCAACGAAATAATATTCAATAATGTTTCGCTCTTTTATTTTATTTTATTTTATTTAATTTTTAATTATGAACAAAAATTGACAATCGGGGAGAGATCAGGCGCTAATCAGCAGTAAATTTATTCGACTTGAATCAAAAAATCTTCTTCTTTTGTTTTTTTTTACGGCTTTTGTTTTAGTTTCGCAAATGAAACCATACAGTCGTTGTCACAAACAGTCGTTTAATTCACAACCCATTATATGAGTTTTATGTTGTAAAAATGTTGATGAAAATTTCTGTATCAACATTGACTTAGAAATATGTTGATGTGGAAATTAAAAACAACATTCATACAACACATGAAAAAAAAATTTAGTCATCATTCTACGACATCATTTGTCAAACTCCCTTTACCGTGTCCAATTCATTAAATGTTTATGAGATCAACAACAGAAAAATAGTATACTCGTTTGTTTGATTGAAGGCAAAAAACTTAGTATATTGTCGCAAACAAAGTTTTATATAAGACAGCATAGAAAACACAGTCTGTCGCAATGTCATTGTTTAATCATATGATGACTTGTTCTACTAGTTCCATCTTTTTAACTTTACTTTACGTTTAACCTTTTTCTATTTTTGTTGCATGGAACCAATTTCTTTTTTATAAAATTTCACAGATCTTATTCAAATCTATTCGTCAATCTGTTTGGAAAATTTAAAACGAACTGTTATACTTAAGTTATTTGTAAGAAACTGTATTCAAATAAACTCAATACTTGTGCGTTCAATTTAAAGTTTTCGGTAGACCATCCATTTCAATTCCCGTGTAATCAAAGTAAAGGTTTTATTTATTGTTATTTATTGTATTGAGGAAAAATAGTCATTAAGCGATTTTTATTCAAGGCGACATTGAAGAAATTGTGGCTGAAAATGTTTAACAGTTCTAATATAATAAAATGTGTCGTACATGTTGACGTAAATACTATATGATAGCAGAAAATTTTTAAGATGCAGAGATGCAGTCGCTAGCGTTGGTATCAAAAGTGTTTAAAAGATGACGAACGTGCAAAACACTGTCGCTCATTTTGTTGTTATATTGTTGCTTGGAAAACCTAATCGACAGGGGACAAGTCATGCAAGCATCATCGATGACAATACCGTACACAACAACCTGATCAACTCGCATACAACTCATGAAATATGTTGGAAATTTAATGTTTTATTGAAACTTTGATGTACTTAAAAAAATTACTATCTACAGTTCGCTGAGCTTAAAATTCTTTAATTGCTTAAAGCTTTAATTTATGTATCTAAATAAATATCAAGTTCAATTGAACACTGACAAAGAGGTATTAACAAAGATTTAAAAAAGGGGAAGATATTTAGTGTCACGCACATAATTTAATTGCAAAAAAAGCAAAGTACAGTTTCTATAGTTAAAACTTCACACAAACAAACATAAAACATGCACGTTTGTCTAATCAATAACCAGTAAAAGGAAAAATAGAATATGCATGAGCTCTCCAAAAATTTAGAAGGCCAAACAGGATGCTGCTGATGCAGCAACACTCACACTTCTGCTATGAAACTAGTCAACATTAAATAAAATAACCCCCCAAAAATATAGTGGTCATTCAGTTTTACGGTGTAGTCATTTGTTTAGATAGAAGAAGGAAAAAGGAATTGCGAATAGACCCTTTTTCAGATTTCCCCCCAAAAATACCCCAACTGCACGCATAAGTATTACGCGTAATTTTAATCCTTATTGTGTGCTTGACGTTATTTTGCATATGAATGAATAAGGGAATTCGTGGATGGATGTCGTCAGGCTAAACATAATGAAACTTTCGCGTCCCTTTGGGTAGTTGTTACATCATTTAACAAGCAAAAAATAAAACAACAACAACAGCAGCAACCACATTTTTAGATATAGTATCTCGCGTATGTATCTGTATCTAAGCAAAGGCAAAAATATTAAAAAAAAAGAGATGTACGTATAATTAGAAAGTTGCACGTCATATTATTTCCTCTGCTCGACATTAGTTAATGTGTGGTCAGTTGCTTGATGTGTCTTGTTTGCTTGTGTATTTGTGAAAGTATATTTCCTAATAACCATTTGGGGATTTTACAACAAAAATATAAATAAAAAAAGTCCTATTCATCTTTATCCTTAACATTTAGCAGCAGATATAAATGTTCACTTACTAATACATACACAGACAGGCAAAACTCATTTTTCACTGTCGCTTGTTTTTTAGAGGGTTTTAAAAAGGTACTTTGTAGATTCTCATTAGACATTACATGAAGCTGTATATTATTTGTTATTTTTTTATTTTATAATGCCTGTTGTTTAGATGGTCATCGCGTTTTATTTTTTATTTTCCTGCTGTATAAAATGTCAGATAATTTTTGCGTGTCATAAACATATATACACACACATACATATGTATTTTGTTTTTTAATCTAATAGTTAAAAGTACATATGTGGGTGTTATTTTGGCGCACTATATCCTTTTTGGCTTTGTCCACTTCTGCATATGTTCGCAGCACATACACGTGTATTTATGAGTAATAGAAATTTAGGTAAATGAGTTGGATCGATAAAAAGTAAAACCTTTTCCTTTTTTGCCTTCTTTTTTCATCCTTAACATTTGAGCCCATTATATTAAAAGTAATTGTTGTATTTTCTCACAGCGAAATATATGTATATTCAGATTTACTACAGATGTTGTGACCAAATTTAAAATTCATTTAAATTCTAAATTAGAAAAAAAAATTCTATTGGCAGTCAGTCCACAATTATCCAATGCTTGTTTTAAATTTGTTTATTATGTCAAGATGCGTTATATATACATGAACCGCTATCGTGAATAGCAAGTGGAATTTTCTTTCCCATGAAATTTTTATTCCCGCCGAGACGAAAAATACTATCGTGAATCTCCCATGCACTTTTCTTCACGCTTTTCTTCAATTCTCAGTGAGTGTATAAAAGGGAAGAAGAATTGTAAAGCTATAAATTTAAACAAATTTAAGTTTAACAATGAACGAACACATTATTGTTGATAAATGAAATATTTTTAAGTGTAAATAAAGATGTGTTTTAAATATTTTTGAGGACAGTGAATGATTCCATACCAATATTTGTTTACCAAATAGTTGCATACTCTGTTAAAAAATCTTTTCTGAGGAATTATTATTAAGAATAATTAACAGTATTTACTGATATTGTCCTAAAAAGAAATATATATATAAGCTTTAATATGTAATGTGAAGGAAAATTTTGAAATTACGTGAAGTTGTTATTCAGGTCACCTGCAAAAATAAAGTGAACAAAACCAAGGGAAAAGTGTAAAAATCCCCTTGAAAAATATTATTGGGGATAAGTGGAATTTATTCTTCACGATCAGAAGATCAGGGAAAAGTTCTTCCCACTTTGAGAGAAAAAATAATCACGATGGAGCTGAATAAGATTTTAAGTTGAAATCTTATGTTTTGAGGATTCGTTCGCAATTCGATTTGTGATTGTTTTATTTTTTCAGTTTAAAAATATGTCAAATTATCAATCTAATGCCCAGCTTAAAAACAAATGGAAAAATATTATGCGAATAATTTTTTAGGGTATTTTTGGGCCTCTGCGGAGAAAACGTTTAATAATAAAAACACATTTAGTAAAAGAAACCAAACTTCCAAATGATAAAAGTCAAGCATTTCTGTCAGAAAAAATATCGTTACGCTGAAGGATTTCAAAAACACTAAAATTCATGTAATTTATAACACAACATGAAACTGTACAGTTTCTTGCTTTGCAAATGCATGGGCTTGACAAAAATAGCCATAAAAGAGAAAAAAAAGCTTTTAAGAGATTTCGAATCTTTTACAAATATTCTGCTACATCTTTTAGCAACTGTACAAAAAGGTTATTTTATATTAAAAAAAATTATATATTGGGCGTCAGTACATTTTTTTTGCAAAGTGTCTTAAGGCACTCTTCGGCATTAGAGGGATATACATATTAACAAATTTCAACCTCAATAATCTTAAAATTATAATTTTGAAACTACAATATAAAAACGGCATAACTTCGCCAATATTAGATATTTTTTAACGATTTTTACTGCGTTCTCTTCAGAATTTTATTCTTTGTTCAAAAAATAAAAATTTAACCTTTTACAAGATAAGGTACTTTTTGTCACTTCGCATCATATAAAATAAAACTACAACAGGGTCGTTTCTGTACATAAAATATTTATGTGGGTGTGGAACACAATTGTATCAAAATGTAAAATACTGCTACTTGGGTTCTTTTTTTGCTTTTCTGTCCCTCCGTATATCTGTTCCTATCTGAATATAAAAACTACACACAGAAAAATAAACAATGTAAAACCAGCGAAAACTAGCTTGATTTCACATTTTTCGTTAATGCTTTTGCTTTATAGTCGTTTCGTGTTAAATCAACATGACCTTACGATAACTTGCAAACAACAGCAACACATGTCAATATAACATGCGAGGCCTATTGAATGAAAATATACTCACATTAAATTAATATGACGAATCTTGTTGAATCAAAATCAGTTTGAAACAAAATAAATTCAATGAAAATGTTTTCATTTATTATGTAAGTAATAATGCTGAGTTAATACGATGTAATGATTGATCTAATACGAAATTCTTTTAATATTAAACCGATACTCATATTAAAATTACACTAAATATTGGTTCAAAATGATGCCCTTAATTAAATAACCCATTAAAAAAATTCTTAAATGCGTTTTCCCTTTTTAATATTTATTTCCCTTTTTAATATTTATTTTATTTAAATACATTTTTGAAAAGTTTCAAACCTCTTATCTTATACGAAAACTTTTTAAAAACCAATGAGCATTTCTAATAATTTTGTAATTTTTGAAGTTCGTGGAATACTCCTTTGCAATGTTGGTTTAAAATGTGAAAATGTTGTCTTTACACTACTCAATGTTGATTTTATCAAATCCAAAGTTAATTTAACGTAATATTTTTTTTTATTTTTACTACGAAGCTGAGTTGTGTAAATCCAACATTGCACAATGTTATTTTAACTACGAAAAATATTCTATCTACTATTTGTTAGTTCAAATTTAAAGTTTTAAACATTGAATCAATAAGAATATATGTTAGGTCTATATTTTTGCAAAAAAATTACATCACATGAAATCAACATTGTTTAATGTTCGTTTTACATTGATGTTTTTCTCTGTGTTTACTAGATGCAGTTTGATAAAACTTGCTATGGATAGACTTCAGTAGTTATTTTAACATTAAAAAAAAACCCTTTACCTCGAGTAAATATCTTTTTTTTAAAGAGAAATAGAAAAAATTGCGAAAGAAGGAAAATCTAATACTAGTAGTTTAACTGGAAAGCCAGAAGAAGCTTAGTTCAATGTTTTTTAAAGCATCCAGTACTGTTTATATGTTTCAAAAGATCATTAGAATAAAAATATATTATGTGATTTTTACCGACACTGTTATAATTATAAACAGAGTTTTGACGGGCGTAGTCGCAGGCACATCTTATAATTTACATAATTTAATTTGCCCGGTTTTACTGAAATTTCCTTCCGACTGTATTTCGCTGGCAAATGAAGGAATTCTTATCGAATTTAACATAAAATTAAAATGTGTATCGAAGTAAGTCGAATAATAAGCTATCGATTGATTATACCATTAGTTTGCTAGAGTTGAATACTACGATTATTTGGGGTAAGCGGTGGGCACATTCGAACAACGCGGTTATGTCTAGCCCACCCTTGTTTAATCATTCATTATCTAAAAAACGTTGATCAATACTATTTCAATATAAACTAATTGTTTCTGAAATCATTTATTACCGAATCTTCAACTAGTTACCTTTCAGTTAACACTTGGATACTTCAATAACTAAACAAACTACTCTCAATTTGTAAGATTGACGTAAAACAATATTTTTTTATTTATGTATGTATGTATATAAAAAGTCTAATGAAACTTCTTTTCAATCACATCATCAAAGAATCAACCACCAACTAACAAGCCATAAATACATCTTAAAAAAATGAGCTCACATATCCATCCAGATTGTATGTACTCGTACATGCATGCAGAAACCGAAAGGAACTAAAAAAAATATCCTGTAAGGGAATTCCCCGTACTACTTGCTATTGAATATCCTGTGTCAAGTTAAATTGAACACACACATGCCCAACACTGCAACGTTAAGCAATATAAAATACAAAAGAAAAAACACCCCAACAAAGCACTTAACACGACGGCGACATGCACTTGAATTTGCACAAAAGCAAAGAAAATAAAAATACAGACATACAAACACACATTCAAACAGATGCGTACATGTACATCATATTTAAATGTAAGTTTTTTCTCATACACCTGCTGAAAATTGATGCCAAGTAAATAACAAACACCATCACTACTGCCGCCACCACTAAAAAAAAATTAAGTTACTAAAAAGTATAAGACTGATGTTAGTTGCATTTCCCCAAGCTGTTAATACAAACGCGGAGACTCATTTGCATTTATCTGATTGTATGTGTTGACATACTATTAAAAAAAAAGTAAAAAAAAATATACGAATATATGAATATTGGGCAGGCAAAAAAGTTTGAATTCGAAGTGATTTAGTTTGCTGGTCAGATTATTTGAAGCTTGAAACATCAATAGGATTCAGTTGCAGGAGTGAATCCTTCGTATAGTTGCATTGTATGGTGAAAAACATTGAGAACAGATATTATTAGTTACTTTTAAATACCACTAATCAATCCAGGCCAAGAGTCTAGTGGTCTTAAAAACAGATTTTCTGGTAACCGGAGCCGCGACAAGAGGCAATAACATCTAAAAGCGAGCTCTAAAAGAGTACGGTGCCAAATCAAAACAACTAAAAGCAGGTTTGTCGAATCTTGTGTACTCTTCAATGTGTACGACCTTCTGATATGTAAAATTGTTTTTCGGGTATATTTTAGTCACTCACAGGCCATCACAGAATGCATTTCAACATCGGAGAAGAGCAGATGGACATCTTTAATTAGATTTCTTTAACTATAAAAGCTCCAGAATATTTATAACTTTTTAGGTTGCAAATAAATATTGTAGAAATTAAGAAATTCTACACTTTTAGGATGGAGGGGGTGTAACTACATATTAGTCACTTGTATTTAGATAAGAACAGGATGGTGCAAAAAAAAAACGAAGCATCTCGCATAGCCTTTAAATTCTTTATATGAAAGTCAATTTATTTTGATTTCCAAAAACTAAGACTAAGGGACGATCATTACTAACAAACTTTTACGATTTAGTATTTTTGCTGTAACTTCTAAAATACTTTTTGTGCACAAAATATTGAAACGTCAGAATATAGCTAAAATCAATACAAATCGAACGATATATCGGTTTAGTGGTCGTCATGAAATAAATGAAAAAGGGAATAATCCAAGAACGGACCGATATAACGACCGGTGGAATATTGTCGACCGAGTGGGCAGGTGCTCCGATGGCTGAAGTAGTAACGTAGGGTAATTCCTCCATCTAACGGATATCATAACACACTTTTTCAGATAGAAATTACGGTCATTACGGAAGGCATTAAACTGTTAAAGGAACTTAATAACAAATTACCAATCCAACTTTTTGCAGACAGTAAAACAGTTATCAAACTCTAATGGATAAGAAAGTTTAGTCTTTCAATGTAAGAATGAGTTTAAGTCATACAAAGGCTGGGGAAAGCGAGATAATATGGATCGCGGGACATCAGGGTGGTACTGGAAACGAAGAGGCTGATAAACTAGCCAGGATATCAAAATTGCTTAAATATTGAAAATTATAATTTTTTATCTTTTTTACCATGGTACATCTGCCAAGTTGTAAGAAATTCCTGTTCGGCAGAAAATATATTCCTTATAATATAATAATAATAATAATAAAAAATAAGTAATTTCCCTGCTGTTTTTATCATAGAAAATTCGAGAAATGTATGAAAAATGTAGCAAAAGGCAAAAAATATGAATTAAAAAATATCTACTGAAGTTGACGCTCTCGTTGAAGTTGCTTGTGAAATTTATGCATCATCTGAGCAGGATAGCACATCCAATGGCATATCTCCTTCCCTGTATATCGTCCTCCGTGACTTCGCGGATACCTTATAACTCCACCTACAAACTTCTGCAAGAAATGCATTTAGCTTTTTTCTTTTGTAACGTTTTTCCATTAGCATGGTGACCTTATGAATTTAATCTCTTTGTTCGTTCGATTCGGTGGACAATTGCTGTAAGAACTGATCAAAGTGATGCTGCAAAAAATGTATTTTCAATGTCGTGGATGCATTGATTTTATGAAAGTAGTTGTGGATTATTTTCACCAATTTCTGCTACGTCTGGCTGTACACGATTATTTCCTTAAATGCTTATAGCTTTCCCTGCGTTCTAGGCTCTCCGGTGGATGTTTGGCGGCACCTTCGTGAAATTTTCACTTTTCATAAAGTTTTCTAGATGCGTCCAATTGATAATTGGGGGTCTCAAAGCTGAAGTAAACCAAGTCACAAAAAGATAATTCGAAGATATTTTGAGATTCAGTAAATGAATTGCCATTAAAAATATATGAAGTGAGAGCCATTGACTTGGGTTTTTTACCGTTACCTTAAGAACGAAGCACTTTTTTATTTAGTCCGTTACAGAATTAAATATATGTAGTTAAATTTTGCGGAGAATTTCGCACTAGTTTTGAAGTTTTTCATATTTTATGACTTGGTTCACTTCAGGTATGAGCCCTCCAATTACTCCAATAAATTCCTCACGAGCAGGAGTTTGTAATTTATGTATCGCAATGCGTTAAATGCACAAGGAAATACCATAATAAATATATATTTAGTACAATGAGTGTTATTTTAATTTTATTGCTTCATTTGTTTACATTATAGTTTGCAACCAACAGTTAAGAGAACGGCGTTTCATTAGACTATTAACGACGTAACTCTCTTCGATCAGCTGTTGATGCTGAGCCCAACATGTTCACTTTAAGTTGCTATAAAAATTTATGAATGTAAAAATGACAGCGACTAAGCAGCTGTTGAGTTGAACGGAACTGCTCAACTATGCGTTTAAAAGACAAACATTCAACAGTTACGTCTTAGTCGTATGTATGGAAAAATATCTTATTTATAAAATACCTTTCCACACCAAGAGGTACAATATAAGTAAATAGGTGCTACATAGGCTTGGCGGGGTGGAGTTAAACTGTCAGGGGATGCTTAGCAAACTGTAGTGGAAAAGGAATACACCGGAAAGATTTAGAAAAATACTCAATGCCTGCTACACGTGCAGAAACTCTATAAGCAAGAACTGGGACCTTCATCCGAAGGTGGTAAATTTTATATAAATAAAATATAATAAAAATAGTAAATAATATTTTAGATAAAATAAAATTAACACCAGAAATCAGAAATTATTTTATTTCCCAGCCAATATAAATTATAAAAATGCATTCTAAACTTATAATACATAAATTTACTCATACACGACATATAATATGTAAGTATGTACGCATATATATGCATTTAAGTGTCTGTGCATGGGTACATATTAAATAGAAGATATTTAGAAAATTAAACATAAAAATGTGCAAACATACAATTTCACATAAAGCACACATTCAATAGGGGATAAATCCTGATACGATTCAAATACAATTGTATAAAACCATACAAATCTAACACACACACACATACAGAAACAAATTTGTGCATTTGTATTAATGCAGTTGTGTTTTTTATAATACACGGCAAAGAAAGTGAAATGTTAATGATTGTCGTCGTCATCAACGTAGCAGTCGTCACATGTTATTAAAGATTGTTTTTTAGTGAAATTTTTTATTCTTTGTTTTTGTTTGTCTGGTGTGAGATTCATCATATAAAAGTGCAGTTGCACTACTAGGCAAAAGTCTATGCATACACAATACATTTAAACATATGTGAGCACACATACGCTTTACGTGTTCAAAGATATGTTACATATATGCAGGTGTTGTGTTTGTGTCAGTGAGTACAAAAGACGAGACTTTAAGTAAATCCTACACGAGTTTGTATGTGTAAAAGTGTTTGTTTGCAGTTGTAATGTGTTTTATATTGGGGTCTTTTGTGGGCTGAAGGACGTTCGAGAGGTGCAGATATGATGGTGTAGCACAACTTTTGAGACAATTCATAAATTCAAGGTGGGGGTCGTTTCGATTGTAGGATTTTTTGAATATGCGAGGTGTGTCACAAATTGATGGATTCCTTTAATCTTTAAAAAGTATAATATGTATATGTTAGATATTGCTAGTCTAGATAAATGTTTTTCATTGGTTCTCAAAGCAACTCATCAGTAGACCTATGGTACATAATAGATGATACTCCAATTCTTTTCGTCGTCATATAAACGTTTTGACTCTGAGGGGGAATTGTGAAAAATCATGCTACTGAGGTTTTAAGATAAATGTCTTAAATTTGATTTCACAAAATCGGCAACACGGCTACTGCGTATTAATAAGAGAGATGAGATAAGAGCGAGAGCTGCGAAATAAAAATCGTTTCAATGAACAATGTCTTCGTATTAACGAAATGAAACAAAATGATCTCACTTATGGTATGAATAAAGCAACAGTTTGTTTGATGTTTTGATTTTTATTGGAAATAAAGTTTTAGTCAATGAACAAACGCTCATTGATGACCACGCTCATGCAACCATATAATAACAACCAGTGTACTAGCATTGCATATTGTGCATATTGTGTCTGTTAATTGTTAAAAAATAACATTATTCAAAAATTGTGCATTGTTATAATGAATTTCTTATTATGCTGGTTTTTACATATTTCACACCTACAAAAAACATGACATATCTATACTTAAGAAAAACCTAAACTCCTAAAAAATCCACAGATGGTAATTTTAATATCTACGTGCATATAAAAATTAATTGCTTGCAAAAAAAGAATAAATGCGACAAAAAATAGCAATTGTTTTGTCTTACGTACGTATTGCATACAAAAAAATTAACGTAATTTTTGCACTACTCGATCTTTTATGTTCACATTTTTATATGTTCAGTTTTTTAGGAACATCTTTGGCTGTGACTTCATAATTGTCCATTGCTTGTGTGCTGAGCGGGATAGAAAGTATATAATATATTCGAAAAAGAGAAGAACTTCACGTGTACAACAAAAATTTATTCGATGCAGACCTCTAATCCTTATTATGGCATCATTTATAAAGTTGCTACGGCCATCGATATGCCTGCTACAATTTTAACTAAGCACTACATGGTAACACAAGTAGATGCAGACTTTTCTACCACGTTCGAGAACCTTAAACGTAAAAGAGCAGCAAGCATAATAGAAATAAATGAAGCAGTTGAAATAGTTAGTAGCGTAAAACTCAGAGGTTTGTAAATGTGTATTTATTCCTAAATTGTTATAAAGTAAATAAAAAGTATTGATCATAAACAAAAATCTGTGTGTAGTTTTATTTTAGTTTTGACAAATTAGAAAAACCTAGTCAAGCAAACGTTTACGAAAAATTTAATTTGTTATTACGGCGGTGGGATGGATCTATTTTAGGAAAAAGAAGGAGAAATATTTTTGTATATGTCGCTCTTTTTTTCGTTAACATTACCAATAAAATCACCCTCGTATTTATTTAAACTCTGCAGACGTAACAAAATGATATCATGATTTTTCAAGGACCTTGTAAAAAATCAGTTTTTTTAACAAGTAACGAAAACATGTCGAAGAAGTCGTCATCATTGTTGAAATCTACACGCAAACAGATGCAAGCATTTCTTTGGTTTTTTTTTTCAAATTTAAAAGAAAAATATAAGCAAGTAGGGAAAACTGTAACTGAGGCTACTTGAGGAAGCAAAAAAAAATAAATAACGAAGGAAGAAAGCAAACTGCAGCAAGCATGAACGGATAACCAACAACAATTATAACGAAAACCGATAGCATTTACAGAGGGGTAGCATAAAAGCACTAGGAAAAGAAAAAAGCATTAACCAACAGTGTTCAGATCTTAAGATGCACTTCACAAAAGCAGAAGTGTAGCATAGTATGGTCTATGATTTTTAAAATATACGTGGAAAAATGTAAAGTAGACATGTCTGGTGGCACAAGGTTTTCACTTAAAAAAATATTTAACACACACACATATATATACACCAAAGGGGTTAGACTTGCAGCCTTAAGGGTTGATAGTGCACAATCGTCTTAGACTGCATGTGTGTGAGTGTGTGCTTATGAACGCTTGTACGGAAAGTTAGACGACAGAAGCACTTACAAATCTGGTCTGATTGCACTTGTGTGTTGAAAATATGTTTGTATGCAAATACTTATAACTTACACTTTTTTATATTTTTTATGTTTACAGATGTCTATAGCCCAAGACGAAAGTGAAAGAGAGTCTACAACTGTCAGTTGCAAATGCAATAATAGAAGAAAACAACATGCACAGAAAGTGAAAGGATGTGCCTGTTAAAATTTTTCGATTTCTTTTCAATTCGATTTTTATTTTTACAAATAAGATACATAATTATTTAACAAAGGAAGTGTTCAGTTAGGAGATTCATTAAAATTTACAGTCCTTCACGTGCCACACATTCAAGTATATTTGATGATTAGATAAACCAAAACAAGAAACCTATTAATACTCGTACTATTAAGCCAAAATCATTACACTCAGACGATGCTTATCAAAAACAATGTGCATATTATCTATTGAAATTCTATTACGTGTTTTGCTATAAAACTAAAGAAGGAATGAAAATGATCATAAAAAAAGCTAAATTGCTTGCAAAAACTTGAAATTTTTTGCACAAAAGCCCTTTACGATTCCTGAAACAACAAATACAAGCATTAAAAGAGGCATTAAAAAGTCGTTTTGTTGTAAATGGAATTACGCAAGCATGTGATAGGACTGTTATTTCATAGTACTAAAAAGACAACTGCTACTGCATATATATTTTATTTATCCAACTTTATACAAATCGAAAAGAATGTATTTTGATTTCATTACGGTTTAACTATTACATTTTAATACTAACTAATACTAGCTTGCTAGCGACCCTTA
Organism: Gymnocheta viridis; assembly: GCA_956483585.1. NCBI lineage: Eukaryota > Metazoa > Arthropoda > Insecta > Diptera > Tachinidae > Gymnocheta > Gymnocheta viridis. Next base: position 19,048,132 of record OY101441.1, on the reverse strand, counting down.
GAGCTTTTGAGAAATACCTTGTAGGAAATTTATAGAAAAGAAAAATCACCCTAATTCCAGTTGTCAACATCGACAACACATCAATACAATAACAAAAAATTGGGGCTTATCTATTCGCTCTCGAGAACAATTTTGTGCTACTAACAGTCTATTTTTGTACTCCAAGGTCTAGAAAATAATATGAGCTAATCAATAGTAGTCAGTTGCTTTCGACAACGGTTAGACAACAGTGCTGGCAAAGTATTGAGTAGTGGGTACCGAGTATCAAGTATTTCCTTTTTTTTGGTTACTCAGTACTCAAAAGTAGTTACTCGATACTTTCAGAGTTGTATTTTTAAGCAAGCTGTGTGACTAAAATAGTGGATAAAAATACATCACTGTATAAAAAGACAACTAAGTGTAAGATTCTTCAATCAATTCAAAACTAAATAATTTTTTTTGAGAACAATTAAATTATTTCTTAAGTTGTTGTTAACGTTAAATTAAAAGTTAGCTTTACATTTATTTTTTATTTAATAATAAAAGACATACAAAACCAATAATAGTTGAAGATCTATATTTAATTTTTAAAGAAACTACTTCAATTTGCAGATAAAAACTATGCGTTACAAATTCAAAAAATCCGTTAAAAGTATCGAGTAGTATTGAGTACCTAAATGAAAAGTATTGAATATTATTGAGAAATGAAAAGTAGTAGAATTTGCCAGCACTAGACAACCCCCAATTTTTTAGTATTATATTGACGTGACGTCGATGTTCACAACTAAAATAAGGGTTTATGGTTTTGCGACGACGACAAATGATTAGCGACGTCGAATATCGCAAAAGCCTCTTATTCGACTCGACTCTTACTCCAATAAATAAAATTATATAAATTACTGGGTGACCCGGCAAACGTTGTTTTGCCATATAATTTATTTCTATTGAAAATTTTGTTTATTCATTAAAAAATGTCGGGTTTATTTTAAGTCTAAAATTGTTAATTAATGTTTGTAAGTAATTTTTATGTAAAATGAATTATGTTACCATAATAGGAATTTTAGATATGTATATGAGAACAAGTGGGCATAGAAGTGAGCATGGTCCATTGTAAATTATTTTACTGCCTTGCCCAGCTTACTCATATTATTGTTTCAAATTTCTGCTAAATACTTTTACCTTAAAAAATGAAATTTTGTGTGTCGAACATGCACACAAACCATAGATTTGCAAGTATTTAGTGTTTTGACAAAAGTGAGCCATAAAAGAAGTAGTAGTCAATTAAACTTTTATTTGGTCAATCCTTGAGGGTAAAATATCAAGTTTAAAGGGAATCTATATAAAAGAAAAACGAATTAGGGTAAATAGTAATTTTAGATATATGAAATAAACGGGCGTAGGAGTTAGTGTGGCCTATCAAAAAGTATATTATGGCCTTGCCCAGGTTACATGCATTATATGTTTCAAACTTCAGCAAAATCCCTTGTGAAATGTAGGTTTTTCTGGTAAATTATTAAAATTTAATTTTATGAAGCCCCTTCGCCCACAGACCAAAAATTTGTGTAAAATATATTTTACGACCAAAAACTCATACAAAATTTCGCAAAACCGTTTCGGAGGAGTTCAAACACAAAACACCATAGAAGAAGAATTTTATATACTTATAAGAAGATTTATTATTTCAAAATCTAATTATTCAAAAGACAATTAATTAATAACATCTTGAATAATATTCTGTTATTTTTCGACTTTTTTTTAATAATTATTTAAGTGATTTTTCAAGCCTTAGGTCAGTTTATATAAAAAACGTATATTATTTATTTTTCAAATCAATATTTCGCCAATATCATTGATTGGCTTCTTCAGGAAATTAAAAATAAAATGAAAAAATTTTTATATCGATTTGAAAAATAAATAATATACGTTTTTTATATAAACTGACCTAAGGCTTGAATAATCACTTAAATAATAACATATTGAAATAAATCAGGCAGAAGGGAAATTCAGAAATCTTTATTTTTAATCTAAATCTATGTTATTATTTGATCCCTTTTACGGCCGTAGTACTGAACCGGTTTTCGAAAGATTTATATGCTTTAAACGGGTTTTTACACAGATATGCACAACATTAATTTTATTTAAATCGGTTCGATATTTAGGGAGCTATAAGCGTTTAAAGTTGCTACTAACACATGGCACACACTTATTACACATGCATGTATCAGCAAGTTGAAAAATAAACAAAGTGTACATGTGTGTTTGCCTAATTTGCTTTTGCATAGAAATGATACATAGTTTTTTCTATATATACTTTGTAAACAAAAGATAGCTAAATAAGATAGTTTTATGTTGTTTATTTAGAATTATTTATATTTTATCGTATACATATACATATGAATGTATGTATTTATGTAAGTGCTTAATTTTTGATTACTAAAATGCGGTCGATTCGGCTTCGACCGATGGATACACTAGTATTTATTAATAAGAAAAAAAAACAAATAACTAAGATCCTTTCATGAGCTAATTTTATAGTTTAAGGATATCCTTTGAAATATTCACCCTTATTCTAACTGTCGTAATCGTTGCATGACGACGAAGTTCGTAGACAGCTTTCAAAAAAAATTCCAGTTGTAATCGTTATTAACCGATAAGTGTTTGCTAATATTTAGCATTCTATAAGAAATTGCGATGGCATTATTGTATTGAAATGACTCCGATTTTGTCGTCACAATTATTATTAACGACTGCAAAGTGATTTGAAAGAGTTATAGAGTAAAAAAAATAAGGTGAGCAATATAAACCAGTTCGAGCAACTTGTGGAAGAGTTGAAAAAAATCCCTTTCTTGCGCTTAGTCCTCCAAGAAGATTAGCGGATGGGTGCATAATTTTTTTTCAGTAGCTGTCATTTTATATGTAATCCACTAGGGGCAAAGTCTCATTTATGGTGTGTTCAGGGTCTCAGAAAGGATTCGTGAAACAATTGGCTGTGGCAGACCCAAATTAAAATCATTCCCCACGCTGAAATGGACGAAAAACCTTAATGTAGCTGCCAACAATTTTTTTTAGAAATGAATGTAGATCGAACTCCATTATTTAAATGGCATTCTATAGCCTCGAGTACCTACTTAAAAAATGCTTTATTTAGTCGAAAATAACTTTCAAACCTGTTTATGAGGTAGCAAACTGCTATTTTGTAAAAGTTTGGTTTCGATATTTACTTTTCATCTGGTAAGTTGTAGATGTGGGAAATTTTTCTGAGAAGTTTTCTTTTTAAGACAAGTTGTTTTTTATTTTTTTTATCACTTGAATCGGCGTTCAAATCACAAGCAAAAAGCTTTATCTCGCAAAAAATCAAAATAAAATAATTCAGCTAGTTGAAATACTAGTTTAGGTTAGGTTCCATTGGCAGCCGTGATCAAGCACAGCTCACATGGTCTATCAATTAGTTCCCGTTGTGTTACCATGTAACCCCGTCTCCCAAGGGTTGTATGTTATCTGGCTGCTGATATTCTCACGCAGTCACCCGGTTGATTCAATACAGGAGTGGACCTTCTTTAGATCAATATTAAGGGTTTTTTTACCGAATAATTTAACTCTTAGATATCCGAATGCCGGACAATGACAGAGAGGATGTTCCGTTGACTCTTCCACTTCCTCATCGTCGCACCTTCTATGTCATTGTAATTGATCCTTAACCTTTGGGCATGCCTCCCAATAGGTCAGTGGCCAGTTATGACCGCGATTAGATTTCTGAGATGATGTCTGGACAGCTGTAGTGCCCGCCTAGTCATTTTTTCATCTATTATGAGCTAGTTTTCCGTAGTTTCCCTACAAGCAGTTTTATCTAACCATTTCTGATTGATAATAAGGTGCAACTTGTGTGCAATAAGTTGCTTGCTCAGTGGGAGAGAGACACCTATGTCATATGTTGAATCGTTTCGATTTAAAGTGGAGCCTGCATGCGACAACGCGTCCGCAATACAGTTTCCATGTATGTCCCTGTGTCCGGGTACCTACTTGAGGGTGACCATTGAATGTCTCGCTATCTCCTCCTGAGATATCGGGTATTCTTGGACAATTTTTGATGTCGTTGTCGCAATAAGGCTAATAGAGAATGTCAAATAAATAAGGAAGGCTACTATGACAAACAGTGGCATTGAAATACAAACGATGATGAAATTTACAACGACAACTGAAATATGGGTGAATATTTTAGAATATTAATTTGGTCTAAATATTAATTTTTTTTTTTCAAAATTTTATTGTTTCGTTTTTTTTCGATCAAATAATTTTACTTCTCGAATTTAGCAAATATTGAATATATCAAGGGGTTGCTGGTTCCCCTAAATATATAAAATATTCGTTTATGACATTTGAGTCTTCTTTTGATCATTTCAAGTTCTTACCACTTCTAACGGTTATTTCCAATTTGCAATTATTTTTTTCAATAAAATTTCACATTGAAATGCCCAACTGGGTGTTTCATTGTATGCAAGTTTATTATGCGCGCATACATGTGCAGGAGTAAACTTTCTTTACATTCTGTATACACTTGTTTATTCAAAATAATGATGGTCTCATGTGTTGTTTAGAGCGACATAACTTTTTATTCTTTTGTTTAGAATAATACGACCCCCTAGTGAACAGTGAACACCGGCGAAAGCGAAATAAAATACGAGTAACTACAACACATACAAGTTAAATAATACTAATAGTTGGTAGTATTAGAGTCCCTCTGCGTGTTTTTCTAAACGTAAGTGTTCTATCAGTCTTCTGTTCTCTTCAGGCGTTCTTATATCATAGTATGAACAGTGTGTAACGAGTGCAGTCTTGCAAGTTGGTTTAACATGTTTATTGTCAGCAGCTTAAATAAAACAGAATAGTTTTTGTAATAAATAGTCTTCTGAGCTAAACTAAAATATGAGCAGAATGAAATGCCACTTACTTGATAGAAATTTTTGTGCAATGTACTTTGAGCCTTGATGATCGCCTTCCTCCATCTTCAGCTCATAAATTTTGTACTTCAAAGACCTTTAAGTTGGCCTGCTGTACAACACAATTTTGCGTCGTAGGTTGTAAAATTTTAATGTACCCATATCGATGTGCGTGCATGGAAAATCTATAAAATAAAATTTCGCGTTCCAAAAAAAATTTGTTTTGCTCATCCTGGCTGTTGTTACGTGTCAATGTTGAACGCTTGTTGCTATTGTAGTTTTTGCCACTGCTGTTGTTGTTGCATAAAGATAAGCTAAATCTAATCTTACAACATAAACTCGTTCATTCAGTCATTCGTTCATTTATTGATTACTAGTAATACTAACAGTTGTCAAGGTAGCAGCTGATGCTGCTTGCCACTTAACAATGTGCGTAGGTAATATTTTCTAGTTTTTTTTTATTTATTTTTTCGCTCTCTGTTTATCTTTTTGTATTTAGCGTGTGTGTATGCAGAGGGTTGTGAGTTTACAAAACATTCCCGTTTGATGTAAGTGGAAAAAGTGGAGTTGTGGGTGAATGGCAGCAAATAGTACGCATCTTATCGAATGTTATTATTTTCATAAATTTTGCATACGAAACTGCGATATCGTTAGAAATAAAAACAAACGAACAAGAAATTTGTAATTTTATTTGAATTTTTCATTCTTATCATTCAATATTATTTGTAGCAGATTTAATACTGTGGATTGGAAAAAGAGGTTTTGGGGGATGTCGGTTTGAGTATAATAAATGCCACATAATAATGCTGTGTTTTTTGCTTCTAATCAATAACTGTGTGTTGTTTATATATTTCTTATTATAACTCAAATAAACTTATAGACTTCTAGTTTCTGCACATGTACCCGCAGCTAGGAATCACTTTTATACTGAGACTCGTTTTTAAATTTTGAAATGAGTATGCAAATTCTATGTGCACAATCATACACAATTGCTGTTGCCATTTCTAATATAGAAATCATTATATATTCATATTACTAATCATTTCTGTTTTATTTTGTCTTTTGCATTTTTATTTCAGCTGCCGTTTACTTATTCTGCATTTTTGGGGTGAGTGATATTTATATGAATGTGTTTATTTTTCTGAATTGAATCCATTAAAATTCCTGTCTTTAAAATATGAAGTGCTTATTTATTTGTATCTTTTTTGATTTTCTAATTGCCTAAGCACACTAAGTACATTTTTTTGTCGCGATTTTGTTTTTAGTAGTGAGAAATATAGAAATATAGAAACCTGAGGCAAATGAAACGACCTACAGAAGTATTCCGATTTAACGATCATTCGATTTAATGAACATAGCATTTAAAGAACACCTAAATTTTTATTTCTACTAAATAACTTGTTCAATTCACAAGCTCGTATTAACGTCGTATGTGTTGTGTAATCGTCTAATTATACAGTATTCTATTTTTGTTGTTGATAATTCTCATACAAAAGTGTGTTATAATTATACGTTTGAATTTTATATGTTTTATAAATGGTTTTATTGAGGCCAGGTATGAAAAAATTCTATTTGTTAAATTAATTTGTAAAAATCTTTTAAATATGTGATAAGTAAGCTCAGAAAATACATTATTCTTAATGATAAATATATACTTGATTAATTTTAATTTAATTTGCAAACCATTTTAATCAGAATTGTTTGTCATGAAAAAGTTATTAATTATTTTGCGTAAAATTAGAATTCCGATATCTGGTTTACTTAATAAATTATTAACTCACAATGAATTGACAACATTGAATTGACATTTAAAATACGAGAAAATGACAATACAACAAACTTGTCTGCTCACAAACTCATAAACAAATATCTTCTTTTTTTAAACGATAAGCCATACGACTGAGCTTGAATAAAAATTTTATTTTGTACTCGATTTAACGAACAAATGTTTTTTTTAAAGAAAAGTAACACTCAGGCTATTAGTATACCTACCGACCAGTGTGATACCTTCTTTGGGAAAGGGATCGCCGGCGATTTTGCTACAATACCCACGAAGGAGGGAGCTGTGATGTCCGCTAGCATACACCAATATCAATTGCTGCCGGTACTGTTCAGTGACCAGTGCCTCATCACTTAAACAGTACTAATGCACATCTGAAAAAATGTTAGATGTTATGACTTTTCTGAAACTGGGCTCGAACCCACGTTCTTAGACATTATTTGCTTTGTAGTCAGCGCGCTAACTACTTCAGCCAACAGCAGCCTCAAATGTAAAATAAAACGATGATTATAACGAAAATGATAAAGAGCTTGATCATACTGAAATTGTAGAGCCCAAAATAAAACACGAAGAAGTCACTAGGCACTTCGAAATTTGTACTAAATCAAAACTCAGCAAAACAATATTAGTAGCAAAAAATTTAATGCTTTTGAGAGAGCTTCAACAAGATGCCATTAAAACAGATATCCATTCCAGTAAGCAGAATGTGTTTAACAAATTTTTTAAAGAATAAGTCCATTACTGTAAAAAAATGTTTCTCTAGGCTGTGATTTTTTTATTATTAATATTTACTTTTATTTATAATTAATATTAATATTTTTATTAAGTAAATTTATTATTCTATGAATTTTCCTAATTTTATTTAAAAAAGTTTTTTTACGATATTTTCTAATTTTTCTTCGTCCATCAGCTGTGTTCTCGTAGCCCGTACACCATGGATTTATGTTTATCTTCTCTCGCAGCTTTTCCTACATTTTCTTCGAAAATTTCCTTTTGCAGTATCTTCTTTGCTTCTTTTTACGCGATCCCTTTGGGTTGCGATTCGCCTCCGCGCTTAGTCCTGGTACATAATGTCCATAACCACATAACCTGCTTCCAAAACATCCACTTCTGGCGTTTGCAATGTGCTCGTTCCACCAGTAGACTTCCTTTTTTCAGCCTGTGGCTTTTACTTTGGGTATCGAACGGTTATAACCCTTTCTGATAATTCGCATAACGTTGTCTACGGTGGTAGTTGCATCTGTAGTTTCTAATGAATTGTTTATTCTGTTTAATCCCCAACAAGCTAAACTTTTTGAAATTTATTTTTTTATCTTTAATATTTTTTTTCAGTACTAATTAATAATTTTATTGGAACAAATTTTGTAATACACTATCATTATTGGCTGATATTTATCCCTTCACCACGTATCATCGGTGGTGGTGAAAAATTTTGCATTATATTTGTTAGTGAAAAGATAGTGCACATTCCCATCTCTGAAAATTTCACTATATAATTTACTTTTGAGGGGATGCGAAAAATAAGCTTTTTCATTTAAACTCTATACATAATTTGCTAATATAATAAAATTGGTTTATGAATTGCCTAAAATTTGTATACAAATTTTTTTTTGTAATTCCGAAAATCCAAACATTTTTGCTTAAAGCGTCTTAGCTTTCGACGCTTTTAAAGTTTAAGCTTTCAGGCAATGTATATTGTTTTGGTATTGTAGCAGTAACAAAAACCTCAAAAAGTTTTTACAAAACTCAAAGCTAAAAATACAACACTAGTGTATCAAATTGTACGGGTTTTCTGCGCAAGTCTGTGCTAAGCACCACAAGGAAGTATTATTTTTCCCCTGCTGATTTCACGCTAATAAGGAGTATGTTAAAAATATATACTACAGTCGTTACCAGGCTAAAATGTCTCATTTCTCTGTCTGAAATTGGAGCAAAGTGATTACTATATTCCTGTCTAACTTTTCGGAAAACCGTGGTGGTTGCAGTATAAGATTTGTGTTTCGAAATTAATAACAAAAACGGAAATGGATGAAGTATTATAAAATTTAGTTTAGATTATTTCAATAAAATTAACTGTTTCAGCCTTAACAGTATGTGTGCAATATGTACTCTCTTATTTTGTAGAGCCCATTCGACTTTTTTAGAGCATATTTTTTTACTTTAATGAAATTTTTTGGAATATGCCTACAAGTGCTTTCTCAACAAAAGGAAAATGTGTTTTAAATTCTTATCGATAGATGGCTTTCCTAACTATTTTGTATATAAATTCCTTTCAACGTGTTCTCCATTTACATTTCATTTCCTGTCTGTATTTTGCTTAAACCAAAGCAGATGTCAAGGAACTGTAACCTTTTTAATACGTCCCTAATGGACTTGGAAAGGTAGTCTCATCCAAATTCGCCTTGAAAATTAGAACAGATATGTATGTATGTACGAGTATGTATGTCTTGGGAAAATGTAACAACTTAGTTGAGTTGAAGTTAAAACAACTTAACTCATTTTTGGTATTACGAATTACAACTAATTTCAGTAGAAATTGTATTGATGTTGCAACCCTAAAAAAATGACATTGAGGAGGAAAATTAAAATAAATTTTAGTTAAAGTCTCTGTTTTTTTAAGTAATAGTAAAATGATTATTTGTTTTGATTTATTTTACAACGACGAAAGTGTTTATGCTAATATTAATGTGTTATCTTTAATATACATTTTTGTTTCTGTAACAATTTTTTGTTTATTTCGTAGCTTTTGTATACGCTCTTCTGTAACTACTCAATTTTTTATGGAGCTTGTGCTTGCATTTTTAACAGCTCTAGATGCTCAGTTTCGAAATTGTTGCTTTTGCGGCGATTTTTGTTTACTGATGATGAAGAGGTCTTCAAGGATTTCTACCTGCGTTGCACATGCCGAAGACGAGGCTGCGGCGAAAGTGTCATCAGTTTCTCCGTCATCCATTGCCGGTGGTATATTCTACCAGGTTTCGCTAAACTTTCCTTGATGAGATTTCTTGCGAGGGACCTTGATAAGATTTCTCGCAAGATAATTGCAATGGTTGCTAACCAGGTTCCTTTTCAAATTTCAAATTTGTGTATCGAAATCTACAAGAGAAATAAATCATCATTGCACTTTCATTGTGTTGGTCTAATTTCATGATTACTACCTACCCGTCGCTACTCTGGAGAACTTCTTGATGATGGTCCTAAACTATTTATTTGTATGGAAAATTTCTCCTACATTTCCTTGGTTTTATTTTTGCTGTATCCATATAGCGGCTTGCCTCGTCCACTTTCCATTATTTCAACAAGTTTCTCAAATTGTTTTTCGTTGTAACTTGATTTTTTTTATAAATTTGCTCGAAATTGCTGATTACTACATCACTTAAAAAAATGTTACTTACCCGCTTTCCATTTTTGCTAAAAATTTATCCAAAACTGCTGCTAGTGGTGAGTTGTAAATTTTTGATATTTTTGTCAACTGCACCACAACTGGGTTGTAAACGGCCATAACACAAAATATATGTAAGACGATATAAATTCAGCTTGAAAATTTTTGACAGGTTAAGTTTTTATTCATAATATCAAATTGAGAAATTTCAACTTAAGTAGAGTTGAGTTGTAAACCGTAATAGGGGCTTAAATATATAAAAATGGTTAAGGAAAACTGGACGTAGGAAGTATTTTGGATGCGATATCCCGAACCGTATCTGCAAAAGCACAAATAGTGCAAAACGTGTTACCAATAAATTACGCTACTTTGTTGAACACATAGCAGCAGTTGGAGCTCCTACAGTTCTGGCCCTATCAGTGTCAAACACTTCGATTTCCGTTGCTAATGCAGCAACGCTAACTAGATTTCTGTGCAATGAAGTTTCTATATAATGAAGCGATTTCCTGGTACCATACAAATTCATTATGGGAAAGTTCGACTGCATATTTGCATTTAAATGGGTTCATTATGAATTAAAATCGAAAGTTTGATTAAAAAAATGTGAAAGATTCAAATATGTTGAAATTCATGAAAAAATTACTTTTATGACCAAAATAAGAAAAATTTGCGAAAAACAAACTCGGAAGTAATTAAAAATTTATTTTACATTGCTAAAAATAAACACATCATCTTTTGGAATACTAGACCCAATCTGGAAGTGTAATAAAACCAGCTGGGAATTTTCGAAGCAAATGTTAAGTCGGTGCTACTATTTGAGTGTACAACCTGGAAAGTTACAGACGACTTAAAACTTTTATTAACTTTTTTAAATCATTACGCATCTTTTGGCCTAGAACGATTCAAATGCCGAGTTGCTAGCAAAGACAAGCTAAATACAAGTACACTCAAAATATTCTGTACGCAAAATTAACTGAAATTGTAATTTAAAATAAATGAAAGCTCATTTAAAAACCGGTCTACTAATTTTTCATTTAAATTGAACCAAAAGTTCATTTAATTTTTAATGTTAAAAAATTAATTGACTTAAGCCCGTAAAAATAAAAGGTTTTTCCTTTGTTTGTGTAGGAGAGGAAATCTCAAACAAATCAAATAAAGCAAGCAAAGAAAAAAAACAGCACTTGAAAACAACGGAAAATATTGAATGTAACCGAAAATCCGTACTAATATGTCCTAATTTTTTTGAATGAATGTTAGAATCAGTTAAAAATAAAATTGCTTAGAATTTTAAATGTTTATTCTTTTAAAAATGACTGAACGGATTACTTCTTGAATAACGTACATTCCGTTACTGTAATATTATTGTTAGTGTAGCAATCGTGATACGTAAACGAAAGTGGCAGTGAATAGGACACACCCTCCGTCGAAATGACAGCAATATATTTTAACAAGCTCTTAGATGGAACCCATTTCAACAAGATGGTAGAGAAGGCGGAAGGCCACGCGCAACATGAAGACTCTCAACGGCATCCGCAATGAACTAACTGTGTATGTCTTGGAATGAACTTAGGTCTAGTGCTCAAAACCGGGTCATATGAAAAACAGCTATTTTTGGCGCCTAGTGGCAGTTAGAGGCGCACAAGCACAAGCAATAAAAGCGCAATAATTGAAGTAAAAATGAAAGTGACGAAATTAATAGTTAATAACAGTTTAGATCAAGTAATTTTTTGAGATTTTTTTTTTGATTATTGAATTTTACCAGTTAAAACTTTTGCAGGTAAACAACATAATGCAACATGTATTTTATTAAACCTCTTTTTGTGTCATTGTTATCGCTAATGAAACATAAATCACACCAACATTTTGACGTTTTTAAAATAAACATTCAAATTTATTATAATATTTAAGAGTATAAAATTTTAAGAGAGATACAAAATATTATGAAAGCTTCTTTTTTAAATATTATTTACATTTGTTATGCCGCTAAAGAGCTTTGCAATGGTATTGAAAATATTCCATTCTCCAAAAACCATCAAGTCTACATAAAGCATGAAAACAATTACTTTATAATGTGGTGTTTGTTAAGGAAATTTCACAGTACGTGTTAGGTCCTTGGAGCTTTCGGTTCAATTTGCAAAGCTTAAGAAAACGCACAACAATTTTTTTGTTTTTCTGAGAAGTAAAACAATAAAATTATAAATAGAATTTTAATACATAAACATAATTAAAAATAATGTGTTAAAGAAAAATATATTATTAATGTGCCAAATTAAAATCAAAAGTGATTTGTCTATTTCTTAAACAGAGAAATTATAAAAATTTAATTAAACAAAAGTGAATGCGAAATTTGAAATAGAAAACGGGAGTGCCACTTGTTCTAATAAAGAGAATTTAGTTAAAATTTTTAAATTAATACTTTTGCAAGGACCCCAGGATTACCTGGCAAAAGTGAACATCTTTTTTAAGTTTGAAATGAAAGTAAATTGAATTTTCTATAGCAAAAAAAAAAAAAATAAACTAAAATATAAATAAAAAAGTTCAAGGTATGAAAATGGCTTAAAGTTGATTGACTTTTCAATGACTTTTCTGCAGTCTGAGTTTTGAATAGCAAACATAAAAACAATTTGCTTAAAAAGTTTAAAGATTCATAAAATGTGTGTGTAAAAATAATATATATAAAACAACTGACATTGAACTTAATTAAAAGGAGAAAAAGAGAGAGTATCTTGAATTTTACAAAAGAAATGATTAAGATTTAAATTAAAAAACAATCAACATGTTTTATTTAAGTATTGTGAGCAACTTTGTGCTGACAATTATACTGTTGGCAGTAAGTTATAAAACACATGGAGCTCCCACACATCATTTAACTATAGGAGTTCAGGGTAATACACCCACTTTAATAGTGACCTCCTCAGAAACTGGTATCACTCCAGAAGCAATTAATTCACACAAACAGTTACTGAAAATGGATTATGCCGCAAAATCTGTAAAAGAATCGGATATGGCAAAGAAATCTATAAAAACAAAGTTGCTTAAAAATCAATCGCTGTATAGTAATAAAAAGGACAAACCTTTAACAAAACAACCTTTAGAAGAGAAAAATTTATTAAAAATAACGAAACCTTTGCAACTCAAAGAAAATGATAATAAAACGTTAAAGGAAACTCAAAATCTAGCCGAATTATTAAGGGAACAAGGATCTACAAGTTTACAGTTGGATTCCTTGGAAATAACTACAACATCCCCAGTCGCTACCGCTACAGTTGAAGATTTCAATACACATTTACAATTGACTACTTTAACACCAAATCAAATTAATGAAATTCCATTAATTTCATCTACTATTCCTACTCAGCCAGAAGAAATGTCTACTTTAGCACTTCAAGCTGAGGAAGACACCCCCTCAACACTTTTACTAACTTCAGATGCTGCTAATATGAATATTTTCCCAGCCTTGTCTGCTACTTTAAGCCCCAAGGGCGTTGTAGACTTTACAACTACTGTAAATTATAATGACAACACAAATTTCGCCACAACTTCAGACGCTTTAATACAAACGCAAACAGAAACAGAAACCAAAGTAAATGATGTTGTCGTACAAACGCAGAAAATATTAGACATTTTACCAGATAAAAGCGCCATTAAAATAGAAAATGAAGCTGACACTGACAGACATACACAAGAATTCAATGCTACAACAGAAAATGAAAATCTGTTGTTAACGACAATAGAAACAAATGCATTTGCCACTCCCTCTGCTTCCACTTTAGTCACCTTAACAACAGATAATGCGGAGGCAACAACTACATCAGAATTGCTGTCTTTGTCATTAACAATGACAACGACAACAACAGAAAGTATTTTTGATAACAGTAATAACAAGAACGAACAACAACAACCAGCAATAGTGTATTTCGATAAAGGCTTACATGGGTCAACAAAAGAAAGAGCTGCAAAAGAAGGGAGGGCTAAGGAAGCTGAAAATCAAAAGAGTGATATCGTTTTCAAGCCTGCACAAGACTACATCAGCACAACAACTGCAACACAACAAACTAAAAATGAAAGCAATTCAACTGAAAATCCTGTGAAAAATAATATCCTGCGAACTAATCAGGATTCCACATTCAGTGAAACGGCAAATAGGTATCAACCAAATAAAGTTGAAATTCAAACAATAGCGAGATCTGAAACAATTGTAACAACACAACCAACAATTTTCACAGAAACAGATCAGCAAACATTTGCCACATTGAAAACAAGCGAAGAACATCAAATAATAATAACAACAAAATCACCTGACCAAGCAGACGAACCATCCAACACAGCCACAACAGAAACAGTTTTAAAACTAATTGACTTAGAGAAACATGTTGTGAAGACAATCGATGAACTGCAGCAACCCTCGTTATTAATAGAGGGACAACATGACAATGGTCATGATGGCTTAAAAAATATTAAGAAAAAACAATTGGTAGATAAACATTATGTGGAGGCTTTGTTGCACAATAAACAAGATATTCATACAAAAGATTCGGTAGACAATGGAAAATATTTAACACAAGTAGCCCAAGGCACCGAAAGAACTACAACTTCATCTGCGAACAACAATCATTCATTAGCAGTTGGCAATAAGTCCGTGCTAATGCCCATAAAGCATGGCTACTTAGGACCAATTCTAATGGAAGAGAAAACATTTCATGTCACACATCACGCAGACAATAACATGACAGACAGAAATCAACATGTAAACAATATAGAGAGTCAACTGCGAAGGGGTCATTTTGTTGAATTGAAAGTGAAGAAGGAAGTTACTTCTGACAGTGTAAAAATTAAAAATGAAAATATAAAAAGCTTTTCTAAGGAAGACAAGGAAATGCTGGAAATGCATTCCGATCAGCCTGTTCAAAATGCACAAAAGGACGATGTAAAAGCATCGACTCAAAATACGGAGCAATCGAGTTCTGTGAAAGATGCTAAGCATATGAAGGATAATGAGCAGCCGTTCCAGAACCATTCAAGAACTCTATATGGAACGAACGCTTCTAGAAGCAAACACGTCATGAGGGAGAGCAAACATGATATGGTGCAACAATCAAGGCACGAAGCAAAATATACTCAAGGTTCTGCGAAATCAAATCCAACTAAATCGTTTAAAACCCCCGAACCAGAAATTGTTGAAACTTCCACGGAAAACATGCAGATGCAATCATCCAAATTAGTTGCAGACACAGAATTGTTACAGAAAGTAGCAGCTCAAAACAAATCCGCTGCAGTCTTATCCACAACTGTTTTTCAAGTCATTGATTCGTTGGCTACCAAAACACCAATTGTACAAGCAGATACTCTATTTACTGCAGAAGATCAGAAAATATCATCTACAAAAGACGCTGGAAAACAGCAAGTGGAGTCCAAAATTTCCGACATACAAATTGAGGTCTACGACTCCACCGTAGATTCCATAGTAGCTTCCACAAATTTCAAGGATATTGAGTTGAAACAGCAAATCTTACAACCATCAAACGATGAAAGCTTTTCAGGAAAGACTACGAAGCCGCCAATTGCTGCCATACAACAAGAACGTTTCACCCAATATGTAATAGATCGCACGGAGACTTCTACCCAAGAACCCATTAATTATAACACCATACGAGTAGCTTCTGGTAAGCCCGAACCAGCTGCTATAGAAATACACATCAATGTTTCGGAGTCATTCGGCAACGAAAGTGAAGATGTGGAGTTTTCATTTCCCCAAACAGAAGATAGCAACAATAATAAGAATAATGAAAAAATAGCTGAAGAATCATATGATGACAGCAAAGCTAATGATAACATCAAACTTAAAATATCCTCCAATGCCAACGCAAACGGGAAGTACTCGGAAAATGATGAAATTCTGGTAGTTGAAATCATAGATAATGAGAACGATACGAATACCTCCTTCAAAGGCAAATCAAAAAATACTGATGAACTATTTATCAGTGAAGTTAAAGATATTTATACCACTCCTCCTCCTCCACCGCCACCACCACCATACCATCAAGCTAATTTTGATCGAGACTCAGACACTATTTTCTATATCTCTAATACTGAGGTAAAAGTTGGAGAATCTCCACCAGCAACCAAGAACACGGATGAAGAGCGTAAACTAATATTGGAATCACAATTCTTTCCAGCCAACTATATGGCCAGTACACATCCTAACTTGAAAAATGCAGCAGAAAGCTTACAGCCAACACATCATCATTTATATGAAGAAGACATAATACTCTCTTCCAATCGCAATCAGGCAGACTCTTTAAAAATTTATCGTAATAATAATGAACCTGCACCACCCTTGGACGTCACTTACGTGGGAGAATCAATAATAGAAGTAGAGCAGTCACCCGAATCAGTTATTACCACAACATATGCACCGGATCAGCAACACAATGTGGCCACCCCACAGGCAGATGTTATAATACAACCAGCATTATTACCGGAAATTTCTATAGGGGTTCCTGTTATCGGCGAATTGCCACCACAGATTGAACTAAAAGAAATCGATTTTATGCCCAACGAACCGCAACTGCATCGTTCAGGCATATACAACGACAACGACAATAACAATGACAACAGCAACAACAACAGCAACAACAACGACAACGACATAGACGAGAACACAATTAATGGCAGCAGCAACAACAACCATGATGTAGACATTGTGAGTGGCAGCAGCAATAACAACCAACGAGTAGACGAATCATCAATACAATATGGTGGTGACCTTATAGATGAAAGTGCTGACGGTGGTTTTGACGGTGTTGAAGGTTCATATCCCTTTGGCAATCCAGCAGTTGTTGGTAAATCTTCTTCCTACTCCTTTCCATCCGCCTTCTTGACTAAATTGCGAAAGCAACAGCAGCAGCAGCAGCAACCAAATCACGTAGCAGACTATGCACACTTGTATGTCAACTATGGCGTTAATAATATGCGCAAAGATGAGTTAAGTGCTGATGTTAAAGACTCAGGGGAGATGCTTTTAATCGGTAGCGGTGGCAATAGCAATATGAACGTTCCCAGCAATGAACAAAACACAACCTCACTTAAAGACTTTCTAAGCAAAGTTAGCAAGAGTAATTTTACCATGCCATTTACAAATGTGAACTCCACTCATACCGAACGCATGAGTAATGCAACAGCATTTTCCGTTATGGAGTATGGGAATGATTTAGAGGAAAAAAATACTGGTGAGTATCGTGCCAACAGTATGATGCACTCCACACACTTGGCTTAATGTAGGGGCAAATATTTTTAATGAGTTGCATTCGTTTCTTAAACTCCTGAAACGCAAAATGGTTTTCCTCATTTAAATATTTTATTGCTGAAAAAAAAACTAATTTCAGAAATATTCAAGATCTGTAAGATATTTATTTCTTTTAAACCTTTTAATTTTTTTTTAGAGGACATTGTTAACTTAATATCGCTGGCTATTGGCCTGTTTATTGTCATATTGCCCGTTGTCGTGACCTGCAGTATGTTTTGGGCATTAAGGTAGATAATTTTTTTTAATATTTTTATTTAATCCTGTTTTTATTGCATATAAATAATCAGACACACGAAAATAATTGCTTCGATTGTCTACAAATTTATTTGGTTTAAAAGAAAAAAAAATATATGACGAACTCTTTGGGTTGATTAAATTTAAAAGTAAAACAAAAAAATGTAGATATATGAATTGACCATATAGAATGGAGTTCACTGTATTTTTTTCTAAACACAAAATAGCAAGCCTCTTTGGTTCGTCTGCAGCACCACACAGGCAGTAGGCAGGAATCGAATCTGTGCCCCAGGCTAATAGTCTATTATATGGACACCCAAATGTGTTCGCAGTTGCGTTGATTATTCATCAGAACAGTGGAACAGTTTTAAACTATTTTGTATAAAAAACTCTTGAGCTTGTATTTGAAGAAATTGCAGCTCGAACATTTGCAAGCTTAAATATAGAGTTAAGACCAGTTGGACATTCTTAAAACCAATTTTATAGTTTTATTAAATTTTTCATTTCCAAATCTCTGGTATCTGTGTTTGCTCGCAAACAACTGAATCGGGTCTGTATTTAAACAAATTCTTTGAGAAAAATGCGTACGAAGACTAGATATCGAGGTAATCTCGATTAATAAATTTAAAAAATAATTAATTAAAAAAGTTAATTTGTTAACACAAATAAGCTAAAAAAAAGCAATGGGTACGAGGAAGATTTAGTAAAACAGGCGTATCCAGAATACCTTACAATGAAAACGGGTCACAGAAATAATCCAGAAAATTGAAGCAAGTATGTGAGTCGTAGAAACAGCATGATTCACAAACATGAGTGGGAAAGCGAAGCACGTGATTCAATTCGTAGTGGAAACAGGCTAATAAAATACCTATCATGATATATGTGATTTATGTAAAATTTCCTGATTTTATTGTCTTCCCAGTCCCTAAGAAATAAAATTGTACGCAAATGCTATAAAATAGAAATAAATTTAAACTTTTGAAGCCAAAACATTATTTTGGTGACTAAAAAGCTTAAAGAAAGGACGAAGGACGGCGAGGTAGGTAAGCCTTACTCAGCGAAGATACTACTCGATATAACGAGAGCAGAAAATCCTTAAACCCTGTGGAAGGCCGGCAAAGCAGATAATCTTTACTTCGAATAAATATTAATCAACTAAAAAATTTTCTGAAATATGTCATTTGCATGTAAAATCAAAGGGTTGCAGTTTGACATCTTTGTTGTTATTTTTAAATTTGTAATGTATATTTCGTTCACACACAAAACAAAATCACATAAAACTTGAAATAAAACTGAGTAAATTGTGAAAACTTTCATTAAGCTCGAATAATTTTAAGCAACAAAATTGCGTGAATACCACTAACAAAAACATCTTTCGCCGTTTATTTCAGTAATTTAAAAACCTGAGTTCCGATTAGTTAATTAATCGAACGATTAAAAATTCAATTAAAATGAATACCCTAACCGCCCGGAGCCTGTAACTTTTTAAACAAATCAATTTCATATTTAATTACGTTAATGAAACTTGCTGCTTTTTTATTGTTAATTGTTAATGCAATTGAAATTCAAAAAAGATTATCTGACTAAAGAACAAAAAAAAATAAATTGTTGCCTCTTCTATGTATTTTTCTTGTAAATTTGTGGCTTGTAGTTTTGAGGAATTAGTTCTTGAACTTAGTTTAGCCAACGGCATCAAAAAATAAATAAATAAATATAAGTTAATCCTCCTGAAAACTAAAAATAGTTTTTTGAAATTTCCAAGAATAATCAATTTTAGCATTTGGACAAGAAAATATTTTGCTTATTTGAAATAAACATCTTCGGTGTCTTAACTTTTGGGATCTCTCCGACAGATTCTATCGTAGTATATTCAAAAAATAAATTAACTCGAAAACCTTTGCTTTGCTTTGTTGTCAGCATTTTCAATTGCCGACTGCTATTTTTCGAGTACCACTATTCCTGCCAAACTATCGCGTTAGTAATCTGAAGTCGCAATTATTGAGTGACAACAGCTTTTGTGATGTTCCAAAAGGTTCGTAATGAAACGCTTTGTTTGCTAAACCTCTATCCGGCTTGATCCAGAAACCAGTTTTATCTTTCAGTAACCACTGGTGACCACCAAAAAAGGGTTTCGGCCGAATAAACTTCATCGGGCGACTTTGCTGGATATCCTTTCAGTCACTTGTTGTTTACATGGCTCTCATAGCCCTGTACCCAGCACATTCAGTGCTGTCGCACAGCCCAAGAATAACACTGAATTTATTCCAGAGGAAATTAAAACCATTAGTGTACTCCCTGTGCTACCCCTCAAACATGTCCTAGCACAGGATACGAAAATGTTTCCCGCGACTGTCTCGCAAGAATTTTGAAGGTTTTATATTTTCAAATACGTCAATTGCTGCTGGTGAAAATTAATAAATAAACGACATTCATAATTCGTTTGAAAAATCTTTTTATTAAACTTATTAATAGTTCACATTGGTCACCTTAGAGTTCCAATATCAACTGTGATTTAGTTAATTCATTAGTGGAGGTGTTAAGTAAATGACTTGTACCTATCAATATGATGAAAGTATGTAATTACAACGAAATCGTCCTCTGATAACACCCCAGTTTTAAATTTAATCAATTACCTATTAATAGTCTTTTGTTAATTAATCTCGTTAAAAAAAATTTATTGGCCCTTGTCTTTGTTTGCAACAGTAAATTCCCATGTAGCTGCAGTTGAAAAAGCATTCAATAAATAATTATGCAAAAATATACAATTTATCAAACAATTTTCTTGCAATATTTTCGTGTGCATGATTTTGTGTTTAATTATTAATGTTCTAATTTATGAAACAAGTTTTCAATATTATATGTGTGTGTGTGCTCTTGTATTTATCATTAGATATTTATATAAAAAGTACCACTCAAACTTAACGGACAACGGAGGATATACAGAGCAAACAGACACAAAAGGTCCTTTGAATGAAAATGGCGTGGAAAAAGGAGAGGTACTTAATTAAACTTAAGTTCTATTACAACATTCATTTTATGATTTAAAAGTTATTTTTAATTTGATCATATTTACTCGTAATAAAAGTTTTTTTCTTATTTGCAATATTGAAATCGATTCTATAGTTTAATTCATCTTAGAATTTTTTTTAATTTAAAAAATCATTTTGACTCGCATAACAAGAGGCATGCCATTTCTTTATTTGGGTGTTGGGGGGCGAAAAAAAGAATCAAATTCAAGTTTTTGAATAATAATTTCATGCTTGTTTTATGTTTAATTTACCTTTACAGTTTGCCCATGAACCATCCTCATCTCCCACAAATAGCTATAAGGATACCATTGAAAAATATCACGATACATCCAATAAACCGTCCACTACAGATAACAATGTCAAATTTGCGTTTGAAAACCCCAAATCTCCTTTCGATAATCTTCCTTGCAATACCAATACTGCTATAGCTTTTGCTTCTTCTCCGACTGTTTCCAAAAAGAATGAAACTTTGAAACTTTCTTTAACTCTGTCATCACCAATGACACAAGAACAAGCCAAACCCCCTCCATCAGCATCATCTCCTTTATTAGTAGTAACAACTAGTGAATATAGAAATACCGTCCATGTTGATGTTAGTGAGGATGATGATGATGGTGATGACCATGTTGAATTATCAGGACCCGCAAATGGTTCAATAACTAAAATGACTTTGGAAAATAATCTTCTAATAGTTGAGACGGAAGAGCGCAATGTAAGTTGATAAAAGTATAAAACAAAAAAAATCGTTGTGTCTCTTTTGGAATGTTTCTTTTGTGTATTCTCTTTTCTGTTCATTTTTAAAATGTCGACAATTAAATACAAAACAAAGTTGTGTCTATTGTAAAAGTACAATTTTTATATATAAATAGTATATGTTGTCTTGTCTTGTTTTTTTTTAAGTAGCTGTCAGAAAAATTTCAAAAAATTTCTTTGTCTCATATCTTCTTTAAAAAAAATATTTTAAATAAATACTTGTACTTCAATAATATAACATTTTACTACTCTATGCTAATATATTCTTTTAACTACTTCTACCACTTACCATACTTTAAATTGTTGTATTCACCACAAACTATTGTTGTATTATATAAATTACATACATATAATTTTCAAGTTTTTTTTTACAAATTCTAAAAACTCTTCGTTAATAAAGAACATTGTAAATAATTTGGTGTTTTGAATCTCTAAAAAATGGGGAAACTTAAATTTTTTTGTCTGAGAAGCTTTTTTTATGTTGACTCTGTCCCTTTTGTTGTGTGTGTGTGTATTGGTGTGAGATTTTTCTAAAAATTGTAAACATTTGGACGGTTTTTGGATTTCAGTTTTTTTTAATCTGACATAAAACACAAGTGCACATCATGATTTTTGCTTTCGCTGTTTATTTGTTTTATACATACATAAGTAATTTCAAGTTATAGTTGCATAAATGTATCGTTGGCTTAATAAAGAAATGACGTACATACATATCTCGATTTTTTCGAGAGACAATGTTTTTAATCTTTTCTTCAATTATATTTCCAAATACACCACAAAGGCTTAAAATCGAAATTTCAAAAAAAATACCGAGATACGTCCTTTCTATATTAAGCCAACGATATATACAATATTTGGATTTCGAAGCACTTTTTATTATCCAATATATAAAATATTGTTTGTATATTTCAGAGGACTTATTTTTAAAATAAATTACTCAAATTTATGGAAATATAGGGAATTTTTTTTTTAATTTTCCTTTTTAATTATATTAATTTTTTTTGTTAAATTATATTAAATAAATATTTTAGCTAAAAATTATTTCGCTAATCCAAGTAATTTTCGTTAAGTAGTATGGGAACACAAACGTTTTGGTGCAGACTTTAAGGAGCGGCAAATAAATATTTATTTCTTTACGCATGTAAAGAAGTGCTTACACTCTGATTTTACTATGCATCCATGAATGGGCTGGCTGATTTGGTCATGTCACGTACACAGAAAAAAAATTATGCTGTTTAAAAATTTTACGAACTAATTGGGATTGCAACTTTGAACAAATTGGTAGTACCAATCATAATTTTTTTTCAAATTAATTAAATTAATTTTCAATAAAATTTTTTGATTAAAAATTTTGAAAATTAACTTTCAATCAAATTTTTTTTTTAAATTTTTGCAAATTAAAGGGCTTTGAAACTTATAACAAATTGGCAAAAAATAACAAATTAATTGGATTTGCAACTTTGAACAAATTGATAATAGCAGTGACAATTATTTTTTTTATTCAATATACATATATATAATTTCCATTAAATTTTTATTATTCTAATGAAAAAAAAAATTTAAAAATAATAATTAAATGCTTAATTAAAATTCTCTAAGTAAAACAGCATGCGGTCGGCCGACGAGATATTTTTTTATTGTGTGTTTTTAATGAACGCCGGCATGTTTATTTTAATTAAGCGTCAAGAGTATTAAAAAAAATTTATTTATTTAATAAAATATTTAATTGAATAAATTAAATTTTTTATTGAAAATATTTTTTTTTCAATTATAAGTATGAATCAATAAAGGTAAATATTTTTTCTGTGTACTCAGTGTGAAATTTAAAGGTTAACTGTTTAGATTAGCGATTTTATCAAAATAACAGAAAGCTAAAAAACGTAAACTTTACAAAAAATATTTTATTTTTCATATATATTATTCGACTGTCTTTTTTTAGTTAATGTAATTTATTTAAGCTCTAGTTGCTTTTATAAAAACTTTGTAATTAAAAAAGTGATTTGATTTGATGCTTAACTTTTATTTTCGCAAAGTTTTTAAATAATATTTTCACAAATAGCCATAATGCAGTGTAACTTTTATTACTAATATGTCTTTTATTCCCTAATTTTTGAAACTCTCAAGGATATTTCACGTGTAGCTAGAGAAACGAAAATGGATTACAATAGAAAAGGGGTTTTTGTTGTCGAAGTTGCACGAGGTATAGACTCCAAAGCAATTCCAGAAAGTCCGGTTACAGAAGGCAACGATAAAATGCTTTCAATGTTTGATACTAAACACAACAATGGTGGCTTGGGATATAAATTGGCTAACGAAAAGAATTTCGTCAATAACGAGAAGGTACAAATACATTCCCCACCTCCAGAAAATCAAGAAGAAGGTCCTAGGAGCTTACATCAAATAGAAGAAGTCGAAGAGCCCATTAACTCACCTCATCTTAATGAGAATAATGATGCGTCTACTAACTTAGATTCGAAAGCCAATACTGGTTTGTCACAATCAGATTTGAGTACCAGTTCATCTAACGATTCCAACAAAGGTTACTGTTATGGAAATCAGGAATTATACGTCGTGGAACAAAAAGGTTGTTCTACTACCAGACCTACTGAGAATGTGGTCGTAAAGTGCGATATTAAAGATGTTAAGGACGATGATCACAATCCAGGAAATGATCGTTATTTAAAACATTCGCCTGATAAAAGTGGGGAATTAAGCAAAAATAAGGAAGATCAAGTAGAGACGTACAAGAAACCAGAGGAGGGAGAGTCAAGAACAAACTCTGGAGAATCACCAGAGGAAAAGCAAAATGTTGAAGCTCTAGAAGAAATTGAAAATGCTGCTATTATTGAATATGCACCGCAAGAGCAGGAAATAAAAGAATTTAGCTCAGGCACTATTGAGGATGTAGCATCAAAAGATCCTGTAGAACTGAAGTTTAACAGTAAAACAAACTCTGATTTTCCAACTGAAACTGAAAAATTTACTGAGGTTTCGGTCCAAACTCAAAATTTCTACATTCCTGTAGAAATAGAAGTGCACATAACACCTGCAGAGGACGAATATGCCATGGAAGATAAATCTATATCTCTTACTAAATCTGTGAATTTGCCAGAAGAGCCCTGTACTTTAGAGGAAGCTCTAAAAGTAACTTCGCCCTCAACACCAGAGACTATTCATGAGCCAGTTGAAGATTTTCCAGCTGCTGCAACGCCACTTGAAATTGATTCTCTTCAAGAAGAGCAACAAATAGTAGCCAATAATGAAAAATATGAGATTGCAATTTTAGCAGCTCCAGATGAATTCCAGATAGATAATGAAACATCTCAAGGTGATGTGGATTCAATTAAGGACTTAGAGATTGACGAATTAAAGACAGTTAAAGAAAAAGCCATTTTAGAAACTCCTGAAACTAATCAGAACCAATTAAAAGAGGACAACGAAAAAGAACTGAAGGAAATAGAGAGAGAGAAACATAATATAAAATTACTAAATGACTTGGAAACAAATGGAAATTTGGGAAAGCAGGACCGACAAGCTGATAACCCTCAGGATAACTATCTTATTGAAAATGATTCTGAGCCAAATAGAAACATCACACTGCATAAAGATTTAGAAACTAAATCAGTAAAAGATACATTGAATATCAAAGAGGAAGTCCCAAAAACAGAAACTCAGTCGGAATTGCTTACAAATGGCACGTGTACTTTACCCGAGCAAACTAAGATACAAAACGGACATGCGGACGCAGAATGCAATGGCAATTCTCCGAACGAAATGGAAAATGGTTATGATAGCATTTTGAGTTTACCAGAACCGCCACCCACCATAGACGAACAACAAAATAATGATTTAAGTGAACAACAATTGGATTCTTTACCACCACCACCGCCTCCGGAAATATTCAATTTAAAAGACTTGCCTCCACCGCTTACCAATGGCAATGCAGATTCCCCACTAAGCGAAGAGTCTAACAATTTCTATAATATATTACCACCTCCACCACCAACAACACTGCAAGTAACTGCATCAGCAGAAACAACAACAGCTACAAATGGCAAGGTGCATGCTTCACCCTTAACACCTCCAGCATCACCGCCAGCTAATTTCACAAATAATCTTCATGCTGGACTGTGTTCGCAGCCCATTGCTGTCGATGTGAATGGCAGTTAATGCATCAGACTAATCCAGCTAACAAACTAAAGTAATTAAAACCGAAAACCAAACAACCATTGACTGAGGAGTTTTTAATTCAAAACAATTTCAAAAAAAAAAATCATAAAAAAATAATAATAAAATAATAATGATAAATAAATTAAATATTTAGGTAGGCATTTACACGGTAAAAGCAACGAAAATAATTAAACAAAATGGAACTGATTCAAAACAAAATACGGTAATTAATTGCAAAAAGGGAAACGGAAACGGAAACGAACGAGTAGTAGGTAGACCATAAGTTTTTACTATAAACTCTAAACATTTAATTATTAACGGTAAGAAAATCCAATTAAAACCAAAAAAAAACAACAACAACAACAACAGCAAGAAACTTTATTAAATTGCTACAAGCAGAGTGCCAAAAATCTTCGTATCCCCCTTTAAAATAAAATAAAAAAATACATTTTGAATTTAACATTTTTTCTATAAAAAATATAACTAAAACTAGCAGTAAATCTAGTATTTACTTAGAAAAATGTCTTGTCTTACGCAATGATTTTGATTTGAAATTAAATGAACTTTAACCCAACCCAGCAAATTGCTCCGTAAAACACAAAACAAATCCCTTAACAATTAAAATAAAATTTTAGTCAATCTTTTAAACTACTCAAAGAATTTGTTGTTAAATAAATTTAACTTTAAAATAATCAAATGTATTCTATAATTTTTTCCAGCGTAGTTTTAATATTGTCCATAGAAATCCAAATTGGAATTAAAAAAAATAATTAACAAGTTAAAATTTAAGTATTTGAAATGTCTATGCTGTTTAAGCCAATAGGAACAAATAAAATGTTTAATTAAAACTTTTAAGTAATTAAACATTTAAATGATTTGCCAACATTCAAACACAAAAATATAAAAGAATTATTTATTAGTCCTAATCTAGTTTTCATTTTAAAATAGTAAACAGTGGGATGGGGAAAGGTTATGTTTCTTTAATTGATTTTTTGTAGTTTGACTTATAAACTCACTTTAGGATTCTGATTTTTATCATTGAAGATTTCGATGCCAAGGCCAACATTTTCCGAATGCGCTAAACAAATTCGAATGATTATCTTTTCGAATTAAAAATACGTAATAACTCCCAGTTTTGTAATTTACTTGGCCCATTAGTGAGACCATACTCATGATGTATTTCAGAAATAAGCAGCATCCAGTGCATAATATTCTCTAAGTTTAGAAATTCTTAGGAGCTAACGACTTGTGCTTAGGTGAGTTCGCCTGACTGGCCACGTACTCATTTGGCTGTACAGACTCCTCTTGAAATGTTGACAAACTTTCATTTACTCTTGTCTATGAATGTGGGAGGAGTAACTGAAAGTAATAATTCGGTAGGCCAGACACTTATTCGTTAGCGTAGAATTAGTGGCGAAAATTGGATGAGATATTCTTGAACTATATAGTTTTCAAAGTGACTCAATTAAATAAAGGTACGACGGACTTAAAAAATTTTGGAGAATCGATTTGCATACCTTGCATATTTCCTGAATATAAAAATTCATCAATTTGCCACAAATTATGTATGAAAATGTTGAAACTTTGACACACATAGTTGCTACGGCGATCCCCCGTAGACTATTGGGTAGCGTACTAGACTATTAGTCTGGGTTTCGTAGGTTCGATTCCTGCCTAGAACCTGGATATTTCTGCGGACAAGCCGAAATGGCTTCGTGGTTAGTGTTTGTATTGAAAAATTGGACACTTGTAGCCTGTCTGCGGTTAGTAATCCAAATAAAAATTAATTCAAATCTCAATATTTTTAAATAAGTTAAAAATTTCGTATAAGCAATCGGTTAGGCAAAAAACTAATAGTGAACATGTAGAGTATAAACAACACTTTGAGTCTGAAACAGAAATCAAAAATATATACAAAGAGGAGCACATTCTTAACACCAGCCGAAGACCAGCTGGTGCACATACCCTGGAACATTTTGTTTGACTACGTGGTTTATTGTAATGACTATAAGATGGTATTCTGTAATGCTTTCATAAATCATCTGATTAACAAATAATAAATTATTACTAAGCGGCAATTGGTCGTGCTTCATAGAAGTAAGCAATCACGATCAAACTATTTGCAAGAGGTTAATGTACTAATCTATAAATGCATACAGTTGGAACAGTTCTGGACTATGATTAGACCCCTATGGAGTATACTTTACACACAAACATAAAAGCTTTACTCTCGATTTTCGATGGCAATGATTTTTTTCAAAAAGTCAGAAACACAGCAAAATATTATCAAAAAAGCATTGTTAAAAAATTGATTTTTATTTGTTTTTGTTTATAAACCGGACCCAATAAACTAAATTAAATTTAGAAACGAAATACCTTTTTCCTTTGCTGAGCTCAAAATTTGTTCCATTTTTGGAAAACACCACAGAGTAATTTTCTTGTCTATTACTCAATTCAAGGAAATTTCCTTTTTTTCATAGCACAAAACTACACAGGAACAAAATAGTATAAATAAATTAAACAAGCAAAAATGTTGGTAACTTCGCTGTGCAGAAAAGCGTACATCTAAAAATAAGGGGTTTTTTTTAAATTGCCTCGAAAATTGCCGAAGAAAATTACTTTTGGTGTTAAACGAATAATTATAGACCAGTTATGCCTTTCTGTTATTTTTTAGTTTTACAAACAAAGACAAGCTGCGAATGATTTTGGCTTGTCAGCAGAAGCTCCAGTGACGTGACTAAGACCTCAAGCACACTCTCATCAACATGTCTTAACATAATATACTAAAATCTAAATACAGAATTATCGACTAATAATGAAAATTTTTGATTGGCTGCTAAATTTAAATTTTTGCTAAATTTAATAGATAACTGGACACTTTTTTTCTTACTAATTATTTTACTCCCTTATCCCTGTTTACAATTTTAAAACTACGAATCCACAAGAAAGCCAAACTTTATATTGCGTTCATTAAAGTATATATAAAATTTACTACAATAAAATATGAAAACAAAACAAACAAGAAATCCAATAAAGCCAAACTTACAACAAAAAAAACCCAATAATTTTACAATTTATATTTATAAATAGAAGAAAAAAAAAATAGAAATAATATGCAAACATAATGGTGAAAATACATTTACACAAAAAACAGACAACAATACAAAATATATGTATGACTCGAAATGGAATATTCAAATAAAGTAAAAATAACTTAAAATTTAATACATTCATACGTTAGTAAAGTAATTTATATGGTCATATATAAACCATAATAAATAAATAAAATACTCATAAAAAAATAAGCAAAAAAGAAGAAAAAAAATTATATAAATTAAAAAAAAAGATTTTTTTATGTAGAAATATATTGTCGTAAAACAATGAGAGAGAAATAAAATAGTGTTTTTTTTAATAAATTTCATAACTAGTTATGTGTTAAATTAAAATATAGTTTTGTTTAACACAAACTCATGCAAATACAAATACAACAGACTAAAAACACAATCAGCACATACACTAACATTTACATGTTCGAAAATTAAAAAAATATTATTATAAATGAAAAATTCCTTAAAAAAGGATTTTTTTAATTATCGTATACATACACATACGTACATGCTACATTCTTTAGTTATTGTTATTCGGAATGCACAAATATATTTCTTGATTTGTGTATGTGTACCAGAATGTGTATTTGTTTCAATGCAACATACGATTCAATAAATATACAAAATCTTTACAGTTCAAAAAATAATATTTATTGCTAAATACACAGATATTTGTTGATTTATACAACTAATTGGTATTATATACAACCACAATACAGAGTATAAAAGAATAATTTCTCTTGGAGCTGTTAAATTGCAGCGCTCTGTAAACTAACTTATGTCATAAAAGTGTGCATAAGCTTATGAATTCATGTCCATGTGTGAATACAAACTAGCTCACCGAATACTAGAATTTTAATTTAATATTTCTTAGGAAATGTTTAACATCGAAGTGTGTGCTCAGAGGCGTCATGTCTTATTGATATGATTGCTACTTTATAGGCGAGAGAGACGAGGGGAAAGAATCGAGTACTTAGTTGCATGTACTGTCATTACGTTTTGTTTTCTCATTCACAATTTTAATCCTAATGGTATTTGCAACTAAATCTCGCCATCATGACATAACTTGTGTAAAGAACAATGAAAGTTTAAAGAAGAAAAAGTAAGAATCATGTGAATAAGACATGACGAGTCTAAACACAGTCTAATTTAACATATTTTTTTTCTCCACTCAGCAACACTTATGTATAAAATTGTATTGTGTTTGATCGAACTTGGTTCGACTGCCACTCAAGGCCTGTTCATGCTTGATATGATTCAACTTAACTCTTTCGGGCGCGGTGGTATGAAAAGTATACCACTTATCTTAATAATTTTCCTATATTCTGTGCTCAATGGTACATTATAAATACAACTTCTATGTGTAGATTTAAGCTTGTATTTAACAATAAAATGTATACCAAGTGTGTGAAAGAAACTGATATATACTTTTTTTAAACAAAACTTTAGTACCACTAGCCAATTGCTCAAAGCGTTTTCTGTTCTTCAGAGCCTCGTCATCCCACCAACCAGTAAGAACCTCATTGCGAAGATGTTTAAGTAAAACGAAATTCTGCTTCAATGAATTTATTAAATAAAGCTATCTTGTAAGCGCGGTGGTATAAAAGCAATACCACATCCTTCCGCAATTTCCTATAAAGATAAAATTTTTTTACATAAATAGAAGCAAATAAAAATATTTTTTTAATTTTTGTCGATTTAACGTAGTGCTCCGGAAAGAGTTAATTGTTACTTGTGTATCCAACGGTCGGCTCAATCAACCGCATTCCAGAAATTAATTCTAAATATTTACATAAATACTTATGATAAAATACAAAAACAAAAAAAACAACTTGAAACTTTGAGTCATTTTTATGCAAAAGAACATTGGACAAACACACATGCGCATTTTGTCTATTTTTCAAGTTGGAGCTGATAAACCTAGCATGTATAATAAGTGTGCATGTGTTAGTAGCAACTTTAAAGGCTTATAGCTCCCTAAATGTCGAACCGATTTAAATAAAATTAATATTATGCAGATCTATGTAAAACCCCGTTTAAAAACATATAAATTTGTCGAAAATCGGTTCAGTATTATAGCCGTAAAAGGGACCTAAAAACGTGTTGGCCTGATAATAATATAGATTGTGTTCAACATTTACTAGCGGTAAATTAAAAAGAGCACTTAGAAAATGATCAATGACGTTAGCAAGACATATTTAGCGAGTACTTCTGAGTACTTACATTGTAATGCATGTGTAATATAACATGGAATACACTACTTACAACTTCAATAACGATGTAAGCTGCTTCTTAAACCTAAAGTATTTGTTGTTTTGTTTTTAAACTTTGTTCAGGAATTATGAGTAATTATTTCTCTGGTTTTCCCTTTTGTTCGCTATAGCAATGTAATTAACTCTTCTTTAACATTTTATGGCAAACTGACTTTTTATATCAATGCTCTATTCACAATCACACAAATCTTTTTCCATGACTGAAACAAGCTGAGATCTTGTATTTGATCCAAACTCAGATATTAGTTCTAAGGAAAGGCATCAAAGGATTTATTAAAAACTTTAGATAAACAGAGAAGTTATTAAAATATATACTTATGTATGCACATCAACAGCTACAAACAGTCCTTGAAATCCTTCTTTTAATTTTCTGTTTTCATGCATTAACCCAATTAAACACTACAGTTGCACAACACTGCTCTTATGCAGTCATACTTTTTCTCTCGTAAATATTTTATTGATTTACACAATTAGTTTTTGTTTTCTGTCTTTTTGTTTTCGATTGTGCATTTTTTATGCAGTTTACTGCAATACAAACACATGCAAACTTATACTTTTGCATGTGTATGTTGAATCGTAGAAAATACTTCAAAATAAAAAAAAAATTAATTAAGAGGCAAATATAATAATAATTTCATTATTATTATAATAATAAATCAATTAGTTTTCATGATCTTAAAGAAAATTCAAATAAAACTTTTTATTAATTCAATAAAATACTGACAAAAAATTTATAATAAATTAAATAAATAATTGGTAATAAAATACTTACATGTGATTGTTATTTAAATTTGTATGATTAAGTTAAAAACAAAAATTAAGAACAAAAAAATAATATTTATTATTAAATGGAACAGTATGAAGAACAAATATGGCAAATAAAGAAATGAAGAAACTGAATAAAATAGTGAAACATGAGAGTGTAGAGTTATTTTCATTTTAAAATGAAATGTTGATTAGTTTTTTCATAAGGTACTTCTTATGAAATGATAATAAAAAGTAGAGGTTTGTATGGTCTATTGAATGTTTAAATATTTATTTAAATATTATTTAGAAATTATGTATTTTCAATGGAGTTTACGACTGAAGGCCGAGGCACATAGAATCCGTGGCAACCGCGAAGGAGGTTAACACAATAAGTACTTTCTTGACGGATATTAAATCAGCTTGATTTGTTTAAAGTACACATTTTCAATGGAATTCGATGATATTATTTTAATTGTAATTTTATTTAATTTGATTTTGTCACCACACAACACAAAAAGCTAAATGAAAACGAAGCAAAAAAAACTGATATCTGTCAAACTACTCAACGTACGTTAAAAGTTGTCCAACTTTAGTACTTTCCGTTGACGGAGCCGTTCGGAGTGGGACAAAGCTCAAAAGAAAACCTGTATATTAACTTGGTTATCAGTTGAAAAAAGCGAGGTATAACGTACGACAGATTCATGTGCTTTGGCCTTGAATATTTATCACAGATCACTGAAGCCAATGTTGTATGATCAATATTCATTCAAGTGTCGCCATATATTACTTATACGTACATGTTTCTACAAATCGTGTTGCATATTATTTTGCACAGTGAGCATTCCACACACGAGAATAATTGTACTGGCATAACATGGCAGCTTGTAGGTGAAGGAGGCAAAGAAAATGGGTTTTTGTTGGACAAAGCCAATACACAATTAAAAAATCACACATGTCAAATCCCAGCTAGCATTTTCAATCGTGAAAGAGCCTACTAAGAATATCATGAAGAACATTTTTGAGCGACGACGAGCGAATTTTTTAATCGTAGAAAATTTCTTGCATGGCAGAAACTGTTACACGATCTGATTCTTCTGTGAGATTCTTCCATAACACAGCGAAAGACGCTTATATTAATCGTAGAAGGAATCATTTGAGATTTGTGTAGTTAAACAGAGTATAACATTGTTGTTTTCGTACTCTTCAAGTAATCATTAGAAGGGTTTTTTACGGCTTGCATATTAAACATTCCAAGATTAAAAGACGGTCGTGGCAGAAAATGTGTAATTGTCAGATCATCATCAGAAATTTTTTTAAGGAGTCGTATATTAAACGCAATCGCCTAATAAACATCCAATGTTAGATGGGATGAATACAACAAACGCAATTGCACACAGTTTTGTGTATACGTATACATTTCATGCCAGAAGAATAATCATTCCGTGTGTTATGAACAGAACAAAAGTTGTTTGCATAAAAATTGATCTCTTCGCTCAGTGACAGCAATGGGAATAAGTAAAATTTTCATACTCTGAATTATTCCATAAAGTTCGAAGGTTATGCAAAAACATACTTTTGGAAGTTTGGGGTCTGGGGGCAAATTATGGCATTCGTTATCGAGCGATATTTCCATGCAAATTCAAAATATTTTGTACGCGATTTTGTCCGATGTCAAGTGCCGTAATTTGCTGTGTAGCGTATGAACGAACGGGTTAAATTGAACGAATTATCCAACTGAACGAAGTGATCCGGTCATTTTAGTGCACGCTTTGGGTTCAATAGTGTACCGTTCGATTTTGTAGATGAGTTTAAACTTGTTTTCGTTCGTTCAGGTGGCTTTTTTATTTCAAATTTACTTTCGTTCATGGATATTTTTTATGTTGTATTCTTTTGTTTCGTTTGAATTTTGATGTATTGATCAGAGTTATTTTAAAAACTAAATATACATTTCATTCTAGCATTAACGCATAAAAACTATAGTATATATTAAGCTAAAGTAAAACGCTTGATATTCAGTCAAAAGAAGAAGAAATTGTCTTTTAAATGATTTTTTAAATTAATAATTGAATAATTAATTTAATTGAATTACATTATTCAAATATTTATAAGCGATTTTTTAAAGAAAATAATTAATTAAAAACAGAATTGTTACCGTACTGCCGTTCAATTGAAATATTGAACGAACGGGTTAATGTTTGGTAATTGAACGAAAATGACCGACCACTTAAATGAACGATTCGGCTTAGCTCTATTAAGTAGTTAAATTTTACACGACTAGTGATGACAAATATATTTATTTATCGAATAATTAATCATATGATTAACTGAACCGAGCATAAATCACAGATTAATTCAGCTAATGTTGAATTTTCTGCTGCGGTTATTTGATTTCTAGAAAGACGGTCTAATGGTGTAGACATTAGAAACAGCAAATATATCTTAACATATTTTTGATTGGAAATTATTTAATTACTATAAATTTCAATTTTAACTTCTAATATTATTATTTTCAAATAAAATCTTCAATTTATCGAAGAACTTTTAGCAGCATTGAATTACTCATAAGAATAAAACAGTACCTCAAAAATTCATTTGAATGTATTTTTTTTAAAAAGTACTAAGATTCAGTAAAACAATAGTTAGGAGAAAAGCATGTTATGAATTTATATTAATAATAAAAGAAATAATTTTTTCAAACGCTTAAAGCTTAAGGAATTTTGTTTTTATTTAATTCCAGCCGTAAACTACAACTCGATGTAATACAAGAAAAATAAGTAAATTCATTTTGAAGACTTTTATAGTCATTGTTCTTTATTTTCGTTTGTTGTGAGCCAAAAAATTAAGTTGAATATTCTCTTAGAACTGAATATAAACCACGTGAGGCACTCGATTTTTTGTATATATTTTTTTATCACTTCTGGTGTAAAACTAGTACATTCTTTTACTTTTTATATTTCCGTGGTATCGCTGGCTACTTAATTACTTAAGTGCGCAGATAATTTTCATTCCCACAACAATTCGATGCCACATTTCTGCAATAAAGATATCTTTTTAAAACTAATGAACATTGTGGCAATTTTGATATGTGATACTTCAAAACCACAAGAATGAAAATAAATGACTGGCTGTATAGTTATTTAAAATTCTTTCTCATTTTCTGGCACAATAAACCATAATTTTGTGGTTTTACTATTGTGACATTTGCCAACATCACACACTTACACACACTACAGACTTTCAAGCAAGGCACAACTTCATTTATAATCATTTATACACCTAAAGATACACATCCTGCTAACTGAAGACAGAAACTTCAATTTTGAAAACAAGTAATTTTTATTTTGTTTAACGAATGTCAATTTTGGTTGTGTTAAAGTGTAAGTCAACATATTTATATACAAAAGGATGTAATTATCTTGATGAAAGCGAGGAAATCCTATCTAGTTAAAACGAATAGATAAAACTGGACAACAATGATTCCTCAGCGTGAGATTTTTATTGTCAATACTGATACATATACTAATAAAGGATATTGCACCACATATGTAAATAATAGCAAAACTAAAAAAATGCTTACCTAAATCCTCATAAAATTGCCTACAACTCAGAGGCAAATTACGGCATTCGATATCGAACGAACTCCCATACAAAATTTTTTGAATTTGTATGAAATTTTATTTCGATATCGTATGCCGTAAATTGCCCTCAGTTTTTTTTGGTTTTAATTGATGTTTTTTAATCTGATTAATAATATCGGCGATATCTAATAAGTTGTAATGTAGAAACAAAATGTTTATGACAAATTTTAGAGTTTCTTATTTCTTAAAAATTTATAACAAATCACATACAACAAAAATACCAATATTTGACTAAAAACCATGCACCAGTTTTGTTTTGTTTTTGCAATTAATTGACGAACTTAATTGAAAATATTGCGATGTTTATACAAAAGTTACAATCATTAAATGAATTCTTTTAAAACTAAAATCACAGCAAAAACTTAGTAAAATGACTTTTATTAAAATAATATATTTATTCACACAAACTGCATATCGTCTGCTTACTTGTAAATAAACAAGTAAATTATTTACTGAAGAAGTTCATCGCCTGTTCCATGGTCGTCTGTTCGTGAAATCAAGTTTATGGCACGTACTAACGTAGTTGTTCAATAGACTAGTAAGTAAAACACTTGACATCAAACTAAATAATTGCAGAACTCGAAGTTTTACTGTGTTTTGTGCACTGAATAATTTCTAAGTTTTGCTATTTTTAGGTAGTTATTTGCACTCTGAGGTGATAACCAGTTGCCTCCACTGACATCGCATGATAAGTAATGAAATAAATGGTAAATTGGAACTACTAAAAAATATATTCTTCACATGTTTGCTTGCATATTAATTCATTATTCTGACATTAACGTTTTTGCAAGGATTATTAAATTTTGCATTAAAAATTAATTTGTTT
The DNA here is from genome assembly GCA_956483585.1 of Gymnocheta viridis. Lineage (NCBI taxonomy): Eukaryota > Metazoa > Arthropoda > Insecta > Diptera > Tachinidae > Gymnocheta > Gymnocheta viridis. The sequence goes on along the minus strand of OY101441.1, from coordinate 19,011,971 downwards.
CCAAATATCTCGTAAAACTAATGAACAGGGTCAAAGATGATGTTAAAATTCAGGAATTTTTTGCTGTTCGTCACAGTTGCTATAAGTTTTAAAAAGGTTGAAATATTTACATTAGATTTTCCGTTGTTCTTCTTAGAAACAGATTTTTTAAGCAATGGGATTGGTTTAGTACAGCAAGTAGTGAAGTGGAAGTAATTAAAATAAAGAATCTACTACATTTTACATAGATTCAGTGCTACACGTTCCACTGTTTGTGTTTTCCTATGTGATCGTTCTAAAGAGGTCGCTGAACGATCTGTATGTAGCGTGACTTAGCATTATGTATCTTTTTGCTTTTTTTGTATTTTTATGTGCACTACATTAGCATTTGTGCGGCTCCTCACTGTTCTTCACTTTGCTTGTGGTTTTAATGATTCTTTCTACATGTGCATTTGCACATTTTCCGAATTTCGCAATATTTAATGTATTCCATTCGGCGAGCTTCTCCAATATCTCTGCTGAATTTCATAAGAAGAGTCATACAGAGATTGATTTAATTTAACTTACAGATAAATGGCACAAAAGATCCATCAGGGGCCGCAGTGCCGGTCCTTAGACCAGATCTTCTCCTATTCTATCATCTATCATGTATTGCCTGACATCTAACAGTTTGGAAAATTTTATAGTTCAGTGACCTCTGGCCAGTTCAAGTCCTTTTTTTAATGAAACAATATAAATTCTTTGTTTTAACAATTATGATTATTTGTCTATTAAAAGTTTTTTGAATAAAATACTTATTCTTTAATTCACAAATAAAAATTAACTTAAGCTATATTTTCCGGTACTATAATTTTTAATAGACTTTGTAGTGGTTTTTAATCCAAATTGATTATTATTTTGGCTAAAGTTCGTAACATTTTTACTCAAAAAGAATTGGATATGAGACAATATTCCAAAGTACTCGTAACAAGGGAAAAATTAATATTAATTAATTCCAATTTACACGGAAGAACAGAAACAATGTGTTTTTTTTGGAGCTGCTACACTCTCATCATCAGTGTTGATATGTGTTTCCATGTATCCGCCACTGTTTAGGTGGCTCGGTTAAATGTGATTTCAAATTTGTATTTATATAAATTATGACCAGAAAAAGAATAAGAGACTTATTTGTATTGTGGAAGGTATTATTCTTTGTTTTAGTCTTATAAAGTATTTAGTGAAGTTTAAAAATAACAGCAAGAAAGTTTTCATGTGGTGACAAGTGAAATTTTGTATTATTTTTTAATTTAAATAAAATGAAAGGAAAACAGTGTAGTAAGAAATAACGCACAGTAGAAAGAGAACCGTCAGCACCAAATCATCGTCAGCGATATTCTATATTATAATTAATATTTAAATTAAAAACTTAAAAAACAGTATTCATTCATTTATCGGATGGCAGGTCCTCTTAAAACTTTATTATGGTAGCAATCAATGAAGAACGCTAATATGGGCAGAGAGTATACTTAGTGTTCACCTCTACACGTACATAAAACGTGATTTAACAACTTCTGCTTTTCAAGCTAATGTTAGCTTACCATAACGTTTTCTTTTTTACTTTTAGCTGCCTGTGAAAGCGACAATATTCATAAAGTTTTGTGGAAAATCACCTTTCATCTTAAGTATTCATTCAGCTTCATGTAAATTGGTTTTTTATTTACTTTTCCAACAACAAGGGAAACAATAGCAATAGCAACAACAATGACAACAGTTGTTAGCGTCTCAACTCTATTCGTAATTTTAAATTTATATTTTCGGTGACGCCATAGTGGTCGCACATTTTATTTTACTTTTTGTTTTTCTTTGCTTCATTAGAATAAATTTGAATTTAAATAGGAATTATTTCAAATTCTTTGCCAGCCAGGAAATGGTGGAATCAAGCAAAATTGTTAGTTGTAGAATAGTTTTGATCTCTTAGAGTTAAATTATAGAAGGCTAGCTTGCGGCAGGGTTAGGGAAGTGCAGTTGGTAGTTGGGAAATAATAAAAATAACAAAACATAACGCTTATAATATTTTCAAATTTTAGTTTAATTTTTTCTGCAACACGGATGTAAGTTTTTGTTTTTATCTTATAATGAATTTTCGCCAACGTACATGTTTCTTTTTTCGTTGAAGAGAAAAACAGAAAAAATATGAAAGAATTAAATATTTGGTATTTTATTTTTTTTTACCCAGCAAGAAATTAGGGAAGTTGTTTTCAGAAAGGCATTGCAATTTGATTGTGATTGACAAGAAAGGTATTTTATTTTATATTCTCAAAATTTTGTATATCAGCAATATTTGAGAAAGATAACATTTTAATCGTGTACCATTTAGCTCCTTGGACCACTGCGATCCTATTACAACTACGCGTTCAATTAATTCACTATTCACCAGAGATAGTTAGCATTACTTTGAGGTCAGTTTTGTTTAATTTTGCTAAGTATCCTTGAATATAATTCTATATTTTTCGTTGTGTTCTTTTGACACATCGTAGAAATATTCACAATAGAGTGATTCCTGGAACATAATGTTGTTGTCGCATCCCATTTATTTTTTGCAACCAAACAGCGAATTGTTTAAATTTCGTCAAATTGAAAAGCGAGGTATGCCACTTTGAAAACTGATCACTTTTCCAGCTACTTTATTAGAAGTTGTATTTAGAACACACTTTGCTAAATTTGCTGCTGTGATTGCATTGTGTGCCCATTTGAATAAGTAACTCCGGCTGCGTTAATACGCTGCTTCTACTGCTGCCTCGTGTGCATTTAGCTTTAAAATTTCTCAAGCAGAACTTTTAAATCGAGTTATTTAAAATGTGCCTGAAGTAGTTTAAGACATTTCACTTTTTATAGCGTTGCCTCTTATTGCCAAACATTTTTTATTATGTTTTTTTTTCGTTTCCGGCAAGTGTTGAAATGAGCATTTTGTTTGATTTACATTTTATCAGATTGTTATTAAATTTTTATGGTTCTTACTTTACATTTGCATTCGTATCAAATCAATAAAATCAGTTTAAGTGTTTCTTTTGTCATTGCTAAACTCCAAGTTATGAAAGACGTTGTAAATATTTTTTTATCTATGTATTTTTTCAGAGTAGTTATGACTGTATTGATAGGAAAATATAGGTATATACGTACATACACTTTGACTATGTTTATAAAGTTGTTGTTGTATGAAAATGCTTACTTACCTCTTATACTAGTTTCTTTATTATCATCAGACAAAATGGCGCACGAATTTATTTTTTTTATATTTATTACGAGTATTAAATTTCTTTCGAATTTATGAATATCATAAGAAATAACTGTTTTAATATTTTTCCATAGTAATGAAAACATTTATATTTAATACAAAATTATTACCAATTCAATGGAAACGAAAATATATTTATTCAACAACGCTTGTTTCTACAACAACAAATTTAACATGCATTTTGTTGTTGCTATTTCTCCTGAAACAAACGTCATTTTAAGACCCAATAAAATAATTTTCAATAATTTCTTCAATTTTCTTTTAATTACTTTTTTTTAATTATTGAAAACTTCTCACGTCACATAAAATCTTATTTTTCAGTTGTGATCAAAGTTTTACAATTTACAATTTATATTGATCCAAAGAATTATTATTCAACAAACATGAAAATTCGTGTGCTTGTCTAACAAACTTCATACAAAAAAATTGTTGTGTATGCTTTTTTAAATTAAATTTGACAAACACATGATGTACCACGGACATGTTGTTGTAGAGTTGCATATACCTGAATAAATTTACTTTGATATGTGCTTTAAGCAGGTATCTTGTTATAAGTTCAAACTTAAATCTATGAAATTTTGGTTTGAGTTACATATATAATTTCCTAACTTTTTATTTTACGACAACAATGTTTTATTATAAGAAATATATTTTATATATTCACATATTCTTAGCAATTTTCTTCTTAAAAATTGTAAGAAATAAATTTTATAAATTTTCGCGAGATTTGCAAAGTTAATTTTTAATTTGATCTCACAGTTTTAGTTCCAGTAATTTTGCGAAACGATTTTTATTTTCTATTAATTTCTATTTTATTTAATACCTTTAATATACAATAGTTTATTGACAAAATATCATGTTTCATTTTTATTTCTTTCCATTTGAGTGATTTTTTGCAGAAAACAAAACATAAACAAAAAAATACAAGAAAGACATAAAAAATAAGAATTGCTTATAGGGAAAGAAAAAATGTGGCTGAGGTGGATTTAATCTAAAAGTAACATTTTAAGAATGAATTGTAAGTTTGCCACTTAATCGCTGGGCTAAAATCGATAAAATTTTATGCAGATACTTTAAAGGATAATTACTTTTTTTTCACTCGGTTCTTTTGGAAGGGGCTGCTGTTCAATTTTTCTACTATTTTAGTACGCCGACCGAATGAAATTTAAAAAAAATGGGGACATCTAAAGCATTATTTATGTAAAACAAACACTTTTATATATATTATAAATTATAGGTTTGTAACCCTGGAGTCAGCCTGAGACCAAGTGTTTATTTGTCAACACTCCTTTCTCCAGCGATAACTGCACTAGTGAAATAATCGACAACTTTCCTTCTACGCACAAGTAATAATTAGCTACAGACAACAGATCTAGTATTTTTCTAGTGACACTGCCAACAAATGTGTCATTAAAAACAGACTGGTTTAAACAATTTACAGTTTTATAAGTTTCTACTTTAATCTCTGTAATTTGTTGTTTTCTTTAATAAAAAATCATATGTGTACAAAAAATATATGTGTTTTAGCATGTTCACCCAACCCTTTTAATAAGAATAACCTCGAGAATCGACTGAAAAGTGGTAGCTATGTAGATTAGAGTCACGAAAATATACAAGTAAATCTTTAGTTCAAACGTCTACATGTGCTACTAAAAGTACTACCTCGTCATTGATAATCCACCAGTAGTTCGTAGTGATAAATATTTCCAATGACAAGCTTGCGTTAAATGTCAATAGTAGAAAACACTGGCTGGAATATAGCTGGTCAGCAGTACTGGTGATAGTGTCACTATTACGACAGTATAGTCTTACTATGTTCATTCCCTACAGGGAATTTTTATTAATAAAAACAATACAATAAACAATCTACCTTATGCTGTTTTTCATTCCACTTTATGTACTAGATTAATGGAAATTATCGCGTCCGGTGTTTAATTTTGTAAAATATTTGGAACAGGTTTGAACATCATTTTGGTCGGAGAGGAAACGTAATGAAGACCTGTTAAATATGTTGAATTGAAAGTGATAATTAATATCCCAAGAATAATATATATATTTTTTTTAAAGAGTAGTAACACTCAGGCAATTAGTGTGCCTGTCAACCAGTAGGTGTGTTACCTTCGCTCTCAGTTCAGTTTTTCGTTTCATTTTCTAAATTAAGAATTTGAGAACAGTCATTCTAATCATATACGTTGGCGAAATTAAAAAAATTGAATTGAAAAACTTTTTCAACTTATTAGAAGGGTGTTTTTTATGCAAGGTACCTAAAGTAGTATTCTATTTTAATAAAAAGCGTTGCTCATCGATTTTAAGAATACTTTTTATTGCCTCACCTAATTCTGTCATTATTCTGCTTTCAAATAGTTTTTCAATCGTTTTCCCAATAACCACTAAATTCTAGCAATCATGACTTGAATCTAATATTTCTTATTTGCAATCCAAGTTTTAGAAAGTATTGACCAAAAATTTCATTAAACTATTGAAGTAAAATTTCATTACACGTACACATACAAATTCAATTTTTATGTATGCTTAATATATTTCCTGATAGCACTTAAGCGTGTTAATGTTTAAAAAGAATAGATATTTTTTTAGATTTTTTATAGTTTTATTAAGATTTTTGAATACCTTCGAAAAATATAAATTTTTACGAAAATCTTTTCTCGAGCTATTTGTTTGATGGACTTTAATTACATGAATAAAACTTTACTCGAAATTAGTTACTTTGTATTCGATCAAAGATTATTTCTTTTTATTTTTTCTTACAAATCAATCAAAAATTATTCGAGCTAATATCTGAGATATTATCAGTCTGAATATTAACTGCTGGCTGATTTAAAACTCGTATGCTACGATATTTCCGCCACATTATTGTAATATAGTTAGTTTATTATTATTGGGAGTCCCCATAGACTCGTAATTAACGTACTAGACTATTAGTCTGGGGGTTGCAGTTTCGATTCCTGTCTAGACCCTGGGTGTTTCTGCAGACAAGCCAAAAGGATTTGCGTTAGTGTTAGTTCTTTCAAGAAAAAAATTAAGATAATTAGTACGCACATAATCAGTATGTGATCAAAAACTATCCTAACTTAATTAAATGAGATTATATAATGGTTTCATGCGACAATTTTATGATAACTATTCATTCACATCTTCAGTGAGTTGTTTATCGTGACTGAAATTCGGTTAAACATTCAAAAAAAACTTTAATTTATAAAAATTTTCTTTGCGTGTATTATAGAGTATATTTCAACATATTATAAAATACAATCAAACAAACATACTCGTACATACACAATCACATAACGCACGCAAACGATGATACAGAAATAAAAGTCCCAAACTGCAATAAAAATTGTTGTATATTTCTTTTTTATGAGTTTGTAGCAAATTGTCATTTCATTTGCACTCTTTGTAAGGGCACGTACGTACGTACGTATGTTGTTGGATGTATGAAATTATTTATTTATTTATTTATTTTTTATAAGGAACCATCATAAAATTAACAATTCAATGAGGTAAAAACTTGAATGACTTTAACTTCATTTCTAATAAAAATGTAAACACATTTCAATGGAAAGCAAAAAATTAAAGGAAATTACGAAAATAAGTTGAATGAAAACAAATACATTCATAGACATACAGTTACACGAACGCACACATATTCTATCGAAATATTGCTGCCATAAAAGATGAAAACTTTTTCAATAATTGCACAAAAAATCGAGTCTATTAAATAAAACGAAGCATCTCCTTGTACATACATAATATCCTTTTGATTTTATTGATGTTGTAGATACAATCACAGTGGAACTGTTAAAATTATATTTTGAGTCAAAATCTATAGGACCATAGAAAACAAACAAAAACAAACAATTGACTCATGTTCAAATCCTGAACGTGTGATATAAGGAATATTAAGAAGCGTATATAATTCCCGTATTCTTTATTGTAATAGAATTTGGTTAATCAGTTGATATTCAAACAATGAAGTGTAAAAGGTAAAAATGAGCACAGAAGCGCTTGTGATGATGGGTGTGGAGTCTATCATGACCTAATAAGTGGCTTTGCTTAGTCTTCTTTGACTAAAAATAATTTAAAAAATTATTTATTTATTTAACTCATTTAGCATATTGGTATCAATAACCATATCTATAACCTTACTTGCATGCCAAACCTTAGTTTAATTTGAAAATATTTTTAATATGTTCTTAATTTCTAAACACAATTTGCAATTATCCTGTGATAACAAAAAATCTAGTTTAAAACCATTATTTATCTTATTCGAAGCTTTTAACATTGGTTCATTCAAAGCAAAATTAACTACATGAGTAGACACATGAAATAAATTATTGGATCTTAGAAATAAATTAATTTAAATAAATACTCACAATCAATAAAAACAAATTACCATGACAGAGTTAATAGTTGGTCCTAAAGAAAGTGGCTTCAATCCCAAAAGCAAGGAACGTGCATAATAAGAGGGAGACAAAAAGATATCACGATTATCACGAAGAGCAAATTTCATAAATTTCTTCTGCATTTTTTTTAATTCGATTCGAATGAACGACATAAAAGGGGTTCCAAATAAAAGAACAATATTCCAGTTTAGAGCGAACAAATGCGGTATGCAGCATTTTCAAAGTAATAGGATTTACAAATTCCTGACAGTTTCCTCTTATAAAAGCGCATGCAAAATAAGGTTCAAGTATTCTATATTATATATTAAAAAGAAATTTGAAAAATCAATCGTATTAAATATCAAATGAGTGAAATTTAATTGAAACCAATACAGTTCGAATAAATACGTACAATAATTTAAGTTTAAAACAATTATTTGTAAATGAGATTTGGTAAAGAAAATGGTGGTATTCAATGTTTGGTGCAAGTGCTCTTGCGGAAGTGCAAATGCAAAATATCGTAGCTTTTTTCTATTTTTTTGTTGGAATTTACAAAAAACCAATACCGCCAATGTACTTTTAAAGAAGGTTACACAAAGAGTTAAAACTGTACGATAATCTTGTTTGAAAAATCTTGAACCATTCAGGTTCTTCTGACCTCTTTTACCTTTTTTATCTCCTGCGCCTGACAACGCTGCCGAGAAGTGCCATAACTGAAGACAAATAATATCTTATAACTAAAGGTATAGCTGTCCTTATCTCCATAAAGGTGATCTGGAAATAGACATAAACCTTAAATTAGTAGTCCTATAATGTTGGCAAACCTGTAACATACTAAAATTGGTGTAAGCGATAAATGCTTTCATCGCACGTTCCTTGTGGAAAAATTAGCATCATTTTAACCAAATAAGATCTCTAACAAATTTCTATCATCGATCAAGACAATAGCTGATAATTGTGGAAATTCGGTGCCATTATTGTATGTAGATAGCTCACACACTCAGAAAACTATGAGATCTTTGCTGTCATATATATATTCTTGAGCGAAAATGTCCTTTTCCTATAGTGCATGCAGCCGGACGGACTCCTTGTCGCTCACATAAATTTTATTTATTTTATAAAACCGATTTATTATTTTTGGCTGTATTGCTTATTTAACCACCGTCCTGTCCTGCACTCACTGTATTGTGACTTGATAAACATTTTGTTTGCTCATTCTTCTGTTAAGATAATGTCTGTTTGTTTTCTTGCATCAGTTTGTGTTTGTGTAAATGAGATTATGTAAGATATAAATAAATTGCCAATATTCTGTATATCATTGATAACAAAAGCAACAATAATGCAGAATCTTTTCAATGTACATGTCTTATAGAAAGTACCATTAAATGTTTTGCAACTATAGTTACATCTCATTGTACCTTGGAGTACAGTAAAGGAATGTTTTTCTTCTTTTGTTGCATTTGAAGCTGTAGTTGTTAATGTAAAATTTCATATGTATATTATAAAATCATTGCGAAGCAATTTAAACTTAATGTGAGCAAATTAACATATTTTGAATTTACAGTCAAGCAAAAAAGCGAAACAAACTATTTTTTTTTGTAAAAAGTTATGATTAATCAGAGAAATGCATTAATTGAGAAGATATTATTTATTAATGAAACACTATGTTTACGATCAGAACACTTAGATCTTTTACAAATTTGATTTCAATTAGTTTTGACTATTTTTTTTTTTGTTTAATTGCACATTTTATCATGTTTTATTATGTTTAATTTAAGTAATTATTTTTACTAAATGTACCTTATAACTTAATTGATTTAAATGCTGTAATTCATAAGATATTGTACCTTGTTGCATTAGGAACGCAAATAATAAAATACAAATAGAAATACAAAATACAAGTACATTAGCAACAGTGAAATGCGCATAGGAACAAGCTATACCCCTCAATAATCGATTTCAATTTGTTTTTAATAAAACTATTAGTATTTTACTAAATAAGTAAAATAATATTTTGGGAAAAATGCTTTTAAAAATTTTAAAATTTTAAAGAAACTAATTTGTTTTTGTTATTATTTGAATTATATATTATTTAAAATAACATATTGTTTATTAAAATGTATATAAATTATAAGGGAACTTCAGCTAAGCGTATAATTAATAACATTTTTACGAAAACATTCATGCGTATGAGTAACGAAAAATGTTGTTCCTTCGAAAATGTGTGATACGTATGAGTGCACTTTTGAGATGTAGAACAGCTCAGAACGTTACTTTATTTAAATGGAAAACTGCAAACAAAAAAAAAAAAGAGCTCTTAGCCTTAAATATAAAATTTTTCCGCTTGCCTAATGGGGGAATTCCATGAACCGAACAAGTTTACTGCGTGTAATTGTGTACTTGGTGGCTTCTTATAAATATTCCGCATATTTACTTGTTATTTAAAATATGTTTTCATTTTCCTCTTTTGCTTTTGCTTTCCCTTTCCATGGCATCAATTTTATTCCCTTAGAATATTCAAATTAAGGAGAGAAGTGAAATTGTCGTCAGACAGCCTGCCATTAGTGTTAAACGGATGACCTTAGTTGTTAGCACACAATCGCATTTGCATATTGTTGAGATTGTCAATGTTGTTGGCTTTAGTATTGATGTTCTCAGTTTTGTTCGGTGTAACAGTAGCAGCTTCAAAATTGTATTATACTAACACTTGGGGCTCTTTTACCGGCACGAGTGTTAGAATCTTGCATTATGTTACATACATGTAACATGAATGTGTATGATTAAATATGTTTCGTACATTGATTAATGATGAAATTAGGCAACTTTATGAGCTACACTTATGATTATTTATTATACTACTGCAAAAGAAATACATATAACGCAGGAAAAATTTTAAATTCAATGAAATATTTGAATATTGAAGTGTAGTAGTAGCTCAGAGAAAAATATTGAGTTTCTGGAAGCAGCGAAAAATTTTCATAATTTTTTAAGGCGTAGTTTTGAAACGCATGCGAGGATATCCAGAAACTTAAGCACACCTTATAAATTTAAAGTTGTCATTAAAGTTTAAGTTTTTATGACTTCACGAACAAACTATTTTATGTTAATAAAATTATCCATATACAAATGCTCCTTTCAAGCAGGTTCGCTTCTAGATAAGTTAAATTTCTTACTGGGAAATTTATCCCGAACTGGTTTTCATTTATTTGTTTTTGCAATCTGCTTCACAGTTACAATCATCAAATTTCATGTTAACTTGTTTGTTGTTGTCTTTTTTTATATAAAAATTTATTTGGTAAATGAATTGAGATCATCTGATAAAAATGATGCCTTTAGTGTGTGTAAAAAATACTCAAGAATACTTTTTGTTTTGTATTTTACAATCCTAAGATAATGAATGCCGACAAAACATGTTAATTAGTCGTTGGTATTTGTTACCTAGAAGCAGAAGTGTGTTTATTAAAAGTTAAACATGCCAACCTTAAGGTAAATTTCATGAAAAATCCTAATTTATCTCAGCAGCTAAAATCTGGAAAAGCACAATGCATTAATATTCCATGTCGTTTGCTTTCCTTTCGACGTTTCATTTGTTTTCAATAACAGAAAAAAATGTGTAGAGACACAAGATGTTCATTTGTACAAATGTATAAATTATGTAAAATAAGGTGCCGTCAGAAACACGCAGTGTTCACAGAAACACCTTAAATCATGTAATATTGTTTGTTTGAAAAAATCTGTTCACTTTCAATTAGAAAACAAAATAAATATTTATTATCCTTATTAAGGTAGACACATTTAAAAATATGTCGTACGAAATTAGGTCATTTCAGAAAGTAACAAAATACACTTGAAATAATTGTTATAAAATATTTATGAAATGATGTTGCAGAAGCTGTACACTGTTTATATTGTAAAAAACACACATGAAATGTCTAGAACAACATTCTAGTAACATATTTTCAAAGTGAGTAATTATATGGAATGATTTAATTTCTTGTGAAATTATATAGGGGCTTCTTGGGAATCGAGCGTCATCAAAAAGTTCCAGCACGAAGCCCTGTAAATAAATTCTTTTGTCGAGCGCAAGAGTTCTGTTTTAATTTGCGGTTGTTTCATTTAAAATGCAAAGCAGAAAAGTTTGAAAGAAGCTGAATTTTTCGATCATTTTTAAAGTTTATTTCACTTTAAAATGTTCATTTTATTTTAAAGTTAAATGTTTTTAAGGCAAATTTTCCAAATGAAATAAAAAATGCTTTTCCACTCACAAATTTTTACTGGATTTTAGGCATAGTATTACACTGTAGCACGATGATTTGTTTAGTAATGTATTTAAAATAAACTTTTAAAAAGATACTTTGGCAAAAAATATTTGATCATGTTTTTTCGTTGAGTTTAAAAAAAACTCATCTTCCAGTTTTGAGTAAGATGAATTCAGTTGAGGTATCAAACTGTCACATTGTTCTAAAATTTCAAAATAGCTTACAATTTATTTTTATTTTTCTTAGCGTCTTCCTACACGCATTCCACTGTTGCTATTTCAGAAAGATCATATGGGAATTTTTAATTAAAAGTTCTTACAAATGTTGAAAATATTATGCTAAGCTTTTAATTAAATAATTCAAAAATCTGTCATAATATAAAAGTTTGAAAAAGCCTCAATACTTATTCATGTTGCTTTTCTTTTCTCATTTAATTGAATATTGAGAAATTTACAAAAAGGTCCTAAAATCGGAATCAAATTTTGTCCAATATCACTATACAAATTTCTAATGCCAGCAAATTGAGACCACCTTCATCTGATCTCATTGATATTTATACCAGCTTTATGCGATCGAAAATGGAATACAACTATCATGTATGGACCAGTGCTTCAAAGTTACTTCAACACGCACAGGAGAGGGCGAAGTGTTCATCAGTCACAGTAGTACGCCAACTCTATTGACTCACTGCAGCATCCACGTAATGTGTGATGTGTTTCACTGTTTTATCGTTGTTACAGTAGAATGTGGTCTAATGAAATCGAGGAACTTATTCTCGAAACCCGCTCATTTTTGCGAACAAGACGTTTTTGTTTAAGAGCGGATCCATTTTTGGTTGAAATGCATTACAGAGGGAATGCGTTCTTTAGCAGAACAGTTCGTATGTGGAGTAATCTTCTGGCAGAAAAGGTCTACTTTTTTTACTGTTACTTTCAATGTAGGAAAGTTCTAGTCGAATGCCCACAAACACTACTCCCTCTATCCTCCTTCCCGTAATCAATTTCAGTAGTTCCGGCACAATGCATTGCATATGTAGGGGTTATTCTCTGAGTGCTGGTCCAATAAAAAAGTAACATACTTAAAATTTGTGAAACTGGAATAAATGCAAAATTTTTAACTAAACGTTTATATCTCGAAATTGATCAAAACCTTTTTCAAAATTGTATTATATAAAATTATATTACATAAATAAAAATTATATAAATAAATTACGTCATGAATGGACACTTTTATCGCAAAAATTCGAACAATTAGAAAAAAATTAGATTGTTTTGAAATGCCTAATATCTATTTGCAAACAATGTGTTACTAAATCCGTTTACCTATTTTCTATTAATTCTCATTGTCAATACAAATGTTGTTTTAATGCAACAAATTTGTTTGAGCAATAATTTATTTGCTTTGCACTAAATAAAAGATTTTTTATGTATTTACTTAAGCTGGCGTAGAAACACAATGACGGAGGAGTCGAGGCTTCTATGCAAATTGGATATCGATTTGCCCGTTGACAGCAACTCGTTGGGATTTATTTTATTGCCTTATCTCAGCCTCTATTTTTTTGAACAGTATTGACTTAAATAATTAAATTTTATGAACAAAAACATTACATTTTAATTCACATCAAAACATATGTTCTACAAATTATTCAATATATATTAACTGCGATTCAGTCAGTATCGCGACATTTATTGAAGGTCTAGCATGCGGTGTTGGTGCAAGTAGATTACTTAATCTTTTGAAATGCGGAAAATGCATCAAAGATCATAAGATATATTGAACGTGTAGCAGTGACCTTAGAATACAAAAATTAATTTCATAAAATTTTTTAAAATTAGTGACATTCTTAGTAAAAATAAAAATGAAAATAACAACAATTTTAAATTAAATATGCGGATTTATTATCGACAATGTCGTCGCCGGTTTAGTGTTCTTACACGAAGCCATTAAAATGTCCAACGTTTATTTAACGCATAAACCTGCTATTACTTCGTTTTTTCACTTAATTATAGCATTCTGTTCTTGAATCGTATTTTTCTATTATTCTTAAACACACGACTTTATGACACCTTGTGAAACTCCTAAATATCTTACATCGCAGTATGACCTTCTAAAATAAAAAAAAGACGAAACCTCTTACCAATTTGAGATATTAAATTTATGTTTTGTTAACTTTTTGCCCTGCCACTGATTTTTTTTTCCTTTCGCATTACTTAACATAGTTTTCTTGTGTTCAATGTGTTCATGAAAATAACTTTTCATTGTGTTTTTCTTTATACGAGTATGTATCTCCGTCATTTTAAATAACGTATTTCTTGTTGATGGAAAAATATCTTTCATTTGAAAAGTACAAAAGAATATACCAACGAATACTGTTTATTTAGCACAACAAAGTGGCAACCAAACTCGAGATAGCTCACATTTTATTTTGCAATATTTTTTTATTATTCTATTTCATTTTCTTTTTCTTTTCATCTGACATTGTCAAGTGTAAATGATTTATTATAAAAATGGCCAGTGAAGCGAAATTCGTTTACGTTTTCCTTTTTTGTTGCTTTAATGATGATGCCATAAAGACTTTCATACAAATGTTGAGGTAAATTTAATAATTTAAAAGATTTTTATTTCTGTAGAGGTCACTTTTGTGTTTTATTTAAAATATAAAGTTAAAAAAAATTAGCAACATGGCAGACATTGAATGACAGCAGGAATTAACGAACATTAAACAAATATATAAGTTTATAATTAAAATAACTTTGAAAATTTCCAAAGTCAAAATGGGTCAGATATGTTTAGTTCTTAAATTTAAAAATATTTTTAATAATGTTTAGAATTAAAAACAAGTCTGCGTACTAGGGTTGTTCATTATTCGAGTTTTATTTGTTCGAATAAAATTTCATTATATTTTTTGGTTCGAATTAATTGTTCGAATAATTCGATCGAACAAAGAATAAAAAATTTACGGTTAAAACAGTATTAAAGAGCACATAAACTTTGTTTGTTCTTTTCTTTAATTTTTCTAAATAGTTCAGATCATCATCAATACTGTTAACGATTTTTGCGTTCGTATAATTTCTTACTTTATTTATAAACTTTTTTAGATTATTTAATAAAACGTAATCAGTTACCTCAGAAACGACATCTTATGCGTCATCGTAGTTGAAGTCATTCACAATAAATATTTTTATCACAAAATAATCACGAAAACAAAATATTTGCGTACTTCTTTTTTTTTGGCTTCTTACGGCATATTGTAAAAAGCAAGTAGTATTGCATGGGAAATTCATAGAATTAAGGAATAATATTAAAGTATTTAAGGATTTTATACGTGATTTATTAATTATTCGAAAAAAATATATTCCAATAATTCTTTATTCTAAATTGTTTGTTCGTCCGAACAGAAACGAAAAAAATTGTTCGAATTATTCGAATAATTCAGAAAAAAAAAACTAAAAAAAATATTTAACAAAATAGTTGTTTGAAATTCCTTTTAAATTGCAATAAATAAATGTTTTATTTTATTTAATGAATAACAAAATAATTTGTTTTGTATAAATTTTTTTTTGGTTTCATAAAATTCATTCAACCGAGAGTATCCAATCAAATATTTGAGTTTATAAATTTTAATGATTTAAAAAAAATTTTTATTTGGTACCGTCAAAGTTTTTGTTTTATGTCAGTTTTGTTTTATTATGAAGTACATCAGGATTATAGATCTTTTTTTTCATCAAAGAGAACTAATAAAGAAATAATACAAGTATTTTTAAATTTTGAAAATTTTTTCAGTGGTCTTTTACAGTATAAAGTAGGGATAATTTATTAAATGTACAGGCTAATGTTTTTATTCAGTAAAATTTACCTCTCTCCACTGTTTAGTTAAAGATCAGATTTTTATTACTTTCTTATTCCTGATCTCTTCTACCTTGAAGTTTTGGTTGTTTTAGGACCAATGCCTTTTATTATGAAATTTTTCTTCATTGAATCGTACCAGGTTAATCTTCTTCGCCCTTTTTGAAGATCAGACAAATTAAAATTTGACGATTTCAATGCTAATTTCAAATAAACTTGGCAAGGGGTGTATTGAATTAATTGACTGGTTAACTGCACTAGTCAAAGAAATAACAAAACTTCTTGCGCTGTTTGAAATGAGAGCTACTATCGTTAATGTGTACTTTAGTGCCACATCATCGCTGACCCGTACGTCAATTAAGTAGTCGCGTCAGTAGCTGAAGATAATTTATTTTCTTCTGCTAAAAAAAACAAAAGCTTTCAAAATCACTGTATCGAGAAATTTTTATGCAAATAAATTAAATTACCTTAATTTTTTTCTTGTCATTCTCTGACATACATCCATATTACTTTGCTTCAAACATAAATTTCTATATGTTGGAATGATAAACATTTTCGTAAACATATTTCTCAAGCGATTTGTATATTAAGCTGAAATTTGCGTGCAACCAAAAGGACCTATAAAATGGGAACAAATATGAAAAAGGATGAAAAGCTTTGTCATCCTTCGAAAACAAGATGTGTTTTAGCTCTATAGCGTTTCTTGGAGCTGAATTTTTCCTTGTTTCTTAAAAATTATGTCATGAGCAAATCTTTCTTAACAAAGATATGAACTTTATTATAATGCAAGCCATAGACATTGCGACCGTTGATACTACACATTCGCTACTTTTGGTACAACTTAGTCGTTATTCAAGTTGGGCGTTTTGCCCACAAACTATATATTTTTGTGTTCAATCTCTTTCACAAGTTAATTTTACAAACAAGTCATTTGAGTAAAGATTAAAAAAACGTGCACACAGTGTTTATTACGAAAATAAGCTAAAATAGAATAAAGTTGTGCGAAATGCTCATTAACGTTGCGACCGATTTGTACAACTGGCTAAATAATCAAAACTTTCTAAGCTTTCGTACAACCAAGACACAACTTCAAGCCACCAGCACACACACGTTAAAAAGTCTTGCACAACCTCTTCATGTTGTACCAACGGTCGCAACATGTGTAGCTTGCGTTATATAAAAACATCTAAAAATCACTTTAAAAAATTTGCTTACGTATTTAGAATACTTTCATTGGCAATTTATTGCTGTGGCAAAATCTATAAAATGTATTACATACAAAAAAAATATAGCTACATAAAACACCAAATCAATAATTCCACAAAAAAATATATATTTTTTCATAAATCTTTATGAAAAAAATCCTTTTCATCTATTTTTCTTTTTTATTTATGTACTTCGTTATTTTCCGTGATCAAAACGTAATTAGTTTTTGGGATTATTGAACAGCAACGGCAGCTTAAGAGCATACCATCATGATTTTCCAGCTATATAATTGTTCCCTAAAGGTTAGTATAAGAAAAAAAATTAAAAAAAATATATATATCAAGAATGTTTTTCTTGGTATAAAACAATGAAATCAAAAAGAATAGAAGTAAAAAAAGGATGTTGCAAAAGAAATAAACCAAGTATTAGTGATTTATGGTAAAAATATGTGATGTTATTAAAGGGGGATTTTGTCGTCTTGAGAAAAAAAAACAATAGTTTTTGAATTAACTTTAAAGAAAACGTTTTAAGGAAAGGCTCTAGTTCAGATTAGTTGCGAGTGTGTTATTTTTATAAAGCTTATTTTAAATTATAAATAATCAAACATTTTAGAAAGCTTAGTGGTTATCACATAATGCATATAAGATTCCATCGGCAACAATAAAATATACAACATCTTAAATAACAAAATACTAAAATATAATTTTAATTTTTCAATGAATTTTTGTTATATAAATTTAAAAAATACTTTGTAGAAGCAAACAAAATAATATTAAACCATAGAAATAGAATCAGACAAACGAGTGTTGGAAAAAGAGTTTTTTCTGTATACTGCACCATCCAATGGAAGAGTGGTGACAGTTGCCAGATTTGACGATTTATCGTCATTTTGAAGACTTCGGATGCCAGAAATAGCATATTGATGACTGGACTATTTTCGCCTTAAATTTGACGATTTTTGAACAACATTTGTTCAGAAGTTTAAACCCATTTTGAAGTAAACCATGAATTACAGAAAAATTTGAGTTTTACCGCATTCTTCAGCAAATGTAGAAATGGTATTTCATTAAATTTAGACAAGACCGAAGTACGAAATCAGTTTCAAAAATCTTCCTTAGAAGCAATTTTGTATGCAAAAGATAATTTTATTTATTTATTTTTTATATCATCAGAGATGGAATTTCGTACTAATCGAAATTGATTTAACTTGTAAGAAATGAATAAGTTGCACTTTTCACTAAATAATACGGTTAAATAGTTGATATTCCTAGTCACTGGTAACCACCGTCAAAAGTGGTAAAATCAAACAAAGAACACTGATGAGATGGTGTAGCGAACTCGAAATCAATACTGATCCGTTCTGCTAGTCTGATGAATAAATTGTTTCAAATAAAAAGTACTCTCTTAATAAATAATGAATTTATTCAAAAATAATTTCTTAAATTAAGAAGAAATGGGGTAAACTCAGATTTGAACTTAAGCCAAAAATTTTTCATTTCAATATAAACCTTAAACAGTTCTACAATTACGTATAAAATATTGATAATTTAAATCTAAATAATTGTAATTGCTTTGACTTGAAAGTAGTACCTGGTCTAAAAAAATTCTTAAATTGCAAATAAACATATGTATTTAGTACGAGTATGTTCTTACATATGTGTAGTAATCATGAAGAATATTGTATGTATGTACAAATCGTTCCTTTATTGTAACGTAGTCATATATCCAAAAAGTGAACTTTCTAAAATGCGTTTAATATTTTTAAATTATTAGGAAATATGTATTTGTCCGTTATTAGCTTATTTATGATTATAACTTCGGTTTGTGTTAAAATATGTTTGTTAAAAGAAATTACATACTTATAAAGACGGTTTTAATGAAGAATTTTACTTAATGAAAATATAAATTTTACTTTTTTGAGATATGGTTGTTACATTCTGCTACATTAAAGGATCAATATTTATATAAAGGATTTGGTTGCTGCTGTTTTGTTGTTTTAATATTGAAATGTTTTAATTAATATTTATGTGTGTATTATTTTACTAAAAATACACTAAATATGTAATTAATCTGTTGGATCTCTTTATTGATAAGAATTAGGTTTACTTTATACAAAAACTATGAATTTATTTGATGTGTTAAGTTTTAGTTTAATAAAATAGATAATATGTTAATTATTTTCTTCGACCTTAGAATTTGTAAATGTTTGTTCTTTTTTTCAGGCTCTAGGTCATACCAATTATTTAAATAAAACTCTTTTTATGTTTTATTAAATTTGTTGTATAAATTTAGTCAATTTATTTATTTTTTATTTCGATATTTCGAGCACCTTCGGTGCTCTTCTTCAGGAAAAAACTATAATAAAACAAAAATACAAAAAACAAACAATTGTTAATATTTTTGTAAATAAAAATGTTTTTTTAAACAATAACAAAAAAACGTAAACATTAAAAATAAAAGCACAAAGAATCTTACTTTAAAGAATGTTCAAAATATACTAAAAGCTTTTTTGTTTATATTTTGATATTATGTGTTTATGTAC